>CM042408.1:32888772-33488772 GCA_023634145.1 Thymallus thymallus
TAAAAGTAGAGACTCAGAGCTACAAAATGGTATATCATACACTGTATTTGAGGAAACAATGGGAAAGTAATTATGCTTTGAAAGTTGATCAACTTGTAAACTCACTTTTGTAGTATTTTTTTAAGACATGTAGCTAGCTATCTAGCTAAACAATGGACCATAATCACAACTCATGACGTTACTACTCTGCAGGTAGCTAACCAACCAGGTTCATTGGCTATAACTAGTCAAGCAAATGTGTCTGAGATACCAAGAATAAGATCATACACATAACGTTAGCTAGCGACCCAGCCAGCTAACGTTATCTAGCTAATAGTACACTTGAAATGAAACCGCTCTGTCAAAATTAGAAACGTGTAATATCTGAAAATGTAGCTAGCTAGAATATCTTACCCGTATATATCATGGTTGGACGTGTCTCCTGTCTGATGCCATGCATGGTTGTCCTTAGTTTGAAGATGTAATCCAGACAGGTGTTTTCTCCATCTCCTTAGCTATCATACTCAAAGTCCACTGATTTCAAAACTAGGTCCTCCAGAAAGTGGAGATCAAACACATGAAATTAGCTAGCGAGCCAGCCAGCGTTCGACACGATTACCTAGACATACTCACCAGCTCCAATAGACAGACGCGTGCTATGTGGCAGACCAATCCAAACTCTTTTTTCGGCATGTCCAGCCCACTCATTATCTCAGCCAATCATGGCTAGCCAAAAGGTTCCTGTCTATTTCTGTGACTGAACTAGGCTCGTAATTGAACAAATTTACAGATGGCATACATGTTTGTTATTAAGGCACATGAAAGTGCACATGTTCGAGAAGGCATTTCTGACCAAAAACGCATTTTGACAATATTTTTACATTCAAAAGGCTCTCCTGTGAAGTCGGGACTTGCGACATACGCCTAGCTTCCTGAATCGGGTCACGTATGCGGTTGTCACATCTCGTTCAGAATTCTCCCACCCGCTGATTTCAAACAATCAGAAACGTTTGCCAGAAGAGACCCAGTCGTTGGTTTGATGTGGAAAGGCATGTAGTGTGTGTCTCTCTCTGGCTTTCATTGTTTAATTCTCCCACAGCTGCTGAACAGCAGGCCCATAAGCTCAGTTAGCAGCAACAGGGAGCCGGATAGAGCAGAGGCTGAGGAGGTGTAGTGACTTTGAGGAGACTGGCTGTGTGTGTGTTTGTGTGTGACAAGTTACTGAAATACCAGCCCCTCGTGTCACGCCTTAACAGTGAAAGCTTTTGGTGCTGATATTCAGAAGTCTCAGCCATGTACGTAGGCTGACAGTATGTGGCTTTCAAATTGCAGGCCTAAATAGGACTAATGTGATTTGTGGATTCAAATAAAGTATTTAAAATATGTGTGTGTGTTTGTGTGTGCGACTTTTACCTGACTGGAGCTTGACCCTGGTCACACCACCAGCCCGGGGGAAGCCAGCAGTTTCAATGATGACCGCAGCTGCCTTGCCCACTGGGTTAATGATCAACTTCCTTTTACCACCAGCCAACTTCCTAATGAGCCATTAATGGTGTGTCAGAGGAAAGAGGATGATAAGTGTATGGAGACTGGAGTGTGTGCCATGTTTCAGACCCTTGTCTCCACACATAAACATACACAGTAGACATACACACACATGCATGCACACACATCTACCGTCAGCGATAGAGAATCTAACAGTAGATCTGATTTTCCATGGCCTTCCAGTTGTTGGATTAGAGAGGTTTGGAGGAGCTGGTTCTGAGTGAGCTCATGATTGTAGTGAGCTCTGATCCCCTGTTGTGCTCATGGTGCACTCAACTTCTTGTCTGCGCCCCAAATGGCACCCTATTTCCCATTTAGCACACTACTTTTAATAAGGGCCAATAGGCCCTATATAGGGCACTATGTAGTGCACTACTTTTGACCAGGGCCCATAGTATTGTCAACTTATTTCCTTTGGCTAGACACAGAACAATTGTTCAACCCGAGAGCCTCTCCTATGCTATCAATCCTTAAAGCTATTGATATCGTCCAGGTTTCAGTGTGCTGATTTCAAAAGATGATTGCTGTGGGTCTGAGAAAAGGTCACTGAAAAGCTTTATGGATTATTGTCCTCGATGCGTTGATGAATGGCTGAGTTAGGGAAGATGCCCTGTAGGCTGACCACGTATTCACCCTGCACACCCTAATTGACAAACAAACAAACCAAAACAAAGGCAAAGTCTTCTCATGCTTTGTTGATTTAAAAAACACTTTTGACTCAATTTGGCATGAGGGTCTGCTACACAAATTGATGGAAAGGGGTGTTGGGGGAAAAACATATGACATTATAAAATCCATGTACACCAACAACAGGTGTGCGGTTAAAATTTGCAAAAAACACACACATTTCTTTCCACAGGGCCGGGGGGTGAGACAGGGATGCAGCTTAAGCCCCACCCTCTTCAACATATATATCAACGAATTGGCGAGTGCACTAGAACAGTCTGCAGCACCCGGCCTCACCTTACTAGAATCTGAAGTCAACTGTCTACTGTTTGCTGATGATCTGGTGCTTCTGTCACCAACCAAGGAGGGCCTACAGCAGCACCTTGATCTTCTGCACAGATTCTGTCAAACCTGGGCCCTGACAGTACATCTCAGTAAGACAAAAATAATGGTGTTCCAAAAAATGTCCAGTTGCCAGGACCACAAATACAAATTCCATCTAGACACCGTTGCCCTAGAGCACACAAAAAACTATACATACCTTGGCGCCACAGGTAACTTCCACAAAGCTGTGAACGATCTGAGAGACAAGGCAAGAAGGGCCTTCTATGCCATCAAAAGGAACATAAAATTCGACATACCAATTAGGATCTGGCTAAAAATACTTGAATCAGTTATAGAACCCATTGCCCTTTATGGTTGTGAGGTCTGGGGTCCGCGCACCAACCAAGAATTCACAAAATGGGACAAACACCAAATTGAGACTATGCATGCAGAATTCTGCAAAAATATCCTCCATGAGGTGGAAACTGAGCTGCACTTCCTAACTTCCTGCCAAATGTATGACCATATTAGAGACACATACTTCCCTCAGATTAGACAGACCCACAAATAATTTGAAAACAAATCCAATTTGGATAAACTCCCATATCTATTGGGTGAAATACCACAGTGTGCCATCACAGCAGCAAGATTTTTGACCTGTTGCCACAAGAAAAGGGCAACCAGTGAAGAACACCCTTATAAATACAACCTATATATTTGTTTTATGTTTATTTATTTTCCTTTTTGTACTTGAACTATTTACACATCATTATAACACTTTATTTAGACATCAAATTACATTTGAAATGTCTTTATTATTTGTGTAAGAGAGAGAATGTACCTAGTAGGTGAACAAAACAGTGTGGGCCAAAGAAGACTTGGCCGAAACCAAACGTGAAATGTGAAACGCCATGAGAACAGCATCTATAGGGTAATCACGCTTTTCATATGTTTAACATACTCAGTGGTACATTAGCCTGGCTGCTAGCCTGTTGCTAATGGAACTAGAGGGAGGCCAGAGATAGTGAAGCAGAGGCTTGGAATATGAACAGCAGCTGCATGCTCATGCACACACAGCAGCTGCAGGATCTATTCCACCATGGGAATGTTCCCCAAGTCAGCAAGGCAGACGAAGCAGGCAGGCAGGTAGACAGAATAATAGAATGACAGATTAACAGAGTGACACATTAACAGTGACAGAATGACAGAATGACAGTGGTTGTGTACTGTGTAGAGGAGGGAACACATCCAAATGCTATGTGACTCACCAAAAAGCTCCTGCCCAGAACTGATATTGGATCAGCAGAAGCTGTCTTCCTGTCTGCGCCCCCACACCATGCCTGAGCCAGGTTGACACACACTAATTGAAGCTGGAGAGATTTGCAGAGATGCAGCCATTAGAACCCCAGGTGAGCTAGTGCTGACAGATACCTCCCACTGGCATATCGCCATGGCCAGGCACCTGGAGGGGGAGGTCTGACTGGAGCTCCTTCTACTCCCGCAGAGTGACGCCTACCTGTACAACTCCCCAGTACAAGGTAACAACTCTCAGGACTCCCTCCACTCCCAAGGAACAGGCAACATCTCTCAGGACTGACATCTCCCTCCACTCCCCAGGAACAGGCAACATCTCTCAGGACTGACATCTCCCTCCACTCCCCAGGAACAGGCAACATCTCTCAGGACTGACATCTCCCTCCACTCCCCAGGAACAGGCAACATCTCTCAGGACTGACATCTCCCTCCACTCCCCAGGAACAGGCAACATCTCTCAGGACTGACATCTCCCTCCACTCCCCAGGAACAGGCACCCAGTGTTGGGCTGGGGTGCCTGACTGAGCCCCTGCTGATCAGCTCTGCTAAATTATTCAGCCATTTCATGGACATAGTTAAGGCTAATGAGAAGTTTGAGAATTAACCTTCTGCTAGTTATTTGCAGTAATACAGTCTAATTGGACATAAACACCATGTTTCATTAAAGTGATTAAAACAGGGCTGTAGGTCAGGGCCAGGATCCTATGGTTCTAAGATTAACTTAGCCTTAAGGTGCTTTTGGGAAACCGGGCCCTGGTCAGTAGTCATAACATTACACAACCTGTCTCATAGATCCCAGTTGCAATTTCACCTTGGTTTATCTGCAATGTTATATTATGATTGTTATGCTAATGAACTGAAACACATTATTCTAGCCAGAACTTCCTCTGCACTGATTTTAGACTAGAGAATAAAATAGGATAAAGTTGGAGTAAAGATGGATATCCAATATCAGCATTTTAACCCTGGTTAATATTGATCCACATATATCCGAAGAGCCCCTTCAAAGCTAGCCTGCGGTCAGCTCTGTTGTCTTGTGCTTCTTCATTATTGAATGAACAGGTAATTTGATTTCCAGTCCTGTTTTTAGAGGACGCTTCAGTCCCATCAGTACCTTATTTTCTCTACTATCTAGCAATGTGTGTACAGCATCTTTGCTGTTGATGGTCTGTTAGTGTAGAGAGGATAGATGTCTCTCCCAAATCCCTTATTTTCTCATATTGCTGCTTTTATACTGCCTTTCACTAGACCACAGTGTTATTGTGTTCCAATGTCAATGTGGGGTCATTTTATGGTCTCTGTGTGTGTGTGTGTGTGTGTGTGTGTGTGTGTGTGTGTGTGTGTGTGTGTGTGTGTGTGTGTGTGTGTGTGTGTGTGTGCGTGTGCGTGCGCGTGTGTGTGTGTGTGTTCCTGCTAGAAACACAGAGACACTGTGTACCTCCCTCATCAAAGCCCCATCCGCCCACTGTCTCCGTGGAAACCAAAGGAAACACAATTGGTACATGTCGCCTGGCAACACAGCCTCATACACACACACACACACACAAACACACACACACACACGTAAAAAATATACATGCTCGCTTCCACACACAAATACGCAAATGCACAAACACACACACCTTCATCACACCCACACCTGGCTCCACAGGTAAAGAGCAGACACACGACACACACATCACTCTCTAACCCACACATCCACGTCCACGATGCATCACTCAGCTGTCAGAGTAGCTGTCAGCCCAGGAGTTCTATTCCATCTTGGGTTTCTAGTCTGATGCTCTGCCTCCCTCCCACTTCATGCTCGCTGTTCTATGGTTGTCAGACGTAGATTAAGGCAATATTTTGAATGTGTGTTTGTTTGTGTGCATGTTGTGTGTGCATGCGTGTGTGCATAGGCTTGAATCCTGTGTTTATGTAAGTGTGTAAAGATAAGACATGCTTTCCTTAATTAACCCCCTAGAGTCGATGTCCGCGCCCCTGTGGAAATCTAATTAGCATAATAAAAATATCTGTTTAAGCTAGAGATATCAGTGGTGGAAGGTGGCCGAGCTACAGAGGTGTTTGTCAGACTACTACTTGGTCTTCTCCCAAAAATGTCTTTAGCCAACAAACAAGTTTTGCTCTTAAACCCCCACAAGCATTACGGGACTCGTTAAAAGTCGGTCTGCCAACTTCTGTCTGTAGCGTCAGAACAGTATGGACTTCACACTAATATGACCCCTCTATGGAAAGGTGAGAAAAATAAGAAAAAGTATGTGAACCCTTTGGAATTACCTGGATTTCTGCATAAATTGGTCATAACATTTGATCTGATCTTCATCTAAGTCACAACAATAGACAAACAAAGTCTGCTTAAACTAATAACACACAAACAATTATACGTGTTCATGTCTTTATTGAACACACCGTGTAAACATTCATAGTGCAGGGTGTGAAAAGTGTGTGAACCCTTGAATTTAATATCTGGTTGACCATCCTTTGGCAACAATAACCTCAACCAAATGTTTTCTGTAGTTGTGGATCAGACCTGCACAATGGTCAGGAGGAATTTTGGACCATTCCTTTTTACAAAACTGTTTCATATTCTTGGGATGTCTGGTGTGAACCGCTCTCTTGATGTCATGCCAGAGCATCTCAATCGGGTTGAGGTCAGGACTCCAGAAGGCGTATTTTCTTCTCTTGAAGCCATTCTGTTGTTGATTTACTTCTGTGTTTTGGGTTGTTGTCCTGTTGCATCACCCAGCTTCTGTTGAGCTTCAATTGGTGGACAGATAGCCTTACATTCTCCTGTAAAATGTCTTGATAAACTTGGGAATGTATTTTTCCGTCGATGACAGAAAGCTCTCCAAGCCCTGAGGCAGAAAATCATCCCCAAACCATGATGCCCCCTCTACCATACTTTACAGTTGGGATTAGGTTTGGTGTGTTGGTGTGCTGTGCCTTTTTTCTCCACACATAGTGTTGTGTGTTCCTATCTCTCAGATATAAGACAGACACATTAAAACAAACTTCCTTTTGATTTTGATCTGTTTTTCCATGCGTTTCTATGGGCTAATAGCAGTAAGGCTCAAAACATGTTTTATACCTAAAGGGGTCCTAAAATAATATTAGGTTCCCTCTCTCTCTTTTTAGACACTTGTGTGTGATTTGTTAGAGAGTGTGTGTGTGGAAACACAGCCAGGCCCGGAGGACATCTGTTTGGCCACCAGGGTCCACACAACATGTCATGTTCTCATTCCCTTTGGTAGTACATAGGGATGGTTTGGAAATGTCACGACTATTTTCAGAGTTTAACCAACCAGACAGAATAACCAAGTATCTCTCTCTCTCTCCCTCTCTCTCTCTCTCTCTCCCTCCCTCTCTCTCTCTCTCTCTCTCTCTCTCTCCCTCTCTCTCCCTCTCTCTCTCTCTCTCTCCCTCTCTCTCCCTCCCTCTCTCTCTCTCTCTCCCTCTCTCTCTCTCTCTCTCCCTCTCTCTCTCTCTGAAAATAGAGGTGCTCACAAAATTTCAGCTCTTACATTGCCCCATGGACCTGGCAACTAATTTAAATGTCTATTTATTATCCCCACTCTTATCTGTTCTGTTCTGTTCCGTTCTGTTCTGTTCTGTTCTGTTCTGCTCTGTTCTCAATCCCTGGGTCAGAACCTCTATCACATGGCCCACTGGGGAATACTGTTGCCTCAGACTGACATCAGAGCGGACAGGGACAGCGTTTCTTCCGGTAAGAGTAAGGGAGGGGGGCTGGCTTTATTAGTTAATAACAGATGGTGTAATCCGAGACATATTACTCTCAAGGAAGAGTTTTGTAGCCCGGACATTGAGCTGTTAGCCGTTAGCCTGAGACCCTACTATTTGCAGAGGGAATTCACGGCAGCCATTGCTGTTATTGTTTACATCCCGCCCTCCGCGGACGCAAACACAGCGTGTGACGTCAACCACTCTGTTATCGCGAGGTTACAGGCAGCGCATCCCAGTGCTTTCTTTGCCATTTCAGGGGATTTTAACCATGCATCTCTCTCTTCAACGCTGCCCACGTTCAAACAGTTCGTGAAGTGCCCAACAAGGAATAATACAACTCTGGACTTGTTATATGCTAATGTGAAGGATGCATACAACTCCACTGCACTCCCTCACCTCGGTAGATCGGATCACAACCTTGTCCACCTCACTCCACTCTACAGGCCTATGGTCCAACAGCAGCCTGCGACCACTAGGACCATTAGGAGATGGTCCCCGTAGGCGAATGAGGCCCTACAGGACTGCTTTGAAACAACAGACTGGGATGTGCTCTGTGAGGCTCATGGGGAGGACATCGATGGACTTACTGACTGCATAACGGACTATATCAATTTTTGTGTAGACAACACTGTACCCACCAGGAAGGTATGCTGTTTTCCAAGTAATAAACTCTGGTCACCAGTGACCTGAAGGCCCTGCTGAATGAGAAGAAGAGGGCCTTCAAGGAGGGGGAAAGGGACAAATTGAAATGCGTCCAGAGGGAGCTGAAGTTGCGGATTGCTGAGGGGAAGAGAGGGTATAAGGAGAAGATGGAGGACAAGCTGAGGCAAAGCCAGGTGAGAGAGTTGTGGAAGGGTATGAAAAATATCACTGGCTTCAAAAAGTCAAACAGTGGGCAGACGAAGGTGACCCAGGGCAGAGCCAATGAGCTGAACCAATTTTTTTAACAGGTTCGATACTGGCCCTGTCCACCTTCCCTCCAGCTCCCCAGGCCACACACCCTCACGGCTGTCCCGCCCCCACTTTGCTCACAACACCTCTGTTGAGACAATCAGCGACCCCACCTCCGTCCCTGCTTCCTCTGGACTGATCCTCAACACCCCCCTTCCCCCCACCTCCCCACCTGGGCTGGCTTTCACCACCAACCAAGTGAAGAGAGAGCTGGAGAGACTACATCAGTGGAAAGTGGCGGGCCCTGATGGCATCAGCCCAAGGGTGCTTAGGGTCTGTGCTGACCAACTGTGTGGAATACTCCAGTGACGCTTCAACCTTAGCCTGAGCCTAGAAAGGGTCCCTGTGCTGTGGAAAACATCCTGCCTTGTCCCAGTGCCCAAGAAGGCGCACCACACTGTCCTGAATGACTTCAGACCTGTAGCGCTAACATCCCACATCATGAAGACCCTGGAAAGGTTAGTCCTCGCTCACCTCAGACCCCTGGTGTGTTCATCACTGGACCCCCTGCAGTTCGCATATCAGCGCAACATCGGGGTGGATGATGCAATCATCTACCTTCTGCAGAGGGCCTACTCTCACCTGGACAATGCAGGTTGCACTGTGAGGGTTATGTTTTTTGACTTCTCCAGTGCCTTCAATACCATTCAGCCCATGCTACTGGGTGAGATGAAGATGATGAAGAGGATGAAAATGGAAGAACCCTTAGTCTCCCGGGTCACGGACTACTTGACCGGTAGGCCACAATTTGTGCGACTACAGAGCTGTGTGTCAGAACGGGTAGTGAGCAACACAGGGGCCCCCCAGGGAACGGTCCTGTCCCCCTTCCTGTTCACCCTCTACACCTCAGACTTCAGATATAACTCTGAAACATGCCACTTACAGAAGTTCTCGGATGACTCCGCAATTGTAGGAAAATACTACTAGCTGTGTTTCATTCCTTAAAGGCTCATTTTCCTTTTCCTCAATTCTATATTCCTTTCTCTCTTTATTGTGATCAACATCTCTCTCCCTCACACTCTCTGATCCTATGTGATGTCTGTCTGCGACCCAGCCACTCTCGGTTTAGAGAAAGAGAGCACAGATCACCCGTCGGAGAGGAGAAAGAAGAAGAGGAGGAAGAGGAGGGAGAAGAAGAGAAAAGGCTTATTTGTCTCCATCAACTCAGCCTTCACTCATAAAAAAAAGTGCTTTTTGGAACAACATTAGCCAGGAGCAAGTGAGTAACTTTGCTATGACTTCCTCTTCTCTGTCAGAATGGAAGGAATAGTGGTGATTGTGGTCTGTAAGACCTTAGTGTAACCCTATGTTACTTTTGCATATCACAGTACAGTTGATAATACCAGCATAAGTGCTGCAGTAGGGGTAAGCGCTGCAGAACAGACATGCTTAACACAGCCTAAACTTTAAAAGCAACGACTGACATGCTAGTGATGAGCAATCAGGTGTAAAATGGCTACTGTGCATCACAAATCTTCTTTTTAGTTCAGCCCTTACTGACCACTTATAGTGACTCACACCTGGCATTAATCCTGTTATTGAATCTGAAGAAGATGCCATGAAGTTCATTTCATTCTCTTAGTTTCTACAGTGCAGCACAGCTCTCTGAACCCGTTGGACCTGCCTTTGAAGTTGATAGAAACCTCTGTGGAGTTGATATGCCTTTCACACCTTTCAAGTACCATGCACTTCTAACGAGTACAGATGCTTTGTCCGTCTCCTCAGTTCCTTCTCTAGAGGAGAAAGACAGTCTCTCAGAAGGCATTAGTGTGTGTTTATTCTATAAATGAGAGAAGGATCGGAGAGAGGCACTCCACAGTATGTCCCAGAGGAGAGAATAGTCTGTCCTTCTGTGAAGAGCCTCTCGCCGCCCTCTTCTCTCCTCTTCTCTCACACTCCCCCTCTCTCTCTCTTCAGTCCTCTCACTCCTTCTTTGTGTCCTTCTCAGAATGAACCCAAGGAGCCTCTCCCAATAGATCCAAGGCCAGGATTAATTCGTGGCAGATATCTATTTTTTCTGAACTTCCAGAAATGGGTGTGATTTGAAGTCAAACGAGGCACACCACTCATATTATTTTTGTTTTGTGCTAATCTCCTCGTTGTTAGATGTGTCTTATTGATTGTATTCCTTATTCATGATCCTAGTCTTAAAAAAGCAAGCGAGCACACACTGTCCTGTTCTCATTACTCTGAAAGCAGATTGGCGCCGCCCTGTGTGGTCGCCTGTTAAGCAGCTTAATTGTTGTTTTAGTATGTTTTTCGTGAGTTTTATTTTGCAACAGTTGAACTATAATAGTTCAGGATTATGGAATGCTACTGTTTTACGAAGGTTTTAGCGGCCCTTTTTATCACAGAGGCACTTTTTATTTTTCTCAGCACCGAACGTTCACATGAGTCCTCAATTATTTACAACCGAGCCCAGCTCCTGGATTTAGCACACTCAGCGCTATTGCACCCCAGGGAAAAGTTTGATATTCCGGACGAGTTGAAAAGGCGACGCCATGGATGCAGGTCGGAAGTGTAAGGCAAAGCTGAGTATGTACAAGCCGGCTATACCGTCTATCATTATGGGAAATGTGAGATCGCTAAATAACAAGGTGGATGAGCTTGAGGGCCTGGTCCGTGGACAAAGAGAATACCAACTACAGAAGTTCTCGGATGACTCCGCAATTGTAGGGTGCATCAGGGGCAGGATGAGGAGTACAGGAGCGCAATCAATGACTTTGTGGTGTGGTGTGGTGAGATGGTGGTGGACTTCAGGAGAACCAAGGCCCAACTGACTGCAGTCCCTATACAGGGGATGGATGTGGAAATGGTTGGGTCATACAAGTTCCTGGGAGTCTATATGGACAACAGCCTGGAATGGGCTGGTAACACCGGGGCTCTGTACAAAAAGGGCCATAGCCGACTCTACTTTCTGAGGAGATTCAGGTCCTTCAACGTGTGCAGTAAACTACTGCATACCTTCTACCAGTCTGTGGTTTCTACCATCTTTTTTGCAGTGGTGTGCTGGGGCGCAAACATAAAGGCCGATGATGCTTCTCGGGTAAATAAGCTGATCAGGAAGGCTAGCTCTGTTCTGGGGATTAGCCTTGACACTCTAGAGGAGGTGGCGGGAGAGACGGATCCTGGACAAACTGCTGGCCATCATGGACAACGTCACCCACCCTCTGCATGCCATGGTTATAATGTAGAGGAGCACTTTCAGTCACAGACTGATCCCACCACGGTGTGCCAGAGAGCACTACAGGAGGTCCTTCCTACCGGCGGCTATTAGACTATTTAATGCCTCACCGGGGTGCCGTGCCGTCAGCAACATAGACCTGGAACTGTTGGGTTATCTATCTATCTATCTATCTATCTATCTATCTATCTATCTATCTATCTATCTATCTATCTATCTATCTATCTATCTATCTAATAATATCTAATATAATATCCCTGCTTCACACAGAGACTGACTGACTGACTGGCTGTGTGTTGAGTTGGAGCTGAATTCACACACACACGCACACACACACACACACACACACACACACACACACACACACACACTGATTGAAGGGTTGTAGTGTTTTACGGCAGAGGGATAATTGGCACTGTAATTGCATTGCTTCGTCAGTGCTATTCTCTATTTTGAAAGAATTATTGTTTTTATCTGTGGCCTCTGTGGCACCCAGTCAGGCATTAATTGTCACCTCGACAGCACAGGGCCAAAGCCTGGAGATTACAACCACTTTCAGTTCAAGTACTCCTTGGCGTTCGTTGGTAGTCTAAGGGTATTGTGCATTAGTTCTGTAGTTGTCTTTAGTCTCCTTTTGTCTATTTCTCTCATTCTCACGGCCTTTATCTGTCTGACTTTCTCTCTTTTCCACTTCCTCTCTCTCGTCCTTGATGCACGTAGGCATGCACACACATAGGCACGTGCATGCCCCTCCCGCCACGTACATGCCCCTCCCCCACTGTTGTTCCTTGTCAGTCTTTTGGAGTCCCACTCCCCTTGCTCTCTGTGCCCTGCAGTCAGTGTTGTGTGGCGGTCTGTCCCTTCTCTTGTCAGCACACACACACACACACACACACACACACACACACACACACACACACACACACACACACACACACACACACACACACACACACACACACACACACACACACACAACACACATACACAACACACACACATTAAACAGCAGCCCAGGCCAGCCAGCTTGGTAATAAGGCTGTCAAACTCCCAAACTCCCACACCCACCCTGCGCTCCCCAGTCTCTCAGTGCTGAGAAATTCCTTGCTGTCTAATGTCCAACCCCCAGTTTTACACCTTATTTAATTTTTTTTGAAACAAGCTTCAAACTGAAAAGGGTCGCATTCTGTGGTGGCGGTGCATATATGTGAAATAATTATGTTGTACACTTTAGGTGCGAGGAGAGATGTAGGGGTGAGTTAGGCTGTGAGTGGATCAGTATTTAGCTCAACGTTTGATGGCTGACAACACTGCAAAGATGAAGGAGTCTGTAACTTCATGTTATTAGAACAACCCTACGGTTAGAGCTTTACCACATAGCCCTCAAGTGTCTCTGTATACACACATCATACACACATACTGTATGCACCCGCCCATATTGCAGGGAAATGCAGGCCCAAAGACTCGGTTATGAAAGTATACTGAAGAAAAATATAAACACAACATACAACAATTTCCATGAATTTACTGAGTTACAGTTCATATAAGGGAATCAGTGAATTGAAATAAATAAATTAGGCCCTAATCTATGAATTTCAAATGACTGAGCAGGGGTGCAGCCAAGCTCAGCCGATCAGAATGAGTTTATCACCACAAAATGGCTTTATTTGACAGAAATACTCCTTGAGACATCTGTGGCTGTCACGTTCGGGTGTGTAGAGAGACCAAGGCGCAGCGTATACATAGTTCGACATATTTATTTAACTGAATGACGAACTATACAAAATAACAAATACAATATATATTGAAAGGAACACACGTAGCACGAACACGAGACAACATAACAATGAACCACGCCAACGGAGTGGAACACAGACATATAAGTAAGATCCCTAATTAGAGGTAATGCATAGCAGCTGCCTCTAATTAGGGATCCCACACACACAACACCAGACAGAAATAGAAATGATAGATCTGCCAGACTCTGACCATAGAAATATAGAGAAGCAAAGCTTCTCTATGGCCAGAGCCTGACAGTACCCCCCCCCAAAGGCGCGGACTCCCGGCCGCAAGAAAAATAAACACAAAAACATGAGGGAAGGGTCAGGGAGGGAAAAACATCAACCATAACCCATCGCCGGTGGCGGTTCCGGCCCCGGCGAAGTGGATGTCTTCCTCTTCATTTCTACTTGGCCCGGACTGGGCACTGGTGTGGTAGGCGACTCAGGCCATTTAAAGGGGCAACCCACTGGTCCTGGAAATGACCATGGTGGGGCAAAAGGCTCAGGCCATGGAGAGGGGCAAATAACCGGGCCAGGACTGAGCACCGGTGTGGCAGGCGACTCCGGCCATGTAAAGGGGCAACCCACCGGTCCTTTAAATAACAATGGTGGGGGAACAAGTTCAGGCCATGGAGCGGGGCAAATAACCGGGCCAGGACTGAGCACCGGTGTGGCAGGCGACTCCGGCCATGTAAAGGGGCAACCCACCGGTCCTTTAAATAACAATGGTGGGGGAACAAGTTCAGGCCATGGAGCGGGGCAAATAACCGGGCCAGGACTGAGCACCGGTGTGGCAGGCGACTCCGGCCATATAATCGTCACGGGAGGCTCCGGGCTGTCGATCGTCACGGAAGGTTCCGGGCTGTCGATCGTCACGGGAGGTTCCGGGCTGTCGATCGTCACGGGAGGTTCCGGGCTGTCGATCGTCACGGGAGGTTCCGGGCTGTCGAGCGTCACGGGAGGTTCCGGGCTGTCGAGCATCACGGGAGGTTCCGGGCTGTCGAGCGTCACGGGAGGTTCCGGGCTGTCGAGCGTCACGGGAGGCTCCGGGCTGTCGAGCGTCACGGGAGGCTCCGGGCTGTCGAGCTTCACGGGAGGCTCCGGGCTGTCGAGCGTCACGGGAGGCTCCGGGCTGTCGAGCGTCACGGGAGGCTCCGGGCTGTCGAGCGTCACGGGAGGCTCCGGGCTGTCGAGCGTCACGGGAGGTTCCGGGCTGTCGAGCGTCACGGGAGGCTCCGGGCTGTCGAGCGTCACGGGAGGCTCCGGGCTGTCGAGCGTCACGGGAGGCTCCGGGCTGTCGAGCGTCACGGGAGGCTCCGGGCTGTCGAGCGCCACGGGAGGCTCCGGGCTGTCGACCATCACGGGAGGCTCCGGGCTGTCGACCATCACGGGAGGCTCCGGGCTGTCGACCATCACAGGAGGCTCCGGGCTGTCGACCATCACGGGAGGCTCCGGGCTGTCGACCATCACGGGAGGCTCCGGGATGATGAGGCGCACCGACGGTCTGGTGCGTGTAGCCGGCACTGGAGGTACCTGGCTGGGCACACGCACTGGAGGTCGAGTGCGGGGAGTCGGCACGGGACGTACCAGACTGGAGAGGCGCACTGGAGGCCTGGTGCGTGGAGCTGGCACTGGAGGTACCTGGCTGGGCACACGCACTGGAGGTCGAGTGCGGGGAGTCGGCACGGGACGTACCGGACTGGGGAGGCGCACTGGAGGCCTGGTGCGTGAAGCCGGAACTGGAGGAACCTGGCTAGGCACACGCACTGGAGGTTGAGTGCGGGGAGTCGGCACGGGACGTACCGGACTGGGGAGGCGCACTGGAAGCCTGGTGCGTGAAGCCGGAACTGGAGGAACCTGGCTAGGCACACGCACTGGAGGCTTGGTGCGTGGAGTCGGCACTGATGGCACCGGACTGGTGACACGCACCTCAGGACGAGTGCGAGGAGCAGGCACCTGACGTACCGGATTGGGGAGGCGCACTGGAGGCTTGGTGCGTGGAGTCGGCACTGATGGCACCGGACTGGTGACACGCACCTCAGGGCGAGTGCGAGGAGCAGGCACATGACGTACCGGACTGGAGAGGCGCACTGGAGTGTAGCAGACGGCCGGACCCAGACTGGGCACCGGTGGAGCGGACTGCTCTGGCACTGGAGTAGAGCAGACGGCCGGACCCCGACTGGGTACCGGTAAAGCGGACTGCTCTTTCATGGGAGTGGAGTAGGCGACTGGGCACGGATTATTCCACTCCGACATTTCCCGTTCAACCTCTTCCGCAATCTCCCACATCTCCTCCAAAACATCTCCAAAATGGCTCTCCAAATAATCCTCCTCTTCTTCACTTTGCGCCCCCCATTTATATGTCGGGCACAGTGCATCCCACATGGAAAGTGATACTGGTGCGTCCTCTTCGTTACCAGACCACCCCCATAGCCCCCCCCCGAAATTTTCCTGGGGTTGACTACGGGCTCCGTTTCCACGATTACGCCGCTGTCTTCCATTCTTCTCCTTTTTCCCAGATTTTCGCTGCTTGGTCGGGTGGTGGTTCATTCTGTCACGTTCGGGTGTGTAGAGAGACCAAGGCGCAGCGTATCCATAGTTCGACATCTTTATTAATTAACTGACGAACTATACAAAATAACAAATACAATATATATTGAAAGGAACACACGTAGCACGAACACGAGACAACATAACAATGAACCACGCCAACGGAGTGGAACACAGACATATAAGTAAGATCCCTAATTAGAGGTAATGCATAGCAGCTGCCTCTAATTAGGGATCCCACACACACAACACCAGACAGAAATAGAAATGATAGATCTGCCAGACTCTGACCATAGAAATATAGAGAAGCAAAGCTTCTCTATGGCCAGAGCCTGACAGTGGCATTGTGTTGTGTGACAAAAACTGCACATTTTAGAGATACCTTTTATTGTCCCCAGCACCTGTGTAATGATCATGCTGTTTAATCAGCTTCTTGATATGCCACACCTGTCAGATGGATGGGTTATCTTGGCAAAGGAGAAATGTTCACTAGAAGGGATTTAACCAAATATGTGCACAGAATTTGAAAGAAATACGTTTTTTGTGTGTATAGATCATTTCTGGGATTTTTGTATTTCAGCTCATGAAACATGGGACCAAAACTTTACATGTAGTGCTTATATTTTTGTTCAGTGTAAATAAATAAATAAATAAAATCTGCTTCAGACAGCCAGACGGTTTCCCCCTCTCTTGCATCAAATGGTCCTTGACAAAGCGTTCATATTGTGTGTAAAAAGGAGGCCTGGGTCATGCAGTCCATGTATTGAATACATATATCATGCAGTGTTTGCAAACTAAGGTTTTTAGCAAATGTGGGTTTTAGGTAATACTGGGCAGGCTTGCACCAGCAGCAGCAAAGTGGATGCTTCAGAAACAATTTTGATTGGTTGTTTAAATATTTAAATCTGATTGTTAATGTCTAGACTAAACTAGCTAGGGGTGTTTCAATTTGTTTATTATTAACATGTAGGCCTACTTATCAATGGAAGACACATACAGGCATGCACACACACACACACACACACACACACACACACACACACACACACACACACACACACACACACACACACACACACACACACACACACAAACAACCCCCCCCCACACACTCATCAAGGGAGTAACAAGAACAGAACACTGTGGCTTTCCACAGTGTTTCTTGTGACAACTGCCATTTTAAAAGCCTAATTTCTCACTCATCTGAAGTACAGCTCTTTGATTTCAGAGCCTGGACAATACTAAGGGGGCTGTTGCCAGGAGCACCTCAGAGCAGCACTGCACTGTTCATACGTATTCATTCATCCAGTCAACCGTTGCCCAGAGCACAAGTGGATCACTCAATTGACAATTTGATGAGATTGTGGATGGTGGCTTTTCTCATTGACATTCATACATGGCCATGGCTTGCCTCGGGGTTAGGTGGTGAATGCTGCCTGACTGGGGGTTACATAAACATAGAGATTGGCTGTACACAGGGGCTAACTCTTAGATGTAACAGCCTTCAACTCCAATCTTTGTATCAAAGAGCAAAGGGAGCTCTGACAAATAACAAGATACAGGTTCTTTGATTTGGGATGTACAGGCAAGTTGCAAAGTAGGGATAGATAACAGTTTCCAACAAACATGGGTTTCATGTAAACTGGTCATCTCTGTATACCCGTCGCAAGATCCACTGGTTAATGCTTATTTATAAAACCCTCTTAGGCCTCACTCCCCCCTATCTGAGATATCTACTGCAGCCCTCATCCTCCACATACAACACCCGTTCTGCCAGTCACATTCAGTTATAAAAATAAAAAAGTGTACTTTTATTTATCTAGGCAAGTCAGTTAAGAACAAATTCTTATTTACAATGACGGCCTACACCAGCCAAACTCGGACGATGCTGGGCCAATTGTGCGCCGCCCTATGGGACTTGTGATACAGTCTGGATTCGAACCAGGTTGTCTGTAGTGACGCCTCTAGCACTGAGATGCACTTGGGAGCCCCAAGTTAAAGGTCCCTAAAGCACTCACATCCATGGGTCGCTCATCTTTTTAGTTCGCTGCAGCTAGTGACTGGAACGAGCTGCAAAAAACACTCAAACTGGACAGTTTTATCTCAGTCTCATCATTCAAAGACTCAATCATGGACACTCTTACTGACAGTTGTGGCTGCTTCGCATGATGTATTGTTGTCTCTACCTTCTTGCCCTTTGTGCTGTTGTCTGTGCTCAATAATGTGTGTACCCTGTTTTGTGCTGCTACCATGTTGTGCTGCTGCCATGTTGTATTGCTACCATGTTGTTGTCATGCTGTGTTGCTGCCTTGCTATGTTGTTGTCTTAGGTCTCTCTTTATGTAGTGTTGTGTAGTCTCTGTTGTCGTGATGTGTTTTGTCCTATATAATTTTATTTTTTTATCCCAGCCCCCATCCCAGCAGGAGGCCTTTTACCTTTTGGTAGGCCGTCATTGTACATTTTACATTTACATTTACATCATTTAGCAGACACTCTTATCCAGAGCGACTTACATACATTTTCATATAAAAAAATGATTTGTTCTTAACTGACTTGCCTAGTTAAATAAAGGTTAAATAAAACACATTTTTTTAAAACAAGGTTGGCTCAGAGTCTCTGGCATAGCTGGACAACTGAAATTGTGTGCTTCATTTGCACTCTGCATAGTGAACAGGGACTGTTCACACAGTGACTCAGCTCCCAAGTCCCTCAGAACTGACAGGAAGAGACATGAAAGAAATACATTCATGTAAGATAAAAGAGGAGAGCATAAAGAGGACAGAGCAGTGAGCGGTATCACAGGGAACGTTAGACATCAATTACTGCAGTATAGCCATGTCTGAACCTCTATCACACTAAGGTGTCTGTAATGAGGAGAGAGAGAGAGAGAGAGAGAGAGAGAGAGAGAGAGAGAGAGAGAGAGAGATAGATAGAGGGGAGAGGTAGAGAGAAAGAGGGGAGAGGGGGATGGAGGGAGAGAAAGGGGGAGAGGGGGATGGAGGGAGAGAAAGGGGGAGAGGGGGATGGAGGGAGAGAAAGGGGGAGAGGGGGATAGAGGGAGAGAAAGGGGGAGAGGGGGATAGAGGGAGAGAAAGGGGGAGAGAGAGAAGAGGTAGATAAAAATAGAAAGAGAGAAAGAAAAAGAGAGGGATCTGGACAATGATCAATGCAATCAGCAGGTCTGGCTTCTTAATATGGAAACTGTATCCAGGCAACGGCTAGCAAGAAGCAAAAAGTAATCAAAGTAAACAAGTAGACGCTGATTGTTTATAAAGAAACCAATGTCTAAATTTTTACTCAACCGTCTCAGGAGTGCAGTGGGAGCTGTTTTGATGTTAAACATCTTAAAATCACGTTATGAAAGAGAGTGGCGACACACATTCCTGTGTCTCTCCAGAGAGGAAGAAGCCTGCCTTCAGTCATTGAGGACATGTATTTCCATTGTTAAAACGGTCACTCGGATATCTTGTCAATAAAATAGATAATATTTGGTCTCTCCTAGTTGCCATTATTGTTAGCGTAGCGTAGCATAGTATCCCTGTGTTGTTCACATTGTGACCCACGGGATGTCCACAGGAAGAAGGCATTATATTGTTTTGCAATAAACTCAGGTAGCTGATTCCTGTGCAGTCGTCCATAAGTTAGTGAATTGAACCAGAATAATTGAAACAGCAGGAGATGTGAAATGAGCTTTCAAGGAAGTGAGAAGAGAATTGGACGCTTGCCAGGATACGATTAAGAGAACGCAGTGGATTTCCTCATTGACTGATGAGTGGGCTGACCCCTTTGAACAGTACTTAAAGTGGAACTGACAGCATTTTAGCAAGAGGAAATCGTATTACAATCTGTTCATATACAACCACCAGGAAGAATCTGACACTTTTTAAAACATTTTCTGATAAGCGAACACTTACATATGGTAATTTCCTCATTTTCATAAATTCTTAAAATGTTTGGGAATTACAGTAAGTACACTAAGGCATTTGGGAAAATTAGCAATGTAGAGTGGGAAAGCTGTCATGCGTTTGGACAATTAATAGACACTGCTGTAAATACAACCTGATAAAAACATCTGTCTTGTCCAGGACCAGAGTCTACACAGACCGGTGACCCAGCCAATCAGAGCTACAGTGGGCCTTTATACCAACAAGCCAGTTGCCATACGGACCTGCCATCATTCACTTTGAACTGGACTGTGTGTTTACAGGCAATTGCAACAGCGCGACTTTAGATCATTAGGACGCATTCACCAAAAGCCACAAAATACACCTGAATGGATTTCTGCAAATATGTAAACAGTCCTGGCAGTCCTTTTACATTTGAGAACTTTACAGTCCTATTGATCAAACAACCATGAAAAGGTAGTCTCTCTCTCCCTCAGTTATGCACATCAACAAGATCAACAACTAATGCTAGCCAGAGCAAGATTAGCTCAAATCTAACGAAGGAACATTAAATAAACCCTCTCAAAGATTCTGCCAGTTGGCCGTCAAAATTGCACTGATAAACGTCCTTCTGCAGCTTGCCTACCAATGCATGCTTGTCCCAACCAAGCTCCCAAGCTAGCTGGCTAAAGTTGGCTAACTGGCTAAAGTTGGCTAGCTGGCTAAAGTTGGCTAACTGGCTAAAGTTGGCTAGCTGGCTAAAGTTGGCTAGCTGGCTAAAGTTGGCTAACTGGCTAAAGTTGGCTAGCTGGCTAAAGTTGGCTAGCTGGCTAAAGTTGGCTAGCTGGCTAAAGTTGGCTAACTGGCTAAAGTTGGCTAACTGGCTAAAGTTGGCTAGCTGGCTAAAGTTGGCTAACTGGCTAAAGTTGGCTAACTGGCTAAAGTTGGCTAGCTGGCTAAAGTTGGCTAACTGGCTAAAGTTGGCTAGCTGGCTAAAGTTGGCTAACTGGCTAAAGTTGGCTAGCTGGCTAAAGTTGGCTAGCTGGCTAAAGTTGGCTAGCTGGCTAAAGTTGGCTAACTGGCTAAAGTTGGCTAGCTGACTAAAGTTGGCTAACTGGCTAAAGTTGGCTAGCTGGCTAAAGTTGGCTAACTGGCTAAAGTTGGCTAACTGGCTAAAGTTGGCTAGCTGGCTAAAGTTGGCTAACTGGCTAAAGTTGGCTAGCTGACGTGACATCCTCTACATATCTAGCTAACGTTAGGCTCCAGGTTTTTAGCCTATTAGCTACGTTATGCCTGACTTGTGATCATTGTCCTTGCGAGGGGCGCAGTTGTCTAAGGCACTGCATTTCAGTGCAAGAGGCGTCACTACAGTCCCTGGTTCAAATCCAGGCTGTATTACATCTGCCTGTGATTGGGAGTCCCATAGGGTGGCGCACAATTGGCCCAGGTTTGGCCGGGGTAGGCCGTCATTGTAAATAAGAATTTGTTCTTAACTGAGTTGCCTAGTTATATAAAGGTTAAATTTTTTTTTAAATAGTTTGATTGTATTGACATTCCCAGCCTTAGTTATATTTGTCAGTTTTTGTCCAAAATATTAAGTCATTGAAACTGAAACAGTGCATCTCGAATGAAAGCAGCAAACAATGTACCAGGCCAGCTGTGATTTACAACCTGATAGCAATATTTTTTGGACTACCACGAAATGTATTGGTGAATTATATTAATCATGCATTGAACTGCATCCATCTATTCTGCCAACAATGCCTTACTGTACATTATGGAATGTTGAGTCAAATAGAAACTTTTTTTAAAAACCTCTGATAAAGTTGGTTTTGTAGCATAAACAGGGAACTTTATATTTTTTACTAATATTATGATTGTATTTTTGTTTCATATCTGCAAAGTAGTTAAAATGCTGTCAGTTCCACTAAACATATGTACACACACAGTTTCTCTCTCTCTCTCCCGTGGACACACCTGTTGCCTGATCAGTGTTGTACTGTGCTGGCTAAATCATTGAGGGCCATCTGGCTGTACTGCCCTACCAAGCAAAAAGGCAGTAACTGCCCATTACGTGTATCTGAGAAAAAATGATTTTATTTACCTTGGTTTCACTGTAAATTCATGCAGTTACTGCTAACATGACCCCAATCTTCTCCAAAACACAATACAATAGAGGCAGGATACTATTCCACATGATTAAGCATGTATTTAATGTACCAAAAATGACATTAACTCATTTACCTTTCCCCTCCCCTATATGTCAAAAGTAGTGCACTCTAGGATGCCATTTTGGACACACCCTGGGAGATATGAGGAGACCACACAACCCTAACCAGCTTACACTGAGGGATGGGCTAAACTCATTGGCTCCAACAGATCAGAGCTGCCCGCTGTGCTTTACTACCCACTATGCCCCCCTGTCTCCAGTTTTTCACGTTCTAGCTGACTGTACAACATTTCATCTCCTTTTTCTCGCTCTCAATCTTGCTCAGTCCTTCACACACACACACACACACACACACACACACACACACACACACACACACACACACACACACACACACACACACACACACACACACACACACACACACACACACACACACACACACACACACACACACACACACACACACACACACACACACACACTCTCTCTCTCCACATACATTCATCATCTCCCCCTTCCCACACATAGTCAGGTGTGTTGACATCCTGTTTATGTTCATGTCTCAGTGATTAGTTCCCTCCTTCCTTCTCCTCACACTTCATTACAGCTGTCAAATCAACTGAGTACCTCCATCGAACGTCTAGCATCTACATAGAGTATGCAGCAGAACACAGCAATCTCCCCTCCAGAACCATTACACCTTAAATATATTTACACAAGCAGCTCCCAGAGGAGCCCTGTGATTGATATATGAGTAACCGGGCAGAAAGCAATACATTCTCAAGGGGAATATTTGTCCATCTCAATTGTCGTATGCTCTAATTGAAAAGGTGAATAGAATATAGAAAGGACAGATCAATTGTTCTATTCAACCTAACACACACACCCAAAGAGACAGGCATATAGGATTCAGAGGGGGAAACTAGAAACACACACACACACACACACACACACAAAGACAGAGAAACACGCACACACACACACACACACCTTCTCCCGCATCGCCACAATAAGAGACCAGACACATCAACGCAACGTATGGAGGTTCAAGTTGGGTAATGTTTTTCCCTGCATGAGGCAATCCAAATCTGTTCTGGCTTTTACATGAAACTGTAATGAGAGAACAGGATGTTTTGGGCCATCCCCTCATGTCTCTCTTTCTCAGTCTGTCTGAAGTTATGGGTTGCTGCCCCAGCTCTTTCTCTTTTGATTTTCCTGAAGCAGAATGATATCCCAATATGAGGCTGATGATTCCCTGCTGCTTATAAGCTAATAATGAAACAGTTCAGAGCTATACAGTATGTCACTTGTGTCACCTTCTTTGTTTTATAACCCCCTCTCTTTTCTTTCTCTCTCCCTCTCATTCCCTCTTCTAACTTCCCTCTTCACTCCTCTCTCAATCAACCTCCCCCTCCCTCCCTGTATTCCTCCCTCCCCCCTCTACTACAGACAGTAACTTTGTCCTGGGTAACGCCCAGGTACAGTCCCTCTACCCCATCGTCTACTGTTCTGACGGCTTCTGTGAGCTGACCGGCTACGCCCGCGCCGAACTGATGCAGAAGAGCTGCGCGTGTCATTTCCTGTACGGCCCAGAGACCAGCGACCAGCTGACGGCGAAGATCCAGAGGGCGTTGGACGACAGGGGGGAATTCAAGAGTGATCTGGTGTTCTACAAGAAGGGAGGTGAGATACTCAGAGACAGGGGTTGCCCCCTAGGGCTCTGGTCAAAACTACTGCACTATTTAGGGAATTGGGGGCCATTTCAGTTGCATCCAGAGAGACAGAGAGACCGAGCTGGTGTTCTACAGACTCAAGCCCTGTTTATACCTGGTGCTAACATGTGTCCTTCGTCCTGATCTTATCCACATTATGATTGTGTCCATATTGTAGCCGTTGCGTCTACACATGGTAGTCAAATGTGTCTGTTATCCATCCACTGTGTCCGCATTGTGACCAGATATCCTGGTCCCTCCATATATGCAAATTATTTTATAGATATTCCTTCAAAATAACATGTTTTAATTTATTTTAAGACACATATTGATGCCATAAGTCAATGGTGACACCTGTCAATGATTTTAGCGGGTGGAATAATGATGATTAAAATGGTTTCACTGTCCAGATCCGTCTACACTTGTAAGATATCCAGACACAACGTGTCTGACGACCTCCAGAGGTGGTCAGGCAGATCTTGATGGCAATCAGATCACAATGCGTATATTTTAATCATCTAAACCTGCCAAAATATGGGGGCATAAATCAGAATGTGGATGAGGAAAAAAGGACGCATGTTAGAACCAGGTATAAACGGGCCGTAAATGCTGATCGTGTGGGAGTGTTAATACAAATTTGAACATATTTACATACACAGCTCTGATTGACAGATAGGATTGTCTAAAGCCTACCCTGCTTACCCCTTCAAAGTACAGTGGATTTGTAAAGTATTCAGACCCCTTGACTTTTCCCACATTTTGTTACGTTACAGCCTTATTCTAAAATGTATAAAATAAAATAAAATCCTCATCGATCTACACACAATACCCCATAATGAAAAATCAAAAACTGATTTTTAGAATTTTTAGCAAATTTATTCAAAATAAAAAACAGAAATACCTTATTTTCAGACCCTTTGCTATGAGACTCGAAATTGAGCTCAGGTACATCTTGTTTCCATTGATCATCCTTGAGATGTTTCTACAACTTGGAGACCACCTGTGGTAAATTCAATTGGTTGGACATTATTTGGAAAAGCACACACCTGTCTATATAAGGTCCCACGGTTAACAGGGCATGTCAGAGCAAAAACCAAGGAAGGAATTGTCTGTTGAACTCCGAGACAGGATTGGATCAAGGCACAGATATGGGGAAGGGTACCAAAAAATGTACCTAAAGACTCTCATACAATGAGAAACAAGATTCTCTGGTCTGATTAAACCAAGATTGAATGCCAAGCGTCACCTCTGGAGGAAACCTGGCACCATCCCTACAGTGAAGCGTGGTGGTGGCAGCATCATGCTGTGGGGATGTTTTTCAGCGGCAGGGACTGGGAGACTAGTCAGGATTGAGGGAAAGATGAATGGAACAAAGTACAGAGAGATCCTTGATGAAAACCTGCTCCAGAGCACTCAGGACCTCAGACTGGGGAGAGGGTTCACCTTCCAACAGGACAATGACCCTAAGCACACAGCCAAGACAACGCAAGAGTGGCTTCGGGACAAGTCTCTGAATGTCCTTGAGTGGCCCAGCCAGAGCCCAGACTTGAACCCAATCTATCTCTGGACAGACCTGAAAATAGCTGTGCAGCGACGCTCCCAATACAACCTGTCGGATCTGCAGAAAAGAATGGGAGAAACTACCCAAATACAGGTGTGCCAAGCTTGTAGCGTCATACCCAAGAAGACTCAAGGCTGTAATCGCTGCCAAAAGTGCTTCAACAATGTACTGAGTAAAAGGTCTGAATACTTATGTAAATGTGGTATATCAGGGTTTTATTTTTTATATACATTTGCCAAACAGTTTTTGTCATTATGGGGTATTGTGTGTAGGTTGATGAGGGGGGAAAAAAATGTGGAAATGTGGAAAAAGTCAAAGGGGTCTGAATACTTTCCGAATGCACTGTACATATGCAAATAAAAGATGACTGGTTATTTGGTCAGAATAATCAGATCAGATTGTGATGTCATGCTGTGTGCCAAAAACTCTGTCCCACCTGAACATGCTAAAATTACAGCAATTCTTTTCAAACTTACACTAGAAGGGCATTATCATAATGTTTATAATTTCAAAGTGTTATTTCGACCTCATAGTGAGGAAATATCATTTAAAATAAATGAAAAATCACATTTTTGACTGTACTGCCCCTTTAACGTTTGAATCCTTAATGGTGAAACAGCAACAATACAACATCAAAGATGTTACTGCAAACAATGAACACTGTTTTTTCCCCTCTGACATCATTTCACACACTATAGAAGAGCATTATATAACGGTGGTGGGGTGGCCAATGGCACTGTTTCCCCCTACTGCCTATTCCATCTTGAACCTGTTGCTGCAGTGGGCTAAATCTACTTTGAAACAAGTGTACACCTCACACACATGGTTATAGGCTTTAAGAAAAAGACACCTGTACCATGTCAGATATAGCGTTGAAGTGTATTCCATTTTGAGTTTGCATCCAATATTACACTTTATATACTGTACATCATAGAAGACTGAAATATAACAAAACCGTTTGACATAGAAACACCAGATTTTTGGCAGGTTTTTCTTAAATAATGTGTATTAATTACGAAATTATGAAAAATATAAATACAATTCCACCCGAGGCCACTAGAAGGCAATTTGGTCATTTGACTTCAGGAAAGGGCTACGAGACAGGCGATGTGTCGGAAACAGGACCCTATTTTGTATATAGTGCACTACTTTTGACCAGGGCCTGCATAGGGCTTTGGTCAAAAGTAGTGCCCTTAAATAATAGGGAATAGGGAGCGATTTCAGACAGAGAGACCCAGCTGGTGTTCTACAAGAAAGGAGGTGAGAGACACAGTCACACCCTAGTAACCCACCTGGGCTTATTATAGACTCCTGAGAATGAACCAGAGGCTAAGTGTAAGTGAGAGGGGAGGAGGGATGATATGTCTTATTTAGAGGGTAAAGAAAGTTGTCTCTGACGACTCAGAGAAAGACGACAAATCAACAACTGATGTAGTGTATCAATACATCTATGGTTAGATTGATGAGAGCAAACAGGTTAGCCCACTGGCCAAAAACTGGTTGAATCAACGTTGTTTCCGAGTCATTTAATAAAAAAATCTATTTGATGACATTGAATCAATGTGGAAAACTGATTGGATATGCAAAAAGTAATCAACGTAAGGCAAATCCAATGACATATTGACATTTTTTGTTGATTTCACGTTGAATTCACGTTAGTTGACAACTCAACTTAATTTAAACCAAAAGTAGACTTTCAACTGACGTCTGTGCCCAGTGGGAGAGATTGATGAGACAGGGAAGGAACTGGTCCATAGGGGAGATCATCTCTAGAAAGCTAGAAGGTTATCTTGGCTGGGTAAGAGGGCTAGACGGCTGCTACTGGAAGATATAAGCCTTAAACAAAGGGAAGCACAGCAAAAAGGCAAATAAAAAGTTGATTCAAGCATTACTGACACAGTATATGGATACATTTGCATTTTACAGCCTTCTGGGGCAGGGAAAGAAAATAATGAACACATTTAGTAAAGTTTTGTGAGTTCCCTCATCAAGGCCTGGGGCTGGGTTTAAAGATGATGAGATAATAAAAAAAAAGTGTTTGTGTGTGTGTGTGTGTGTGTGTGTGTGTGTGTGTGTGTGTGTGTGTGTGCTTGTGTTCTCACATCCTTCCTGTATCCTCATGTATTAACACAACACATTCTGAGCCCTTCCGAATAATTCAAGGATTATTGAAGACATGCTCCGGAACACTGGTGACTAGTACGTACTTTTTCAACCTCCCACTTTGGGCTGGATGTGTCAATGCGGAGTTTATACATGCATAATCTATGAGCAGAATTACTGTTTTACCTCAATTAGCCAAGAAATTGCTAGTTTGAAAGCGACTGTTTAATCAAAGCTGTACGACGCCCTTTCCCTTAACTTCAGACAATGAGCGTCAGCCCCTCGCCATTTGAGTGACAGCTAGCAAGATGCACACACAGCAGAGCGAGAGAGAGAGCGAGAGCGATGACGTGGTGCACATATCTGTGACGTAGTATGCAATTTTCGGGGACTTCCGGCTCGTGAAGCTACTTTCAGAACTACTGGCAAAAAAAAAAAAAGGGGGAAAAAAGTACCAGAGAATCTCTTTAAGCCCCGTCCCTCATCCTTTAGTTCACACAGTGTGTTGAACACCACGTAATCCAGCTTTCGTCTAAATATACACCCAACTGAGACAAAGAGAACACAGTGTTAACCATAACAGCCTTGTAATAGGACTCTGTCTCTATGAATATGAGGCTGTTTTATCCAGATCGTATCCATTTATGTACAACCACAACATGTCCACCACGATGTCACACTGTTATGACTTTGTCAAGCTTGTTTTTGATGTTCCAGTTGAAGCTCTGACAGGTGGAGTGGCAGAACAGGATCCCAAAAGTGTATGAAATATATCAAAAATACAAGATAATGAATCCTTTCAGATACAAATATATAGAAGGTGCCACGTGTAATCAACTGTGAATACACTAAATAAAGACCTTCACTTTAGTGAGGCATCAAATCATGGTACACGTGGATATATTGTGAGCTAGTTGGTTTTGTAGTGTAGGTACCAGTTGTGTTAGATTCAAAGAGAACAGTTATTCCCTGTGGTTTTAGTCTGTAGAGGATATAATCGGTGTATCGACAGCTGTGTGCTTCTGGCAGGTCTGCTTCTCATCCATGCTGAACGCTGTGGTGCTCAATATGTTCTAAGTGTTGTGTTCAGCATAACAGGTTGGAAATATAGAACAGCTATTTGCACTGGATGCTCTAGTCCCAATATGTTACAATGCCCAGAAAACAACGTCTCACTACCTCACTTTATTTATGTGTAAAGTCTGTCTGTGTGCGTAGCTGTACAATTATGAACCCTGAGTCAAAGCCCAGATCTCCTCTATTAGACAGTTATTACTGATAGAGAGAGATGAATGCAGGATGTCTAACACGGTTAGAGTGTTGGGCCAGTAACGAAAGGCCGCTGGTTCGAATACCCGAGCCGACAAGGTGAAAAACCTGTTGATGTGTCCTTGCGCAAAGGCACTTAACCCTAATTTGCTCCAGGGGCTGAGCCTGTAGGTAGGCCGTCATTGTAAATAAGAATTTGTTCTTAACTGACTTGCCTGGGTAAATAAATATTGCCTGCCTGCACGTTTATGCTCCTTCATATAGTTGATGGAGATTGATTAGTCAAATTAAATCATCATCATCATCACCTGTTTTAAACCACAGCTTTCAGACAATGTCAAACTCTTCACCTTGGCTGAGAGTCGGGTGTATTCGGTGTAACCGTGATCTGTAGTCGGGTCACAGTGTGAGGAGAGACTCACAGACCTGTATGACCTGGGTCTCACCTCTACACTCTCCTTCCTGCCTGCCAGGCTACTGGGAGGATATAGCATGCCACACATATCTCACTGCCAGACACAGCACTCCATACAGCATGGTAAAGACAGGATGATTGATGTGCTGTGTGGATGTACATGAATAGAGAATAGCAAGATATTTCTCCGGTCCACTTCAAGACCAATCTCAGATAAAGCTTTACATTAGTTTTTTTTAGGTTATTTGTTTTCATGGCAAAATCATTTCACTTTCTAAATGACCAAATTAGAGCTACACTTCCTAAAATGAAAAGGCTTTTATTAGGGTTAAGTGCCTTTGCGCAAGGACACATCAACAGGTTTTTCACCTTGTCGGCTCGGGTATTCGAACCAGCGACCTTTCGGTTACTGGCCCAACGCTCTAACCGTGTTAGACATCCTGCATTCATCTCTCGCTGTCAGTACTAACTGTCTAATAGAGGAGATCTGGGCTTTGACTCAGGGTTCATAATTGTACAGCTACGCACACAGACAGACATTACACATAAATAAAGTGAGGTAGTGAGACGTTGTTTTCTGGGTTTTGTAACATATTGAGACTAGAGCGTTCAGTGTAAATAGATGTTCTATATTTCCAATTTATTTAAACGCTGGGTTTTATAGGGAGGAATTGTGATGGCAGGAGCTTTTCGAATCTCTGTAGACAGCTGGAGATGAGCCGATTAGCTGGGGGAACGGAGTGTGTATTAAAATTGTGTGTGTGTGTGTGTACATCTTTATCATTATCACCCTTACATGTATCTGTTTTTGTACCAATCTGACTGTATAAATATTGAAGTGATTCACTGTGTCCTCCTACCAGTATGTGTCTCTGATCTCTGTCTCTCTGTGTTCCAGGTTCCCACTTCTGGTGTCTGCTGGACATCGTGCCCATCAACAATGAGAAGGGAGAGGTGGTGCTGTTTCTGGTGTCCCACAAGGACATCACTGACAACAAGAAGGACCAGGACCCAGAGCAAGGCCCAGAAACTGGTGAGTTACCCTGGGTTTGACCAAGACCGTGAAACTGGCGAGTTACCCTGGGTTTGACCAAGACCCAGAGACTGGTGAGTTACCCTGGGTTAGACCAAGACCCAGAGACTGGTGAGTTACCCTGGGTTTGACCAAGGCCCAGAGACTGGTGAGTTACCCTGGGTTTGACCAAGACCCTGAGACTGGTGAGTTACCCTGGGTTTGACCAAGACCCAGAGACTGGTGAGTTACCCTGGGTTTGACCAAGACCCAGAGACTGGTGAGTTACCCTGGGTTTGACCAAGACCGTGAAACTAGTGAGTTACCCTGGGTTTGACCAAGACCGTGAAACTGGCGAGTTACCCTGGGTTTGACCAAGACCCAGAGACTGGTGAGTTACCCTGGGTTTGACCAAGACCGTGAAACTGGTGAGTTACCCTGGGTTAGACAAAGCCAGGCGAATTACAGAGTGAAATAACACCATGAGAGAGAGAGTAGACAAATAGGCATGGAGGAAGAGATGGAGGGAGAGAGAGAGAGGTGTTGATTTATCACGTAATGACTGTAACCTTTAAAGAGCTTCATCAGCATACAGGTGTTACACTGTTATAAGAAATAGTGTGTAACACTGGAGGGAGGGAGGGAGGGAGGGAGGGAGGGAGGGAGGGAGGGAGGGAGGGAGGGAGGGAGGGAGGGAGGGAGGGAGTTGGCTATTCTGTCTGGTTGGTTTAACTCTGAAAATAGTTTTGACGTTTCCAAACCATCAGTATGTTCTACTCTAGGGAATGAGAACATTACATTTTGTGTGGACCCTCAGGGCCGGCTCCAGGCATAAGAGACATAAGCGGTCGCTTAGGGCCCCTGGCTAGTCGGGGGTTTCAACTTAGAACTCTGTTGGGGTCTCAACTTACTGTTGAGAATTAGAATAATAGGTGCAAGTTCGACATTTGGTTGTGCTTCAGCAGTTTTTCTCTTGTCATGTCAGTCACAGACAGTCACTCAATGGTAAGTTAGTCTAGCCAGCTATCTAAGCTTGTAGTAATCATGGCTGAATACCGACTGGGCCCGCAGGGCACGTGTTCAGGGGCCCTGACCTCCAGGGAGCCCCCATTGATTTTTGTTAGTCACTTACACTCAGATATCATTAACGTGGCATAAGTCATGGCAACATTTTTTGAATTGCAGGAAATATCTCTCTTCCTCATGGCAAAATGTGTTGAATTGCATAAAAATTGCTTTAAAACTACAAATGTGTAGAATTGCAGGAAATTAAAAGTTTCTCTCCGCCATTAACAGGTGGGCTACTAAAATGTTTTACCCGTGAGGTGGGTGTGGGCCCCCAACCAAATCTCGCTAAGGACCCCCAAAAGTCTAGGGTCGACCCTGGGTGTCCTGGCTGTGTTTTCAAACCCACACACTCTATTGTTGTCTGCAACAAATCAGACAGAAGTGTCAACAAAAAAAAAACACTCTATGTCTCTCCCTCACTCTCTCTGTCTCTCTGTCTCTCAATTCCCCATCCACCAATCTCTGTCTCTTGGTTTACTGATGAGTCATTCAGTTACATCCTGGTAGGCTCATCTCTGGCCCTAAACACTGTAAAGTGGTGCCAAGATACACCTGGCTCAAGGGAGGGAGGGAGAGGGAGAGGGAGGGTGGATAGAAACAGTTTCCTTTCCTACGTTTGGATTTCAGTAATCTGAATGTGTCTGTGTTTGGTACGAGCCATTTGAGATGTATCCAATTAAATGGTTTCAATGGTTTTAATTTGTAGGAATATAATTAAAGTGAATTGCATCATAAGTGTGGATACCTTCAAGCCAAAAAATATGACGTTATGAATAGAGGAAGAGATTTGGAATCATTTTAATAATTGGAAGTTTAAAATATATCTATTTGGTGGAGATGGAGCTATGGAGCGAATGCATTAAAACAATACACTGCTGAATAATGCCCTCCATTTTCTCTTTCCACACCCTAAGAACTGAAGTTGCCCTTAACCACTGATACATGATCAGATATTCTTCCATCCCCTAATGGCTACGGTTAGGATGGTGGATAAGGCAATCTGATCCTAGATCTGTGGTTAATGAACCCTGCATCCCCACAAGGACCACAATATAAATAAATCATGACTTTATGTGTGTTTGTTGTTGTGCCCACATGGCTGAGGCAACTATATCTGTATCTTAATGTTAAACTCTGACCCCTTCTGGTGGTGTTTTCTAAACAAAACATAATATTGTATAGATAAAGTAAATTTCGGTCCTACAAAGACATGCTAAGTAGTTAGAAAGTTAAGTACTGTGGGATTCAGATAAAGGTGTCAGAAACAATGTTACTACTAGAGAGCCCAAGATACAGCAGACCCCCAAAAATACTGAAATATACAGGTTTTTATTTTTGGGGGGCGTGGGGGTCCCCCCAATTGTCCCCATGTTGAGGAATAAGATATTTGAAAGGTTTGAGATAAAATATATCACCAATTACAGATCCAAAAGGAATAATTATATATACAAAAAAAATTATTATAATAATTCTCAGATCTTTTACCTAATGGTGGTACTCTAAACATACATACATTCCCATTGGAAAACAGCCATTTTAAAAGTGCAGAGCTTGTGCAGCATGCCATACCTTGATATGAGGAGAAAGTCTAGCTATCCATTGATGTAAATTCACCACCGTTCATCTATCTATCTATCTATCTATCTATCTATCTATCTATCTATCTATCTATCTATCTATCTATCTATCTATCTATCTATCTATCTATCTATCTATCTATCTATCTATCTATCTATCTATCTATCTATCTATCTATCTATCTATCTATCCATCCATCCATCCATCCATCCATCCATCCATCCATCCATCCATCCATCCATCCATCCATCCATCCATCCATCCATCCATCCATCCATCCATCCATCCATCCATCCATCCATCCATCCATCCATCCATCCATCCATCTATCTATCTATCTATCTATCTATCTATCTTAAAAGGCTAATTGATCATTAGAAAACCCTTTTGTAATTATGTTAGCACAACTGAAAACTGTTGTGCTGATTAAAGAAGCAATAAAACTGGCCTTCTTAAGACTGGTTGAGTATCTGGAGCATCAGCATTTGTAGGTTAGATTACAGACTCAAAATGGCCAGAAACAAATAACTTTCTTCTGAAACTCGTTCTGTTCTGAGAAGGCTATTCCATGCGAGAAATTGCCAAGAAACTGAAGATCTCGTACAACGCTGTGTACTGCTCCCTTCACAGAACAGCGAAAACTGGCTCTAACCAGAATAGAAAGAGGAGTGGGAGGCCCCGGTGCACAACTGAGCAAGAGGACAAGTACATTAGAGTGTCTAGTTTGAGAAACAGACGCCTCACAAGTTCTCAATTGGCAGCTTCATTAAATAGTACCCGCAAAACACCAGTCTCAACGTCAACAGTGAAGAGGCAACTCCGCGATGCTGGCCTTCTAGGCAGAGTTGCAAAGAAAAAGCCATATCTCAGACTGGCCAATAAAAATAAAATATTAAGACGGGCAAAAGAACACAGACACTGGACAGAGGAAGATATGGCTCAGTGTTTATCAGGTTAAATGTGTCAAATAAAATAAATATGTATACAAAAAAATGTATTAAATTATTAATTAATTGAACATTTCCTTCTCTCTCTCCCCAGATGAGGAGACGGGTCTGGAAGTGCACAAGGTCACCCGTCCCCCAGACTTCAACACCAACCGAAGACGCAGCCGGGCCGTACTCTACCACCTGTCTGGACACTTGCAGAAACAGGATAAGAGCAAGATCAAACTCAACAACGTGAGTTGCCCTGATTTTCACACACACACACACACACACACACACACATACAGATGTAATTTGAGCCAGTTTGCTACAGCAGGAAAATAATCCTACAGCAACAGGAAATGTGAATTATTATGTGGATTATAATGAATGAAAAAAATATATAAGTTTTACATTAGGGCAAATCAAGTCTGACATTTTAAACTGGAAATTACAAACTTTAGAAGCCTTTTTAAACCTTGAATACACTACAAGTTTGCATTTTCTGCTGTACAGGGAAAATAAGTGTCCAACCACATCTCAAGGAGCGCTACAATGGCATTGTGTAAGCTTGCTTTGAGGACAATCCTGAACATATATATCGAGTAGATTAACTTTGTAGCTTCAGACCAAGCCTTTCCAACCCACAGTGTACAGTGTCTTCAGTCCAAAGCCCAGGGTCAAGTTTACAGGATATACAATGATAGTCATGTTGCTGAGTTTTCATTCCAGGATTAAACTGAGTTTGCTGAAAAACACCAATAAATAATGTTTACTGAAGGGTACAGATGGGATGAAGGTTGTTCCATCTGATTGAGCAGGTTCTCCTTGACTTTGGTGAAATAGTCTTGCGTTCGTATCTTTGTCCATGTAGACATGCCGTCCTTTTCAAAAGAGAGAACTCCTCCTTACTATTCTATGGGCTATAACTAGAACTAACCAGAACCTAGAGTTTTTCCTGCTTAGGTCATGTTGTCATGAAAAACTCCAAACCCAAAGTATGTTGTGTTACTAGTACCGTATGTAAGTCCTGTTATTGATGTGCCTATCGTCCTCCTCACTCCTCCAGAACATGTTTGGGGACAAGCCGCCCATCCCAGAGTACAAGGTGGCAGCCATTCAGAAGTCCCGATTCATCCTGCTCCACTATGGGACCTTCAAGGCAGGCTGGGATTGGCTAATCCTGCTGGCTACCTTCTATGTGGCAGTCACGGTGCCCTATAATGTTTGTTTCACTGTGGTGGGGGGGCGGGACGAAGGGAGCTCCGCCCCCCGTAGCCCCCCCAGTGTGAGTGACATTCTGGTGGAGATTCTCTTCATGCTGGGTAAGGACACAAGGAATTATGGTAACAATATTTTAACACTAATTTGGTATTCTAATAATATCAAACATTTATTGCATCTATTAGTCTAGCATTATATAACATTATTCCAACACTATTCTAAATCAAATAAAAATCAAAAGTTTATTTGTCTCATACACAGATTAGCAGATGTTAAAGCAGGTGCAGCGACTGCCTGTCCCTATTTAAAGACTGTATGATTATGACATTCTATGTCTCTCAGTCGACTGCGTTTACCTACGGCTGGGTAACTTCCTCTACACAAATACATTAACGCACTGTGTGCACTCAAGCCTCCAACATTGCCTTAATGTCATCCAACACTAATTATATTGCCTACAGGTACTGTACATACAGTCAACTTATTAAATGAAGTTTATGGTCTCTCTCTCTCTCTCTCTCTCTCTCTCTCTCTCTCTCTCTCTCTCTCTCTCTCTCTCTCTCTCTCTCTCTCTCCTCTCTCTCTCTCTCTCTCTCTCTCTCTCTCTCCTCTCTCTCTCTCTCTCTCTCTCTCTCTATTTATTAATTAAATTAATTTGTTAATAGGAAATGAACTGTAAATAAATCCTATGTATTTTTGTTGTTGTGCAGATATTGCATTGAACTTTCGGACGACCTTTGTGAGCACGTCGGGCCAGGTGGTGTACGACGCTCGCTCCATCTGTGTGCACTACGTCACCACCTGGTTGTTTGTTGACCTCATCGCTGCCTTGCCCTTTGACCTGCTCTACGCCTTTAACATCAGCGTGGTGAGTGGATGTCAGGGTGTGTGTGGGACTGTGGATATTGAAAAGTAATTGATTTTGGCTTTGGTTGGTCTTGCGGTTGTATGGCGATGTATGGGCCAGTCAGTTCCCTAGAGAACTATTTATTAAATGTTTTATTTTATTTAACCTTAACTAGGGAAGTCAGTTAAGAACAAATTCTTATTTAGAATGACGGCCTACAAAAAGGCCTCCTGCGGGTACGGGTGGGGCTGGGATTCAAAATATAAATCAATTATTAAAATATAGGACAAAACACATATCACGACAAGAGAGACAACACAACACTACATAAAGAGAGACCTAAGACAACAACATAGCATGGCAGCAACACATGACAACACAGCACAGTAGCTCCTTGGTAACTATAACCAAGGTAACTATAACCAAGGTAACTGTAACCAAGGTAACAATGTCCAAGGAGCTCTGCGGGATACAGCTTCACGAGAACTGACACCTATGATGTCACTTTTCATCAAACAATGCTTTCCAAAGAGATCCGACAGAAAATCGAACTCTCCTCTTTACCTTCTGACCCGAGATGTGTGTCTGTGTCTGTGTCTGTGTCTGTGCCTGTGTGTTCCTACAGTACTTTGGAGTCCACCTGCTGAAGACAGTACGGTTGCTGCGCCTGCTGAGGCTGCTACAGAAGCTGGAGCGTTACTCCCAGTACAGTGCTGTAGTCCTCACCCTGCTCATGTCCATGTTCGCCCTGCTGGCCCACTGGATGGCCTGCGTCTGGTACTTCATCGGACGCAGAGAGATTGAAAACAGCCCCAACTCCTGGGACGGTCAGTACACCTGGATGTCTGCGTTGCACATTGAGATTGTAATCTGCAAGATGCAGCAATATTATACTGTATATATAATAATATAATATTAATTAATAAAATAACACACATGGGTCTAGACCTTCTGTGCAATGACTGTAATCATGATGTAACTACATTCAATTCAGGACTTCTAATGCGTTGTTTCGAAATGATGTGTGCTGTCATGGATGATGGGTCTCCCTTACAGTATTCTTTCTAAATACAATAGTTGATTTTAATAAGGTGAAACCTTGTTGATATTCTACACAAATGTAAATGTGCAAACATTGAAAAGAACTAAAACTTTTTTTGCTTTGCATTATGGGGTATTGTGTGTAGATTGCTGAGGATTTTTATTTCTTTAATCCATTTTAGAATAAGGCTGTAACAAAATGTGGAAAAAGTCAAGGGGTCTGAATACTTTCCGAAGGCACTGTACCCCAGAGTGTCTTTAGCCCAGCCCCAGGACTCAAGCGCCATGAACCCAACTGGTTGAGAGACTGTCATTGGTTTTACAGGCATTTCCTGGTTGATTATTCCTATTCAAGGCTTAAATGGTGGGTCAGTTTGTATACTAAAGGGTAGCCACAGCCATTCCTGATCGGTTGCAATTCTGTAAGTTGATTGAGCCTGTACTATTCAAAGCTTGATTGGTGGGTAAGTTGGTACGTTTTGGGAGTTGATTTTGGCGGTAGCCACAGCCATTATTGAGCTGTCAGATTTAGTTGGTTCAGAATGAGGGGAAAGGGTGCAAAAGGTCAGACTGATCTTTCATTAATTTGGATGATTACAGTTGATTACAGTTGATTACAGTTGATTACAGCAGAGGTTTGGCTTATCCCAGCTCAGTATAAAAGCAAGATAGACCAGTTTCATATTAAACTGTAGTGATACGAGATTGCACAATCTCTTTAAGTGGGAGACTGTCAAACATGAATGTCTTTCAAGAGCCTTACATAGCCAACAGCATTGCCAAACCATGCCATGAAAGCATCATTTTCAATTTCCTATACAGACGCACAGAAACCCTCACATCTTATAAGTCTGTTCTCTTCATTCTATCGTTATTATACCTCAGCAGTATTTATAGACCGGCTCTGGCAACTTGACGAACACACAGCAGCAGCAGCAGCAGCTCAAAACAACAACAATAGCAACAACAGCAACGAAGACAACAACAACATATCAACAGATATAAACCGCAGGCATGCGTTTGTGTTTGTGTGTCTGCAGGTACTGTAGGGTTTGTGTGTGTCTGCAGGTACTGTAGGGTTTGTGTGTGTCTGCAGGTACTGTAGGGTTTGTGTGTGTCTGCAGGTACTGTAGGGTTTGTGTGTGTCTGCAGGTACTGTAGGGTTTGTGTGTGTCTGCAGGTACTGGAGGGTTTGTGTGTGTCTGCAGGTACTGTAGGGTTTGTGTGTGTCTGCAGGTACTGTAGGGTTTGTGTGTGTCTGCAGGTACTGGAGGGTTTGTGTGTGTCTGCAGGTACTGTAGGGTTTGTGTGTGTCTGCAGGTACTGTAGGGTTTGTGTGTGTCTGCAGGTACTGTAGGGTTTGTGTGTGTCTGCAGGTACTGTAGGGTTTGTGTGTGTCTGCAGGTACTGTAGGGTTTGTGTGTGTCTGCAGGTACTGTAGGGTTTGTGTGTGTCTGCAGGTACTGTAGGGTTTGTGTGTGTCTGCAGGTACTGGAGGGTTTGTGTGTGTCTGCAGGTACTGTAGGGTTTGTGTGTGTCTGCAGGTACTGTAGGGTTTGTGTGTGTCTGCAGGTACTGTAGGGTTTGTGTGTGTCTGCAGGTACTGTAGGGTTTGTATGTGTCTGCAGGTACTGTAGGGTTTGTGTGTGTCTGCAGGTACTGTAGGGTTGTACTGTGAATGGCTGCAGAACCTTTTGTCTGCAGGCATATCAATAATTCAAGTCCATGGGAGTAGCTCTTAGTCAGGGCTGATACCTCCTCTCTGCATCCACAGCCACAATACATCTCTCTGCATCCACAGCCACAATACATCTCTCTGCATCCACAGCCACAATACATCTCTCTGCATCCACAGCCACAATACATCTCTCTGCATCCACAGCCACAATACATCTCTCTGCAACCACAGCCACAATACATCTCTCTGCATCCACAGCCACAATACATCTCTGCATCCACAGCCACAATACATCTCTCTGCATCCACAGCCACAATACATCTCTCTGCATCCACAGCCACAATACATCTCTCTGCATCCACAGCCACAATACATCTCTCTGCATCCACAGCCACAATACATCTCTCTGCATCCACAGCCACAATACATCTCTCTGCATCCACAGCCACAATACATCTCTCTGCATCCACAGCCACAATACATCTCTCTGCATCCACAGCCACAATACATATCTCTGCATCCACAGCCACAATACATCTCTCTGCATCCACAGCCACAATACATCTCTCTGCATCCACAGCCACAATACATCTCTCTGCATCCACAGCCACAATACATCTCTCTGCATCCACAGCCACAATACATCTCTCTGCATCCACAGCCACAATACATCTCTCTGCATCCACAGCCACAATACATCTCTCTGCATCCACAGCCACAATACATCTCTCTGCATCCACAGCCACAATACTGCCTTACAAATGGCCAGCTATCCAGCAGACTACTGCAGAGCCCTGCAGTGCAGTGTCCACTGAGCTAGGCAATACACAGGCAATGGAGAGAGGAAGAGAGAGGGGGAGAAGGGGGCGGTAGAAGAAAGGGTTAGAGCGAAGGCTGCCACATCAATTATAGTATTCTAGAGTTGTATTATGGAAAATGGAATAGCTATTGCTGGAAAGTAAGCATTGTTGTGTTGAATATGTGTTTCCAATCAGCGTGAGACCTTGGATCCTTAGAACGTCTAACAGGACAAAAGGAGCAGACTCTGGTTCGATCCCAGGCTGTATCGTGATCGGGAGTCCCATAGGGTCTCAGAGGTTTATGATAACACCAGATATAATAGGACTATATATATATACGTCTCAGAGGTTTATGATAACACCAGATATAATAGGACTATATCTATATACGTCTAAGAGGTTTATGATAACACCAGATATAATAGGACTATATCTATATACATCTCAGAGGTTTATGATAACACCAGATATAATTATAATTATAGTGAATAGTGATAAACTATTATTCCTTCATACCGTCAGTGTCCTGTGTTAATGGGGTAATTTTACTCATACAATATACACCCTGAGGACTGGCGCCTACATACAACAGAGGAAGTACGAGAGAGAGAGAGAAGAGAGAAAAGAGAAGAGAGAGAGAGAGAGAGAGAGAGAGAGAGAGAGAGAGAGAGAGAGAGAGAGAGAGAGAGAGAGAGAGACTACTGTGAGGACACTTTGTTTTGTCTGCAACACGTCTCTGGAGAGAATTTGACTAAAGGCTGATGTTAGAGTCTTGAAAGGTACATTTTATTTAGTTCTCGGGGACACTAGATAGCGTTCAGGCAGTTTATTGAAATGGAATATCTGGGACTCAGTGTGATGTGACTTCCAACATGCGTGCACCCGCCGTGTGTGGTTTCTAACTTTGTCTCTGTCAGCACCTCATCTAGCATTCTCCTTCCTTCTCACTCTTTCTCTTCCCCCTCTCTCTATCTGTTGTTCTGGATGCTGTGAAGACTGACCTCTCAGAGAGGTTGTTATCTTTTGAGTGTTACTTAAAAGTTTCACAACTTTATTCTCCTGCTACATCTATCAAAGACGTGGGCTGGGTGACTGACAGGCTGACAGACAGAGACAGAGACTGAGTGGAGAATAACAGTATGGAACCCCCTGGGATACACCTGCAGATAGATCACAAATCAATCAAGTTCTGGCTCTGATCCAGTTTCTTAGAGAGAGGAGAGTAAGCCTGCTATCAGCCTTATATAGAGGTCTGGTCTTGATTTCAGCACCATGGACAGCATCATGTCAGAGCAAAGGAGAAGAGATACTGTATGCTAAATGGACAAGGGCAGGGAGACTGTAGGAGACAGTTCAGAGAGAGAGAGAGAGAGAGAGAGAGAGAGAGCGAGACAGAGAGAGAGTTCTGAACCTTGGACTGTAAGAGAGTTAGTTCAGGACCACGGACAGCAAAACAGTATCTGGCTGTGCATGGACAGAAAAGCTGACTGAGAAAGTTCTGCCAAGTGCTTACATAATTTATGTTCACACAGCCATATAAGTAATCGTATTCAAAAGACCCACCCCAGTGCACACTGCGGGTGCACAAACAAACACATTGATAAACAAATGTATTCACACACATACTTCTGCATGCTGATACACACTCACACACAACGAACCACCACGTACACAAACTACACACACAAATCAGCATACCCTCAATTCTTCTGGTCCACATGTCCTAGAAATGCTAGCTTGAATAATGAAAAGTTAATTAGGCAACAACTGAGGTGTAACATTGCTAATGATATTGGTTTATTCAGTTCACTGAGACTACCCAGAGACATTCATTAGTGGGTCTTGTTTATACACTGGGTTATCTTCTGTGTGTGTGTGTGTGTGTGTGTGTGTGTGTGTGTGTGTGTGTGTGTGTGTGTGTGTGTGTGTGTGTGTGTGTGTGTGTGTGTGTGTGTGTGTGTGTGTGTGTGTGTGTGTGTGTGTGTGTGTGTGTGTGTGTGTGTGTGTGCGTGCGTGCGTGCATGCATGCGACTACAGATTCTTTCCCCATGAAAGTGTTTCTTTGGATCGCTAACAGGTTGTCCACAATGTGTTATTCATCTGTAGGTAACTTTCCTTTTGTATTTCTCCCTCTCTCCCTCCTTCTCTCCTTCTCTCTCTCCCCCTCTATCTCTGTCCCTCCCTCTCTCTTCTATTCCCTCTCTCCCCAAATTGCTCTTACTCCCTATCTCTTCCCCCCTCCTTCTCTCTCCCTCCCTCTCCCCCTCCTTCTCTCTCCCTCCCTCTCCATCTCCCTCTCTTTGTCTCCCTCTCCCTCTCCCACTCCCCCCCCCCTCAGGTTGGCTACACGAGTTGGGAAAGCGTCTGGGCACCCCTTACTCCCTCTCTCCCCTTGCCACTTTGACGCCTGGTTCGCTGCACCCCGCCATTGTCAACGCCTTCCCGGCCAACAGCAGCCAATGGAATGTGTCCGGGTCGGAGCTGACAGGGCAGGACTCCTGGAACACCAGCCAGTGGAACGTCACAGGGACCGGGGCAGGGGCCTTGAATGGCGGGGTGGGACAGGGTGGAGGGATGCTGGGTGGGGGTCCATCAGTGAGGAGCTCCTACGTGACGTCGCTGTACTTCGCTCTGAGTAGTCTGACCAGCGTGGGCTTTGGGAATGTCTCAGCCAACACCGACTCTGAGAAGATCTTCTCCATCTGCACCATGCTCATAGGAGGTGAGTCCCTGGAGATACAACAGGGGCATTATTGGTTGGTGAGAACGTCAGGTCTCAGTGGTGTCAGAGGATAGGAAACCACCTTCTAATGATGTGTCCCTCCTCTGCTGTTGCTCTTTGGTGTATACTGTTTATAAATATACTGTACACTAGATATGCAAAAGTATGTGGACACCCCTTCAAATTAGTGGATTTGGCTATTTCAGCCACACCTTTGGCTGACACGTGTATAAAATTGAGCAGACCGCCATGCAATCTCCATAGACAAACATTGGCAGTAGAATGGCCTTACTAAAGAGCTCAGTGACTTTCAACGTGGCACCGTCATAAGATGCCACCTTTCCAACAAGTCAGTTCGTCAAATGTCTGCCCTGATAGAGCTGCCCTACTCAACTGTAAGTGCTGTTATTGTGAAGTGGAAATGTATAAGAGCAACAACGGCTGAGCCGCGAAGTGGTAGGCCACACAAGCTCACAGAACGGGACTGCAGAGTGCTGAAGCGCGTGGCCAGTGAAGATAGTCTGTCACCGGTTGCAACACTCACTACCAAGTTCCAAACTGCCTGTGGAAGCAATGTCTGCACAAGAACTGTTCGTAGGGAGCTTCATGAAATGAGTTTCCATGGCCTAGCAGCCGTGCACAATGCCAAGCGTGGGTTGGAATGTTGTAAAGCTCGCCGCCATTGGTCTCTGGAGCAGTGGAAACGCATTCTCTGGAGTTATGAATCACGCTTCACCATCTGGCAGACCGACGGACAAATCTGGGTTTGGTGGATGCCAGGAGAACGCTACCTGCCCCAATGCTTAGTGCCAACTGTAAAGTTTGGTGGAGGAGGAAAAATGGTCTGCGGCTGTTTTTCACGGTTCGGGCTAGGCCCCTTATTTCCAGTAAAGAGAAATCTTAACGCTACAGCATACAATGACATTCTAGACAATTCTGTGCTTCCAACATTGTGGCAACAGTTTGGGGAAGGCCTTTTTCTGTTTCAGCATAACAATGCCCCTGTGCACAAAGCGTGGTCCATACAGAAATAGTTTGTAGAGATCGGTGTGGAAGAACTTGATTGGCCTGACCTCAACCCCATCGAACACCTTTGGGATTAATTGGAACGCCGACTGTTGGCCAGGCCTAATCGCCCAACATCAGTGCCCGACCTCACTAATGCTCTTGTGGCAGAATGGAAGCAAGTCCCCGCAGCAATGTTCCAACATCTTGTGGAAAGCCTTCCCAGAAGACTGGAGGCTGTTATAGCATCAAAGGGGGGACCAACTCCATATTATTGCCCATGATTTTGGAATGAGATGTTTGACGAGCAGGTGTCCACATACTTTTGGTCATGTAGTGTACCAGAGATTCTAACTTCTTATTATTACATAACAGATGACACAGACATCCCTCTATCCCTCTCTCCTCCCTTCCTCCCTCTCCAACTCCATTCTCACTCCCTTACGTCAAACTTCAACTAAAAAATCTAAGCCAAATAACAGAAATACCATCACTTAATGCACACAACATGATATCTAACTCTAATGCATAGGCTGCTACTGTCTATTATCTATCTTGTTGCCTAGTCACGTTCCCCTACCTGTATGTACATTGCATTTGGAAAGTATTCAGACCCCTTGACTTTTTCCACATTTTGTTTGTTTATTCTAAAATCATTTTATTTTCCTCATCAATCTACACACAATACCCCATAATGACAAATTTCAATTGTATAATAAAAATATATATATATATTACCTTATTTACATAAGTATTCAGACCCTTTGCTATGAGACTCGAAATTGAGCTCAGGTGCATCCTGTTTCCATTGATCATCCTTGAGATGTTTCTACAACTTGATTGGAGTCCACCTGTGGTCAATTCAATTGATTGGACATGATTTGGAAAGGCACACACCTGTCTATATAAGGTCCAACAGTTGACATTGCATGTCAGAGCAAAAACCAAGCCATGAGGTCGAAGGAATTGTCCGTAGAGCTCCGAGACAGGATTGTGTCGTAGGCACAAATCTGGGAAAGCTGTCATCAAGGCAAATGGTGGCTACTTTGAAGAATCTAACATCTAAAATATATTTTGATTTGTTTAACACTTGTTTCTTCAGTGTTAACCGTTCCCTTTCCAACACAAACTGAAGAAATTAAATAAGAATGTCATTTAAATTGTAGAAAAGATTAAATAGAAATTACAACAAAATGTAAATACAAACATATAAATAAAGTTATAAATCGTTATGAATCCGTAGGCCTTCTCTGAAGGCGTAGAAGGCCCTTACAGTTCACCACTGAGCCTTAGACTACATCTCCCATGAGGCCACACCACAGTGAACAGGCCCTCTCCTTGTCGCATTTTGTAGTTGGTTGGTTCATTTTAGTTTATGCCTGTCAGACTAGTTCATAATAAATGGTTCAAATGGAAACTATCTGCATATTATAGCTCAGATGAAAAAACAGCAACGTTTTGGCAGTAAGCTGCCTTCCCCAGGGCTTCTTGCAAATGGAACAAATGTCAATGATGTAACTAGAGAGTGGTGAATGTCTATGGCTGCATCCCGAAGGGCACCTATTCCACATTCTGTAGTCCCCTACTTTGAACCAGCCCTATGGGCTCTGGTGAAAGGTGCACAATATAGGAAATATGGAGCCATGTGACGAGCAGGCAGGGTGGTGTTAAAAATGACCCCATTCCAGATGTCCAGTCTGGTGCTTCTTCAATAAGAGTGGGGCAGTAAAGGTCTGTTTCGTGAGAAAGAGATGTAGTTATTTTTAGGGGTGGGTGAATTGAGGAGAGAGGGTATATTCTTAGGCCTCAGTGCAATTAAAGTGCTGAAACACACACACACACACACACACACACACACACACACACACACACACACACACACACACACACACACACACACCCTTCAATGTGTCTGCTTCAATTGGATCTGAAATATAACGATCCATGTACACACAGTCACAACACCCTTGTTAGTGGCCCCCTCTCTCAGACTTACACACACACTCAACCTTGAACATTGAACACACACACACTCACACACACAGACACACACAAACAAATACACTCCCCACACCCCCACACCCCCACTTCCCCCCTTCACACACACACACACATACACACACACACACACACACACACACACACAGTAACCCCTCCCTGTCCCTTTGCCCCCAGCACTGATGCATGCGGTGGTGTTTGGTAACGTGACGGCCATTATTCAGAGGATGTACTCTCGGCGCTCCCTCTACCACACCCGTACCAAGGACCTGAAGGACTTCATCAGGGTCCACCGCCTGCCCAAGGCCCTGGAGCAACGCATGCTGGAGTGTTTCCAGACCACCTGGTCTGTTAACAATGGCATCGATGTCAGCGAGGTGGGTTATAACAACCAAGCTCTGTCTCTCTCTCAATCTTGTGTTCCCAATGCTCCTGTTGGTTAAAAATTAAATGCCTCCTGTATTGATTCTTCTCTCAGTTCTTCTCTCCATTCATATGACCAGGTTTTTCCTCACTCTCTTTTCCCTGTTCTACCTCTTCAACTTTCCCTCTAATCCCCTCTCTCTAGTTGTTGAAGGACTTCCCAGACGAGTTGAGGGCGGACATCGCCATGCACATGAACAAGGAGCTGCTGCAGCTGCCACTGTTCGAGTCGGCCAGTAGGGGGTGTCTGCGCTCCCTGTCCCTCATCATCAAGACGTCGTTCTGCGCCCCGGGAGAGTTCCTCATCCGCCAGGGAGACGCCCTGCAGGCCATCTACTTCGTCTGCTCCGGGTCCATGGAGGTGCTGAAGGACAACACTGTGCTGGCTATACTAGGTAAGAAGACAGGCCCACGTGTGCATATACCTGAAGACATACACATTCTAACACACAATACACATGAATCTGCAGTGAATTGCCCAGCCTGGTCTCATAGACTAGACGTAGCATAGTAAATGTATATCGGAGCACCCAAATTAGTATTTTACCTTAACCCTTAACTGTAACATCTAGCCTAGCTAACGTTAGCCACCTAACCTGGAGGTGTTTTTCTGTTTTAAACTGATCCCAAACCTTAATCCTTAATTTAACCAATCAGAATGAATGCCTGAACTGTTAACCAATCATAATTAATGCCTGATCTTAAACCTAGAGTTTTTCCTATTTCAACCCAATCCAAAACCTTAACCCTCAATTTAAACCAGTATGAATGAATGCCTTCATTTAACTGTAGAGTTGTTACTGTTTGCCTACAAATTCTAAATCCTATTTTCCCTAAACCTAACCCTTAACCTTTAACCTTAAACCTTAACCATTCCCACCCTGCCTTAGAGGGATACTGCTCCTATATAATTATAGGGTCTATTGAACCATTTCTCCTCCCACAAAACCCCTGTGCCTTTGACACGCACATTAATCCCAATAGCCCTAATGCTAAAATGCTATGACAACTCCAGTGCCACTTCCACTCTCTCTCTCTCTGTTTTCTCTTTCCCTCTCTCTTGCTTTCCCTCTCTCTCCTTCTCTTTCTCTCTATGTCTATCTCTCTCTCAATCTCTCGCTCTCCCCCTTCTCTTCTTTCCTCTGGAATCACATACCTTATTAAAGTTATATTCCACGTGCCTCAACTAAATAACTAGTAATAATCATTAAACCCTTGTCAACATATATTACTTCTTAAGCGTATCACTATAGCCCCTGTGCTACAGGACTAACCATTCCAGACACGAACACTCAAACGTCAGTAGACACACACACTTTTCTAGCTCACGTCATCACCCGCAAACACACACCTCTGCTCCCACCCTTGGACTAATGCATTTACGCACATACAGTGTTTTAAACCAGTGATACATAAAAACATGAAACAACACACAGCAAGCACATATATTTACAAGTAAATGGGGGTGAGTGTGAACAGATAGATATTATGTATTCATGTGTTTGTATGGAGTACCACTATAAGCAGGGAGTGATGCAGCCCCCCATTCCATGGCAATGCAGGGAGGAGCTGTGTTTTCTAAGTGTATTGTGTGATAACAGACCCCATAGTCAGGCGTAATGATCAAAGTCAAGCCTCTAGCAGTTAGCATCAAAATGGCTACTTAGTTTCCTAATTGAAAGGTGATTATGTCCCACAGGTACTGTAGCACTTGACTATTGTTCAAGGATTATATGCAAAGAGGGTGTTATATGGTTTTCAATCCTTACCCTCTAAACGAAGGGCTGATTGCGTCTTTACTTCCAGGGAAAGAGGAAAGCCAGCAGCATTGCTAACCTCGAGGCCCTGCTTTGAGCAGCCCTGGTGTAGGGGTTTCAAGTTGATACATGCTTTGAGCAGCCCTGGTGTAGGGGTTTCAAGTTGATACATGCTCTTAATAGAGATGTTATGTGGTTGTATAAGCCGTGTGTCACATCATATGTGTCGTTAGATATGAGGTGTGTCTATAAGATGTTCTTCTCTAGGGAGATAATGCATAAGCAGCTACTGTGTCTGGAATGGTTAGTCCTGTAGCACAGAAGTAATAGAAGTAATATATGAAGTAATATATGATTACTACTGTATATTTAGTTGAGGCACGTCAAATATAACTTTAATAAGGTATGTGAATCCAGAGGAAAGAAGAGAAGGGCGGAGAGAGAGCGATGGACATAGAAAGAAAGAGAGGGAGAGAGAGGGAGGGTATCTGCTCTGTGTGCTGTGTGTCTGCTCTGTGTGCTGGTGTCTGTTCTGTGTGTTGGTGTCTGCTCTGTGTGTTGGTGTCTGCTCTGTGTGTTGGTGTCTGCTCTGTGTGTTGGTGTCTGCTCTGTGTGTTGGTGTCTGCTCTGTGTGTTGGTGTCTGCTCTGTGTGTTGGTGTCTGCTCTGTGTGCTGTGTGTCTGCTCTGTGTGTTGGTGTCTGCTCTGTGTGCTGTGTGTGTGGAACATGGAGTCTTATACATGATTAAACCTTTCTGTCTCATCTAAACTTTAATTTAATAAGATGGGGAGAGAGAGATACATACACAGACAGAGAGATGGAGATGGAGATGGATGGATGGATGGATGGATGGATGGATGGATGGATGGATGGATGGATGGATGGATGGATGGATGGATGGATGGATGGATGGACGGACGGACGGACGAACGGACGGATGGATGGATGGATGGATGGATGGATGGATGGATGGATGGATGGATGGATGGATGGATGGATGGATGGACGGACGGATGGAGAGAGAGAGAGTCTGAACACTAACCAGATCATACTCCTGTCTGTCTGCCTCACTCATCCCCCGGGGACTGTGGAAGGGGACAGATAGGAGTTTGTGCTGAGCAACCAACGACTGACTGGGTTTGTAGCTGGAGGTTGACTTAGCTGGAAACAGTGAGTTCTTTCTAACGTCACTAAGGCAGAATAGAAAGGTGCCATCAAGTAAACAGATAAAGGGATGGAGGGATGGATATCAAATGTATCAATACTTTTTCAAATATACTGCCTTATCCCAGTCACCATCATCCAGTGACTGTCAAATATAATGGTAATATAATATACTCTCTCTACCACAAACCTAACACCACAGGAATGAGTGAGTGAGAGAGAGTGAGTGAGTGAGAGAGAGTGAGAGAGTGAGAGAGAGAGAGAGAGAGAGAGGGAGAGGGAGAGGGAGAGGGAGAGGGAGAGGGAGAGGAGAGGAGAGGAGAGGAGAGAGTCTACGCCTTCACTATGGTGAATCACTAAAACAATACAGAAATACACTACGGAAAAAGAAGGAACAACACGTCAGAAACCAGCTCAATGTAATTGAAGAATCCATAGACTCTAACCACTTCTGGGAAAATATAAACAAACAACAACACGAAGAGCTATCTATCCAAAACGGAGATGTATGGATAAACCACTTCTCCAATCATTTTGCTCTATAACGAGGAAGGGGAGAAGGAGGGGGAGAAGGAGGGGGAGAAGGAGGAGGAGGAGAAGGAGGAGAAGGAGGAGGGGAGAAGGAGGGGGAGAAGGAGGAGGAGTAGGAGGGGGAGAAGGATGTGCTGATGTGCTGCGGTCGGCTTTGTCCATCAACCAACCACATTACAAAAAACGCACGGACACACACACACACACACACACACACACACACACACACACACACACACACACACACACACACATTTTCATCCTTTATTTAGTGAAATGAAACAAAGAGCAGCCAGTTACGCACCGAAATGCTTAATGACTACTGCTATTAATAATCATCATCCATACTGTATACATGTACTCAATGTACTTTAATAATCATCATCCAATCTGTATACATGTACTCAATGTACTTTAATAATCATCATCCATACTGTATACATGTACTCAATGTACTTTAATAATCATCATCCATACTGTATACATGTACTCAATGTACTTTAATAATCATCATCCATACTGTATACATGTACTCAATGTACTTTAATAATCATCATCCATACTGTATACATGTACTCAATGTACTTTAATAATCATCATCCATACTGTATACATGTACTCAATGTACTTTAATAATCATCATCCAATCTGTATACATGTACTCAATGTACTTTAATAATCATCATCCATACTGTATACATGTACTCAATGTACTTTAATAATCATCATCCATACTGTATACATGTACTCAATGTACTTTAATAATTAAACAGGGCATTTTAATGACTGCATCAAACATACACACCGTGTCCACTGCCGACCCTTTCATGTGAGTTGTATGACATGAGACACAAATAGCCTTATATAAAATATATCTTTCTGATGTTGGAATAATTGGAAAAGCTCAGTCAAAAGCACAGACTGCATGTGATGGTTTCAAAGAGACTTAACGTGTGTGTGTGTGTGTGTGTGTGTGTGTTCCTCCCCCAGGTAAAGGGGACTTGATCGGCAGTGACTCTCTGACCAAGGAGCAGGTGATTAAGACCAATGCCAACGTGAAGGCCCTGACCTACTGTGACCTGCAGTACATCAGTCTGAAGGGGCTGAGGGAGGTTCTTAGGCTCTACCCAGAGTACGCACAGAAGTTCATCTCCGAGATACAACATGACCTCACATACAATCTCAAAGAGGGCGACGGAGCTGACGTGAGTAGAACTGCAACTCATGCTGGCATACACTACTAAACACACACATGCAGTAAAAACATGCACACACACATGCACAATATCCCACACAAACACACAGAAACACAACACACACACTCACAAACACTAGTAAATTGTTAGAAGTACAGCCTGCAGCTGTACCCGGTTTGTTTGATCAACAGAGAACATTGAGTGAGGAGGGATGGGTTTGTGTGTGTGTCTGTCTCTCTGTGTGACAGTGGTGAGACTAGTGACAAACGTCCCTCTCTTCTCTCTGTGTTATCTGCTAGTGCTGCATTCTAAAACTCTGAGGGACTTGCCTGAGGGGACGTTCACCTTCAGAGGGCACATCATGCATTGTATGCATAATCACCACTCCCCCTCCCCTCTCCCTCCTTAAAATACTCACACACACACCCCTCCCTACGCACACATGTGGCTGGCCGTGTGCAGTGGAGTCAAACTCAACAAGACAGGAATAGCAGCGTTCAGTGGTTTGGAGTGTGTGCTGGAGCTAAGAATAGCGCGGGGGAAGACAGGGGCTCTCGCTGATTGGCTGTGTCCCCTACAGGTCCTGCTAAGATTGGATCCTGCCTGATAAAAATAGACCAGGCAGTTGAGGAGAGAGGGAGGAGAAGGAGGGAGGGCCCTGGCAGTAGAGGAGAGAGGGAGGAGAAGGAGGGAGGGCCCTGGCAGTTGAGGAGAGAGGGAGGAGAAGGAGGGAGGGCCCTGGCAGTAGAGGAGAGAGGGAGGAGAAGGAGGGAGGGCTCAGGCAGTGGAGGAGAGAGGGAGGAGAAGGAGGGAGGGCTCAGGCAGTGGAGGAGAGAGGGAGGAGAAGGAGGGAGGGCTCAGGCAGTGGAGGAGAGAGGGAGGAGAAGGAGGGAGGGCTCAGGCAGTGGAGGAGAGAGGGAGGAGAAGGAGGGAGGGCTCAGGCAGTGGAGGAGAGAGGGAGGAAAAGGAGGGAGGGCTCAGGCAGTGGAGGAGAGAAGGAGGAAAAGGAGGGAGGGCCCTGGCAGTAGAGGAGAGAGGGAGGAGAAGGAGGGAGGGCCCTGGCAGTGGAGGAGAGAGGGAGGAGAAGGAGGGAGGACTCAGGCAGTGGAGGAGAGAGGGAGGAGAAGGAGGGAGGGCCCTGGCAGTGGAGGAGAGAGGGAGGAGAAGGAGGGAGGGCTCAGGCAGTGGAGGAGAGAGGGAGGAAAAGGAGGGAGGGCTCAGGCAGTGGAGGAGAGAGGGAGGAGAAGGAGGGAGGGCTCAGGCAGTGGAGGAGAGAGGGAGGAGAAGGAGGGAGGGCCCTGGCAGTGGAGGAGAGAGGGAGGAGAAGGAGGGAGGGCTCAGCACTCTTTCTTCTTTCTTTTCTCCACCTCCACCTTCCTTCAAACACACAGGAAAGGTCGGCCTCCCCCTTCACAGTATAACATGTCTATTTGTAACTCCCACTTTCTAATCTTAGCTTACAGCCCCACAGGCTGCGTTTGTGTGTCTGTGTCTGTCTGAGTGTGTGTGTGGGCGTGCGCATGAGCATGTATGCATGCGTGTTTGTGTGTGTTTGTTTATGTCTCATTTAGCATCCAAAGAGCTTATTATGCAGCCAGGAGTGTGACTGCAGTCCACATTTGCTTCTTAGCTGCAGATTTGACTGTTTATGTTGTGTATGTAAAACCCTGCACAGGCAGCGACGGAGGGAGGGAAGGACAATGACAACAGGTGTGCCGTTAAAATTGGCAAAAAACACACACATTTCTTTCCACAGGGCCGGGGGGTGAGACAGGGATGCAGTTTAAGCCCCACCCTCTTCAACATATATAAACGAATTTGCGAGGGCACTAGAACAGTCTGCAGCACCCGGCTTCACCCTACTAGAATCTGAAGTCAAATGTCTACTGCTGATGATCTGGTGCTTCTGTCACCAACCAAGGAGGGCCTACAGCAGCACCTAGATCTTCTGCACAGATTCTGTCAGACCTGGGCCCTGACAGTACATCCCAGTAAGACAAAAATAATGGTGTTCCAAAAAATGTCCAGTTGCCAGAACCACAAATACAAATTCTATCTAGACACCGTTGCTCTAGAGCACACAAAAAACTATACATACCTCGGCCTAAACATCAGCGCCACAGGTAACTTCCACAAAGCTGTGAACGATCTGAGAGACAAGGCAAGGAGGGCCTTCTATGCCATCAAAAGGAACATAAATTCAACATACCAATTGAATCAGTTATAGAATCCATTGTGAGGTCTGGGGTTCCGCTCACCAACCAATAATTCACAAAACGGGACAAACACCAAATTGAGACTGCATGCAGAATTCTGCAAAAATATCCTCTGAGTACAACAAAAACACCAAATAATGCATGCAGAGCAGAATTAGTCTGATTTCCCGGCTAATGATCAAAATCCAGAAAAGAGCCATTAAATTCTACAACCAACCTAAAAGGAAGTGATTCCCAAACCTTCCATAACAAAGCCATCACCTACAGAGAGACGGACCTGGAGAAGAGTCCCCTAAGCAAGCTGGTCCTGGGGCTTTGTTCACAAACACAAACAGACCCCACAGAGACCCAGGACAACAACACAATTAGACCCAACCAAATCATGAGAAAACAAAAAGAGAATTACTTGACACATTGGAAAGAATCAACTAAAAAACTGACCTAAACTTAAGGAGAGCTTTGACTATGTACAGACTCACTGAGCAAAGCCTTGCTATTGAGAAAGGCCGCCGTAAGTAGACCTGGCTCTCAAGAGAAGACAGTCTATGTGCAAACTGCCCACAAAATGAGGTGGAAACTGAGCTGCACTTCCTAACCTCCTGCCAAATGTATGACCATATTAGAGAGACATATTTCCCTCAGATTACACAGATCCACAAAGAATTAGAAAACAAACCCAATTTTGATAAACTCCCATATTTACTGGGTGAAAAACCACAGTGTGAATCACAGCAGAAATATTTGTGACCTGTTGCCACAAGAAAAGGGCAACCAGTGAAGAACAAACACCATTGTAAATACAACCCATATTTACATTCACATTTTAGTAATTCAGCAGACACTCTTATCCAGAGCAACACAGCAATACAATACATACATTTTCATACTAGTTCCCCATGGGAATCAAACACACAACCTTGGTGTCTCAAGCACCCTGCTCTACCAACTGAGCTACATGGGTAATTTATGTTTATTTATTTTCCCTTTTGTACTTTAACTATTTGCACATCGTTACAACACTGTATAAAGACATAATATGACTTTTGAAATGTCTTTATTCTTTTGGAACTTTTGTGAGTGTAATATTTACTGTTAATTTTTGTATTGTTTATTTCACTTTTGTTTATTATCTATTTCACTTGCTTTGGCAACGTTAATATATGTTTCCCATGCCAATAAAGCCTCACAGTCTGAATACTGATAGTCTAGCAGAATACGATGTGCACTTTGTACATCAAGCTGCCTCGCGCTACAGAAACACCCTCGCTACTTATTTACAACCTACTGGGGTTTCACACACACACACTGCATCATACACAAACGTTTGTTTAACAAAAACAGGTTATTGTGCACACATGCTCACAGTCTAGTAAGGCTGCAGATGAATACTCATTCTTTAACATTCTGACTAAACACACACTTACACCCTTGCTTGCATTCCAGCATGCTTGTAGCCACGGACGTCTGCACACGGCGTGCATACATTAAACACATCATGGGAAAGTGAAGGAACACAGACACAGTAAAGCAGCCCCAGCGTGCCTGCGTGCCTGCGGGGCTGTGTGCTAAGATTAGACTTAGAAGTTAAAAATAGACGCGCCTCTGTGAAGGGCAAAGTGATATGAGGGGAGTGGGGGATGACAGTGGAAGAAAGGAGAGAGAGAGAGAGAGGGGGAGGAAGGAAAGGATGTCTTTGATCAAAGTGAAAGCAGATAGAAGAGAAGAGAACAGAAAAGTGGGGCGTTGGCTTGCCTTGTCCACATGGTGAAATACCACACCGATTCATTAACCACGTTTACTGAATAGGCCTATGGATATGGATTCAGGTACACGCCCTCTGTTTAGATAGTGGATGAGATCTACATACACACACACACACACACCCCACCACACCACCTGGCATCACCTGGCATCTGTAAGGGCAGAACAAATAAACACGCCTCCTTCCCTCTCTCCATCCATCTCTCTCACATGCCACCTTTCCATTCCATTAGTCATGTGTTGTAGCAGGTGGTGTTTGTTGTCCAACACTAGTGGATTTAGCCTGTCCTTTCAACATTACGCCTTCTCGTGTAATCTCATAGCCCGCTAATTACTGCTTTGTTTGGCTGCACGGGTTGTGGAAGTCATTTGTGTGCCTCTGAGGACATTGTTGAATTATTAATTTGGGGTTGGCGAGGGGTGGGCTGGGTGAAAGGGGGCAGGGAGGGACAAAAGTGTGTGAGGAATGGATCTATCATACACAAACTCATAGATGGAGAAGATGGGAGTAGAGTTGTACAAGTCTGCCTCCCACTGGTGCTCTGTTGTTACTGCACCTACTGTACTGGATGGTCTTGTGGAACGGATCACTCTCTTCTCCTTCCACTAGCCTGGTCAGGGAACATTAATAATATTACCATTTCATATTTTGCAGATCTGAAGGAACTGGATATACTACAGGTAACTGCCAAAATAAAGGAAACACCAACATAAAGTGTCTTAATAGGGCGTTGGGCCGCTACGAGCCAGAGCAGCTTCAATGCACCTTGACAGACAGATTATTCTATGTGTCTGGAACTCTATTGGAGGCATGTGAAACCATTCCATGAGAAATTCCATAATTTAATGTTTTGTTGATGGTGGTGGAAAACGCTGTCTCAGGCACCGCACCAGAATCTCCCATAAGAGTTGGGTTGAAATCTGGTGACTGAGACGTCCATGGCATATGGTTCACATAATTTTCTCATCAAACCATTCAGTGAACACTTGTGCCCTGTGAATTGGGGCATTGTCATTTTATGGGGGCATTGTCATGGTAGCCAAAACAATGGTCTGCCCCGCATTTTTATACATGCCCCTAAGCATGATGGGATGTTAAGTGCTTCATTAACTCAGGAACCACACCTGTGTGGAAGCACCTGCTTTCAATAAACGTTGCATTTACTTAAGTGTTTTATTATTTTGGCAGTTACATGTACCCATCTGTATAGGATTACCTGTTATTATCAGATATACCATTCTCATCTCTCTCTCTCCCTCTCTCTCTCTCCCTCTCTCTCTCTCTCTCTCTAGGTGGACTGGGAGAGTAACGGAGGCCTGGTGAAGAAGCTTTCTTCCATTAAGGAGGATGAGGAGGGTGATGAAGAGCAGAGCTCTGTGTCGTGTGCCCCCCGTTCCCCTTTACGTCTGACCAGGGTTCTTAACTCACCCCTGCGCTCTCCCCTGCTGCCCCCTCGGCCCTTTCGCCCGCCCCCAGAAAACACCCGCCCCGCCACCCTGCAGATACCTGTGGTCAGCTTCAGCAGTGCACCGCAGGAGCTTAGTCCCAGGTAGGAGAAACACACAGACTCACTCCCACACACACATACACACACACACAAATCATTAGGCACAGTTTGTACACAGTTTTAACAAGCTGGTGTAAACTCAGGCAGAGGATTTAATTGCTGTAATACATTAGACTTGTCTATTTCATGGTGGCTGATAAAGGAACTGGAACTGCAGAGTACACAATTAACATTCGAGCCTTGATCTTCCAGTGCCTGTCTGGCTGCCATGGCAACTAACAGATGGTGCTATTGGGTCCCAGCAGAGGGAGAGTGGATTTCCCTCCACACCAGGCAGTAGGCTCAGTATGCAACAATATCTGAAATTGTGAAATTTAAGTCCAATGTTTGTCCATGAGGGATAAACATACATGTTTTTGAGGGATAAACGTCGGGGAGCGCTCCGGCTCTGAGGCTAGCGGGTTCAATCCCAGTGTTAGGCACTCGTTTTTTGGTTTAAGCCTATCCCAAACCTTAACCATTATCTTAACCAGAGGCTACTTTATGGTAATAGCGCTCACTGTTGCCTCTAGTGGCCAATATTGAAGGCATTTCCCGACTCCAACTGACATTGAATATTACTTTGGATCTTGAGTGACCTGGCTGCAGTGTGTGTGTGTGTGTGTGTGTGTGTGTGTGTGTGTGTGTGTGTGTGTGTGTGTGTGTGTGTGTGTGTGTGTGTGTGTGTGTGTGTGTGTGTGTGTGTGTGTAGCACACTGCACAGTCCGCCTGCCAGACCTGCGTGAGAAGCCCAACCCTGACATGTGCTCGGTGGGGTGGCAGCTCTGTTGCTGTTTGAACACAACATCTGGAGCCAGAGGGAGAGAGACGAGACCTACAGGAGAAATGGAATTAGGACAGGAGAACGGATGAGGAAGACAGGGCTGAACATAGGCTTAAATCCTCCACTCCTCTCTGACAGCTGTTTTCCCCCTCTTTCTTTATCTCTCCCTCTGTCTCTCCCCCTCTGTCTCTCCCCCTCTCTCTCTCTCTCCCTCTAGGTTTGTGGATGGTATTGAGACAGAGAGAAATGTGAACTCAATCCAGAGGTTTGAGTTCAGCTCCAGTCTTCTGAACAGTGGTCCACCATCCCCAGGACTAGGTAATACAATCTTCTCTCCACCAGTCTGTTGCTGCTCTCTCTCCAACATGTACTTACCTCTCCGTGTGTGTGTGTGTGTGTGTGTGTGTGTGTGTGTGTGTGTATGTGTGTGTGTGTGTGTGTGTGTGTGTGTGTGTGTGTGTGTGTGTGTGTGTGTGTGTGTGTGTGTGTGTGTGTGTGTGTGTGTGTGTGTGTGTGTGTGTGTGTGTGTGTGTGTGTGTGTGTAGGCATCCAGGAGCAGTCAGAGCTCAAGCAGAGTGTCTCTAAGCTGAGCAACGAGGTGAGTGGTTCTAGTTCGTCAGCAATCATCACTGTTTTCAGGGAGTCCTAGATCCATTTGAACATACAAATTACTTGGCATGAATCTTAAAACATAATATATAGTAACATAACACGTAAAAAACACTAATATTCCAGTGTCAGTCACACTCACGTATCTCTCGTCTGTGTCCACAGATGAGCAGTCTCTCCCAGCAAGTCTCTCAGCTCAGCCAAGAACTACAGGAAATGACCCGCCTGCTCCGGCCCCTCCTCCTGGTGGCACCTCAGCCAATCCTGAAGGCCATGACGCCCATCCTGACTCCACCCCCAAGCAGTGCCAGCCAACCGTCGTCCAGGACACCTCTGGTGGTCCCAACTCCAGCCCTGCCCTGCTCCCCACAACCCCACCCCCAGCGAACGCAGTCCTGCTCATTATTGGATGTGGACAGTGCTGACACAGGGAGGGTGGACCTGCCAGGTTGCCTTCTCCCCACCCCCCCTCCACAGAGGCCTCCAGCCCAGGCCCAGACCCAGTCTCCAATCTCTCCAGGGAGATGTTCCAAGGACTTACTCCACTCCACTTCCCCTGGGACAGGAGACACAGAGGGGTCCACCCACCTCTCCAACGGTTCTAACCACTCCAACCTCCCGGTCTCTAGCAACGGGGACTTCCCTGTCCAGGACCATCCTCCCCTTGCCTCCCGCACCCCATCCCCCTCCCTCTCCTTCTCACGGTCTCCCTCCTCCTCACCCTCCTGCTCTCCCTGCCAGGGACCCCACCACTCTCAACCTGGCAGCCACAGTAGCCACACCTCCTTTTCCTCCTCCACTACCCTTATCCCTCCCACGTCCTGTCTTAACCCCTCGCCCTTCTTTCCGGGGCCGTTCTCCCTAGACTCTCTGAGGGGGGAGACGCAGGGGGGCCCCAGGCTGGAGGCAGGACACCTGGAGCTTGAGATGCAGGAGTGGGGAGGGGAGAGAGGGGAGGGATGCTCCCAGATGATGGAACACATCAGCTACATCGACGAGGAAGGGCCAGCTCTGTGACAGAGGCAGATTACATGTAAGAAGAAACAGGAGAAGAGAGAATGAAGAGGAGAAGAGGAGAAGAGAAGAGAGGAGAAGAGAGGAGAAGAGAAGAGAAGAGAGGAGAAGAGAGGAGAAAATGTAGCCTGCTGGTCCAGAGAGCAACGCTGACCCTGTGATATGCACACAGACTGACATATAGACAAATGAACAGATAAACACTTTGAACACACAAACAGTGAGATGTTCAGGGGCTAATACTGACTGTAGGAACTCTAGGTGGAAACCAGTGGCACCAGGACAGTAGCATGACACCTAATCTAACAGTAGTCTGATCAGGCGATCTGGCCATGTTCTGGCCATGTTCTGGATAATGTTCTGGTCATGTTCTGGTCATGTTCTGGTCATGTTAAAGCAACACATCCTTTTCTATCTGTGGACGTCATGATGTCATAAGTGAAATGTGTATCCCTCTCCTGATTCAATAGAGAGCATGTTGCCCTTGTCAGAGTTTCCCAACCTACCACCCCTTCATGACATGACATAGGACTGGAAATGTAAACTCTTATTCAGTCTCTGTCATGTGGATTCAGCATCATTACTGACATATATTGCTTGGATATCACCATGGCTGATTCAAATGTGGAGTTAATTTACTACTTAATATTCCTTCAGTTTCTCTTTGAATACATTGGAACATGTTTCTCTGCTACTTGTTATATGGGGGGTGATTTGTTACTTTTTGATGACCCCCCCCCCTTAGACTCCACAAAGGACACACACACACTTGCACTGTGGTCTTATATGTAATATTTGACACCCTCAGTGTCGATCCAGCAGTTATAGTAAAGCCTACACACCATAGTTTCTCTCCCTCCAACAATATTCAACACTACAGGAGAATCAGTGAGCTTACAAGACACATGGAAACTACCAAAACAACACTACTGTAGATTAGCTATTAAAGAGCAACTCCACCACTTTTCAACATCATTTTCATTCATCTCCAGCACAATACCAGTGTCTACATATGTGAAAAGGTTTTGTAGAAGAAGAAAAAAAGTTATACCCGATGGCTAGCCTGACGACTCACACTAAATTCTTCCGCTGCTCTGTCGTCCGCTACATACTTTAGTCTGAGACTGCCGTCATTGAAGTCGTTGGTGGTGACGAGGGGCGCTGTACAAAACAAAGTCATCCAGCAATTGGATCGCCTCTAACCAATCAGAGTGGCAAAGCCGCTTTACCCAGGTGTGTTCTGGCTCTGGCTCAACCGATCGGTTTCTTGACCAATCAGACAGCTCCGAACGTGTTCACAATCGGTGAAGGGTCGGGGAGGTACTCAGAGCCAAACTAACGTCCGTGGGCGTCTGAGTAGCCAGGCAACGTGAAGACATCGTCAAAAGTTAAAACATTTTAAAAACTGTGACATTTGCAGTGATGTGGGGAGCAACAAAATACTTTGAATATCAGTGTTTTACTATTAATCCTATCCTGTGACGTCACAGAGCCTTTTTTTAAAGACCCTTTATCCTTCTAACCCCAGAAATTTGCTGTTTTCCATATGTAGACACTTCCCACTGGTTGAGATGTCAGGTTAAAAGACAAAAATAATACTACATTCCCTTACGTTGATGACTTTTTGTCAATCCAATCAGTTTTCCACATTGATTCAACATCATTAGATGTATGTTGTTTTTATGATGAGGAAACAACCAGTTCTTGCCCTGTGGGCGGTTTGGTGCTGGAAATTATGAATATGAGGTTGAAAAGTGTCAGAATTGCCCTTTAAGAGGGAGATATAAGGGAGGGTGCCAGGGTGACAAAGAAAGTCAGGTTAGGTTTTGGAGGCAATGCATAGTGGGAGATGAAGGGAAAATAGGTCTGTGGTGGAAAAGCAGACTGCCAGATTGTACGGTGAAGAGAGTTCCCTCATCAACCCAAGCTTTAGCCATCCAACCATTCGTGCCTTCTCCTTCGAACACACACTGCTAGCCGTACATATATCATATACCACATATCCATTCTGTCACATATCATTCACAGATGGGGATGCTATTGTGATTTACAAGCCATTGACTATTCAATTAACACTTGTTTTATTTTGAAAAGTAAGTTATTTATGTATTTATATGTGTTGGTCAATTATATATTCTGGCAATATCTTCTGTTGAAAATGCAGAGGCGTGTTCGGTCCCTTTTCCATCCATCAATAGTTGTTCAACCAGACACATCTCCGCTTCAGTTCAACAGCTTCACATCAAAGCCACACGCAACAACACACACTATTACCATGTTCCCAGCATCCTCTGCAACCCATGAATAATTGTCAACCTCTGGATGACAGACTTATTCTGCAATGCTCAGATACTCCTGAAAAAGGACAAATTCTACTAGCGCCGTCTGATGCTCTGTGTACTTGGAGTGTGCACCAGAGTTGTTTGGGGGGCACACTATTCGTAATATAGACAGATTCAGATACTGGTTTGTATTTTCTGCAAGAGGGTGAGGACTTGGATGTGGATGCATGGAGGTGTGTGAGAGTAGTAGGAGGAAGTGGGACCCAAGGGGAGGGTTTTGGGGTGTTAAATGCATGTTACAGCTATCTGCATATCTGCATGAGGAACGTGCCTGCTTCAGAACTAAGGGAGAGGAAGGTGGGATTTCTGTGCTGCCAGAGGCTTGGACAGGCTTCAGGTGAGATTACTGTGCTGCCAGAGGCTTGGGCAGGCTTCAGGTGGGATTTCTGTGCTGCCAGAGGCTTGGACAGGCTTCAGGTGAGATTACTGTGCTGCCAGAGGCTTGGGAAGGCTTCAGATGGGATTACTGTGCTGCCAGAGTCGGGCAGGCTTCAGATGGGATTACTGTGCTGCCAGAGTCTTGTGCAGGCTTCAGGTGGGATTACTGTGCTGCCAGAGTCTTGGGCAGGCTTCAGGTGGGATTACTGTGCTGCCAGAGTCTTGGGCAGGCTTCAGGTGGGATTACTGTGCTGCCAGAGTCTTGGGCAGGCTTCAGGTGGGATTACTGTGCTGCCAGAGTCTTGGGCAGGCTTCAGGTGGGATTACTGTGCTGCCAGTCTTGGGCAGGCTTCAGGTGGGATTACTGTGCTGCCAGAGTCTTGGGCAGGCTTCAGATGTATTTTATTATTAAATGTCACCAACTTTACCAGAAATACATGATACAAGAATAAACGAAGTGTTGTTTTATAAGATCCAGGCTTCTGTGATGCTTTGGATCTGAATTATTGTCAGGGATGATGCAATGTCCAGTGGGATCACTTCCTAAATCATTTTAATGTGGAACAATGGTAAAGCCCTTTCATTGATGCATGTATTCAGTTATGTTACACTTGTGACTTGTTTGTTTCACCTGTTCACATTGACAATTAAGTGTGCTCCACTTCCCTCCACCCCGTGCCCGCGGACAAAAAAAAAAGACAGTACTCAATGACCAAGTCCATCTTTCAGGTCTGCATATATTTCAAATGATATTCATTCTATCAGAGCTTCTGTAAGAATGGAAATGTCAGGGAAGGGAAAGACCTAGAATATTCTGCGGGGAGGTAAAGGACATTTAGCATTTTATCCTATTTTGTGGATCCATTTTAGTGCCTTTTGAAAGGTAATGGACATGAGTGTCAGGGTCATACATAGTGATCCGCTACGGGCCGGTTTACAAGATACAGATTAAGGGCCCTATTCAATCGCTTAAGCGTTACAGATTGCGTGATCGAAATGTAAAAGGTCATTTCCAATTGAGCCAACATATGTAGCGTTTACTGTGAATGCAGGCTCCGCCAACGCGGAAACATTGCCTTGAAGTTTCAATCACGCTATAACACTGACAACAGATTTTAATAGAGCCCTATATCTAGTACTGGATTTTATAATTGTGCTCAATTATAAAATGGAGATTCTCCATTGAAAGTGCTTTTTAGTCCAGGACTAAATTTAATCTGGGTCCGTGAAATCAGCCCATATTTCCAGTCAACCTTCTAACTTTGTTCTATTGACCACATAATACTCCCATTGATATTCTGTTCACACCCCATTGTACAAGGAACCAGGGATCAGACACCCTACTGTACAAGGAACCAGGGATCAGACACCCTACTGTACAAGGAACCAGGGATCAGACACCCTACTGTACAAGGAACCAGGGAGACAGAAAACAAAAACTGAGGGGGAAAATGATCTAAAAAATATATTTATATTTATATATATATATATATTTACGAGGTATGTATCCACACAAAACAGGAAAACACAAAAAAGTACAAATTGAGCAGTCTTTTTTTCCAAACGCATCCTCTCTCGTGACATAAAGCCCTTCTTTAAAATAACAATAGTAATAGCAATATCAATAATGAATAATTAATTAGCTGAATAAAACCAGGAGGAAACGATGCTCCCACAACCCTGCCCTTTTCGTCAGAGCCTTCAGTCCAGCACTCCGTTCTACTCTCTGAGATGTCTCTATGTTCAGTCTCCTCATCAGGGAGTCCAAAAGCACCAAAGCCTCCTGGCCACATGGTGGTGCTGTGCTGCACTGGCTGGCTACTGTACTGTTCCAGAAACAAAAAAAAAAGGCAAAAACCTTTCAAATGAACCCCCTGCCCTCCAGCAACCGTTGCTATGCAGAAAGCGCTCATTTCCCGTCCACCCTCGTCTCCGGGTGGGATGGGGGTCAGGTTTGTGTTTGGGGGGGGGTGATAGAGTGGAAGGGGGGGTCTGTCGCTGCAGCTCAAAGGTGTCTTTGTGCAACAAAACTAAAACTGAAGATTAAACCGAAGGAGAAGAAAACAAAACAATAGCAGCAGTCAGGTAGGTCTCTTCCTGGCAGGCCATTGGATTGTTAGTTGTGTTGTTAGGGGCAATGACGACAGACTTCTCCCGTGTGGTCACGCCAGATACTGCTGCATCGCTGTCTTCGCCCTGAGAGAGAGAGAGAGAGAGAGAGTGTCAGTATCCTACAACACAATGTGCGTGTGTCTGTCTTATGGAGAGAGAAACTGAAGGAAAGAGGGAGAAAGTGTGTGTCTCACCTGTCACAGAGGTTGGGGTCTGAGGCCTGGGTGAGTTTGTGCAGGATGTCTACAAAGCCCAACTCCCTCAGCTTGTCCTGACGCTCCTGGGAACCTGAGAACAGAGAGAGACACCGACGTAGGAAGGTTAGAGAGGATTATGTTGGCGCCAGAGACCAAGTCCAACAGTTTGGACTCCACAGATGAAAACCATTGATTTAGTGGAGTTGCCGTAATGCATACCATTGCCGAATTGTATTAACTTAATACAAACATTATACCACTACATCCATTAAAATACCACTAGCACTAGCTATCACTAACAGTTTGTACATCCATTCCGTTTCCACCCTTCCCCGAAGTCCCCCCTAGCATGTGACAACCTGTCATGGCGTTGGCCTCACCGTCCTCCTCGTTCCAGATCAGGTTGGAGACACAGAAGGTGGCCGCCAGCTGGAGCTTCACATTAGAGTGAGCCTGAGAGGATATCACAGAGAAATGTCCTCAGTATTTGCTTAGATGTGTCAACAATACGGTCAAACCCGTTCTAAATAAACATCATCAGACGTGGATATAAGCAAAAGGTTGACAAGAGTTCAGTGAACCTCTTTTTAGTGTGATCAGTAATCGAGTATTAAGTACAGCTACAGTGGCTCAAGAAGGGAAGAGACTCTACCATGTAATATTTGATTTTCTGGAGGATGTCGTCATTGGTCATGATGAGTTCCTTGGCTGTGTTGCCGTCAGCTATGTTGGCTAGGATACAGAGTGTCTGAAACACAGAGAGAAGCTCCGTCCTGAAGTGTTCCTCAAGACAAAGTAGGGTTGCAAAACTGCTAACTTTTCAGAAATTACTAGGTTTTCTAGGAATGGAATATTGCAACCCCACGTCAAAGTGTTCATGGCATAGTAAACTGGGTGGGGGGGGGTGTCATACCTGTTCCTTGACCTCAATGCTGTGTTCTCCCTCCAGGATCAGAGTGACCGCCTGCATGATCTGCTTCCCATGGGAACTCATGACCTGGTCTATGTGCTGGGAGACATGAGGGAGAGGAGGAGGTTAGAGACAGAGAGAGGGAGGATGAAAAGAAAAGATCCTGTGTGTATGAGTGAGACTTCTGAGATTATTGAAAAGCAGAGTCTTGTCTGTGAGTGTGTGTCTGTGAGCGAGCTAGCATCTGAGTGAGCGAGCGTCCGTCTGGGAGTGTCCGTCTGGGAGTGTCCGTCTCTGTCCGTCTGGGAGTGTCCGTCTCTGTCCGTCTGGGAGTGTCCGTCTCTGTCTTTCTGGGAGTGTCCGTCTGTGTGTGTGTGTGTGTGTCCGTCTCCGTCTTTCTGTCCGTGTCCGTCTCCGTCTTTCTGTCCGTCTCCGTCTTTCTGTCCGTCTCCGTCTTTCTGTCCGTCTCCGTCTTTGTCCGTCTCCGTCTTTGTCCGTCTCCGTCTTTCTGTCCGTCTCCGTCTTTCTGTCCGTCTCCGTCTTTCTGTCCGTCTCCGTCTTTCTGTCCGTCTCCGTCTTTCTGTCCGTCTCCGTCTTTCTGTCCGTCTCCGTCTTTCTGTCCGTCTCCGTCTTTCTGTCCGTCTCCGTCTTTCTGTCCGTCTCCGTCTTTCTGTCCGTCTCCGTCTTTCTGTCCGTCTCCGTCTTTCTGTCCGTGTCCGTCTCGGTCTTTCTGTCCGTCGACTGCAGTATCGAAAGAAAAATACAAAACCTGATCAAACAAGCCTCAGCCTTCCAGAACAAAGACCTCAACCTTCACACAAAAACATCTGTTTACCAGGCAGTGGTCATTACAACTCTCCTCTACAGCTGCGAGACATGGAACATCTACACACGCCACATCAGAATGCTGGAGGTCTTTCACATCAGGTGGCGCTAGTATCACGTGGTGGATAACCTTGCGTGACCGGGTGCCCTGTATGGCCAGCTCTGCAGGGGGTCAGGAGAGACCAACTGTAGACCACAATGGAAAAGTGAAGCCTTAACCCTACCCAGCTGGAGGACACTGCCGCTGAATGCTCCATCTGGCGCAAGCTATACCAGCAAGGAGTGCAGAAGCTTGAAAAGGACAGCAACGGGCTACAGAGAAGAACGCGTCTCAAGAAACATGAAGCCAGGAATGAGAGACTTTACTTTATTTGTTTTCTTTATGTAACTAGGCAAGTCAGTAAAGAACAAATTCTTGTTTACAATGACGGCCTACCCCAGCCTCCCTTAACCCGGACGACGCTGGGCCAATTGTGTGCCCCCCTATGGGACTCCCGATAACGGCCAGTTGTGATACAGCCTGGGAGCGAACCAGAGCCTGCAGTGACACCTCTAGCACTGAGATGCAGTGCCTTAGACCGCCACGCCAGTTGGGAGCCCCCCCTGTCTGCAACAGACGATGTGGGTCATGAATTGGACTTAAGAGTAACACGAAGACTACCTTAAGTGTGTGTGTGTCTGTCTGTCTCTGTGCCAGTCTTACAGGGCGTGTGGAGAGCAGGTTCCGTAGCAGGCCCAGGGTCTTCATCAGGACATTAGAGTCAGGGTCAGAAAGCAGACGGAAGAGCTGCTCCGTCCCCAACGCTCTCACAATCTCCCCCTTCACCTTCTGGTCCGCCTGGAACGCCATGTTCTACACACACAATCAAGATGGTGTAGGTTAGACAGAGACGTTCTATAGTAGGGTTGCAAAATTACAGAAACTTGAAGTTCCAATTGAAAGATTCTCAGTTGGAGGGTTGTCTCCGTGCTTATGCTCTACTGATTGAAAATCCTCTAACTAGGATTTCTGAAAAACCTGGGAACTTGGTTTTGCAAACCTATTCCAGAGGTAGAAAGAAAGAGCAGAGCAGAGCAAGGCAGTAAAGTGGTGACTCACCATGAGAGCCCAAATGCCGTTGACCCTCAGGGCTGGACTGTCACTCTGGGTCAGACTGCATAGCAACTCTATCACCCCTGACTCCAGGATGGGCTGCATACATACACATAATACATGCACTTACTCCCACTGGTCATGCTAAATTAAAAGTTCACAACCCAACAGCTAATATTTAGTCCTAAAAAAAAAAATATATTATACAGTTGAAGTTTACATACACATAGGTTGAAGTCATTAAAACTCATTATACAACCACTCCACAGATTTAATGTTAACAAACTATAGTTTTGGCAAGTCTGTTAGGACATCTACGTTGTGCATGACACAAGTAATTCTTCCAACAATTGTTTACAGACAGATTATTTCACTTAAAATTCAAAATAATCATAATTCCAGTGGGTCAGAAGTTTACATACACTAAGTTGACTGTGCCTTTAAACAGCTTGGAAAATTCCAGAAAGTTATTTAATGGCTTTAGAAGCTTCTGATAGGCTAATTGACATTATTTGAGTCAATTGGAAGTGTACCTGTGGATGTATTTCAAGGCCTACCTTCAAACTCAGTGCCTCTTTGCTCGACATCATGGGATAATCAAAAGAAAATCAGCCAAGACCTCAAAAAAATTATTGTAGACCTCCACAAGTCTGGTTCTGAAGGTACCATGTTCATCTGTACAAACAATAGTACGCAAGTATAAACACCATGGGACCACGCAGCAGTCATACCGCTCAGGAAGGAGACGCGTTCTGTCTCCTAGAGACAAACGTACTTTGGTGCGAAAAGTGCAAATCAATCCCAGAACAGCAGCAAAGAACCTTGTGAAGATTCTGGAGGAAACAGGTACAAAAGTATCTATATCCACAGTAAAACAAGTTCTATATCGACATAACCTGAAAGGCCGCTCAGCAAGGAAGAAGCCACTGCTTCCAAAACCTCCATAAAAAAAAGACAGACTACAGTTTTCAACGGCACATGGGGACAAAGATCGTACTTTTTTGAGAAATGTCCTCTGGTGTGATGAAACAAAAATAGAACTGTTTGGCCATAATGACCATCGTTCTGTTTGGAGGAAAAAGGGGGAGGCTTGCAAGCCAAAGGCCACCATCCCAACCGTGAAGCACAGGGGTGGCAGCATCATGTTGTGGGGGTGCTTTGCTGCAGGAGGGACTGGTGCACTTCACAAAATAGATGGCATCATGAGGAAGGAAAATTATGTGGATATATTGAAGCAACATCTCAAGACATCAGTCAGGAAGTTGAAGCTTGGTCGCAAATGGGTCTTCCAAATAGACAATGACCACAAAGCATACTTCCAAAGTTGTGGCAAAATGGCTTAAGGAAAACAAAGTCAAGGTATTGGAGTGGCCATGACAAAGCCCTGACCTCAATCCTGTAGATTGAGGTCAGAACTGAAAAAGTGGGCAGAACTGAAAAAGTGTGTGCGAGCAAGGAGGCCTACAAACCTGACTCAGTTACACCAGTTCTGTCAGGAGGAATGGGCCAAAATTCACCCAACTTATTGTGGGAAGCTTGTGGAAGGCTACCCGAAATGTTTGACCCAAGTTAAACAATTTAAAGGCAATGCTACCAAATACTAATTGAGTGTAACTTCTGACCCACTGGGAATGTGATGAAAAAAATTAAAGCTGAAATAAAATCACTACTATTATTCTGAAACTTCACATTCTTAAAAAAAGTGGTGATCCTAACTGACCTAAGACAGGGAATTTGTACTAGAATTAAATGTCAGGAATTGTGAAAAACTGAGTTTAAATGTATTTGGATAAGGTGTATGTAAAACTTCCAACTTCAACTGATTGAGAGATATATATATATATATATATAAATAAACACACACACAGCGGGTGAAATAAGTATTGAAAAGTTCATGTCAATAGCACCTTTGGAAATATATTTACTGAGAAAAATGATGTGTTCAATACTTATTTCACCCGCTGTACATATACATACAGTGGGGAGAACAAGTATTTGATAACCTGCAAAAATCGGCAGTGTTTCCCACTTACAAAGCATGTAGAAGTCTGTAATTTTTATCATAGGTACTCTTCAACTGTGAGTGACGGAATCTAAAACAAAAATCCAGAAAATCACATTGTATGATTTTTAAGTAATTAATTTGCATTTTATTGCATGACATAAGTATTTGATACATCAGAAAAGCAGAACTTAATATTTTGTACAAAAACCTGTTTGCAATTACAGAGATCATACGTTTCCTGTAGTTCTTGACCAGGTTTGCACACACTACAGCAGGGATTTTGGCCCACTCCTCCATACTGACCTTCTCCAGATCCTTTAGGTTTCGGGGCTGTCGCTGGGCAATACGGACTTTCAGCTCCCTCCAAAGATTTTCTATTGGGTTCAGGTCTGGAGACTGGCTAGGCCACTCCAGGACCTTGAGATGCTTCTTACGGAGCCACTCCTTAGTTGCCCTGGCTGTGTGTTTCGGGTCGTTGTCATGCTGGAAGACCCAGCCACGACCCATCTTCAATGCTCTTACTGTTGGCCAAGATCTTGCGATACATGGCCCCATCCAGCCTCCCCTCAATACGGTACAGTCGTCCTGTCCCCTTTGATGCCCCACAAGGTGAGATCTTGCATGGTGCCCCAGACCGAGGGAGATTGACCGTCAACAGTTGTTGCCTTCTCACCAAGCTGCTTGCCTATTGTCCTGTAGCCCATCCCAGCCTTGTGCAGGTCTACAATTTTATCCCTGATGTCCTTACACAGCTCTCTGGCCTTGGCCATTGTGGAGAGGTTGGAGTCTGTTTGATTGAGTGTGTGGACAGGTGTCTTTTATACAGGTAACGAGTTCAAACAGGTGCAGTTAATACAGGTAATGAGTGGAGAACAGGAGGGCTTCTTAAAGAAAAACTGTGAAGGTCTGTGAGAGCCGGAATTCTTACTGGTTGGTAGGTGATCAAATACTTATGTCATGCAATAAAATGCAAATTAATTATTTAAAAATCATACAATGTGATTTTCTGGATTTTTGTTTTAGATTCCGTCTCTCACAGTTGAAGTGTACCTATGATAAAAATTACAGACCTCTACATGCTTTGTAAGTAGGAAAACCTGCAAAATCGGCAGTGTATCAAATACTTGTTCTCCCCACTGTACATACACACAGTACCAGTCAATGGTTTGGAATAAGTAACCAAAAAAGTGTTAAACTAATCTGTTATATTTGAGATTCTTCAAATAGCCACCCTTTGCCTTGATGACAGCTTTGCACACTCTTGGCCTTCTCTCAACTAGCTTCATGAAGTAGTCACCTGGAATGCATTTCAATTAACAGGTGTGCCTTCTTAAAATTTAATTTGTGGAATTTATTTCCTTCTTAATGCATTTGAGCCAATCAGTTGTGTTGTGACAAGGTAGGGGCGGTATACAGAAAATAGCCCTATTAGGTAAAAGACCAAGTCCATATTATGGCCAGAACAGCTCAAATAAGCAAAGAGAAGCAACAGTCCATCATTACTTTAAGACATTAAGGTCAGTCAATACGTAACATTTCAAGAACTTAGAACGTTTCTTGAAGTGCAGTCACAAAAACCATCAAGCGCTATGATGAAACTGGCTCTCATGAGGACCGCCACAGGAATGGAAGACCCAGAGTTACCTCTGCTGCAGAGGATAAGTTCATTGCCAGCCTCAGAAATTGCAGCCCAAATAAATGCTTCACAGAGTTCAAGTAAAAGACACATCTCAACATAAACTGTTCAGAGGAGACTGTGTGAAATCAGGCCTACTAAAAGGGACACCAGTAAGAAGAAGAGACTTGCTTGGGCCAAGAAGCACAAGCAATGGACATTCAACAGGTGGAGATTTGTCCTTTGGTCTGGTGTCCAAATTGTTTTGGTTCCAACCGGGTGAACGGTGTGTGGTTCCCACCATAAAGCATGGAGGTGTTATAGTGTGGGGGTGCTTTGCTGGTGACAGTGTCTGTGATTTATTTAGAATTCAAGGCATACTTCACGAGCATGGCTACTACAGCATTCTACAGTGATACGCCATCCCATCTGGTTTGGGCTTAGTGGGACTATGATTTGTTTTTCAACAGGACAATGACTCAACACACCTCCAGGCTGTGTAAGGGCTATTTTACCAAGAAGGAGAGTGATGGAGTGCTGCATCAGATGACCTGGCCTCCACAAGTGAGTCGGACCGCAAAGTGAAGGAAAAGCAGCCAACAAGTGCTCAGCATATGTGGGAACTCCTTCAAGACTGTTGGAAAAGCATTCCAGGTGAAGCTGGTTGAGAAAATGCCAAGAGTGTGCAAAGTCGTATCAATGCAAAGGGTGGCTACTTTGAAGAATCTCAAATATATTTTGCTTTGTTTAACCCTTTTTTGGTTACTACATGATTCCATGTGTTATTTCATAGTTTTGATGTCTTAACTATTATACTAAATTGAAGAAAATAGTAAAAATAAAGAACCATGTGTGTCCTAACTTTTGACTTGTACATATATCACAACTTTACTGAGCTGTGTTTGTCTACCAATCATGAAGCTAGCTAGGTAGCAGATGTAGTAGTAGTTGTATTGCTAGCTAGGTAGCAGATGTAGTTGTAGTATTGCTAGCTAGGTAGCAGATGTAGTGTTGTATTGCTAGCTAGGTAGCAGATGTAGTGTTGTATTGCTAGCTAGGTAGCAGATGTAGTGTTGTATTGCTAGCTAGGTAGCAGATGTAGTAGTAGTTGTTGTATTGCTAGCTAGGTAGCAGATGTAGTAGTAGTTGTTGTATTGCTAGCTAGGTAGCAGATGTAGTTGTTGTATTGCTAGCTAGGTAGCAGATGTAGTTGTTGTATTGCTAGCTAGGTAGCAGATGTAGTGTTGTATTGCTAGCTAGGTAGCAGATGTAGTGTTGTATTGCTAGCTAGGTAGCAGATGTAGTGTTGTATTGCTAGCTAGGTAGCAGATGTAGTGTTGTATTGCTAGCTAGGTAGCAGATGTAGTAGTAGTTGTTGTATTGCTAGCTAGGTAGCAGATGTAGTGTTGTATTGCTAGCTAGGTAGCAGATGTAGTAGTAGTTGTTGTATTGCTAGCTAGGTAGCAGATGTAGTAGTAGTTGTTGTATTGCTAGCTAGGTAGCAGATGTAGTAGTAGTTGTTGTATTGCTAGCTAGGTAGCAGATGTAGTAGTAGTTGTTGTATTGCTAGCTAGGTAGCAGATGTAGTAGTAGTTGTTGTATTGCTAGCTAGGTAGCAGATGTAGTAGTAGTTGTTGTATTGCTAGCTAGGTAGCAGATGTAGTGTTGTATTGCTAGCTAGGTAGCAGTAATAGTGTTGTATTGCAGTCTGCCTGTCTCACCTCTTTGCTAGGGGAAAACTCCAGTAGCAGGTTGCATAGTGTAGAAGAAGCCATGACCAGGACCTCGTCTGGAGCGTTCTGTAACAACTACCACAGCAGAGAAGAGACGTACAGTCTCATTATGAAGGCTGTACTTCACTTACCATACATATTGTCTATGCATGCTGCAATCTTGTATGGTGAGAAAGTGACCCCTTGGTACAGACCTTCATAAGGGGCTTCCATACTGCATGGTCATGAAAACTAGTCCTCAACTGCTGAACTGACCGGGACAGACTGTGAAGACACCTGGACACAGAGAAATAGTCAATCTCACAACAGGCACACACTGCTACCATTTGAAAGACATATCTTAGGTGCAAGGAGATCTTCATAGGCTAAGAAGGTAACAGAATGTGACAGGACACTCAGGATGTCACAGCACCCCCAGAGCGGCGGTAAGGATGTTATCCGTACCTGACGGCAGCTAGCCGCACCTTGATGCTGGATTCTGACAAGCCACTCACTATCCTGTCCATCATGTTCTCAGTCTCTGTGATCTGAGGAGGAGAGAGACGGGGGGGGGGGGCTGTTAGTAAGAGGACCCGGCTGAGTAGGGGTGTGTGTGTGTGTGTGTGTGTGTGTGTATATATATAAGTATATGTGAGTACTGTCCAGTGAAAGCCACCTTCTTGCGGATATCTTCGTCGTTGGAGCCCAGTGAGGCGTACAGCTTGAAGGCAGCTTGTCTCAGCTCGTGAGCATGCTTCAGGTCATGATCCAACTGCAGAAAAAGATCATTCATTATTTGGTGACAGGTAAGAGAGGTTTTTGTCCAAAGTAAAGACTGTGGTGTTCTTTTCTCACCACAGTGTCAGTGTTTTCCTGATGGTAACCGTTTTCTCTGCCTTGTAAGACTTCCTGGCTAGGTTTAATGAGTATAGTCCAGTGTCTCACCCTCTTGATGTCAGTGATGGCGCTGACAGAGCTGGGGTATTTGAAGTAGTCAGCCAGCATGGCCACTAGGTGGTCGGTTACACTGGCGATCCTCTGCAGCTCCACATCAGGCTCCATCAGGTAGGCCAGGGTCTCTGCCCCATCCACACGCTCCTCCAACAACCTCTCCTTACTGCACATCCTCACAAGGCACGGCAGGGTCTACACAGGGATGGAACAATAATTATACACACACACACACACACACACACTGACATAGTCAGGGAAGACACTACACACACATACCAGTATCAGACACGTTGTAAGATGAGTGTACAAGACACACAAAATAGTAGTCACCTTTAAAACAATGCAGCTGTTGTCGGTCCTGATGGCTCCTGCTCGACACATGTATGTTAGACTGGGGGGAGAGAAGGGAGAGGGAGGAGAAGAGAGAGAGCACGAGAGGGAGAGAGATATGTCATCTTCTGAAACTAAAACACTTGAGACTCTTACTTTAATAGTCTGCAGAAAAAGGTATACTTTGACAGCAGTTACTTCAACACTGTCAATGGAAGCACACTTAATTGAATAGTCAAGTGAAAGAAACACTCACTCACCACTTGGCTGCTGTGAGCTGCATGTCAATGGGCTGATCCCTTTGCATCATTCTGACAAATACGTGAGAGAGCAGCTCCTCGTCCACCAGCACTGAGAATAGAACAGAGAGGAGAACATTGATTTTCATAGTAGCTTCATAATACAATGTTATCACCATCTGACAACCTTTTTGCTACCATGACGATAACATCATAATGCCAACAATAGAGGACCTTTGACACAGTAAAGAATATAGCTGGAAGCTGCCCCAGTCAGGTCCCAGAGCAGCGAGCGAGAGAGATTAATAGAAGGGGGGAGAAAAAGCCCCTCACCATTCACCAGTGTCATGGAGACCTGAGTGTTCTCGTAGGCCAGGACCGAGAAGCATTTTAATGCCTGCATCCGTACCTGTATGGGATGAGAGAGCAAAAGAAAGGAGTGAGAGAGAGTGGGTAAGACATGGTAATACAGAGGTCAGAGATGGTAGAACTGAGATATGGGTGAGTAATAGCTTCAAACAGTACCTTATAGGAGGGAGAGATGAGCAGAGGAGCGATGTTCTGGATGGCCCCGTGGTTAAACAGAACCGTCTGGTGCTCTGGAGTCTACAGAACGCACGCACACACTCCTGAGTAATTCCTCAGACAGACTTTAAAAAAAGGATAGTTTATCTTATGCTCGACCTTTAACATGTAGTCTTTGGTCTTCTGTTACAATACTGTGACTGTCTGTAATGTGAAGTGTTTTAAATGTGTGCTGATGTACTGACCTTGCAGCAGTGGGAGAAGATCTGGGTGATGTACTCCTGTGTCCGCTGTGATCGACTCAGCAGGGACATGAGGTGGGGGATCACACTGGGGTCCTGACAGGGTGTAACACACACAATGTTACTGTACACACTGGCAGGAATACACTCCAGCTAGACACAACACATCACTAAGAACAGTGATGGCATGTTACACCATATCGATGGTATGCGTGTCAGAGAGCAAGTGTATGGGTGGTTGGGGAGACTTACAGTGTAGAGCAGCTGCACTGGGGTGACTGGACTGATGAAGACTGTCCTGAGGCAGCGTAGACAAGCCTCGATGAAGATCAGGTCTGGACATAGGAGACCTGCAGACACACACACTTGTTATGAGAGAGAATTAGTATGCGTTTCATCAGTCGGCGTGCTGGTTGTCAGTGAGTATGACTGAAAGGTAGTAACACTGGTCAGTGCGTCACTCTTAATGTGACTGACTGATTGTGATAAATCTACCTAGCAGTAGGGCAGGGATGATGTGACAGTCCACCAGGGACTTGATGTTGTTCTCAGTGCCCATGGCCAGACTACCCAGCACCACTGCACACTCTGCCCTCAGCTCTGAGCTGGACGAGTCCTGCTGGAGCAGATACAGTAACCTGGGGGGAGAGAGACACACACACACACACACACACACACACACAGTCAATGAAGTCGTTCAATTGGTCTTGGAGATTGGGTTGAGGCTAGGGGAGAGAGAGAGAGAGCAAGCGGGGAAAGAGGTGAAGGGAGAGAAACACCTGGGCACAGCTCCCAGGACAATCAGATTAGCTTTCTGTCTGTTGTTTCCGATGACAGCATTCTTCATGTCACTGTGAAAACACACACAGGGTCAGAGTCAGATGTGTGGAGCTCCCTCAGCACGTTATCAATAGCCACAATAACATCACACACAACTTATATAAGCAAATAACAACATACAGTGCCTTCGGAAAGTATTCAGACCCCTTGACCTTATCCACATTATGTTAGGTTACAGCCTTATTCTAAAATGTATTAAATCGTGTCATCGGTTTTAGATGGCTAGGCTACTCCCTTCAAGCTGTAAACTCATCCAGGGCACGAGATGGTCGTATGTCACTTGATAACTTTGTTTAGGTTTATAGAATGCAATGCATGCGACATAAAGATACAAGTAGCTAGATGGAATTAAATAGCCATGAGCAGGCGGAGGCCAGTGGAAAAGTACAGCTGCACCAGTCAGGTAAGAAGTGACTCGACTAGCCATCTAATACCGTAACCAGAGCTGGGCCTCAGAGTTAAAAATAAAGATGAAATTGATGTCTGATTCCAAGCCTCACTAAGGCTCTCACTCACACTTCCCAGTTACACTCTTTCCCTCAGTCGCGCACACACCAGCAGAGACCTGGCATACCACACAGCATGAATCATACTGACTGATCAGAGAAACACACACACACACACACACCACTGACAGCCAGGTCGTACAGCCACATGTAAACAAAGTGGTCCAAGCAGCTAGCACTGAGCATGCTCACATCGCACCTCAAACAAATCAATCACTGACAGACAGCTCCCTCCAGAGCACCAAGAGCTGCCTGCTCCACCAGCATACAGATACCAGACTCACACAAGGACTGAGAGGCCCAAATGGCACCCTATTTCCCATAAGGCTCTGGTCAAAAGTAGTGCACCATGTAGGGGATAGGGTGCCATTTTGGACAGAACCAAAGATGGACAGACAGGACGAATATATATTTTCCAATAGAAAGACATAGGCTACTACAACACAAGGTAATGTACTTAAAATGTACTTACATGACTCCCTGCAGCACTTTCTGCGGGTCGGGGTCGAAAAGCCTGTCAACATAATGGCGACTGGTGGCCGTGACCTCCTGCATGGTGACAAGAGACAGAACAAAAATGACTCAGGGCTGCACTCCATCATCCCACTGCTGATACCAACCACACACTCAGCAGACAGACACTGGCCTGTGCCAGACTTCATCCAAGAAAAGCCCCTCCTAACTACATGACTGGTCAACAGGCAGTAGGCTACTCTCGTCAAGCTGTAAACTCATCCAGGGCACGAGATGGTCGTATGTCACTTGATAACTTTGTTTATCATTGAGGGACCGTCCAAATCTTTCACCACTACTCACTATGTAATAGGTCACTGATGAGCAGAGGCACTGCTCTACTATAGATCTCTCTCAAGGGGATTTGCAGTAACCTGTGTATTCCATGTGAATCATACCAAATCCGTAATGAGTTAGTAAGAAAACTGAAACAAAGTTCTTTAACAATTAAAGTAGATTGCATTTACAGTAGTCCAGATGCAGTTATGGGTGCATCATCACATTTCAGGTGGGTGAACTGTGAAAATGATTTCCTCCAAAACCCCGTGATATAGTCAATGACACTGACAGCAGCATATGGGGGCGTTTCCAGCATGATAGCTTCAATTACAGTTTCAAGTTATCTTGCTAACGTTAGCTTTATAGCTAACTGTTCAAACACAAGTAAAAATGATAACGTTACGGTCTTAACTTGAAATTAGATTCTCGATCACAAAACTGACAACAGTTGGCACAGCTAGCTAGCCGCCAGTCCAAAACGGAGAGAGATAAATAGCCTGAGAGCTAACTAGTTACTGTATAGCATGTTACCTAACTAACATAGTGAGGTTATGGACAGCTAGCCAACAAGCTAACTAATTCGCGGTTGGTTCCAGCTAACATCGTCACTGTGCAATAAAGTTGTTAAATGTTTGCGGGTTTTCATTATAAAATGATTCACGTAAATGTATGTCACCGGTTACTAGTTATCAAGCTAAGTCATTCCGGGTGAACGTCGGGAGACCGCCCTTGCTAGCTACAGTAGCTAACGTTAGTTAGCTAGATATAGCTAAACCTGAGTTAGCATAGCTAGCTAGTAACTTCAGTACGTGCACATACAACGCGTTTGGCTATCCAGTGCAGTAAGAAATAAGTCAGTGCACAGCAAAACAAAAACAAAAAAGTCGGTATTTATTCCAAAGTATAAGAGAGACTCACAGATAGCACGCTGATGCGGAGAGGGGCCTCCAACAAGCACGCCATCTCTCTTCCCCCTGTCGAGCGCCCCAATCGGCGCAGCACTTTCCAAACACTCCGCCCTCCACACCAGCTGCTCAGATTAAACAAGTAAATATAGCTAAAACACGCGACACTTTATAAAGCACTTAGTATTTTATGGGTTTAGGTGGAGTTAGTCGGGTGCATTTGGTCTGTTTAAAGCCACAGATAACGTTTCCTGTGATAATGAAACTATTGTTTATAGTTGCACACTGGCTACATTGCTCGAATGTCAATTTAGGAATCAAGTCAATCAAGTATATTTTGGTTCTAAACGCGTCATTTTAAATTGAAGTTTGGGTGATTCGACAAAAATGTGATTATTATAAGCATTTATGTACATATACAAATACGTTTTATTCACAAATAAGGGGTGGTATTCAGAATTACCACGGTTCGGGATGGATCCGGTACGGATATTTGACTATTGTTAGTAAATTATTTTGTGGAAAGTGCAACCTATGACTTTGGTGGATGTGGTGTGCGCATGCGCTCTGGTCAAACTAGACTGAGGTGGGAAAACACGTTAGATTCGTAGATTTTGGTTGAGATTAACAGAACAAACCAACATAATCACAATCACGTTACATCGTAAATGACAATTGCAAAAGGTGAGAATTTTTTTTTACAGATTTGATTTGACCAGTGATTGCATGTCTCTTAGCCAGGACAAGGCTAAAACCTGTCTACAACCCCAGAGAGAGTTAACATCAGATCTCTAGAGCAAGCCGCAAACAACCAACACAAATGATTTAGCTAATATGCTAACTTTTATTATATTGCATTCTATAGTTGTCTTCCTCATCATATAATTAATGTATCTCCCTCAACCAGGCAGACCTCGATCTAGCTCATTCTGGAAACCAAACTACTACTGTAGTTACAGTATATCAGAAGGTACATAGAAGGGCAGCTGCTGTAATCTGGAGTGGCTAGCTAACACAGCTCAGCGCACTAAAAGAAGCCCCTTAGGGGAGTCTACAGCCAATCATCAGCCATGAAGACAGCTGTGGAGGGGTGTTGCCATGGCTGTGCCGCAAAAGTACAGGCAGATGCAGACCTTCTATAAGTTAGATCCTTCTTATCACCTCTTCTCTGCTCCCTCTCTGTCTCTCCTATGTAGGTCCAGGAGTTTTAAACCCAACCCTGTCAGTACTACTTATGGCTCCTTTAGTTTAGAGGACAGTCAGTTGTATTTCTGATGGTTGTATCTTGGTTGTTGCAGGTACTACTCTGGAGAGAAGAAGACTCCGGTCCTGACCATCTTCATCGGGGGGGGAATCATGAGGCCTCCAACCACCTCCAGGAGCTACCTTACGGGGGCTGGGTGGCTCCCAACATTTACTACATGGGTAAGACCTTACCTTTTAGACTCTGGCTACAAAGTGAACACGCATATTACAAGTTCCACAGATTGACATCTCAAGGCCACTTGCCCATCAGGCAATTCAGGAGCAAGTTTCACTTTCCTGAAAATGTTATTGTACACCTAATAATAACAGTGTATGTGGTGTTCCATCAGGTTATGCTGACGCGGTGCGCTACAAAGGAGTATGGGTTGGCGGCTTGTCTGGAATCTTCAAAGGGCATGATTACAGGAAAGGTGAGGTCAAAAAGGTCTAGTAGATACAGTGGGGCAAAAAAGTATTTAGTCAGCCACCAATTGTGCATGTTCTCCCACTTAAAAAGATGTGAGAGGCCTGTAATTTTCATCATAGGTACACTTCAACTATGAGAGACAAAATGAGAAAAAAAATCCAGAAAACCACATTGTAGGATTTTTTATGAATTTATTTGTAAATTATGGTGGAAAATAAGTATTTGGTCACCTACAAACAAGCAAGATTTCTGGCTCTCACAGACCTGTAACTTCTTCTTTAAGAGGCTCCTCTGTCCTCCACTCGTTACCTGTATTAATGACACCTGTTTGAACTTGTTATCAGTATAAAAGACACCTGTCCACAACCTCAAACAGTCACACTCCAAACTCCACTATGGCCAAGACCAAAGAGCTGTCAAAGGACACCAGAAACAAAATTGTAGACCTGCACCAGGCTGGGAAGACTGAATCTGCAATAGGTAAGCAGCTTGGTGTGAAGAAATCAACTGTGGGAGCAAGTATTAGGAAATGGAAGACATACAAGACCACTGATAATCTCCCTCGATCTGGGGCTCCACGCAAGATCTCACCCCGTGGGGTCAAAATGATCACAAGAACGGTGAGCAAAAATCGCAGAACCACACGGGGGGACCTAGTGAATGACCTGCAGAGAGCTGGGACCAAAGTAACAAAGGCTACCATCAGTAACACACTACGCCGCCAGGGACTCAAATCCTGCAGTGCCAGACGTGTCCCCCTGCTTAAGCCAGTACATGTCCAGGCCCGTCTGAAGTTTGCTAGAGAGCATTTGGATGATCCAGAAGAGGATTGGGAGAATGTCATATGGTCAGATGAAACTAAAATATAACTTTTTGGTAAAAACTCAACTCGTCGTGTTTGGAGGAGAAAGAATGCTGAGATGCATCCAAAGAACACCATACCTACTGTGAAGCATGGGGGGTGGAAACATCATGCTTTGGGGCTGTTTTTCTGCAAAGGGACCAGGACGACTGATCTGTGTAAAGGAAAGAATGAATGGGGCCATGTATCGTGAGATTTTGAGTGAAAACCTCCTTCCATCAGCAAGGGCATTGAAGATGAAACGTGGCTGGGTCTTTCAGCATGACAATGATCCCAAACACACTGCCCGGGCAACGAAGGAGTGGCTTTGTAAGAAGCATTTCAAGGTCCTGGAGTGGCCTAGCCAGTCTCCAGATCTCAACCCCATAGAAAATCTTTGGAGGGAGTTGAAAGCCCGTGTTGCCCAGCGACAGCCCCGAAACATCACTGCTCTAGAGGAGATCTGCATGGAGGAATGGGCCAAAACAGTGTGTGAAAACAGTGTGTGAAGACTTACAGAAAACGTTTGACCTCTGTCATTGCCAACAAAGGGTATATAACAAAGTATTGAGATACACTTTTGTTATTGACCAAATACTTATTTTCCACCATAATTTGCAAATAAATTCATTAAAAATCCTACAATGTGATTTTCTGGATTTTTTTTTTATCATTTTGTCTCTCATAGAAGTGTACCTATGATGAAAATTACAGGCCTCTCTCATGTTTTTAAGTGGGAGAACTTGCACAATTGGTGGCTGACTAAATACTTTTTTGCTCCACTGTATATCCTCCTGTCCCTGCAAATGCGTTGCAGGCCAACCTTCTTTAACATTGAATCAATGTCCTTTTTTACAGGGCATTACGAGTTCCCTCCATATAACCCAGAAACTCTACGCAGTGTTTACCACATCAGGAACATCGATGTTTTCAAACTCAAACAGGTGACTACCACTTAGTATATCATGTTATGCACCCCCCCCCCCCCCCCCATTATATCATCTATGTTATCATGCCTCCCCTATTTTGCCACTAGATTCAGATACCTGTGGATGTCTTCCTGACCCATGACTGGCCTCGTGGGATCTACCATTATGGCAGCACGGGGGAGTTGGTGAGAAAGAAGAAGTTCCTGAGGCAGGAGGTGGAGTCTAACACACTGGGTAGTCCTGCTGCTGCAGAGCTCCTGGCCCACCTGCAGCCTAACTACTGGTTCTCTGCACACCTCCACGTCAAGTTTGCTGCCCTTATGCAGCACCCAGTAAGCTGAACTGACAACGGTTATGAAGAGAGACTGCTGTGGATTTCCAGAGATGTGATTCTTTCAGATTTTTGCATAATCCCAAACCAATATCTTCTTCATCCGGATTGTCATTGTTGTGTTGCTAGGTCACGGAACTGATATTTCCTATGCAACCCTCCACAGAACAATGGCCTGCACACAAGGTCAGATACTCACTCTGTCTGTATTTCTCTCTCTATGATACATTCAACACCCACTACACATCCTACTATCTCACTTATACACCTCTCTCTCACACACATGCATATGTATACTTACAGATCACCCCTCACTTACAACTTCAGCCTGACTGTGCCAGCCTACGACCCTGCCTAGCCCCAGTCCCATGCCCACCCCAGCTACAGCACCAAACCGCAGACCACCAAGCTCTGTGCCACCCTGAGCTTTACAGACATCTATGCCCAGGTCGGGGGACAGATGGACACAGGAGTCCCAGAGCTGGAGGATGTTGATGTCCAGAGTGAGGATGAACCCAGTGAGTACCCTAGTGATACAACCCTGATAAGATCACCATAGAGGACAAGTGGGAGGAGAGAAAAAGGGTAAGGGGGAGAGCCCTGATGCAGTGGTGCCTGGGGGGGAAGCAGGAGAGAGACGGGACGGGGAGCCTCTATAGAGAGCTATTCCCCAGTCACATGGTCCTGTCCATGCCAGAGACCAAATCAGACCCTGCTCCTCCCTCATGCCTGTCCCTCAACCTGCCTACCCCCTCTCACTCTTCACCCCTGGAAGAGGAAAGGGAGGGGGAGGAGCCCCATGTCCAGATCCCCAAGCGCACCAGTGGGGAGAAGGGGGACCCCAGCAGTACAGGCAGCAACCCCAGGATCAAACGCAGGAACCAGGTCATCTCCACAGCAGTCGACGACAAGGAGAGTAAGGACTAGGGCTGGAACTTGACCCAAGTTTTGGTGGGAACTGTTGTGAAATATAAGATTCTCAAGATCTTATTTTTATATTGATATTGTCTGTCAATGGAAACCTATTGTCCTTCTTGATTGCAAACCGACAGAGAGCTGTTTTGTTAGGAAAGAGAGGGTGGAGAATCCCATGATGAAAATGTATGTTTTTAAGTTGTCTAATTTATTTTTTTGTGAAGTATGAAATTATGGACAAATGTTGATATTATTATTATTATTATAATCATATTACTATTATTGTTGTTATTATTTATTATTATAATTGTTTTTATATTTCTTTTTAACTAACCAAAAAAACAAGTTGGATTTCAGACACATTTTACTGAGTAGTATTCTAATATGGGTCAACTGCAAAGGGTCTGTTGTAAACAAAACACAAAAAGTATGTCATGTAAAGAACGCAGGTTGAAATGTATTGTCATGAATCTTGCCCTGGAGGCAGATCTGAGCGATTTCCACTAGAAGGGCCAGCTGCAATGTCAAAATTGGCTATATTATACCAATTCATGATAACAAAAAATAGTTTTTTTTTGTCTTAATTTAAGGTTATGCATTAGGGTTAGCAGTGTGGTTAGGTTTAAAATCACATTTTAACTTTGTGGCTGTGCCAGCTAGTGACCACTCTGCAGAACTGCCTCCAGAACAAGATTCATAACCAAAGATACTAACCTGTGTAAAGAACATGAACATGTTTGTACACTAAATCAGGGTTTCCCAAACTCCATCCTGCCCCTCCCTTGCATTACATTTTTACTCCTGTTCAAATGCAGAGATCCGGCCCATGGAAATGCTCTACCGTGTAGCTCAGAATGCATTTCAAATGTTCTTGCAACCCCCCCCCCCTAAATAAAAAAACAATATTTCAAGCCTAACCCATGATACAAGCCCTCAGTTCATATTCACTGCACACATGGAGCAATAGAACAGCTTTATTGAACAACCCTTTCCAGAGGAGCTGAGGGGAGTTTGAGTCTTTCCCACATTGTGTGGACTTCATTATTACACATGAAACAATTTCAGCACATGAAACAATTTGCTTTTAAATTAAGTAGAGCTCATTAGTGATTAATTCCAGGGTAATGATATAAGTACTCTAGTTAGTAAAATCAACAGTTTTAGTAAAATTAGGTGAACATATATACAGTGTATTTGACAAGAGCTCCTTACAACTGTACAAAGAGCAGAATTACAGTGAGCAGTAAGAGTTAACGGTTACAAGCTAATGTTGAGGCCCAGAGAGATGCTTCACTCTTAATGTTTAGCTGGGATGGCTAACTGGACATTTCTTTGGTCAGCTTCTTGCGCTTTATTTGTTGTGTTTTGGTGACGGAGGACCTTATTACTGATGAATAACCATGTTTCCATCAACAGTTTTTATGAGTTACGTCATACCATATAAAGAAAATCACAACAGCTGTGATGGAAACCGGTAATTTTATAAATGCCAACAGATAATTTGAAGTAAACATCGAAGTAAACTGGTGTGTGGCTCCTCCCACTATGACTCGGGGAAACCATGCAGATGAATTAATATATTATGAACTGTGATCTTGCTGCTTCTTTCCAATAAATATCTAGGGTCTTATTCTGGTGACGTGATCGACGCTTGACTGCCGTTTAACAAAAACAATTATTCTCGCTCTTATCCGTAATACCATCATGTAGACTAGCCTACCAGCACAGCCTACCCGCTTATTCACATGAAAATCTGTCATCAATTGAATGGAAACCTAGCTAGTGTGTTTTTTGTTTTGACTGTTTTTATTTTGTTCTGCTTGCATTTTGATGTGTGTATTCTCTGTAATTCAGGGCTCATCGGTAAAAGAGACATTGGTCTCAGTAAAATAAAATAAAGGTTAAATAAAAAAAATGTAAACTTCTGCCTATTGAACACTCCAAAGCAAACACCAAAAAAATAACGGGGAAGAAATGGGAGTAGGCACTTCTTGTTTTGTCTTTTAAACCCCTCATAAGCACCTTTCTTATTCACTAAACCTTGGACACATGCTAAATCCCAAATGGATCCCTATCCCCTACACCATAGACCCCACACCATAGACACTCCTGTAGATCTGAAACAACTGGAGAGGTGGAAGTAATATGGCAAAAAATTATCCACCCATTTGGCCAGGTGAAACAACTAACATAATGCATTAATCTGATCTTCAGATCTACATAAAATGTCCAGGGGTTAGGGGTCAATTCTGAATCAATCAAAATAGTGAGTAGCTCTGTCACCAAAGCTCACCGTCTCTCTCCAGTGCTTTGAACAGCGTCAGCTCATTAATCATTAACGTTAAAAGCTTTTGTTTACAATGATTTCAATTACATCAACTCTTAAGCAGTAAGACACAGGACAAATGAGGAACAGCAGAAGATATCATGTGGAACCATGATTGAAATTAATTGAGACAGACAGAACGTAAAACAACATCCACGATTAGTGCTTAATACTATACAAAGTATTGACTCTTTCGCAATCATTTTTTTCCCCCTCTTCATGTTTGTCAGTCTTTGTCAGACCTCTCTCTCCGTCTTAGTCCGAGGGAAACAATCACAAAAGACAACCGTCCAACTCAAACTTCCTCTTTCTTTCTTCCCCTCTCTCCATTTCTCTCAATGTGCGGTCTGTCTGTCTGTCTGTGGATGGGAGGGAGGGAGGTTGGGTCGAGGGGTGAGGGGGTGTCCCCCTGCCCGACCCCAGAGGTTGGGAGCAGGGATGGCAGGATGGTGGTGAAGCGGTCCTAGTTCCCTCCTCCTCCACAGCAAGCTCGGGTGTTGTGGGCTTCAGGGTCCAGTAGGTTCACTCCCCGGTGTCGCGCTGCATGTGTAGGATTCTGGGTGTCCGTTTTGGGCATCTTCTTGGCTGCAGAGACAGCGGAACACACTTTGTTATTATTATTTTTACCTAGTTATAACTAGGGCCTGTAGTTTTTCCTGGTCATGTGAAAAACGTTTTTGTTATGAGGCCATCAGTTGAAATTATTATCCCTATAGATTGTTGGGGAAAGATGGAAGCTCACCAATGGCAAGGAAAAGTTCGTTGACATTCATGGCGGTCTTGGCAGAGGTCTCCATGAAGAGAAGTCCAGTGTCTTCAGAATAGGTCTGGGCCTCCTGTCAGACAGGCAACACACAATGGAAAGCAGCTATCAGTATTGGGAATCCCTATTTAGAATTTAAATGTGGTATAGCAAGTCAAATCTAACCAAAAGTGCAGTTTTTGAGTAAAAAATAAGTATTTGGTAAACAAAAGATAAGTAAAGAAATAAAAGCAGTAAAATAACAGTAGTGAGGCTGTATACAGGTGGTACCAGTACAGAGTGAATGTGGGTGACCACCGGTTAGTCAGGCTAATTGAGGTAATATTTACATGTATTTACAATAGTTATAGTGACTATGCATAGATGATAAACAGAGAGTAGCAGCAGTGTAAAAGAGGGCTGGTCTTATGGCTTGGGTGTAAAAGCTGTTGAGAAGCCTTTTGGACCTAGACTTGGCGCTCCGGTACCACTTGCCATGCGGTAGCAGAGACAAAAGTCTATGACTGGGGTGGCTGGAGTCTTTGCCTGACTAACCGATGGTCACCCCCTGGTATAGAGGTCCTGGACGGCAGGAAGCTTTGCCCCGGTGATGTACTGGGCCGTACGCACCTCTGTAGTGCCTTGCGGTCGGAGGCCAAGCAGTTGCCGTACCAGGCAGTGATGCAACCAGTCAGGATGCTCTCGATGTTGCAGCTGTAGAACCTTTTGAGGATTTGAGGACCCATGACAAATATTTTCACAACTGTCTTGGTGTGTTTGGATTGTTCTAGTTTGTTGGTGATGTGGACACCAAGGAACTTGAAGCTCTCCACCTGCTCCACTACAGCCCCGTCGATGAGAATGGGGGCGTGCTCGGCCCTCCTTATGCTGTAGTCCACAATCATCTCCTTTGTCTTGATTACATTGAGGGAGAGGTTGTTATCTTGGCACCACACTGCCAGGTCTCTGACCTCCTCCCTATAGGCTCTCATATCGTTGTCGGTGATCAGGCCTACCACTGTTGTGTCGTCAGCAAACTTAATGATGGTGTTGGAGTCGTACCTGGCAATGCAGTCATGGGTGAACAGGGAGTACAGGAGGGGACTAAGCCCACACCCCTGAGGGGCCCCAGTGTTGAGGATCAGCGTGGCAGATGTGTTGTTACCTACCCTTACCACCTGGGGGCGGCCCGTCAGGATGTCCAGGATCCAGTTGCAGAGTGAGGTGTTCAGTCCTAGGTTCCTTAGCTTAGTGATGAGCTTTGACGGCACTATGGTGATGAATGCTGAGCTGTAGTTAATGAACAGCATTCTCACGTAGGTGTTCCTTTTGTCCAGGTGGGAAAGGGCAGTGTGGAGTGCAATAGAGATTGCATCATCTGTGGATCTGTTTGAGCGGTATGCAAATTGGAGTGAGTCTAGGGTTTCTGGGATAATGGTGTTGATGTGAGCCATGACCAGCCTTTCAAAGCACTTCATGGCTACAGACGTGAGTGCTACAGGTCTGTAGTCATTTAGGCAGGCTACCTTAGTGTTCTTGGGTATAGCATTACGTCATTGTATAGTAAAGGCCATAACATCTGACAGAGTCAGTGTTGAGTACAGTACCTCAAACTCCACTAGTCTCTTCTCAGCCAGGTCCACCTTGTTCCCTGCCAGAGCGATGACAATGTTGGGGCTAGCCTGCCTCTGTAGCTCCTTCACCCAGGCTTTAGCCCGCTCAAACGTCTCCTACAGGAGGGCAAAATAGAGACCATAGGTGAGGGACAGAGAGTAGGGAGGAGGTGCAACATTTAAATAACATGGCTATGTTTACATGATAAGAGAGGGCTAAAGCTTGTATACAGTACAAGCCCTGAGCATGCTTCTTTATGGTGCGCTGATGACTGTACCGGCTTGGTGATGTCAAAGACCACGATGGCAGCCTGTGAGCCGCGGTAGTACATGGGAGCCAGACTGTGGTAGCGCTCCTGTCCCGCTGTGTCCCAGATCTCAAACTTCACAGTAGTGTCGTCTAGACACACAGACTGGGCCAGGAACGCAGCTGAGAGAGAGAGAGGATGTAAAACTCATGATCAGTCCTTTCATCTCAGACAACCCTCCCTCCTTGATCCAGGAAATATCTCACAGTGTTTTTAACAGACGTTTATGCTGCGGCACTCCAGGAACAGAGCTGCCCAACTGTGATCTGGGGCCAGCAGTGTGCCCGTCAACTTCTCCTCTCCTCTGCCCTTATTCTCCCATTCCCTCCCCTCCCTCATCACCTCCGATGGTAGTCTCCTGGAACTCATCAAACTGTCCCTTGACGAAGCGCAGAACTAGGCTGGACTTGCCCACTGCCATGTCTCCCAGTAGGACCAGTTTAAACTGGCATATCTTGGTCTGGGGCATCGTGCCGTTGGGCCGGCCACTCCCTCTGGTAGCCATGGTGATGGTGGAGGCTGAGGCCTCCCAGTGATGGGAGCTTAGACTGCAGTGGTCTCTGGGAAGTGAAGTCTTTCTCTACCTCTCCTCTCCTCTTTTTCTGTCTACAGATGAGAGACAATGACAATAGAGGGAACTGTTACGTAACGCATTGCTGGTAATGGAAAAAGGGAAGACTGGCTCACATGACAGCAAGTGTCATTCAGTCTGGACAGGTGGGTAATCTGTATTACATGATCTGCAATAATGCCCATCCACACAAATCGAGGGTGACTGACAAAAAACAGACAGAGGATGTTTTGAGCTGTGAAGAGTGACCGTCATATTTAATTGTGTCGCCCTCTTCGCTATAGCCTGCGAAAGTGCTATGTAAATATGTATAGTATTATAGACCGCCATAGGAGTCGTCGAAACAATTGGTCCAATTGATAGGACAAAATGGTAATGTTTGTCGTTCGCACCAACGACGAGCGTGTGTTGATCTCCCATTACCCACTGTCACATGCATCCAAACACTGTAATGTCTAAGTTTGTTTGCATTATGGTTTTAAAAAAGTCAGACACGTGACTACATGTTGACTGCATTCATTTTACAAAAATAATGAAGTCATGCAGTTGATGAAGTCGCCACAGTTGCTTTTCACATACTGCTCCATCGCCTGCATTGCTTGACCCACGCAAACGTGGCCAAATATGTAACTGAAACTGGAACCAACTTTGCACGCTACCGGGGACACAAATGAAAAGTGATATTTCTAACCAACGAATTGTACAAACGTTATATTTTCCAGTTTGTGCGTGCGTGGGGGTATAGACATTTATATAGACACGTTCATAAGCAATAGCAGCTATGTTGACACTGCCATGTTGATCTGAGCCTTGCTGTTGTTAAACCACTACGGTGTCCGACTTTCACAGACGCACCTCCCTCGACTTCACTCGCGGATTTTCGTCCCCAGTCGGCTTCATTAGGTTTACCGCTCGAACACACCCATTGTCACATCAGGGTTCATATCAGGATGTTTTCACTTTCATCACCACCAGATATCAAACCACGTATGTGGCTTTGCCATTGTTAATTATCTACTACGCATGTATATGTATATTTGAATATACATAGGGGAATAGGAATTATGCAGGTCAGTTTTATCTGTTAGCTGGTGAATCTCCCGTATAGAATGGACTCCGTTGTAGCCCAGTTATTTTGGTGCGGATGAGCCAATTCGTCTCTGGTTCGACGCCGGTCTCTTTCAGCCTTGCGGCTCCACGTCCCATGTAGCCTACACCCGGAGAGTAGGAAAAACATCAATACATACCAGTGACAGTATCGGCGCTGTCTCTGAACCGATCTAGTCCCAGTCTTGGTTCTTGACTGGTGCCAATTTATCAGCTGGTAAAAAGACAGTTAACGCTTCCTGCAAATTCGCGCAGTCGCAGTCAATGCCGCATTCTCGATTTTCTTAAACGTAAAGACGTTTTAGTTCCCCAGTTTCTCCAAAATAATTTAATTTAGTAAAATATTATTTCTTTCCATAAACCGCATCTACGGAAGCAAATTCCCGCCACCAAAGACAACACATTTAAAATGATAAATAAAACGCCTCAATAAGGGTGGTGACGTTTGAGCGTCCCCCAGCTCGAGAAGGGTGTAATTGCAGACCGCAATTCTGGACGTTTTCTGATATGGGCGTTTCTTGATATCAAGTTATACCCATTGATGCTCGCCATTAGTGATGGAAAGTTCGGCTCTCTTTACTGCCTCGGAACTTTTCGACTCGTTCAATCAAAATAACTAATCTTTCGACTAATTTCGTTCGTTTGAGTCAGTAACACCGGGCGCATGCAGGACCCCCTACCTGGCGAACGATGAACTGACAATTCGAAAGAGTAATGATTCTACGATCAGCAACATATTTTGTATTTTATTCAAATTAGTTAGTGGTTTTCTAAAATAAAATTGTTTAACATTTAAATGTAATCTGGACGCATTTCGGTAATGAGATTTGGGGTGAAAATTGATACACCAACCCCTGGGTGAAAGTCTACTCCTGCTCACCTCTTCTCATTCCCTTCTCTCATTATTTCTCTAAACGCACAATAGGTGATGAGATCGTGACCCTGTAGGTCAGAGTTCAGTCTGTAGCAGCATTCCAAACCAGTTCATTACCTCACGGCTATTCATTCACAATGTACTGTGTGGCGTATAATATGTCGTTTTATGTCAGAGTTGGTGTGTATTCTCGTCAGACTGAGGGATCTGTCTGTGAATGGGAGGCGAATTGCATTGGGCAGGTTTTTGTTCCAGCCCAGCACTAGCACACCTGATTGAACATATCAACCTCTCATCAAGACAGTGATAAGCAGTATCAGGTGTGTTAGTGTTGATACAGTATGTAACTTACAAAGCTTGCACACCATATAGCTCTCCAGGACCAGGGTTGGCCACCTCTGGCTGAGGGGAGGTGGCTCGTAATAATGGCCGGAATGAAGCGAATGGAATGGCATCAAACACAATAACGTTGACAGACTTTGGGTGTTGTGTCTTTGGTTTGTTTCTGATGACACTGGAGAGGTTTGTCTGCATGAGGTCTAATAATGTACCATGCCTGGGTGAGTGCATTTTTCCTGCTCCCTGCATCACCACAAATCTCAATACTGACTAGTCATAATTAGTGCTTATAACTAGTGTTTATTTTGTGAGAGAGTTTACCCACCTTTAGTGGACAAATTAATTTATGTATAGGGAGAGTTTCTTTATTCACCACAGACATAAATGGCTAGAGATTATGTTTTAAGATTGTGAGGTTTCTAGCTGATGATAGAAAAATAGTACTTTCCAATGTCCCTCTTTCTATGTATTTCAGGAGTGGCACCAAAATGTTGTCACTACTTCATCCTCTCTGCCTCTAGAGAGGCTCTCTAACCAGCCTCGCTCTGCTCAGCCACCCAACAGGTATGTTGGTACCCACACTGTAGTTACAATGTACCTACCTATGTAACTACCATGTTTTGTCTCAGACACTGTGGCTTTACTAGTTGAAACATATTGCCTTCAATGCCATATTATGATCGCTATGTTGCACTCATTGCTATGATATAATTCCTCCACGAAGACGTAAGACGCGCAAACTGTTTAGCCTACCGGCCGTTAAGTCACTATTATTAGCTAGGCTACTTAGCTAGCCATGCTGGGTGTCAGTGTGTGTGTGTCAGTGTGTGTGTTTCAGCTAGTGTTTTTGACTGACCCGGTCCCTTACTGGCGAACATGTCGCTTATTTTGCAGCATTTAGCTGCGTCTGTGGCAAGGGCCTTTCTCTTTTTTATTCTCTCCCTCTCTGCTCCACCTTTCCTTTTCTGACCGTCCATTTCGCCATACGACTTGTGCATGGATTCTCACGTCAACTCATTCCTGCTTGCTATATTATCGCTGGTCAAGATGACTATTCACGGCAGGCCAAAACAACCCTCAGGCCACCAGGAAATGTCCCGGTGCTCCCGATGGCCAGTCCGCCACTGGCTGACGCTACACTGGGTGATGCCCACTTCCTGTGTCTTGATGGCCAGCGTTTGACTGAGGTGTTTTTTTTAAACTTTGCTGTTTCTTATATTATTACCTGATGCATTACCCAGCTGTGGGGAACATAGCCTGCCTAAACCAAATAAATACAATACCACAGAACTTTGACTATGTGTTTTTGTAGATTCCTATAGAGGGCGCCACCTGTGCATATGAAGGAGGCGTGACCTGTGGAGGGTTGGGTGAGGAAGTGTTCCACTAGAGGATACAGGCTTCTGCTGGGAGAGACTACAGCTCCAACCCACTCTAGTGCCCAGATGTGGAGCTTCAACAACTCAGATACAGGAAGACACAGTCTAGAAGCTGATGTTTTGCATATTGTTTAACATTGAGTGAGTTAATGGTTAGATAAGTTGTTTCAGACACTGTAGGATATTGTGCTGCTAAATCAAAGAGTTGTTTTAACACGGGCACCATCCTCCATTTGTTCCAGATATTCCCACTGTGCCCATGTGATTGGTGATGGCTGATGTTGGTGGGAGGGGTTTGGCTGCAGGACGAGGGCATGCCAGGGGTTGCTGTTACAGACCTGACCACAGGGGGGCAGTGTGGAGTTCAGCCTGGAGTAGGCTGAGTAGGCTTTGATCTACTGTAGTGCACACAAGGTCACAGACAACACAAAACAAAATGGATTCAGTGTACACACACACTGTATGTTGAATACATAAAATAAATGCACAAAATAGATTCACTGAGTACCAACTGCCATCTCTCTTCACTGAGTGCCAACTGCCATCTCTCTCTGCCCTCCCCTTGTAGTCTGCTGCACTCCTTCTGCTCGGCGCTACTGGGCGACTGACCGGTCAACAACGACGGCTCTGATTGGTGGTGGAGGAAACTGCTTCTCTGTTGGTACTCATCTCAACCCTCACTCCATCACGGTAGACCTGAAACCTGTTCTATGACTATGAGACATGGTCGCTAGAAGTATTCTTTGTGAGGACATTTTTGTAAAGTATCGACTTGATAATGGAAAACTGGGTCAACTTCTGGCACTGGAGATGTGATGCATCATCAAGCTATCAAGGTCATGGTGACAATCTCTTATTCGTTCACTTGATATTAGTGTGATTCCAACAGAAGAGACTGCTCTCTATAGCTTGATATTAGTGTGATTCCAACAGAAGAGACTGCTCTCTATAGCTTGATATTAGTGTGATTCCAACAGAAGAGACTGCTCTCTATAGCTTGATATTAGTGTGATTCCAACAGAAGAGACTGCTCCCTATAGCTTGATATTAGTGTGATTCCAACAGAAGAGACTGCTCTCTATAGCTTGATATTAGTGTGATTCCAACAGAAGAGACTGCTCCCTAGAGCTTGATATTAGTGTGATTCCAACAGAAGAGACTGCTCTCTAGAGCTTGATATTAGTGTGATTCCAACAGAAGAGACTGCTCTCTATAGCTTGATATTAGTGTGATTCCAACAGAAGAGACTGCTCTCTATAGCTTGATATTAGTGTGATTCCAACAGAAGAGACTGCTCTCTATAGCTTGATATTTGTGTGATTCCAACAGAAGAGACTGCTCTCTATAGCTTGATATTAGTGTGATTCCAACAGAAGAGACTGCTCTCTATAGCTTGATATTAGTGTGATTCCAACAGAAGAGACTGCTCCCTAGAGCTTGATATTAGTGTGATTCCAACAGAAGAGACTGCTCTCTATAGCTTGATATTAGTGTGATTCCAACAGAAGAGACTGCTCTCTAGAGCTTGATATTAGTGTGATTCCAACAGAAGAGACTGCTCTCTAGAGCTTGCACCAAAATGAGTCAGTGGCAAAATGTAGAAGTTGATCTCCCTTTGGGCTGTATCAGTTCAGGGTCATACATTTTGGACAAAAGAATGCTCCTGATACCTTCTGGCTCCACCATTCACTGACACAGACACACAAAAAAAGAACTTTTCAGATCTGCTTACCAGCCAAGTTTTTATTTCAGGAGAGAGACCTCAGTAAAGTCACAATCAAAGGACTCAGTAATAGGATAGGCGTTATTCAAAATCAAGAAGTATTAGTGTTATTCAAAGTCCATATTATGCATATTCTGTATGATCATAGATGAGGTTGAGGTTGGTGTTGAGGTTGGTGTTGATGGGATCAGGAGGATCACTCAGTGAAGCGTCTGAAGGACTGGACAGTGGGGCTGACTGCACCCCAGTCCCCAGGCTTCCTGTACTCTCCCTTCTCCAGGAAGTACTGCCGTCCGCGGTAGTTGGGGTGCTCGTAAAAGACCCACCAGCCATCCAGGACCTTGCAGGAGTACACCTCCCTCCAACGGTACTTCTCCAGGACTGAGGGGCAGTCCTCGGCGGCCTCAAAGGCCTGACCCGCAAAGTCGTCCTTCTCATACAGCTGCATCTTGTACTGGGTCCCACAGGTCTACAGGGGTGGGGGTGGTGGGTTAGTGCAAGGGATTGGGAAAGAAGGGGGAGGGGATGTGGGGGAAGAGAAAGGGAGAAGGAGGGATATATAGGGAGATGAGATTCTTACTCAGCAATTTGTGGTTTATTTTGGGGGCTAGGATATAAGGATAGTTAGTAACACACAAGGTTTGTAAAGTATTGTTGTGTGTTTTAACAATGTTCTCGTCGACGCAAAATGCATTTGTCTACCAATCCATCACCAATCCAATGTTTTTATACTCTTGAGTTGGGTCCGAAACGGAAAGGACCATCATGAGAAAAGAAACATATATTTTTATTACATTGCCTGCTGTATTTTTTTTCCACTTCTGTTGTTTGGACCATTTATGGCTTCCTGCGTTACAGAGAATGTTCCCACCACCATATTCTGCACCATAGTTGGAAAATGTATTGATTCTACAGTAGACGTATAGGTCTGATTCTGCCAGCTCTAGGTCAGCCCATAGAGGTCAGTGCCACAATCACTTGATCAGTGTTATATGCTGGTATCGAACTCCTTTGGCAAAGTCCTGAGGTCCTGGGTGAACCGTCACTGTCACTGTCCTGTGCCTGGCCTCATTGGGATTGAGATGCCTAATACGCCCATCTGACGAACAGTCCGAAAGGGTCTACTTGCATATGTCCTGTCTATACAACTTTTTCTATCACATTAGTAGCTATTCTTGTTTTGTCTGTTGATATATGAAACTACAATGTATAGCCTACCCTGTGCATTGAAGGGAAGTGTACAGTGTTCTGTGTTCGATACGGCCAGAGGGGATGTGGTATATTGGCCACATACTACAATCCCCAGAAGTGCCTTATTGCTATTATAAACCAACGTAAATAGAACAGCAAACAAGTATTTTTGCGTCCTACCTATGGTATATTGTCTGATGTACATACGGCTGAAATGATGATTGAAGCCAATCAGCAACCAGGACCAAAACTACCCGGGTTGTAAAGAACATTTGGTACACCCGATTTAGACAGCTCAGCATAGACCTAACAGACATACCCCATCTAGATACTGTTATTGGAGAACGATAATGATATCTCTTTGTGTTCACTATAAGGCTCTAGGACTGAGGCAGTGGCTGACTTACAAAGTGGATCATCTTGCAGGAGCTGAGTCGGTCGTTGAGGCCCATCCAGCGCAGGTATTCAGGGTACTCTCCCCTGGTCAGAACATACTGGTAGCCCATGTAGTTGGGCCTCTCGTACACCACCCAGGCTCCACTCTCCACACGGATGGAGTTACAGCGGCTCAGGTAGGAATGGAAGTCGGTGCAGTCGCTGTCACACTCATAACGACGGCCCTGGAAGTTCTTATCCTCGTAAAAGACAATCTGGAGAGAACCAAAGAGATCAGAGTGGAGTGAGTTGAACTTAAGTTCATATGTTGATAAAAGCTCTGCACTTCACTGTAGGACACCTGTAGGTACATTTTTACACAATTAATGGCCTTTTCCAACCTATCAAATAACAAGTCAATCCACTCAACACATTCCTGATGCCTTTCTTTGCAGCTAGTGCTGTTTCTAAAAGCCATAGATGTGGGTAAGCTCATCAGTTTGAGTTAGTCTTTCCGTCACAGACTAACGGCAATGTAAAAGTGTTTGATGGCACTTAAATGACAAATCGAAGACTGTATTTCTAAAAAAAAGAAATTGCATTTCATCCAGGCAGAGATTAGGTCAGTTTCTGCAGGACACCAGTGCTGACAAACTTTTATCTGCATTCCCAGATGGGATTGAGCTATGCTGTCTGGCAATAGTACATCTCCATTTGAATGCCAGGCATATTACACTGGTATTATTACACTTACATTACAATTATACCATTATGTTATTATTACTATGGCAATGGCCAGCAGGATAAATCAGCCAAGTTTGACAGAAAATATTAAAATGGGCCATCCCATAATTAAACCAAACACACCACAGAAAATCACTGCTATGCTACTGCCACCATACAATCACTATTCTGTTCACTCTATCATTACAAACTGTTCTGATGGAGCCAGTGACAGCCCAGAGCCAAGTGGCTATATCCCCATTACTCACCCTGCCCATTTTTGACATTGTATGTGGGCTAGGCTTGATAGATAGCGGTGGTCTGCTGGTCTCCCTAAAGTCTGGATGCTGGATGCCTCTGGTCCTGCCACCCAAGCCCTTTTATATACCCAGCCTCCCAGTTTTTTAAACAGTGAGTGGAACAATCGCTTTGTCATGAAACTTTGATCCAAAAATTGAGTCAGTGATTCTAGTGCTATTCAGTTTTTCCAGAAAAGGGAAGCGGGATTACGGCATAATGACAGAATGGTGAGAGTGCCCTTTAACCTCCTCTCTGCTGGCTTGCTGAAATGCCCCCCGACTCACCTCGCCCCCCATATCCACCACAACACACACCCTCCCTACATGCCACCCTGCCAGCTTGCTCCCTTCGCCCCCACCCCAGCCTATGCCCAATGTGCCTACCCCCTCATGCCAAGAGCCTATCAAATGTGCCAAATTCTGCCCAGATGGAGAGAGATATTGTGCCCTCCGGGCAGTTCTCTCCGGGCGTATTCATGTATTCAACTAACCACAAATGGGGAAATAGGTATGTGGGTGAACTTGGAGGCATTCATTAGACATTTGAAAATATGCAAGGTCCATTACACTAGAAGACAACCAAGAAGCATGATAATCTGTCCTGTTTGAAGGCCAATAACTCTTCCCTTCCTCCTCTAGGGCCAATGAATGAACAAAAGAGACAGAGGGAGGTCGGGAGGGAGGGAGGGATGGATGGATGGATGGATGGATGGATGGATGGATGGATGGATGGATGGATGGATGGATGGATGGATGGATAGATGGATAGATGGATAGATGGATAGATGGATAGATGGATAGATGGATAGATGGATAGATGGATAGATAGATAGATAGATAGATAGATAGATAGATAGATAGATAGATAGATAGATAGATAGATAGATAGATAGATAGATAGATAGATAGATAGATAGATAGATAGATAGATAGATTGTGTTGTGTTGTCCCACTGTCTTTCAGGATGTCACAAAATTAAACACAACTGACAGGATTGTTCTTTCAGTTCCCCACATTCTCAAAAATATAAATATTATTATATTTATCCAGGAATCTTGGCGGGAAAAGATCCATTGTTCCACTAAGAGATTCTCTCTCCCATACTGCATGTCGAGGGAGAAAGAGTCTCTGCCAGGAATTTATGACCTGCCTAGCCGATTCACTGAAAGGACGAGCGTCATGACACCAACAATGCAGTTCAGGAAATAGAGATGAGAAAAAAATTGGCTAAAAAACTACAGTTAAAAATAAAATGTAACACAATAAGATGACATTACAATAAAGAGGCTATATACAGGGGACGTCACTGACAACTAAAGCTACAGCAGTAAGTATAAGGCATAATAATAACAATAACAACAGTAAGGCATGATAATGCAATGTCATCCATCCACTCTGGCCTAAGAATCAAAGCAAAGGACTAACAAGGAAGGGAAATGCATGGTTACCTAGCAACGTCGGCATTCTCTAGAGCATGCTAGGTTTATTTTAATAGTACACAGATCTTTGCTTTAGGTCCACTGTCCCTGTTTCAATATTTTGAAACAGTTCGGCATGACAATAAGTGATGAGGAGTTGACTTGATAGCACAAACAGAGTATTAAATTCATTACACCCTCTCGTATACATATTAACGACTTAATATCATGTCACACGTATACATTAATACACCTTTCCTTTATACTGGACAAGGTCAATCTCTGAATTGAACAGACAGCTAAATGATTCCCTATTATTTCATTGGTACAGTACACACTACAGAAGAACCAAGTGCATTGAATGAAGGAAGAGTTTGCCTATTCATTGGTGGCTTCTGGTCTGCTGTTCAATAGTGCAGTGTTAGATGAAACTGGTATCGTAACTAACTAGCTGTTGTAAAAACTGTATCAGAACATTACAGGCAACAGAATGGGCATGTGGACCCTTTCACTGGCGGCTTCCCAAATGGCATTTATTTCACTGCCTGTTGTTGGCTGGCTCTGCTGTTCCATCCTGGCCTCCTGGCTACTATAGACTGATGGAGGACGTCTGCCTGATGTTCCCATGACAACCGGCAACCAGAGATGATCTGGCATAGAAATAGAATGAAGCTAACAGCAGTTGTTTGATTTATTTGCTAAGCATTAAGGGAACGTCAGCGAGCTGCTAATGCTAAGCACTGCTAGCAGACACAGTGTTCGGGAGCTGCCAAGTAGCAAGCCTATTGTCCAGAATAGCGACACTGCCCTTTGGTGGTCATTGAACACATTGACAATAGAACACATCTCAGTGGAGAAATATTTTTTTTAAATCTAAAGAAGAAACGTAGCATTGTGTGTACATTATTAGAAATTAGTGCAGAGATTGAAAAAATTGCAGAACTATCTGAAATGAAGAAATTGAAGAATTAGATGAAAATTCTGAAAATGAAGGAATGCAAGGAATGTGGAAACTGAACAATTAACAGAAAATGGCAACCATTGGTCGAATACCAGAGTTTGAAGCTACAAAATAGGATTTTGATTCCTATTTATAGTGTTTTGAGCATTGGCTGGCTGCAAATGAAATCAAAGATGAGAAGAAAGCAGAGGTATTTCTCAGTGTTTTGGGTCCAACTGAGTATGGATTGCTGAAAGGTCTCATTGAACCAATAAATGCAGTGGAGTTGACCCATGCAGAACTGACTGAAACTCTTTCAAGGCATTTCAAGCCTAAGCATATTGTCATTGCAGAATGCTTCAGATTCTACCAATGTCACCAGAGTCAAGAGGAAAGTGTGGCTGACTACATCCTTGCTTTCAAAAGGCTTGCAAGTACATGTGAGTTTGCACAATTTCTTTATGACGCTCTCCGAGACAAGTTTGTATGTGGTCTCACAGGTGAAGCATATCACAGACGGCTTCTGTCAGAGATGGACTTGACCTTCAAGAAATCCTGTGATACCGCACTTGGACTCGAGCTTGCCCACGGGGATAATATTGAGCTATCGGGACATCAGAAAGGAGTTCACAAGATCAGTGACACAGGTGGAGGAAAACGTTCACAAAAGTCACACTATTCTCAGTCCCGTCCTCAAGGCAAGACAAGAACACAGCAGCCTACATCACAGAAGTCTAAGCCAAGTTGCTACAGATGTGGGGAGATAATCACCAACAACAGCGCATGTTGATTCCAAAATGAGAAGTGCCACAATTGTGGAAAGGTTTGACATTTACAGAGAGTATGTAAAACTCCAAAACACACAGCAAGAGCGCACAATGTGTCAGACGCAGCACAAGAAGATGAAGGTACACCTGAAACAGTAATGGAACTGCTCAACAAGGATCCGGAGTTGGGCCGGGAACTGTAGGGCACGAGATGTTTTTACTAAACAGCACTAAAATGTACTCCCGTCTCCAGCCTGGTGATATTCTCCACAACACAAATATTACACTAGCAAGTAAATATAATAGCCTTTTTAGTTTCTTGTGTGAATAATTGATATTGTGTATTTCTCTTGTGTATTATTTTTGAGTATTTTTCAAGTTACCTAGCTAGCTACCTTAGCATTTTAAAATTACTAGAATTTTGCATGCCCTTGTTTTTTAATAATGTCCAGTACAGGCAGGGATGGTAGCGGTTGTTCTGGCTATGGTTCAAGGAGACATGCGATTACACTGAACCTGCCCCGGAGATGGTTCCGTATTGCCGATATTGTGAACCGCCAAAATAGGCTGCATGGCTACACTTATGAGCTCCACGGAGGCATTCGCATGTGGTAGAGAGAATCCCCTGGTCACCTATAGAGACCTACCAAGAGGAAGTATGTGCCACATGCATTTGTGGTAAGAAATGTGATATATAAATAAAGTTTGATTTGATTGATGGCGTTACAGCTGTGGAATCTTTTATAAATTGTGATTTTCACAAGGACATGTGCAGTTTTTCCATAAACATTTAATTGATAAACTGGGATTTTACCACTTGACATGTCAATCATATAGTGGGAAGGATCCTATAAATCAAGACTGTGTGAATACATTTACCGCTCCGAATAAATAAATACTGTGCCTTTGAAGATTTGTGTCTACCCATGAAACTACAATACAGGATGTCTAAACAAAGTCGATTCTGAATGACAGTAGATTTTTTGATTAATTCTCATCAATGACAACATCCTAGAACTGAGTTATGATTAAGTGGCTCTTTCCTTGTAGAATGTTGATAGCTGTATAGAACATATTGTATTGCTAAGACGCTCAAAAGTAACTTAATAGCTACACTCGCAGACACAGGATAAACTTTATCCCTCATGCTGGCCCTGACCAAACTGGTAAATGGCCCTTCTCTATAGATGCACTTCTCCACATGACGTATAGTGGCCTTCTACCATTTTAAAGCTCTTATGATCCTTGAAAAATGCCATCAGGTCTGAAATAGACAACAAAGTCGACATACTGTACAAATCATTTTCCAAGCTAAGTAATAATTTTTTATTTTTTTTTAATGTATCTACTGCTCTGCTATCTAGCTAGCTGAATTGTAGTCAGTGGCTAGCTAAGACAGAGAAAGGTGACGGAAGAAGTTCAACACTTAATTTCAATACAGCACATGAGTGCATCATGGATTGGCCCCAGGTGTCTGACCGCAGGTCTCTGACCGCGCTGGTGAACAGCAGCAGACAGTGTCGGCTAGAGATGATGTGCAGTCTTGCTGAGGCCAATGCAGACAGCGGATTGGGTGGGCTTTAGGACGAAAGGCGGGACTTCCGGGCAGCAAGTAGGCGGTTCTGATTTGACAGAAGGAAGAGACCCAGTGACAGAAAGGAAAGCCAACATAAAACAGCCGGGTTGTTCTCTTGAAGAAATTGGGATCTATGGCCGTTAAAGGGATGAATCTGTGCAGTGTTTGCGGTCTTGTCCTGTATTTTGTTGCGGCAGTGCTTGCAGGGTAAGTACATGTTTCTATATTACCCGAACACACCGCTTCTGCAACGGTCAAACGCGGTATCGCTAGCTGGTACACATGTTTCATTGTGATTGGTCTACGCTTCTGAACCCCATTATCCATGTGTAAAAGGGCTAGTTAGGTAATAGCTGTGGGGGGGAGAAGCAATCTCAACAACACTATAAATAAATAATTGTCCGATAGGGTAGTCAAGATCGCCCTTGCCTGCTTCTTTGTTTCCAGTGTCGTGAATAGGTTGTCATACTAGTCAAGGGAATGAATGCCATCTCAGGGAAGAGTGAGCTCGCTTGCCCACTGGTTTTGTACTCTCAAATGAGAGTAGTTTATCAATCTGAATCCCTCTGGGTGATTCCCATTTAGAATTATTTACTTCATTAACATTTGAACGATTATTACAGATAAACTACACGTTTGTGAACCATACTCCACCTGTCGCTATCATGAATGGAACATACTGTCCCTGTATCTAGATTCCCCCTCGCATTTTCACCTCTATCTACAGGCGAGATTTCTACAAGATCTTGGGGGTGAGCAAGTCTGCCTCTGTGAGGGACATCAAGAAGGCTTACAGAAAGCTGGCTCTGCAGCTTCACCCTGACAGAAACCCCGATGACCCTACTGCTGCTGACAAATTCGCAGACCTGGGGTCAGCCTATGAGGTAGGAAATGACCCCGTTTTGTATCTGCCAATGCTTTGTATGGCTTTTTTTTTTTTTTTTTACCAATATAATGATGGTTTGTGATTTGTGGCTTCAGAAACAATGCTCATGTCATTAAGCTTGGGCTTGATTGCTTTTTCTCCCAATAACCTTTTTATAATTCTAATTTAACCAGGCGTGTGTATTACGGTTTTCGTTGTATTTCATTTGCGGAAGCGCGCGAGGCACCGATACAAAATAATTTTGTAAGAAACTGAAGCATACTATTTGGTTGTTGTTGGTAAACTAACGTAGAATGCGTAAAAAGACGCCCGAGCGGAGTAGCTACATTTAGTTTTTCAGGGGTAACGGAAGTTAGGTTGAAAATACAGTGTACCTGAAACATCCGCACTTTATTGTCCCGCGGAGAATTGTTGTTGTTGGAAACGACATAAGCCTTTTGATTGGCTAAAAGGACCATGTGGCTGCCTCTGATTGGCTCATATTGTCGTCGGCTTGCTCTCATGAAAACACGACGTGGAGTGATCGGAGCGGCTCAGTGACAGTTTCTATGACGTCCACCAATGGCATCATGAATGACAACATAATTAGATAACAACAAAATTGAAAGAGATCAAATGTGGACAATTACATAATGACGTATTTCGTTTTTTTATGTGATATTAAGAGTTTGCAAGTAAAGTTTATACAATGTTGCAAAGTCACTTATGTGACTAAAATTAGTTAGTTCCTGATGTTGTGCTGTTTGTAGGTGCTTTCAGATGATGAGAAGAGGAAGCAGTATGATGCATACGGAGAGGATGGCCTGAAAGAGGGTCACCATGGTTCTCACAATGATATCTTCTCCAGGTAGGTTGACCTAATAGTAGCCAGACCCTATATGCAATTGTAGGCCTAAGAATCAAAGAATGCCTTCGGCATCACTGTTCTCTTTATACAACCCATCACCTCTTACAGTTTCTTTGGGGACTTTGGCTTCATGTTCGGCGGAAACCAGCAAAGGCAACAGGACAGGAACATTCCCAGAGGCAATGACATTGTACTAGACCTGGACGTCACACTTGAAGAAGTGTACTCTGGGAACTTTGTAGAGGTACTATTAATCACTGCTTCACCAGTCCTACCTTAGTCCAACACATACCTACCACTCTCGTCATATCACCTATATGTACCTCCCAGGTTGTGCGCAACAAGCCTGTAGCCAAAGAGGCCCCTGGGAAAAGGAAATGCAACTGCAGACAGGAAATGAGGACGACGCAGCTCGGACCTGGACGGTTCCAGATGACCCAGGAAGTAGTGTGTGACGAGTGCCCCAATATAAAGTGAGTCACTGTCCTATTAGCTGAGACTGATAACACAGGAGACAATAGTCTCTTTCTTTAGATTCTCAGTAATAAAGAAAATATGCAAATCATAACCATTATTATGAAACTATCTCAGGCTGGTGAATGAGGAGAGAACTTTGGAGGTGGAGATTGAACAGGGAGTGAGAGATGAGATGGAGTACCCTTTCATTGGAGAAGGTAAGCTACTTACTCAACCATCAGGATAACATGGGTAAGGGTAAAACCATTGTGTGTGTGTGTGTATAATAATATAATATATTTTACAGGCGAACCTCACATCGACGGAGAGCCAGGGGATCTACGCTTCCGCATCAATGTTATGAAGTAAGAGCAGCTTTTATTTCAGATATGATTCTGATTAGGCTAGTTTATCTCTCCTTCTGAGTCGAATACCTTTTTTCAGTACAGATCAAGCTGTCAAGTGAATACATTGGTCTTATGTAAAGTTTTTTGGAATGTACTTTGTTGTCTGTTTCAGACCTGATGGCAGACAACTTGCGTTGTCTTTGTGTCTTGGCCCTTCTGTTTTTTAACTTTGTATGCTTGCTTTATGCAAATGGATTCTCACTCTGTTAGTTAGCCTGTTTCTATTGTAAAGTAATATGTTGTCAGTTGAAGCTGTTTTATTGAAGAATGATTTATTAATGTGAGCGTGTACTTCCAGACATCCAGTGTTTGAGCGTCGAGGAGATGACCTGTACACTAACGTCACCATCTCCCTGGTAGAGGCTCTGGTTGGCTTTGAGATGGACATCACACACCTCGATGGCCATAAGGTGCGTAAAGGATCCTACACATCTATCCAACTAGATATGTAGTTTTCCCCCAATTCATGCCAACTGTCTGGCTGATTCTACATGTTTAATCGGGACCTTAAACAAGATTCCCAGTGGAGACTAAGAAATACACACGTACTGTTTTTCTAACATGTAATGGCTAAGTTTCCCTGACCCAAATGAAGCTTATTCCTTGACTAAAAATAACTTTTTAAATGGATATTTTCCATTAGCATGCTTTTTGCCCAGAGCAGGCTTAATCTGGGTTTGGAATGATTGATCCCAAAATGTACCCATCTTTTGAATCAATAACAACCTCATTGACTTGTGACTGCCCCTGTGACAGGTTCACATTGTGAGGGACAAGATCACCAAGCCTGGTGCTCGGCTGTGGAAGAAGGGAGAAGGCCTGCCCAATTTTGACAACAACAACATCCGTGGATCTCTCATTGTCTCCTTTGACATCGAGTTCCCACAGACACAGCTGGATGATAATCAGAAAGAAGGTAAGGAGGAAGTTGATAAACACCATCGATGGTCTCAGTAAAAGGTCAACTGCATGTTACATATCAGGTATGTGTCTTGTTCTTCCATAAAGATGATGCATAATAACAATGTACGCAAGACTCAGAGGCACATGACATGCTCCTGCAATTGGGGGGGACACAAATACATCACAATAAATTGTCTTAGAGCCTTCGACTTTATTCCATTGACAAGAAGACAGTGAAAGTACTGATTAACTTGTCAGCTATGAATGATTCTGAAACATGTAATAATTATGATTGTTAGTACTTTAATAATGGTTAGTGTCTTGCGTTTGTTCTCAGGAGTGAGGGGTATTCTGAAGCAATCGTCAGTACAGAAGGTTTACAATGGACTACAGGGATACTGACACGCCAACAGACGGTCTGGACTGAGTTCTGTGCCACACACACAAACAAAGGAGCAAGCATAGGGGTGTATTTATTTTTTGATTGCCCTCAGGATGGGTTGACTTGATTTTGTTTTATTTTGTGATATTCTACATTCTGAAGATGGCTTCATGTTATTCAGTTTCTTTTAAAGAAGTCCTGGTTATATTTAACATCGATGGGTTGAAACAATGCTGTACTTATCCTTTTAATTTGCTTGACCATGCGCCATTCTTTTTTTTTTTTTATGTCATTTTACTACCACCATAATTCCCCCTCAAATTACTTCTTTGTCTCAATTTGGAGAGTTTGGATCTTCAAGTCGACACATCTTTTAATGTCAACTATTGTCATCCAATATCACAGACATCTTGGATCATGAAAACACACATTTCCAATGTTAAACCCATTACACCTGACTGAGTCCTAGAAGAGAGCTGGACTGGAATCAAAGGACTGCAGTGAACAACTTTTCATGGACATCGGCAAGACTGGAATAGTATTCCCCTCCCTGTTAGGCCATTTCATTTAACCTCAAGTGATTTTGACCACCTCTGAAACCTTAAACAATTCTGTCATTTAATCCAGTTCCCTATGTCATATTCCTGTTCAGTAATATCTCAAAACACTTGTAAATAGGCAAGAACAAACATTTGTTTTTTTGCTTTTGTTGAATTGGATCATATGTTTAGATGTATTCGTTGTGGTGCAAGGCCACTTTGAGAGTGTACTTCTGGAGCTGCCTAGGTGCCTCGTCAGGGTGGCAAGGATATCATCCTGGTCTGGAGACTCCATCTCCAGCCTGCCCTGCCTCCCACCACCAGCCACACCTCTTGCTCTGCCTCTCCTCTCTGATTATGGGTGTGTCTGAAATGGCACGCTTTTCCCTTAAATATCGCTGTTACTTTTTGACCATGGCCCGTTGGGTTCTGTTCAGAACTAGTGCACTTCAAAGGGTATAGGGTGATTTCAGACAGCCTTGTGTTCTCTGGACTGCTCTTCCTGATGGAAAGAGACTACTGTGAATAACGGGACGTTTTCCAGTGTGCTACAGTACAGGAGGGAACATTTTACTTTTCAATTAAAAGTTTATAATAAATATTGACTTGGTCAAGGAACCTTACATATAGGTTACTTTATGCTTTAAACTAAATTGAGTGAATTTTTAGTTGTAAGATATTTTATACTGTGTGTCCGTGTCTACCTGCGCTGTCTTGCCTGTCTGGAACATCACTGTCTTGCCTCATTGTTGTCGACAAATTGACCTCCATCGTGCACAACAGTCAAGGGGAGGCGATGTAGTACCAATGTATTACCAGTAGAGGGCATGAAGTGTAAAGCATGGCAGCAAAGGGTGTCCGCTGTCACTACTCCTTCAGGTCCTTCAGGAGGGCTGGAACCTCCGCTGGGCCACACTCTCTATAACTCTATCTCCCCAGGCCAGCCCTCAACACCTCAGACACCTGGTTATGTGACTGCGTTAACGTTATTATGGCATTGGCTTCAAGACCCTGTTTCGGTCCCGGCCGTGATCGGGAGTCCCATAGGCTGGCGCAAAATTGGCCCAGCGTCGTCCGGGTTAGTGGAGGCCGGGGTAGTGGAGGCCGGGGTGGGGGAGGCCGGGGTGGGCCATCATTGTAAATAACAATTAGTTCTCAACTGACTTGCCTAGTTAAATAAGGATGAAGTATTGTTAGTGCTCAGTGGATGGTTGCTAGGCTGTTGCTGGGCTATTCCTTCTCCAGCATTGATAGTGGTTTTACTGCTGACTTAATTGGTGACATTACAGGGCTGTAGTGTTGTGAGAAAGTGTGTGTGTGTGTGTGGTCGGTCCGTCACTGTTAATCACTCCTCCACTCTGTATCTTAATCTGACCTCTGTCTGTGACCGAGCTGGTTCCACTTAATCTGACCTCTGTCTGTGACCGAGCTGGTTCCACTTACTCTGACTGTCTGTCGTTGCTCTCCTAAACTGACTCAGGCTACGTCCTAAATGGCACCCTATTCCTTATATAGTGCACTAGATTTGACCATGGTCCACATGTAGTACACTACATATAGGGTATATAGTGCCATATGGGACGTAGTCAGCCTCAACCACATCACTTTGTCTCCATTCCAGACTTGCCTCCCTATCCCTCCCCTCTGCTCTTCTTCTCTAGTACGCCTGTGGGGGGGGAGTGACCCGCGGGCAGAAGGTTGTCGGGGAGTCTGCTTGGGTGTGGCATCGGATGTCCGCACAAATCGTTTCAGTATGTTGATTTTTACAGTGTGGCGATATGTGCGTCTGTCCACCAGCGCACATGTTTGTGTATTTGTGTGTGTGTGAATACATGGGAGGTCCTCCTTTGTGTGTGTGGAGGTGCTTCCCCCAAACTGGTTACCCAATATGTCTCTAATATCAGGTAGTAAATCAGGTTTATTATGCAGATATAGCTTGGTGTCCAAACTGAATCTGTGTGCAGTCTCTATGTATAATGAACTCCCACAGAGATAGCAGGGCTGTGGTATTGGGAGTTTCCTCCACATCCCACCACACATCCCTTAGTCATTATCACTCTGGATGAGACCCAACAAGCAGGGGTGGTTGGTGATTATGGTGTATAAAGGCTCTGTGTTTTACTTCGTATTAGCACAACATACAGCTCTCTCATGCTACATACAGAACCATATATTTAATATGGCTCTGGCTGCATAGGAAGATCCCCAATGTTACTGGCGTTAAAGTGATAATTCACCCCGAAATCACATTTTGCCCGACCTCAAAGTTTTCATGAAGTCCCACAATAGATCCAGCTACATGCATATGCCTGCAACCCAGATGAATGGCACTGTCTATGTTCATCGTTTTATATGGCAGCCGTCTTCCTCTTCATTTAGGAACGTGAATTGACAAACATCGATTTTGGAATGGTGAACTACCCCTCTGAGACACAAGGGGGGAGCATTGCCTCGACGATGGGCTGACGTACCTTCCCTGGACCTCAGCCAGTCCAACCACAGTACAGAGAGCTGGCGAAGATAAGCGCAGGGATCACACTTGACTCTGAAAGTAATGACTCTCTAAGTGTAGCCCCAGGGTTAAGAGGAGCACATGCTGTGACGTCTAATTGCACAATCCACTAGCCATGGAAGTGGCAGGGAAAGCGGAGAACAGAGGCAGCGGCCAGTGGCTGGGTTGACCTGTACTGACTTGGCAGTGTGCTCAGCTAATGGAGCCTGATCCTGCGGGGGACTGGGGTTTAGGAGGGTGTGTGAGATTTAAGAGTGCGGAGGACATTGGCTCAGTATGGTAGCAGTGGTAGATGTAGTATCCAAAAACAGTAATGATGACATGCACTAAAATCTCTTGAGTTATGAGAACTTTTTTTGAATTCTTCTTTAATTAAAATTTGAACACCCTGGGACAGATTTACTAGTCTTTATTTCAGATTGAATATAAACAAAATAAATAATAACACTTTTAGTGTTTTACACAGCCTCGTTTATGTATCTTTATTCACTTCTTAAAATAACAAGTGCAAAAGTCGTACTGGTACAAACATTTAGAACATCTGGCCGTCTGTCTTACTTATATGGAATTGTCACAGGGAACATTTACGAGTTATTATGCCTGAAAAAGAAGGACTTTCTTCCCCCAACCCCACCTACACACAGAGCAATAGCAGGGATGAGTTCAACAACATGTCATCTGTTTCATCTGTGTGTATATCAATGCAGCACCAACATGTGTCTCGGAAGGGGGGGACGAGGAAGAGAAGAAAAAATGGTGACTGACAAAGCCTACAATTTGTGGGACCTGCGCATAAAGCAAACAAAAGGCAGCTTTTGTAAGGAATAATGCCTGTCAGCCGTGTCCTCTGCAGCTTTGAACACGGCTGGGGACGGCCGTAGCTTCACTGTGTTTGTCGTGTTGCTATATAAAAGCCAGTCACCTCAAAGGGAAAAGCCTCAACTATTCAACAGTGAATTGTGGGGCTGTAATTATGGTAAATGCGGGCAGGAAAAGTGGCTTTAGGTTTTTTACATTCAGCGACTAAGCACTTCTGATACTGAAGGAAGAGCTGCTGTTTATCGAAATACTCTGGGCTAAACATAGTCAGCTGTCATTATATACAGTATCTTTGCCGTGCTTGACTTGGGCAGGAGCTCACCGGAACTGAGTACTGGCATCTCAAATGTTCTGCTGCTTCAGCTCCTGTTCCTCAATATAAACAGTAAAGGCACACAAAATGAGTAGGGGAACGTATTTCAGTCATGTACTGTAACTTTGTCTATCCTTCCTATTCCCCCCCTCAAATATTTATTGTAGTCTAATGACCCATTTTGTCCTTTGAAGGGACCATTGCTGGGTCTCTCCCAGTCTCCCCACATCCTCAGGAAAGCATAGCAACTAGCAAGGCAGTGTAGAGGAGGCAGTCTCTCTAGGGCCTGTAGAGGGTAAACAGTGTTATGGACCACCTATCTGGATGAAAGAGTAGTCTTAGTGCTATTCGGGATCCTTGGGACGTCCTTAACCCCTACCCCAAACATAATCCTTACCTAACCTTAACCCTTACCTTAACCATTTTAAACTTCAATGTGATAGGGAAGTCCTAAGGATCCTCGATAGCAAGGAATCCCTTTATTAGGCATAATCACTCATAAATGATCAAACTGAATGAATTTGACTGTACGGTTTCGCACTCCGCCAATACATAGTCTTTCTTCTTCTTCTTCCCTCAACTTTTACTCATCACTATCAAGGGTTTGAAGGCTTTGAGGATTCAGATTCCCTCCAGGACACTTTTACTCATCACTATCAAGGGTTTGAAGGCTTTGAGGATTCAGATTCCCTCCAGGACACTTCTAACATCAGGCTGGACCGGGGGCCCAGTCCATATGAATGGGGCATATTTTTTTTATTTTTTTAAAGTATATACTGTATGTGCATATGAAATGCTGTAAATATATATTAGTGTGGGCCATGAGGGCGCTGGGTCAAAGCAGTCTTTGTTTGGGAGCTAGCTAGGGGAGGGAGCCTCTCTCTGAGCCCTCCCCTCGGCTCGGCGGTGCCCAGCCCTGTGGTGGCGGATCACAGTTAATAACTGTGCGGTGGGCTGTCAGAGGCACTTAGCCTGACGCTGGACAGGCAGGGGCCTCGAACAGAGTCTCTCCTCTGCCTGGCCTGTGGCTGCAGGCAGGAGCACCCAGGCATGGGACCAGAGAGAGCAACCTGGCCTGGGGTGGGACAGACGTAAAGGAACGTTGGTCGAAAAATTGAGATGGAGAGATCTGTACGAATGGATCTTCAATATATGTAACAGGGTGTGTGTGTGTGTGTGATGGAGAGGTTGAATTTGTTTGTGGACTGTTGCCTGTGGCTGTATATTGTTTGGCCTGGCTATCCATTTTGAACTGGCTATAATGTTCCATTCATTAAAAATAACATTATGCATTTAACACAGTTAATGTTGCCTAAACATTCTGAATAAACCCACAATGCAGTTTCTTTAAATCTGTGATTGATTGAATCGCGGGCCTGCTGTGCCCTGCTGTTTCCACAGCCCTTTCATTGCTATAGCGCTATTGTCAACAATTACTAACCTACAATCTGGCATTATATCAGATGCTATTAAGGAGGAATATTATGACTGGGTAAACAAGGATGAGATGTGGACTTTGAGTCAACAGCGGAACATGCATATTCTTCCGTCACTGTTTAACTGGAAATAAAACCCACTCCAAGATGAGACACTTCTTCATTGGACCAAGCGGTCCTTTGAAATCCTCCTCTTCCAGAGTACATGATGCTTTATGAGACAGGAGCAGATAACAACTAATTGTAGCTCCTGCCTCATAAAGCATCATGTACTCCTGCCTGCTCTGCAGTGGGTTCTGGTGCTGAGGTTTCCACCCAACCACTCACATTAGATATGGTTTAGTGGAGGAGACACTCTGTTAGTCTTAAGGATCCTCATCCTGAAGGTAAACCTACCGATCTCTGATTCCAAATGTAGATGATAAGAGAAGCTCAACTTGACGTGATGCTCCAACATATCAACTGTAAATTAATCTCTTATCTCCATCGTGTGTGAGGTACAACCGTTTTTGAAATATTCATGATAATTTGGTAGTTGGTATTTTATTAGGATCCCCATTAGCTGGGGTTCAACACAAAACATGAAACATGACATAATACAGAACATTAAAAGACAATTATTATTATTATTGAAATTTAAACTCAATTAGTGCCATTGTCCACTGACGGTACCGTAGCAACAAACCAACCAGACACTAAGTGGATGGTAGACGCGGTCGGTAAGTGGGATGATGAAGGCTTCCCTTTTCCCTTAAACGCACATCTTCTTGATATAGCGGTTTGACCTGATGAAGGACATGGCCTGATAGTTCAGTGTTCTTGGCGTCTCTGGCAATCTGTTTACATCGTCACTTCCTGCTCTCAATCCCCACGTCTGCTTAGCGTTTATTTCCACACCAGTTCCCCCTCACCTACACTGTGTGTGTGTGTGTGTGTGTGTGTGTGTGTGTGTGTGTGTGTGTGTGTGTGTGTGTGTGTGTGTGTGTGTGTGTGTGTGTGTGTGTGTGTGTGTGTGTGTGTATGTGTGTCTGTGCCCGCCCACCCGCCTCCCTGGCTGTAAGGGAGACGATCATTGTATTGGGGCTCCTACTGCAGCCTCCCAGGGGCTCTGGGTGAATGGCTCCCTCAAGGGGCTCCTATTGCAGCCTTCTAGGAGCATGGGTGAAGGGGGCTACTCCCTCAAGGCTCCCCTCAGATTAAGGGCTAATCAGTTAGCCTCAGACCGGGGCTTTCAGGCAGACCCCCAAGCCAGCAGCCACAAACCACCCTGACTGTAGCCTTAGCCCCAATCCACCTCCCCTGCCGCAGCCCACCACACAAAACAAAACTGGTTTGGCCTTGTCCTTGACAAGACCTTCTCTCCCCCCCGCCTTCCCTACTGCCCCCCCCGTCTCTCCCCTGCATGCACTCTCTCACAGCACACAGTCACACAGAGAAAAACCAGGTGCCACATCGGTTTAGAAAAAAGTGTTTGGCTGCTCTCTTTCTCTTGCCTTTGGGTTATCGTTTCCCACTACTCTTACCTCCCCTTCTCTCTCTCTCTCTCTGACTCAGACACCCGTCGTCTCACCCCAAAGCCTCCCTCTATTTGACTGAGTGGGGTTAGGTTCTTGATCCTCTCTGGAGAGTCTGTGGGGTCAGACAAGAAGAAGGAAAACCTGGGCCATACTAACATTTAATGGATACTAAGCTGTTATTATAGATAGATAGATAGATAGATAGATAGATAGATAGATAGATAGATAGATAGATAGATAGATAGATAGATAGATAGATAGATAGATAGATAGATAGATAGATAGATACTTTTAAATACATTTCTTTGTCAAGCAGCTACGAAAAAACACAGGGCAGGTGCAAAATGCCAGAACGAAAATACACAAAAGACAGATACACGATACATGATACATAGAGCGGCAGTATGAAAAATTATACAAATAGAAAAAGCCTGGAGTGCAATAAAGCTTTAAAAAGACATTGCATAGTATGGGTGGATGGCTGAATATGTACACTATACATTGGTGGATGGTGAGGGTAATAATAGTTTATGTAATATACAGACTGGTTGAATGAACAGGTAAGTGAATATTTTGCATGGTTAAATTAACTGTACAGGTAAATATACAGTTACATTTACAGGTAAGTGAATATTTGCATGGTTACATTAACTGTACAGGTAAATGACAGGAAGAGATAGCTAAATGTGTGTATGATATAATTTAGGGTAATAATAGTAACAACCTTAAAATACAGTCCTTAGTGCGCAGGGTTTAATTACAGATAAATGCACGTATTGCACATTCAATATACTAAAAGCAATGAAAAAAGATACAACTGACAGGATACTAATATGCATTCCTGAGTGAATGACTACGTAAATTAAGTCCAAGAATTACTTAAAATATTGCATGTGATATGATATAACAACTGTACATGAGTTACTCACGGATGGATGCCTAATTGTTAAACTAGGTCCTAACACCCCAACAGTTCCAGGTCTATGTTGCCGACGGCACGGCACCCCGGTGAGGCATTAAATAGTCTAATAGCCGCCCGCAGGAAGGACCTCCTGTAGTGCTCTCTGGCACACCGTGGTGGGATCAGTCTGTGACTGAACGTTCTCCTCTGTGTCATAACCATGGCATGCAGAGGGTGGGTGACGTTGTCCATGATGGCCAGCAGTTTGACCAGGATCCGTCTCTCTGCCACCTCCTCTAGAGTGTCAAGACTAATCCCCTGAACAGAGCTAGCCTTCCCGATCAGCTTATTTACCCGAGAAGCATCACCAGCTTTTATGTTGGCGCCCCAGCACACCACTGCAAAAAAGATGGCACTGGCCACCACAGACTGGTAGAAGGGATGCAGTAGTTTACTGCACACGTTGAAGGACCCGAGCCTCCTCAGAAAGTAGAGTCGGCTCTGGCCCTTTTTGTACAGAGCCTCTGTGTTACCAGCCCATTCCAGCCTGTGGTCCATTAGGACTCCCATTTAATGTGGAGTGTGGTTCATTTCGTTGGGAAGCAGATGTACTGGTGATTTAATGTGGAGTGTGGTTCATTTCGTTGGGAAGCAGATGTACTGGGGATTTAATGTGGAGTGTGGTTCATTTCGTTGGGAAGCAGATGTACTGGGGATTTAATGTGGAGTGTGGTTCATACCGTTGGGAAGCAGATGTACTGGGGATTTAATGTGGAGTGTGGTTCATTTCGTTGGGAAGCAGATGTACTGGGGATTTAATGTGGAGTGTGGTTCATTTCGTTGGGAAGCAGATGTACTGGTGATTTAATGTGGAGTGTGGTTCATACCGTTGGGAAGCAGATGTACTGGTGATTTAATGTGGAGTGTGGTTCATACCGTTGGGAAGCAGATGTACTGGTGATTTAATGTGGAGTGTGGTTCATTTCGTTGGGAAGCAGATGTACTGGTGATTTAATGTGGAGTGTGGTTCATTTAGTTGGGAAGCAGATGTACTGGTGATTTAATGTGGAGTGTGGTTCATTTCGTTGGGAAGCAGATGTACTGGGGATTTTCATTTCCTTTCTTTTTCAAGTCTGTAGTTGAACAAGAGAGGGGATATTGTTCTGTGTAATCAAAAGGATTGCCCCTTGACATCAACTGAACTTTTTTGGAGACTGTACTGTGTTGGTAACAAACCACTGGGCACACACTGGTTGAATCAACGTTGTTTCCATAATAGCATAATAATGAGTTACTCATTAGTTTCATTCACTAAAATGGAAATCATTGCTCAGCAAATCTGTTGAATTCTCTGAGCAAAGTAATATAAAGTATTACATTTTTACCAAATGATTTTGTAAATACCAGTATTGACTGAAACAGGACTATAAAATACATCATCATTGCACTTCAAATCTGAATTGATAAATCAGGATTTAACTGACAATTCATCTACATGTATGCATTAGGAACAGGCCGCCCTACTCCTTATGTGACGTTTTGTCATCTCTAAATCACTTCAACGATACTTAGTTAATCAACGACACATGGGAAGTTCTAGCACGTTCTGATTCGCCTCACCAATTTCTATCCCATCATTTGCGTAGTGAGGGCTTTCCTCTCCTCCCTCCAGCCGCTCCAAACAAGACACTAATGCTTCTGTTGCTTTCCAAGGAGCTCCATTGCTCATGTATTACTCAGTCAGGATTCTCATTTGTTTTAATTTCACAAACCTCTTTTGGCCCCTTCTCTCTGCTTCTGCCTGTCTCTCTCCACCTCCGTTCTGTCCACCTCCCCCTCTCTCTTTTTCTTCCTCTCTCTCCTTCACTCACTTTTGGTGTCTCTCTTATTTTCATTCTCTCTCTCTTTCACTTTCTCTCGCTCTCTCTGACACTATCTGACACTCTCTCTCTTACACCATTTGTATTTTATTTTTTTTAAAATAAAAAAAATAATAATGTTTTATTAAACAGTAACATGTAAAACACAAAGAACAGAACAGCCAGATAAACACAAAGAAATAAGGAAGATAAAAATAATAATAATAATAATAATACAAATCCACATTATATCAAATCAAATACAGACATTTTTTGGGACATATTGTTTTGTATACGTTTTAATGATTCTAAATAGCTTTCCAAATCAGATTGCATGCCTACTCTAGCAAGTGACTTTGCAGGCTAGCTCAGTGCTGCCCCCTCTCATGGAGTATATCAAGTTGAAGGCCGACGAGGTACTGCAAGCTATCATTAGCAACTCAATTATCCCTATAACTTTGTCTGTGTGTGATTTTAAAGTAATTGTTTCCAGGACATACATCTGGTGAAATAGAAGCAGTATATCTACGAATATTGACCATGAAGATCACCATTTCCCCATTCATATCACGTTCACTCCCGCTCCTCCCCTCCAGCGTTTGACGTCGCCGGTATACTAACCACCGGTCCTGGGATCCATCAACACGCACACCTGGCATTAATCATTACACACACCTGTACGTCATCATTAGGCACACCTGGACTCCCATTACCTCACTTATTACCTCCCCTATATCTGGCACTCCCTTTGGTTCCATCCCCAGTCAGTATTGTTCCTGTTATTATGCTAAGATGCTTATGTTCTGTTGTCTCGTTCCATGTTTGTTGTTTTATTAAACGTTTTAACTGCTGTTTCTCTTTTTACCCATAACTCCATCCTTTTAGTGAGCCCTGTGAGTGATGACATCACTCTCTGTGCACCTGAAGCCTGGCGATGCTAAAAATGTGTCTAGGTTCTACCTTCCACTGGAGGGAGGAGAGGAGGAGAGGTGAGGAGGTGAGGAGGTGAGGAGGAGAGGAGGAGAGGTGAGGAGGAGAGGAGAGGAGGAGAGGAGGAGAGGAGGAGAGAGTAGGGAAAGCTCCAAGACCATTGGAAATAAAAAAAGAGGATGAGAGAGGAATTAGAAGATGCTCAAAAGGTGTGATGGACGACAAAAAGCTGGCAGGCGATAAATGGTTTCCATGGGGTTGAGAGAGGAGAGAGGAGGAGTGAGAAGTAAGAATGATGTAGAGGAGGGATTGGAGCGGATGTGGTGGTGGTGGTGAGGGGCTGAGCTCTGATGAATATATCTGTGTGATTATTATGACAGCAGTTATAAAGCCATAAGGCCTGGCCCCACTTCCTGCTGGTGTTGATTTAAACCTCCCAGGCTCATAAATAATGTCTGATTAAGTGGCTGCGCCACGCTGCGCCGGGTCTCTTAGCCCAGTCTGCGAGTGCATCCCACATGGCACCCTATCTTCCACATAGTGCACTACTTTTGACCAGAGCCCATAGTGTTCTGGTCAAAAGTAGTGCACTATGTAGGGAATAGGGTGCCATTTGGGATGCAGCTGCTTCTGCCTAGCCTGGGCACAACATGGCCCTCAATGTGTTCCATATTAGCAGGACCACGGCTGGCTTTTGAAGGATGGATGGATGGGTGGGGGGGGGGTACTACCAAACCATCAGATTCAAAGCAGCCCCCACCCCACTCTGCCCTAGAAGGAATGTCACACATAGACTTATAGACTTATCCTCTGACTGTAGCAATCAGCATACCTCAGCTGGGTTGGCATGATATGGTGTCATACGCCTGACAGCTGTTTTATAGCCTTCCACAAGTATGTTAGGAAGCGGGATGTTACCACCATCCCTTATATAGTGTACATCAGTGTTATTGAAGGATGTCCTCTTCTTGACTGTTTGTGTCACCCCATGGCCTTATGTCCCAATGGGGCTAAAGAGGATGAGTAAGTATACCATGGCCTTATGTCCCAATGGGGCTAAAGAGGATGATTAAGTATACCATGGCCTTATGTCCCAATGGGGCTAAAGAGGATGAGTAAGTATACCATGGCCTTATGTCCCAATGAGGCTATAGAGGATGAGTAAGTATACCATGGCCTTATGTCCCAATGGGGCTATAGAGGATGAGTAAGTATACCATGGCCTTATGTCCCAATGGGGCTATAGAGGATGAGTAAGTATACCATGGCCTTATGTCCCAATGGGGCTAAAGAGGATGAGTAAGTATACCATGGCCTTATGTCCCAACGGGGCTAAAGAGTATGAGTAAGTATACCATGGCCTTATGTCCCAATGGGGCTAAAGAGGATGATTAAGTATACCATGGCCTTATGTCCCAATGGGGCTAAAGAGGATGAGTAAGTATACCATGGCCTTATGTCCCAATGAGGCTATAGAGGATGAGTAAGTATACCATGGCCTTATGTCCCAATGGGGCTATAGAGGATGAGTAAGTATACCATGGCCTTATGTCCCAATGGGGCTATAGAGGATGAGTAAGTATACCATGGCCTTATGTCCCAATGGGGCTAAAGAGGATGAGTAAGTATACCATGGCCTTATGTCCCAATGGGGCTATAGAGGATGAGTAAGTATACCATGGCCTTATGTCCCAATGGGGCTAAAGAGGATGATTAAGTATACCATGGCCTTATGTCCCAATGGGGCTAAAGAGGATGAGTAAGTATACCATGGCCTTATGTCCCAATGGGGCTATAGAGGATGAGTAAGTATACCATGGCCTTATGTCCCAATGGGGCTAAAGAGGATGAGTAAGTATACCATGACCTTATGTCCCAATGGGGCTAAAGAGGATGAGTAAGTATACCATGGCCTTATGTCCCAATGGGGCTAAAGAGGATGAGTAAGTATACCATGGCCTTATGTCCCAATGGGGCTATAGAGGATGAGTAAGTATACCATGGCCTAATTTCCATCTAATATCCTCAGGGTCTCTTTCCATATTGTAGAATAAAAGGAGCAGCGTGTGCACAGTATCTGGCCTCCTTTCCTTCCTTTAGTTGGATAATATTACAGCAGTTTAGATTAGCTGCTCCGGGTCCCTCCAGCCCCCTCGTCCCCCTCCTCCTGTCCTCACTTTCCTCCTGTGTGCACAGTGACTGAGGGGTGCAGTGGCGGTGTGTGTGTGTGTGTGTGTGTGTGTGTTAACCTGTCCAAGGGCAGCATAACAATAACAAACAGGAGGTTACAGTACTTCTATGACCTCTGACCTCTCCTCACCAAGGGATAGATTAGTATCACACCCCAACACAGCCACACAGGGACACAGGATCAGCCACAGCACGCACACACACGCACATGCTCACCCGCACACATATACACACACAATATGAAACGGTCAAAGCTTCCTCATTGGTGTCTATCAGTCAATGATTGACATCCTTCATGGCATCTAGCTCCGCCCACTGAGGGGATTCACAAAGAGAAACTAGACTGCCGTCACCGCCATTGTCTTACCCACAAGGCCATTCTCATGTCCGTATTTCGAAAGGCACGTTGGATGCATTTGAGACGAAAAACTGAGGGGCGGCTGAGACAGTGACATGCTGATTGGGACTGGACCATGCAGACCCAGAAGAACCCAGGGTCTGATCAAACTCATGGTAAGAATACATCAATATCTGTATATAGCAGGTCAACTGAACATCACAACAAAGCAATGTAGAGTGATATATATGCTGAGCCTACATTTTTTTTCCTACATTAGAATTTTCCCAGAATTCTAATTCATGAGTACTTATTCATTGTTGAGAGATACCCAGGTGACCTCAGAGTGTGTGTGTGTGTGTGTGTGTGTGTGTGTGTGTGTGTGTGTGTGTGTGTGTGTGTGTGTGTGTGTGTGTGTGTGTGTGTGTGTGTGTGTGTGTGTGTGTGTGTGTGTGTGTGTGTGTGTGTGTGTGTGTGTGGTACGTGCTTGTGAGTGCATCAGTGTGTTTGATGTTAGTTACAAATGTGTTTGTTGTTCTGTCTCCTGAACTTAGTTAAAGTGGACTTTGATCCCTATTAGTTCGCCTTTGACGACTCAAATGGCTGCAGCATCAGTAGCTATAAACACCCCCAGCCCCTCCTCCATTGATGAACAGATAAGATCTATCTCCCTCTTTCCTTATCGCTCTTTCTCTCCCCTCTCTCTCTCTCTCTCTTTCTCTCTCTCTCTCTGCCTCTCTCTCTCTCTCTCTCTTCCCCCCTCTCCCTCTCTCTTACTCTCCCCTCTACCTACCTCCTTGCTCACATTAATCCCTGTGCCTAGGTTGAAAATAGGGATATACTTTTCAACAGTATCTGTTTCCATGTGCTTTAAACATATGCCTGAGCTTGACGTCTCCTTTCAGGCATTGGGGTCAGAGCTGACATAGCAGGCAGCATTGGGGTCAGAGCTGACATAGCAGGCAGCATTGGGGTCAGAGCTGACATAGCAGGCAGCATTGGGGTCAGAGCTGAGATAGCAGGCAGCATTGGCGACAGACAGACTAACAGAGGTAAACGTGTGATAAAGAGAGGGTGTTGGAAGTTGGAATGTCTTGGTGCTTTAACTGTTAAAGGTTAAAGAAACCGGATGGAGATGGAGATGGACTTCTAGCCTTGCATTATGTTCCCAATCCCAACCCAAATACCCCATACCTTCAAGAACCAGTAAGACGACTACTGACATTTTGCTGATGTGCCTCTGGTCTGGCAGATACTCACTCACTCATTAGTGCCTGCCCTTATTGTTCAAGGGCTTACCCATTACCCGACTGCTAACTTATTTCAGAAAATAAAATATCCAGAAAACACCATTCCATAATATATGCAGTAAACTACCTGTTGAGTCCTTCAATTAGCAATATTATGCAAATCAAGATGGCCAAGTCATCCAGTTGCCCATTGAGTGAATTAGTGTCTCACTGGCTATAGAGCACACTGTGATATTCCATAATGTCTCCTCTTGCAGCAAGGGCTTTTGATGCATCCCATGCAATATGAAGCAAGTGATATTAAGAATGTTGTGCAGTTATTGACAATAACGCAACTCTGGCATGCTGTTCTTTTGGAGGACAATCCATGTACCGCCAAATGATTCCTGGCCCAAACATTGGGCGTGCGTTCCAACACTCATTACTCGACCTCCGCGGTTTTGTTGTTAAGTGGTCCGATCAAATTCGTTAAGCTCGCGAGCCCCTCTCCTTCCCCTCCTCCTCTTTCAAAAGCGAATTGATTTTCTTGTTTGGTGTGTTTATGTTATCGTTTGTAAATCTTACCAGAAGTGGACCGTGAGGCACAAAGGGTAACTCATACACAGTTTAATGAAGTATTTACAGATAATTCCAAATGTCAAATACTTCTGCCCCATGACATAGTGCAGAGTACTGACGCTAACAACTCTCTCTCTCCCTCTCCAACTTTTCTTCCTCTGCGTCTTAGGTCAGACGGATTTTATTTCAGGTAAAAACGTATTCGGAGAAAAGAAGCTGCCAGGTTCATGGCATTTAGCTAAAGGAAAACAATCTTCTTTGTTGCATATCATAGCTCTCAAGGACTGAACTTCGAAACAGGCATAAGAAGATTACTGTTATTCTTGATATACCTAATTTGCATGAAAAGTAAAAACTTAAAGTTTGCTCAGGGTTCATATTAGATCATTTTCGTTGTAGGCCTACTGTAGGCTAATGTAAAACTGATTCCACCAGAAGCATAAACCTACCTTTGCTGCTGACGTTTTAATTGTAACCTTTCCAAATAGGGCTGTTATCATGGGCTTTATGTAGCCTACCGCCCTAGAACCTTCTGCACAATTGACTAAACCGAAACGAAATACACAGCAATCGAATATTTACAAAATAATAATTGATGATAACACAGGAACACGCAGGAACTCGGCTTATGATAATGATTATTAATATTATTATTATTATTATTATTATTAGGATAAATATATAAGTATACATATACAGTATAATTCATAATATATTTTCCAGTTAATAAATTATATTTTAATTCAGGAGCTTTTATTGCTACCCCTACTACTGCTGCTACTTTGGTTGATCATGCTATCTGTAACAGACAGGCCTATTAAGGGTCTAGAGACATTGTCACTGCAGGCTGAGAATCAGCTCAGTATTTAAACACATAGTTTAACACATATGGCAAATATATATATATATATGTATTTTCTTTTTAGTTTAACTAGGCAAGTCAGTTAAGAACAAAGTCTTATTTGTCGACACATATAAGACAAAGTCTTATATAATTTGCACATCCTTCATTCCAGTGTTAATGCTAATCTGTAATTTATATCACCACTATGGTCTATTTATTGTCCTACCTTCCTAACCTTACTGCATTTTGCACTACATTTGCACACTGTAAATAGATGTTCTATTGTGTTTTTGACTATGTTTGTTTACTGTGTAACTCTGTGTTGTTTTTGTCGCACTGCTTTGCTTTGTCTTGGCCAGGTCGCAGTTGCAAATGAGAACTTGTTCTCAACTGACCTACCTGGTTAAACAAAGGTGACATTTTTATTTTTACAATGACGGCCTACACCGGCCAAACTCGGACGACGCTGGGCCAATTGTGCTCAGCCCTATGGGACTCCCAATCACGGCCGGTTGTGATACAGTCTGGATTCGAACCAGTTTGTCTGTATGCAGTCTTAGACCACTGCGCCACTTGGGAGCTATGTGCTGAGTAAACAGTGTTTGGTATGTTAACCATATGTAGTAAGCCACTGTATCTTTCTAGCATACCGTCATGAGTAGCATGGAGCAAATGTAATCCTCCCGACAGCAGTGCTATAGAGCAGGAGGCGCTTAGTGAAAAATTGTGCTTCGGAGCAATAATGGACTCCCGAGTCATGACCTCTGTATGGAAGCAATTTGGACTGCGGCTGAAGGTGCGCTCCAACTGCCACTGCTTCTATTAGAATCTCGTTTAAAATATCAATTAATCCTAACCGGCAATGAGCTACATCCTTTAAAAACAAGCCATTAGACACGCCTCTAGTCGCGGATCACTTGAAGCAGATTTATCCAGGTAGGTCCCTACACCGTAATGTCCCTACACCGCGATGTCCCCTCCTGCTTGGGTTTGATATTGTCGAGTTGTGGTCTTTATATTTTGGTAGTTTTGGATAGAAAGGTATCCAAATATACTTTGGGGGAAGACTTCATAGGCAACTACTACTGGTCTATAATAATATTGATAATAATTTTTGTGGATGGTGTTTGGTGGGCTATAATCGGTGTAGAACAAGATTGGCAATGGATTTGAAGGTAGTGTTTATGAGTTATGAATGAATGTGTCGACAAATCATGTGCAATCATTGGACCGTGTGACAAAATATAGATACCAACAACTGAGTGACTACAGGTGATCCTGTAAAGATGTGTGCCCGCCTATTCCCATCTTGAATCGTAAATGGCCTAATATATCCTTATGAATTAACATGGCCCACATTGCACCGTTGACGTGGGTCAAGAATCTAGTTTAAGAAATTGGTGTTCTGCATAATTATGTATTTACATTTGTTAGATTTTGTTTAATTGTCTGTTTTGTGTTGTAACGTCAGCCATTCGTTTTACATTAGTCTCCTTCGTCTCCAATTATAGATGATTTAAACCATGGTTCATTGAGCAGTTCTATTTTCGTTAAAGCGAAGGTTTAGTTAGCCTACATTTTGCGTGCATTAAATGAAGTATTCAGAGGAATTATTGTATTGTTATTATAAGGCTGTTATTATTATTATTATTATTATTATTATTACTATTATTATGCCTACCTCATTTTGTTGTGGTCGATGTTATTATCTATAGGTTAATTATATTATTATTATTATTATTAACTTATTTGCTCGAATTTAAATGGACCCATTTGCTCTCCATATCACTGTACTGAGAATATACTCCTTAAAATACCACCATGTTACAGGAATGTGTGGTCCCAGTCGTAGTTTATACTAAATTACCATGTTGGTGTTTGTGACCGCAGGGAGCAGTGGCCCTCCTGCCGATTTTAATTCGCCAATATACGTTTCACAGACTTCCTTGGCCTGTGGCTTTGTGCACAGCTCGATGGGCAACCCATGGCCTACTTTGGCCAGTCTGTGTCCATTCAATTATTTATCCTTCAGGTTCGAAGAACCCCATTAAAACTATAGGTTTGTCCTATTGGTTAAAATTGTGGGAGTCCACCGTGCAGCAATGGCAGATTTCGTTTTCGTTTATTGTTTATTTCGTTTATTGTTTATACCTGTATGAAGTAACCTGTACACACACACACATATATATATATATATATATATATATATATATACACTGTAAATAGCCACATATTATGTATAGTAATTGATAAACAACAAAAATCACAACAAAAATAGTAGTATTTTATTCGTTTTTATGTTAGACAGAAACATGACTATCAGTAGGCCTGTTTATTCTTCCACCTCCAGGAAATGTCAATATCAGGTATTGGTTTGGGAATAGGATATTGACGATTTCCTATCTTCAATCCAAAAATGATTTCTATGCGCCCTTTATATTTCAAGCACTCGTGAAATCCATTCTCTTGCTATTCCATAAACCTCCACACAGTCGTGCTATTTCTACATGAAGTGACAGGTTTAGCTATATTGGTGTCTCGCTGTCAATACAGTGTGCGCTGCGCAAATGAGATGATCAATGAAAAACATAGGAACCGCTAGCAGGCTATTTGATTGGAGCATATATTATCTTAATTGGCATTTTGGTTCATTACAGCACTATTGTTGTCCTATTGCACACACAACACACACATAAACTACAGTCATAACGGTGGCACTAACTCGGCATCAGGCTGACATATTCCAGATGCATTCTTCTTTAAGTTATTCTGCTGACTTCTTGAATTTAAATGAGCTTTGTGCCGGAGGTCTGCGTCAAATCACCGGATAATTTCTTATCAAATCCCAGCATGGACTTCGATGGCAAATAAATAGAAGACTGTTATTCGTATATGGAGGCTGGAGTGATTCACTGGGCTCAGAAGGGCTTAGAATCAGATGACATCCAGTGACCACTCCGTCTCAGTCAGCCCGTCCAAGAGGTTCATTGGAGCCCGGTCCTTCTGTGCATGCAGACCTCCCAGCAAGGCCGCTCCTCTCTCATCCCAATGTGGGTCTATCTGTCTTGGCCCCCCAGATAAGGCTGGTTCAATTTACCTTTGGATGTGTGCTTAATTGTCCTAACTGCTTCGTATTTACTATCATATTTTACAGAAGCTTTAGGGATATTCCGTCTTGTAAATTATTGAAATGCTTCTTTCTGATTGTTTTCTATGGGGCTATTGTCGAGATACATTGGCATTCTGAAGTTTCACGCTATTTTGAGCTCGCTACTACCACTGCCTCCGTGCCTCTGAACAGTCTTAGCCTTTTAGATCCCCAGTTTCCCAAGAAACGGAAAATAAATACAGTAAAGTGAGTGCAGGATAGATGCAAAGGTAAAGGAATCCCCAATCAGTGTTAAATTATTTAGAAGAACCCGAACAACTAGGGAATGGCTGCTTCGCACGAGGTGAAATGCACATCAGTTAGCAAAACATTTCGTTGAATAAATACACGGAGGAATATTCACACATTTCTTCACTTCTTCTCTCCCCACATAGGCCTAGTACTGAAACGAAATGTGTTAGAGAATTGTATTATCCACAGGTTAAATATGTTATCCATTTTATCTTTTTAAATGGCTATGAAAATTGGGGATTTAATAATTAGCGACATACTAATGATATATTCATACAGTTCGCCGCCCAGTCAAATTATTCTGTATAGGCCTATTTATTTTATTTCTGTGATGAGACATATGAGATTATTGAAATACATATAGTTTAATTGTTAAAATGCAAAATACTCATCCTCTCTTGACCATTAACCTGTGCCCAAATGCATGCATTCTATATTGTTTTATTAATTATTGAAAAACGTCTGCAAAACAATTCAAGCTGTATGTATTCAGCAGTTATAAAATATTTAGTTATTTCATTTAATCTGACGTTAGGTGAGGCATTGTGATAAACTCGGGTGCCTTTGCGTTGCCTAGCTACATTTAATGGCAAGGCTTTACATAGCAATTAAACCGTTTGATAGGCAGCGTAATACCGTTTTAGTCATATTTAAATATATTCTTAAATACATTATGTCATATTCCGTGTCAGACAAAATAAGGAATTATATTGATGTCACATTCTATAGGCTACCACTTAATTTCGAACTTCATTCCAAGTATTTTCGATAACATGTATTTCTCTTGTAAGGACATTGCCATTTTGATTGCCTGTTCTTCTAGAGACATTTAAAATGACACGTCTCTATGGTTTAGTGGTGCATAAAGAAGATTTATCCTTGTGATAAAATACACACAGATTGCTGCGTAAAGGTGACACGTCGTGACTAGCCTTCGCTTTTTGCCAGGAGACACGTCCATTTAATTAAACGGCTCGTTTTGACATATAAATGAACATTACCTCTAATTTTCTATTTGAAAGGGGGACATTTTTAGGTTAAGTTAAAACCATTGGTCTAACAAATTACACATTTGCCGAGGTCACGTCGGCCACAGCCCAGCTTTAGGTCCTTTAAACCTCCACCGGTTCTTTATATAAACTGAGGTCGGCCATTTCACGCCCCAAAATGTTCTCACTGCAGAAAAAACGATCCTAAAGATCTCTTCAGAAAATAGAGCAGGGGTTTAACGCAAGTGTTAAATATTTTAATTATACCATCCCCTTACCACGTGCAGCCCCCAACTAGTTGACTCACACACAGACACACACACGTGATAAGGAGATGGAGATGGCATGTGTTCATATGCCTGTCCCCAAAGACATACGTTGATGAATTGGTCTAAAATACATTTACAAATCAATTATAAAGTAGGCTATTGTCTGGACAAAAGTTATTCATTCAAATGTTATTCGTTTTCAGAAGCGATTTGAGGAAGCTTTCGCACAGACCAAACGCTGTTCTCTCGCCCACGCGCTGCTACATCGTCATCATTAAAATATTTAATATTATTGACGAATGAGCTACGCGCATAGTCCGGTGTTTCACCACTGTCCCTCCACTCACCCCAGCGCGCATCTCGTGTATTCTGCACCGAGAACACTGCCATCAGCAGAACGGTTACAGAACTGGCAACAGTCGACGTTCTCGAGCTGTTAACGAACCTTCATTACAGTGCTCCAAACAAGGTAAGGTTCTGCGGACGCACTCATATCCAGTTTACTGGTAATTATATTGAATTGGGACATTTAGAGTTTTATGGATGTGACTTAGGGAGAGTGGTTGGTAAAGGATATCGTTAACAATGTGAGTTGGGAAAGAGAACACTGTAAACTCAAACGACATGATTCCAAGTTGCCGGTGGCATTTTAAATCATTTTCTAGCCCAGCTATAAGTCTCTACCAGCTCAGCTCTCATAGTCTCACCTCGGCTGCTGATGATCAATCTTGCGTTCATTCCGAGGTGATAATTGGATGGGTTTTGTCTGACCTTTACATCATGATGTTTTGATGTCAATGGGCCGCCACTTAAAACACGAATGTGATCCAAGCGTTTTCACAATATTTCTAATCTCCAGGGACTGTCTAATCGATTCCTTAAATCAACATGCCAATTGTTATTTCATGCATTTCAAAACACTGCAAAAGGGAATAGGATGACCCCCCCTCTCTCTCAATGAGACTGACCAGCGTGCAGGCACGCACGTGGACCCTCCCGGACCCTCTCGAGCCTGTAGACTCAGTTATCCATTAGGCTAAACTTTGTATATCAAAGACTTTAGCATTCACGTGCAGTGTCAAACCTTTTGCACATTTTGTAAAGTTTTAACTGTGTTTGTAAACACAAAAAAATGTATGCTCCCTATAGCCTTTCTTTAAAATAGATATTTATAGGCTTAATATCCAATTTAATCTGAAGGATTGGAGTCTTGCAATGATACCTAATGTAAAGACACAGTGAGCCCTTCCATATTGCCAACCGTAAACTGACATGCTTAAGTTTTCACTCACCATCACACCATGTTCGTTGGACCGTTTGGCCTCATTATTTATTAAAAGCCGGTGACATCTGTCTGTCAAGAATGTGGTTTATTATTAACTCATTTTCACCTGACAGTGCACTCCTGCTGTATTTACACAAGACATCTAATAAAACAGACTGGCAAAGACAGACAGAGACAGGGACGGCTACAATTTATGAACATTTATTAGACTACTGATGTCTTTGTTGTGCATGGACTTAAACCTATGGACCTAGTCCTTTTTGTATCATCTGCCTTCCTGTCTAACTCCCATGATAGGCTAACTATTTATTATTGAATAGGCTATTATCAGTAATAACAGCTTGTATCTGGGCACAACAGCATATGTCCTAATTTAAATAGTACAATGTATTAAAACAACTATTCATAGAAAAGTTAACCTACTGACAAAAGCACACGTATCCGAAATCAAATATATGGGAATGGCGATGGCGCACTGTCTCGCATTCAAATCTAATATTTGAAATGGAAAAACCAAGTCAGTGCAGAATATTAGGACTTCCAGCGAGACAGGAAATGCTCGTGCTGAGGAATAGGCCAAATTACTTTTGACGCCCCCTCCCCTCTCCCTCCGCGGTTGCTTTCTTCTCTCTCCACCCCTCTCTGCCTCTCGCCTCCCTCTTTTGTGAACCCGCTGTCAGTTAACGCGTCAGTTAGCGCGCCCGTTGGCACGGGAAAGATTGACAGTGACACACATATTGTTTTGCGCGGAACTGTGACTGTTATATCGAGATTTCTTCAGTTAACACATTCTCTGTGTCGCAGACATTGCGATTTCGGTCCGTTTTTCTTTTGCTTCAGCAACTTCGTTTCTTTGCCTGTTGTTCACCTGGACATTTTCCTAATGATGCGTTTTGCGTTCTCCTTGTTCCCGCCGATGAAGAAGCCACGAGTTCAGAAAAGGACCGATTTGTGCCTCGGCCGTGTCTAACCGAGGACGACGGACACAACGTGCGATCAAACTACTCCAGCTGGCCGGTTGACAAGTTTCTCTACGCCGCGAGACGCAGCGGCTCAAGCTCCAGCAGGATCCCCGCTCACTCAGCAAGCAAACCTCGACGCACTGGTCTCCAGCGAAAGAGACTCTCGCTCTCTCTCTCTTTCTATCTCTGAGGCAAACACCACTCTCACACAGACAATAAACCAACGCACATTGTCTACGTTTGTCTCCCATCTCTCTCCTTTCTCTCGGACTCGCTCACATCCAGCGCTTGGGGCACGAAGTTGTGTCCAGCATCACAGACTCCAGCCGATCTCCGCCTGTCGTGGAGCCGACGCAGCCCAGCCCTGGATTCAATCATTTTAATCAATGGACAGAGCCTCCTCAACGGCCAGCAGAGGTACAGACACGCCATAAACAGTGAGTACAAGTCAGAGGTGTACCCTAGTGACACACCTCACCGTTTCCATCGATTTCACATTCATTGTAAAAAGCCATAATGCTGTATGTCTTCTGACAACAGAACACATCAGCAGCAGCGGTGTCATGCAGTAATGCAATCGATTATGAGAAAGAGAAATCACGTGTTGCACCTAGGGGCAAATAGCCTGGGGCTATAGTTTATTATTATGAAGAATGACAACATAGGCCTAATAACAATGTCGTTTACAATAATGATGATTGCTATAATGTCTGATAGGTTATAGGCTATTGTTTTCCTATAAACAATAATAATATAATGATATCTATAGCACATCGTATCCCCAATTCTATTTTTTTTTTCATCACCAGACTAAACGATCTATTACATAATGTATTATTATTATTATTGTTATTATTAATGTTATTATTATTATATGATTATTATTAGGCCTATACTAATAGTCCAAGGTAATATTGACAATGAAGACAATTATTATTTAATTAGCCTACTAATTAATAATATAATTACTAACTTAAATTTCCATAATATTGATTTCACATAGAATACATGTGGGTTATTTATGCCTGTCATTCTCTTTCATCTGGTTGATGTGACCCGTGCATTAAAAAGGTCAAAGGAAACATCTTTCTAGCGGTCTTTTTCAAAAATGATTATTTGACTACTTTTTACCTTTAGTTGCTGAAACGGCATACTTCTTCGTTGTCGAGTAATAAAAGCGAAAACCGTGACTTTGATAACTCCATGGTTGTTGTAAAGTGTGATATTTATCGTAGGCCTATCAATCAAAAAGAGGTTGTAGACACCGATTCCATTTTCTGTCTGTTCTTCCGTTGGAATTATTTATATATATATAAAAAATATGTATTCATACGAATATATCAATAGAAACATCTATTTCAGAGTAGAGTTGACCCTATTTCACGCCAAGGTTTATCTTGAACATTTTTATTTATCCGTAATGTTAAAGCTTCCTAACAAATAATGAATTAACTGCCCTGCATAGGCCGGGTTGTACATGCTATTCCATCATAACCACCATGTTGGGCCTATTTTTGAGATTACAATTGAAAGTTTTACGGTGACTCCTATGGCGAATCGTTTTGCCCCAGATAATTGTTTCAGAGAAAAAACCTATCAATTCACAGATGGGTTATAGGAGACATGCTGCTCTCACCAAAGTGCGTGTTGTCTGTCCCTATATGGAACATATGTATTTGTGTTTGTGTGTGTGTGTGTCTGTCTGTGTGTCTCTGTGTGATGTGTCTGTGTTCATTTTAACATTATATTAATATTTAACCTTATTGAAGATTTGGACTTGACTGTTGTTTTAGGAAAATCACACAATACACTGTGTCGTGATTAGCTTTTTATTTTTTCTCTAACTTTCACTTTTTTTAGTTACAAGTTAACAGCCGAGTTTTGAATTCAGAATTAGGTTAATTTCCACTCCTGAAGTTAAGCTTACTGAAAATATAAATATTAACCAGTTCATGAATTAATTAAATAATATAGTCATTTAGCGCGAATTAATTGTATTGTAATATGTTAGATATTAGCCTATATTATTTGAAACCCTATATTAAATATAATGCTAATTAATGTAATATTTTAGGCCTTCGTGTAATAATACGAGTATTAATAATCCGACCTTTGTCTTCTAAGTACCCTTTATAAAACATATATGCCAAAATTCGTTAGTGTAGACTGTTGAATAATAAAGAAGCACTTTTAATTGATCTGCCACTATGCTCACAGTGTCATTTTCATGTACCCAGTTTACTGCTCTCACCTTGGTTACACTGCGAGGTAGCAGCAGAAGCCTATCGTTTCCTCTGCAGAATTCATTTCGTAACTAACTGTAGGTCATTGTTGAAGCTCTTTGTTAGATCTAAATCTTATAATGTATATATTGATTAGTTTATACCTGTCTAATATTCCATAGCTACTTTGATCTCCTGTAGGCTATTAGGCCTAGTTTGCTTTTCCCGAATACAACCTCCACCAATAGCTTTTCCCGAATACAACCTCCACCAATAGCTTTTCCCGAATACAACCTCCACCAATAGCCTACTAGCGAGAAGAGCATGGGCATATACTGTAAACGCGGATAATGCTTGATTGTGATGTAACAAAGTTAGGAATGCCGCTGGCAGCAGTGACAGTGTATAGGCTAGCCAATCTCATTTTTACAGAGGGGGGTCATCTGATCCTATCCAAAACAGAAGGCCTCTGACTCAAGTCTCTGCGCCATCAGGTCAAGGGCACAGACGGATTATACGAGTTGTTTTTGTGAGACATCGTCGACAGGCCACGCCACGGGCATCCAAACAGGCAATTCTGACAGGAGACGAGCCTTAAACGCAAATGTTGCGTAATTAAGGTCTACGTTTTCTCCTGCAATTTATACCGGCAAGATGCGATCAGGGATTGAAGTAATGCGTTTTAGCCTAAATGTGAAACTGTCGCTCCCACCATTATGCCAAAAACAATAGTTGTGGCAATAGTTTTAAATTGTACTAAAAGCTATTCTTATTAGGTTCCAAACTCTCAAGTAAATACGTAGAGTCAAAACACAGTGATCAGCTCCCAAAATTAAGTTGCACAGAGACTGACTGGGCTCGGACTGGCAAGGCCCACAACCGGTTTACTCAAGTAGCCTAAATTTAATTTTGGGGAGTAGCTCTGGTAAAATATTGTAGGCCAATTCCAGTACAGTAGAGAGAGGAATCAGGAATGTTAGTTTTATTGTTCCCAGTTGCCACCAGTAAGTGGGCTGGAAGCATTTTTTTTTTTACACATGTCATCATCGACCATTTTCCCGTCTGTCTTGTGTGTTTGAGTAAACAGAGCCCCGGAGCAGTCCAACAAAGTTCTGTGCCAAGCCCAAATAAAAATGAATTCGTTTCAGCTCTTAAGATGGAGACTTTTGTCATTCACACCAGATCTCGTTCTGTTTAAAGTTTGCCTAGATGTTGCGATTTTGGCACAGCGCTCAAATCTTCTCGGCATTGGAAGGAATTGACCATATAGCGCGCGCAAATGCGTATCATAACAGAAGGAATAGATGAAATAGAATACATGGAAAGCCGTGACTTTTCGCAGTGCGTTTTCTCCAACCATTACTCGTATTTCGCCCTCGAGTTATGTGAATTGATAACTGTAATGTGTGTCAATTCATGAAGATAATTTTAAACTGCCATCGACCATGAATTGTTATAGAATACGTGTGTCTACCCAAATGCCAACTGTCTTCAGTTAGTTTATCATAAGCGCATCATCATCAAAGCGCATCTTCCAATTTGAACATTTTAAATCAGAGCAACTTCAGCAAAATTATTTCTCAACAACTTTCTCACTCCAGAAATACGATATCTAGCATGTACATATATTTAAATAATTATATTCATGATGAAATAGGAACATAACCAGAACCGTCGAGTCCCGTGTAGCTCAGATGCTAGAGCATGGCGCTTGCAACGCCAGGGTTGTGTTTTCGATTCCCACTGGGGACCAGTACGAAAAAAAAGTATGAAAATATATCTACTGACTGAATGTCGTTCTGGATAGGAGTGTCTGCCTAATGTCAAGATTGTTTCAAAAGCATTTTTCCTTTAAAGGAGTCTCGTCACCGCCGCATTTCTGCGCCATCCCTCCCCTCACTCCACCCTGCACTGATGAAGGTTAACTTATAAACAGCAGGAAGCCATTATTTTCAATTATTTTGTTTGTCACAGATCCGCTTTGTTGTGCTCCAATCCTTCCTTTCTTTTTATGACTAATTTTAAGACAGAAACTCTCATGCCCTGTAAATGTGTTTCACAATGACTGCTTCCCTCCTCTCAACACCCTTTTCGATGATATCCTTTCTCTTCTCGTCTTCCCCCGTTCTGTTCTCTCCTCTCTCTGTCTAGTGTTCCTGTGTGAACCCATGCTATCTGTGTTCACATATCAAGGGTGGGTGTGTCTATGCTATTAAACAGCAGATTAGATATCAGCAGGGATGGTCTATGGGGAAATAGAGGGCCCACTAATAGTAACTTCAAGTCTTTAGTCTTTGCCACTTCTCAGAGCAAATGATTGTGGGTTCGATTGCCGCTGGGGCCATCCATATGAAAAATGTATGCATTCACGACTGTAAGTCACTTTAGATAAAAGTGTCTGCTGAATGGCATATATAAATAAAGCACTGGACATACAAGTGCATTTTGGTGTCATAGTTTAAACCAGAGACGTTGACTATATCAACTGTATCTGAGCCACAGCCATTCCTATTCTGAGTGAGTGGTAGTGTGAGTCTGGTGCAAGCTGCACTGCGGTGGGACTGAGTTGAGTTAGCTTTGGCATGTAGTGTGTGCCAGGCAGCAGTCCTGTTGATGTAGGTAGCATGGTTGTAACTGTGTAGTTTATCTAGTGGCTGTGGCGTGGGCCCGTCGTTGCAGTCCACACAGCACATAATACACAGGACCTCAGGCTACAGTGTGTGAGACTACTGTCGTCACAGTGTGTGTGTTCCCAGGCTGTTATTCAGAGGGCTGGCTTGGGGTCCCATGTGTGTGCCTCTGAGTCAGTGTGTGGTCCTTGGAAGTGTCAAAGCAGCCTGTGTTGTGTGTGTGCTGGCTGCAGTTTGTGTGTGTGTATGTGTGCAGATGAATGCGTGCATATGTGTGTGTTTACGTGTGTGTGGGTGCGCACAAGGGGTGGGGTTATAAAGTCCTGCTGTTAACTCTGTATCTTTTTATTATCAGATGAGATGTTTATGAGAGAGCTAAACATGTTTGCCAGAAGGGCTCTCGCCCCCTCTCCCTTCTCCCCCTCCCCTCTCCCCCCTCTCCCACCTCTCTTTTCAACTCTACCCCTCTCTCTCCAACTCTCCCCTTCTCTCCCTCTTCTCTCTCCAACTCTCAACCTTTCTCTCCAACTCTCTCCCCTTCTCTCTAACTCTTCCCCTCTCTCCCCCTCTCTCTATAAACTCCCCCCCCCCTCTCCTCCTCTCTCCCCTTCTCTCTATCCAACTCTCTCCCTCTCTCTAACTGTCCCCCTCAAACTTTATTCTACTGGGTAAAATGTAATTATATACTGAACAAAAATATAAACACAACATGCAACAATTTCTAAGATTTTACTGAGTTACAGTTCATATGAGGAAATCAGTCAATTTAAATAAATTCATTAGGCCCTAATCTCTGGATTTCACATGACTGGGCAAGAGCGCACCAACTGGGGAGCCAGGCCCAGCCAATCAGAATGAGTTTTTCCTCACAAAAGGGCTTTATTACAGACAGAAATACTCCTCAGTTTCATCAGCTGTCCTGGTGGCTGGTCTCAGACGATCCCGCAGGGGAAGAAGATGGATGTGGAGGTCCTGGCCTGCCGTGGTTACACTTGGTCTGCGATTGTCAGGCCGTTTGGACATACTGCCAAATTCTCTAAAATGACATCAGAGGCGGCTTATGGTAGAGAAATTAACATTAAATTATCTGGCAACAGCTCTGGCAGACATTTATTTTTTATTTTTTTAATGTAACTAGTTAAGTACAAATTCTTATTTACAATGACAGCCTACCTACAGTGTCAGCCCCTGGAGCAAATTAGGGTGAAGTGTCTTGCCCAAGGATACATTGACAGGTTTTTTTCACCTTGTCAGCTCGGGTATTGTGTGAAAAAACTGATTCGTTTTAGAGTGGCCTTTTATTGTCCCCAGCACAAGGTGCACCTGTGAAATGATCATGCAGTTTCTTTTTATTTAACTAGGCAAGTCAGTTAAGAACAAATTCTTGTTTACAATGACAGCCTACTTGTAAAGCCCCTCCGGCCAAACCCTCACGATCCCCTAACCCAGATGACACTGGGACAATTGTGCACTGCCCTATGGGAATCCCGGTCATGGCCGGTTGTGATACAGCCTGGGATCAAACCTGGGTCTGTAGTGACACCTCTAGCACTGCAATGCAGTGCCTTAGACCACTGCGCCACTCTGGAGGCCTTGTTTAATCATCTTCTTGATATGTCACACCTGTCAGATGGATGGATTACCTTGGCAAAGGTAACTAACAGGGATGTAAACAAATGTTTTTGTGGTGGTGGGGCAGCGTCAGTATAGGTTCATGTCAGGCCAAAAGGTTGGTACTTGTGAGGAAGAACTATCATATTAATACCCAGTCAGGGGCCAGGCTCTACAGTGCTACCATTTTGGTTGCATATTCTCCTAAATATTTTGCTGTGTTACCTGGGGATTTGAATCTGGGAGCACCAGCGCCCCCAGATAACATTTAGTGTACTGAATAAAAGGAAAAGGGAGAACTTCTTCAGGAGGCAAGCTTCAAAAGTAGCTAGGATTCATATACTCTAGGCCCAATATAGGATACATCTCAATCTTAAAAATATTGTTTTTCTGGTGCTCCTTAACCCTGTATTTTGTAATTGCTGGCAATTCTTGTCATTAATACGTTTAATATTTTTCATTGTGCTCCCACATTTATTCATGTGCTCCTACATTTTTGTAATGCCCTGCCAGTGACCTTACCAGTGAAGCCCTGCCAGCGAAGAACAGCTTTCTGACAATCCCTCCTCCCCAGTACACTTACAGAGAGAGAGAGACTGCTTTTAATATCTCTCCCTCTACCCATATTTTATCTCCGCCATAGAGAGCAGCATTAGCCAACAGTTTGATAGCCCTGCTGTAAAACAGGCTGCATCCCAAATGGCACTATATACCATAAGTAGTGCACTACTTTTGACTAGGGCCCATAGGGATCTCATCCAATGTAATGAGCTATATATGGAATATGGTGCCATTTGGAACACGCACCAGGTGTTTATTGGAGAACAGAGCTTTGCTGAGTGTACGTTCAGTAATGTGATTCATCTAATCGGTCCTGGTAATATGGCTAATAATGTGTCATAAGCCCTTCTACCTTTCTGCTTTGCTTGTCTGTGACGGAGCCTTTCATGAATACAGTCTATCACACCGTGAATAGATAGGGTAGAGTGGTGCAGGCTTTGGGGCTATAGGCATGGAGGAGAAGAGGCTACTGTATGTTTGGCTCTCTGGAGTTTCAGCCTTTCTCTGCTTTGTTTTCTATGTCATGGCTTTATGTGTTTTATCAGTTGTTTCATTTAGTTTATGTGTTTTGTTTTAGTTTATTTTTGTCTGTGTTATTAGTTACTCCTCTACTCACCTCTTCCTGTCTGTCCTGATTCTATCTCTCTGGCACCATCTCTTAACCCTTAGGCTAGTGGCCAATCCTCCAAAAAAGGGCTTGAGTTTTTTTTACCCCTCTACCCGAGCTAGAACAAATCATAACCATGTTTTCCATGTCTCTAATGTCTCCCGTTTATGGATGGTTGTGGAATATTTGACTGCAAAAGTGATTAAATTGATAGATATTGTGACACCCCCAATAACACCCCCCCCCCCCCCTCCCCCCGGCTGGAGGCCACATAAACTCATGTAACCCAATATTACTAAAATTTGGAATACAAGTAGTCAGTGGTCTGCACTGCATACACAAGCAAACGGCACTAGGATATCAACGCATCTAAAAGCTCCATCTGCTGAGTGGCTGCACCCAACTGTCATAGAAAAGGAAACTGATCAACACACAGCCCTAAATACCCTGCCAGTCATACAGAAAGGATACTGCAGCTTGCCCAGAATGACCAGATAGCTGTGCCACCTGGTCAGGCCCCAGAACTGCAACCACTACTGATTACTTTGTCTCCTCACCCACACTCATGTCTTGGTCACCTCAAAGACTTTGAATCAACCTTGTACACTTAGTTTCAGTGGGGAAAAGAGGGGATATGTTAGATCTGTAAATATACACTACAGCTTGTTTTCCTGTAACTTGGTTACGCTACTATGTGCTTGTGTTGTGAAAAACATAAACGCACATTGAAAAGCCAGTTCAAACACAACAGAGGCATGACAGTGCCACTCATAGTCCTAGTTATACCAAGAACCGTATGCAACCCTTTTAAATACAGAATAACACAAAATAAACCGTGGCAATTTATAATCAGGAAAAGATGTTTGAGTGTAATTATGTTGGGCATATTAGATTCTGAATAAAATTGACTTAAACCAAAACAGTCTTTATGTGAATGAGTGCTGTACAAAAAACCTCTCATCTACAAAATTCATATTTACACGTGATTTGACGATGTCTGAGCCCACTTGTGTTCCTTGGAGCCGATTACAATAGCCACAACTTCAAAAGACGTGTAACTGTATTTTTGAGAGAATTCAACTTGGAAAGTTGTCTATTAATCAGCTACCGAGAAGTAAATCTTACATTCATCATAAATATTCATAGTTGATATTTATGCCTATTGTATCTCTGTGTTTACAGGTCTATATTTAAGAAGCAATAAGATATCCTAATGCTGTTTATTTGTGTATGTGGGGCGTACAACTATTTACTTTATTCCACATTTTAGCCCATCCCCCCACCAACACGGCATTATTCTGCTTTTTGAGTTTAGGGGGTGTGTCACAATATCTATCAATTTTGCTACTTTTGCAGTAACATATTTTTACACAACCATCTATTTCATCAATGGGAAAAAAACATTGTTGTGTTTTTTTCTACATCAGGTAGGGGCATCTAAAAAACGTGGAAGCCTTGCCACGAGTTTACCTCACCATGTACCTTTAACTATCTGTTTCTCTCTCTCTCTCCCTCTCCCTCTCCCTCTCCCTCTCTCTCTCTCTCTCTCTCTCTCTCTCTCTCTCTCTCTCTTTTTATGTTTGTAAGTACATTTTAATCAGTTGTACACCATTTACTCCCTTCAGTTTCCTGTACGTGGCACAACGTGCTCAGAGTACCACTCTCCTGACAGAATTTAGAGCAGAAAATAGAGAGAGAGAAAGACTGTGAGGAAAAGAGATGAAAGAGAGAGAAAGGCAGAGAGGAAAAGAGATTGAGGTGGAAGAGAGAAAGAGGGACATAGAGGAAAAGAGATTGAGGTGGAAGAGAGAAAAGAGGGACATAGAGGAAAAGAGATTGAGGTGGAAGAGAGAAAGAGGGACATAGAGGAAAAGAGATTGAGGTGGAAGAGAGAAAAGAGGGAGAGACAGTCTCCTTTGACTCATTTTTATACACAGTTTCACCCTGTCATTTGACTATTATAATAGTTATTATGAGTTGGCTGATGGAACCAGTATTACAAATGATGATGGAATCATGAAGACTCTGCTCTGTGTCCAGTATAGTGTAGGCGGGTTTAGAATTACACGTGTGTTTGTGTGTGTGTGTGTGTGTGTGTGTGTGTGTGTGTGTGTTTATTGCTCTGTAGTATTTTCCCATCAGTAAGGGTGTGTCCGTATTTTTCCTTTGCAATCTTACGTCTGTGCGTTGCGTATTTGTTTTGTCTGTGTGAGAATGTAGAATTTAGGAATGGTCTATTCTGTAGATTAAACCTCAGTTTACAAGATAATTAAAGTAGTACATTTCAAAGAGTGTTTGTCTAAATAGCTGCAAAAATGCCTCCCTGTCTGCTCTCTATTACCACAAGCCATAACAGTATGTCCATCCCTAGGACAGATATTTAACATCTATTCGACCCAATATTAACTGACGCTTTCATTTCCCAGCGTATCTCCCAGCACCACTGTATGATATCTGGTGAACTTGATAAGGCCTAGTTATCTAACAGTTATATCTGGTCTGCTCAATAGATCAGTTTATTGGTCATCAAATCCATTGATATATCGACCTGTCATAAGAACAGCTATTAACTTTTTGCCACACATGTACAATGTGGAAGTGCTTCTTAACTGTTACACAACTCTTTGTGTGTGTGTGTGCCTACATCCATGCATGACTTTATATATAAACTCATATTTTCCACTGGAAGGCTAGGAAAAGTGCATATTTACTTTTTCACTTTACCCCTACCTACATGTACAAATTACCTCGACTAACCTGAACCCCCACACATTGACTCTGTACCGGTACACCATGTATATAGCCTAGCTATTGTTATTTTATTGTGTTATAAAAATAAAAAAAATGTGTACTTTAGTTTATTTAGTAAATATTGTCTTAACTCTATTTTCTTAAAACTGCATTGTTGGATAAGGGCTTGTAAGTAAGCGCATGTGACAAATTTGATTTGATTTGATTTTACATAGCAATCACCTACACCCACACCCACAGACACACACAACCCCAACCCCATCCCCCCCCCTCTCCCATTGAAGGTGAGACCCCATGTGAGACCCCATGCCCTGTGACGGAGAAAAACAATGACACTATGAGACATGGAAGGCTCTGCTCTGCTCTCTGTACAGTACACAGGCATTGTCTGGCACCAGGTTTAATATTTTATATACTCCACATTCTTACACTATCCATAATTCAGAAAAATAAATGTTGCACCGGATCACTGAGTTTAAATGAAAAGGGAAGGGTTTGTTGTAGATATTCATACTGTAAAGTGAGGCTGCTTCTGTATGTGGGTTTGGTCTGTCTAGTTTCGACACAGAGTAATGGTCAGGGCATTGGAGAGTCAAAGCAATGTCCTCTGGGGTGCATCAACCTCATCAGTACAAGTTGACTTCGCTGGGTCTTTAGAGTAACAAACACCACATTATAACAGGTTTGAGTGTAGCTGTGTTTGAGGTTGACACTAACTCCCAGTATGTGGGCATAAGAAAATGTGAAAGGCTTTTTTATCTCCTCATGAGCCGACGATTGGGATCGTCGGCTCATGAGGGTCAGGTTGGGGCTTGTTGAAGGAGGGAAGGAGTGGAGAGGTTGTCGCAAATGAACTGAGAGAGAGGTGAACAGAGCTGAGTGCAGGGTGAGTGAGGGATGTGGACCTTTCAGCACACAATGATTAGAGGTTATGAACTGAGAGAGAATAGAGAAAAGCTCCTACTGTGACTTGGGTTAGCTTGCATGTGGCGTAGCCTACTATTGTCCTTACAGGGCGTATTGTCCAGTCCTCTCTTGTTCAAAATATATCCTCCCTGGTGGACTTTCACACACTAGGCTAGCTGGCTCTATTCTGTGCTGTTGTGGTGAAGCCACCAGCGGAGCCATAAGGAGTAAATAATAATCTTGTTTACAGGAGGTCGGGAGCCAATTTGTCTCCATGCAGTTTTATATTGGAGGAGAGAGTTTACTAGCTGTTCCTAAAGTTGTATACATTAGACAGTATATTATAGCGATACGATTTATATGCGGCTATTCTATTGTTCTTGAACAGAGCTGCCAGTTTGTTAGCATGTGAATTTTGAGAGAGAGAGAGAGAGATCCACTGTGTGAACTATGAGCCTAACTACCGTATTGGTACGGTAACACATTTCTTTCCATTCAAAGGTCCTTGATATATCTTCATGCCGATGTTATTAAACACCAGAGAATTCAGCCACTTGCCTTTTTTTAGAGCCCATGCAAAGTTTCTTCTTAATCACGCCAAAGCTAATGTTTTTAATTTATTATTCATTTAGACATTTCACCCAAGCTCGTAATTCCTCTCAGATTGGGGGTGTTCCGTGGTCGGTGGTGTTTTTCTACCCTGTGGTGGAGAAATGAGAGGCGATGCCCCATGCGTGAGCCGGAGAGGGAGAAGGAAAGTGGGATAGGGAGAAGAGAGGGAGAGACCGCAGTGTGAAAACGTCGTCTTTCTGGGGACTCGTGACAGCGTTAGCAGGGAGAGAGAGGCTAGGCCTGTAAAAAAATCAGGATGAGGGGGGGTTTCCCTTGTCTTCCCCCACTACTTTTCTCTTTCTTTTACATTTAAGATTTCTATTAGGGTAGAGTGCCTGGCTCAAGGGCACATCGACAGATTTTTCACCAAGTAGGCTCGGGGGTTGGAACCTGCAAATGTTCTGTTACTGCCCCAACGCTCTTAACTTCTCTCTCTCTCTCTCTCTCTCCTCTCTCTCATCTCTCTCTCTCTCTCTCTCTCTCTCTCTCTCTCTCTCTCTTCTCTCTCTCTCTCTCTCTCTCTCTCTCTCTCTCTCTCTCTCTCCTCTCTCTCTCTCTCTCTCTCTCTCTCTCTCTCTCTCCTCTCTCTCTCTCTCTCTCTCTCTCTCTCTCTCTCTCTCTCTCTCTCTCTCTCTCTCTCTCTCTGTGTGTGTGTGTGTTCTCTCTGCTCTTTGATAATTGGCAGGTATCCTCTATTGCCTGGCAGCCTTATGGACAATCCCAGTATGAGAGCTTTGGCAGACCAGTAATACTGATCCCAGGACACTGCCCCACACTGATGCATCCAGCAACACACACACACAAATGCACACACATACATACACACATAGTACATTTATACATCTCTTATTTTGTCTCTCTCGGTGACACACACTCTCATACAAACACACACAGAACAAAAACATCACTCCTGACTGACTGTGTGAGTGCCGAAGGCTAGAGTGGGGACAGATTTGCCCCACAACCCAATCCCCTCTACCTTCGCCTGCTTCTGCCCACACAGACCAGTTTACATTCCCCACACACGCTGGTGCAGAACCCCTCTCTCTCTCTCTCTCTCTCTCTCTGTGTCTCTCTCTCTCTCTCTCTCTCTCTCTCTCCTCTCTCTCTCTCTCATTGAGCCTGACTGTTCGTTGATAATGCAGATAAGCTAGCAGACTCCTTGAAAACAAGCCTGGGGTTTCAGGGATGTGATAGTAGCCACGTGTTTGGCTATCTGTTCTGTCTCAGAGGAAGTCTGTGTGATATGTGGGGTAGGGATATTCTTTACAATATGTGTCATATATAATATTGGTATTTCTGTAGGTTTTTTTGACTGATCTTTTTGTGATGGTTTATCTATGTGTACATTTTTCAGAACGTTGTCCTTAACTTTCTTCTTCTGTCTCTCTGTCTGTGCCCCTCTAGGCCCTTACCCTCTGGCGGTAGCCCCTGCTGGTGGTTGGAGGGGGATGGAGCGTGGTGGCGGGGAGAGCCCCCGCATGCAGGACAGTCCTGAGCGGGAGCGGCGGGGGGGCAGCCCGGACCTCACCGGACCCCCGCCGGGGAAGATGGGGCGTTTGGAGCTCAATGGGAGCCCCACTGGGCCACGCCTCCTACGCCAAAACGGCAACCCACACATACCTCTGGGAGGTAAGACACTCCAAAACACAATTCATTCCCATACCAGGCTGTACTGTGTAGATCTAGTGTGCTCCATAAGAGTGCCGTGGGAACGATATAACACTGAGGTTATTGAATAAAGTAGGGCTGTATAAAGCTGATTTATACTCCCCTCAAGGTTATCGATCACTCTGCATACATAAGGTTGTTAATGTACGTGTGAGAATATACAGTACACACACAAACACAATAGAGAACATTAGAGAAAAGACAGGAAACTTGGAGAGGGAGACAGGGAGATGGTACTTCACTTCCTGTTTCCTGGCAGCAGCTGGAGTGTATGGTTAGTCTTAATGAGGGGTTGTCTTTGAAGGTAGGAAACTCAATGTGTCTCCTCCAAACCACAGCCCAGCTATGAGGACTGGGCCACACACACAGTCACATACAGCGTATACATTCTATGGAACACTCTCACATTTAGATGCATACTATTGAACACATTCACACAAACACACTGTAGGCCAATGAACACTCACACAGAATACACACAGTCAGCTGTACAGTACATTCATAGATCTCTAGATTCAACAAGTAAAGTAAGTGGTCCCATGTTTTCATGAGCTGAAATAAAAGATCCCAGATATTTTCCATATGCACAAAAAGCTTACTTCTCTCAAATTTGCCAAGAGAATTCATCCACCTGACAGGTGTGATACTGTATATCAAGAAACTGATATACAGCATGATCATTAAACAGGTGCACCTTGTGCTGGGGGACAATAAAAGGCCACTAAAATGTGCAGTTTGCCAGAGATGTCTCAAATTTTGAGGGCGTGTCCACCAGAGCTGTTGCCAGGGAATGTAATATTAATTTCTACCATTATCCGCCTCCAATGTCGTTTTAGAGAATTTGCAGTACATCCAACCGGCCTCACAACCACAGACCATGTCTATGGCATCGTTTGGGTGAGTGCCCCATGGTGGCGGTGGCGTTATGGGGTGGGCAGGCATAAGTTACAGACAATGAACACAATTGCATTCATCGATGAGCAATTTGACTGCACAGAAATACAGCGACGAGATCCTGAGGCCCATTGTGAGGCCAATTTTTTTTAGGTGTCTGTAACCAGCAGATGAATATCTGTATTCCGAGTCATGTGAAATCCATAGATTAGGGCCTAATTAATTTATTTAAATCATTTCCTCATATAAATCAAATCAAATGTTATTTGATGTAGACCTTACCGTGAAATGCTTACTTACAAGCCTTTAACTAACAATGCAGTTCAAGAAATAGTCAAGAAAATATTTAAATAAGTCATAAAAAAAATAAAAAGTAACACAATACAAATAACAATAACGAGGCTGTATACAGGGGGTACCGGTACCGAGTCATTGTGCAGGGGTTCAGGTTAGTTGAGGTAATTTGTACGTGTAGGTCGGGGTAAAGTGACTATGCATAGATAATAAACAGAGGGTAGCAGCTGTAGCAGCGGAGTCAATGTAAATAGTCCATTTGATTAACTGTTCAGCAGTCTTATGGCTTGGGGGTAGAAGCTGTTAAGGAGCCTTTTGGGCGTTGACTTGGCGTTCCGGTACCGTTTGCCGTGCGGTAGCAGAGAGAACAGTCTATGACTTGGGCGACTGGAGTCTTTGACCGTTTTTTGGGCCTTTCTCTTACACCGCCTAGTATTTACACCCCGGGTCAAAAGTTTGGAATATTGCTCATTCATTTCTTTATTTGCACTATTTTTTACATTGTAGAATAAAAGTGAAGACATCAAAACTATGACATAACACATATGGAATCATGTAGTAACCAAAAAAGTGTAAAACTAATCAAAATATATTTTATATTTGAGATTCTTCAAAGTAACCACCCTTTGCCTTGATGACAGCATCTATCTATCTATCTATCTATCTATCTATCTATCTATCTATCTATCTATCTATCTATCTATCTATCTATCTATCTATCTATCTATCTATCTATCTATCTATCTATCTATCTATCTATCTATCTATCTATCTATCTATCTATCTATCTATCTATCTATCTATCTATCTATCTATCTATCTATCTATCTATCTATCTATCTATCTATCTATCTATCTATCTATCTATCTATCTATCTATCTATCTATCTATCTATCTATCTATCTATCTATCTATCTATCTATCTATCTATCTATCTATCTATCTATCATCAGAGGAGACTGTATGAACAAGGCCTTCATGGTCGAATTGCTGCAAAGAAACCACTACTAAAGGACACCAATAAGAAGAAGAGACTTGCTTAGGCCAAGAAACACGAGCAATGGACATTAGACTGGTGGAAAGTTGTCCTTTGGTCTAGAGTCCAAATTTGAGATTTTTGGTTCCAACATCAACCAAATTTATATGGTTTGGGATGAGTCGGACCACAGTGAAGGAATAGCAGCCAACAATTGCTCAGCATATGTGGGAACTTCTTCATGACTGATGGGAAAGCATTCCAGGTGAAGCTAGTTGAGAGAATGCCAAGCGTGTGCAAAGCTGTCATCAACGCAAAGGGTGGCTATTTGAAGAATCTCAAATATAAAATATATTTTGATTTGTTTAATACTTTTTTGTTTACTACATGATTCCATATGTGTTATGTCCTAGTTTTGATGTCTTCGCTTTTATTCTACAATGTGAAAAAGAAAACCCCTTGAATGAGTAATATTCCAAACTTTTGACCAGGCGTGTAGGTCCTGAATGGCAGGAAGCTTGGCCCCAGTGATGTACTGAGCTGCACTCACTACCCTCTGAGGTGCCTTATGGCCAGATACCGAGCAGTTGCCATACCAGGCGGTGATGCAACCGGTAGGATGCTCTCGATGCTGCAGCTATAGTACTTTTTGTGGATCTGGGGACCCATGCCAAATTTGTTCAGTCTCCTGAGGGGGAAAAGGCATTGTCGTGCCCTCTTCACAACTTTCTTGGTGTGTTTGGACCATGATAGTTTGTTGGTGATGTGGATACCAAAAAACGTTCGACCTGCTCCACTACAGCTCCGTCAATGTGAATGGAGGCGTGTTTGGCCCTCCTTTTCCTGTAGTCCACATTCATCTCCTTTGTCTTGCTCAGGTTGAGGGAGAGGTTGTTGTCTTGGCACCACACGGCCAGGTCTCTGACCTCCTCCCTATAGGCTGTCTCATCGTTATCGTGCCTGGCCATGCAGTCATGGGGAGTGCAGCAGGGGACTAAGCACGCACCCCTGAGGGGCCCCAGTGTTGAGGATCAGCGTGGCAGAAGTGTTGTTGCCCACCCTTACCACCTGGGGGCGGCCCATCAGGAAGTCCAGGATCCAGTTGCAGAGGGAGGTGTTTAGTCCCAGGGTCCTTAACTTAGTGATGAGCTTTGTGGGCACTATGGTGTTGAACGCTGAGCTGTAGTCAATGAACAGCATTCTCACATAGGTGTTCCTTTTGTCAAGGTGGGAAAGGGCAGTGTGGAGTGCTACGGGGCGGTAGTTATTTAGACAGGTTACCTTCGCTTTCTTGGGAACAGGGACTATGGTGGTCTGGTTTAAACACGTAGGTATTACAGACTCTGTCAGGGAGAGGTTGAAAATGTCAGTGAAGACACCGTCCGGACCTGTGGCCTTGTGAATGTTGACTTGTTTAAAGGTCTTCCTCACTTCGGCTACGGAGAGCGTGATCACATAGTCGTCCGGAACAACTAGTGCTCTCATGCAAGCTTCATTGTTGCTTGCCTCTAAGCGAGCATAAAAGGCATTTAGCTCGTCTGGTAGGCTCGCCTCACTGGGCAGCCCGAGGCTGGGCTTCCCTTTGTAGTCCCTAATAGTTTACAAGCCCTGCCACATCCGAAGAGCATCAGAGCCGGTGTAGTACGATTCAATCTTAGTCCTTAGCTCGGTGCGGATGTTGCCTGTAATCCATGGCTTTTGGTTGGGATATGTGCGTACGATCACTGTGGGGACGACGTCGTTGATGCACTTATTGATGAAGCCGGTGACTGAGGTGGTATACTCCTCAACACCATTAGATGAATCCCAGAGCGTATTCTAATCTGTGCTAGCAAAACAGTCCGTCATCTGACCACTTCCGTATTGAGTGAGTCACTGGTACTTCCTGCTTTAGTTTTAGCTTGTAAGCAGGAATCAGGAGGATAGTATGTGTCTCTGTGTGTGGAGTAAACATGGTCTAGAGTTCTTTTTCCTCTGGTTGCACATGTGACATGCTTGCCTGCATTAAAGTCCCCGACCACTAGGAATGCCATTTCTGGATGAGCATTTTCTTGTTTGCTTATGGCCTTATACAGCTCGTTGAGTGCGGTCTTGGTGCCAGCATCGGTTTGTGGGGGTAAATAGACGGCTACGAAAACTATAGATTAAATCTCTCTTGGTAGATAGTGTAGTCTACAGCTCATCATGAGGTACTCTACCTCAGGCGAGCAAAACCTTGAGACTTTAATGAACTGTAACTCAGTAAAATATGTGTAATTGTTACATGTTGCGTTTATATTTTTGTTCAGTATAGATCACACACATGCATATATTTACAGCATATATTAAACATTCCATTCCCACAACTAACAAGATCTGGTGGAAAGGAAGGATGCAGAGTGTAACTGAGAGTTACAGCAAGAGGGTGCTATGGAGAGAGAGAGAGCGAGAGAGGGGGAAAAAGAGAAAGGTGTTGACAAGGGAGGGGAGAAGAGGTAGGAGAGAGCGTGAGATATATATATATATAGAGAGAGAGAGAGAGCGAGAGAGCTGGTTGGAGCTGCTCTGTGTTGACAGTTATATTTCCCTGTTGGGGGAAATTCACTTACTTGAATTGGCACAGAGCTCCAGTCTGTAATTCATTCCATAAGAGCTCATCGAACTGGGAGCCGGGATGATTAATGGAGAGGAAATAGAAATATAGGAATTGACTGATTAAAACAAGGGGGGGGGGGGGGGGGGGGGCTCTAATGGTGCTGCTGTGTGTGTGTGTGTGTGTGTGTGTGTGTGTGTGTGTGTGTGTGTGTGTGTGTGTGTGTGTGTGTGTGTGTGGTATTGCCCTACTCTTATTATTAGTGCTGGGAGTTTGCCTAATGCTCAGACCCTCATTTCTTGTGAGAGCCTTAATTAATTGCCAGTCGACAGGTGGCCTACAATCAAAAGCCTTTCAGGAAAATAGGGATAATGGTGAAGGAGAAATCATGTTGTTGCTGTGAGCCAGAAGCATAGTGATATCTGATAGTGGGGTGAGATTTTGGGAGTGGGACCAAAAATAAGAAATGCAAATTCCCATTATGAAAGATTGAGAATTAGTCTAGTTTAAATGTTGACTATTGTGTTAACCAGCTACTATTGCTACTGTTTACAAGTTATCATTCTACTGTGTTCTACATAATAACTATTGAAGTAGGTTGAGGATCCATAGAAAACCACAGCAGTTGAATGTTTTGAATATTGAATCGAAAAACATCATGCCTAGATGCTGGGAGTGAAAGAGCCCTAGTTGTCAACTGATGTGGTCAGGAAACACTCCTGGCCTCTACTCACTGTATTCTGATGTGGTCAGGAAAAACTCCTGGCCTCTACTCACTGTATTCTGATGTGGTCAGGAAACACTCCTGGCCTCTACTCACTGTATTCTGATGTGGTCAGGAAACACTCCTGGCCTCTACTCACTGTATTCTGATGTGGTCAGGAAACACTCCTGGCCTCTACTCACTGTATTCTGATGTGGTCAGGAAAAACTCCTGGCCTCTACTCACTGTATTCTGATGTGGTCAGGAAACACTCCTGGCCTCTACTCACTGTATTCTGATGTGGTCAGGAAAAACTCCTGGCCTCTACTCACTGTCTTCTTTGACAGTTTGTGTGACTCCCCGACTGACGTTGGCGACCTGTGGGCAGGTAACGGTGCCAGGTCTGATGTGAAAGAAGGCTCTGGGCAGTTAAGAAAAGTATGTAGGCATCATGTGGACCATTATCAATCTGGGAACGGTTACTACGCTCCAGCTTTATTTTTATTATTATATATATTTTTTAAATGTAACCTTTATTTAACTAGGTAAGTCAGTTAAGAACAAATTCTTATTTACAATGACGGCCTACACCGGCCAAGCCCGGACGACGCTGGGCCAATCGTGCGCCGTCCTTAGGGACTCCCAATCACAGCCGTATGTGATACAGCCTGGATTCAGTGGTATACAGCCATTCAAATTATCCATAGACTGTTTCAGTTAACTTGCATTAGAACATTTCCAATGAACTGTTCATATAATATATAAAGTATTCCATGCAGACCTAATTAGACTGAATATTTTACCTTCTTAACATAAGATTTACTTAGCCTAACGTTCTGGTCAATTTCTCTCTACCTTCCATCTCTTCTTTCCTCTTGAACCCCCCACCCCCACCACCCGCCGCCCCGCCTCCCTCCAGGTCTGATGATCCCAGTTTTTTGTGTGGTGGAGCAGGCAGGGCCTGATGGAGGAATGCAGCGTGAACGAGAGCGTGAGGAGGTGGAGAGGACCGAGGGACATGCTGAGTTTGTCCTGGTCAGGAAGGATATCCTCTTCAACCAGCTGGTGGAGACGGCCCTGCTGGCCCTGGGGTACTCCCACAGCTCAGCCGCTCAGGCCCATGGTGAGTACTGTAGCCTACACACTGACCCACAGTCAGACTACTGTATCAACGAAGCACCAGCCACAAATACTCTACCTGGTACTGAATTAGAGCTGTAACTGATCTAAGGCCAGTTAGCAATACAGCTGAAAACTCGGACAGTTCTCCCACAGAGTCTGCACATAAACACACACCTTGTACAGAGTTAGCTCTTTATTTGAATATTTCTCCACCGGAATCTGGCAATGAGAAACGTAGCCTCATACTGTAGGTCTACTTAACATTTAAAGTTATCAGGGTGTATTTTTGACTGATCTATGACCAGTAAACACAACAGACCAGCTCTAAACCGATATACTGGTACTGAGTTTGAGCTTTGGCACTGCTGTATTCCAACTGATCTAGGGGCAATTCACACACCGACCTAGGACGAGGCCAACTACACTAAGGGTTATAGATCACACAGCAACAATTGACTGTAAGAGACTCTAGCCAGATGATACACTGACTGGTATGGTGTTTTGTGCTCTCATGGAAGGACTAAGTAAAGAACGTTTGTAAAAACACAACTAAAGAGCAGACAGTCTGTGAAACTCATTAAACACAGAACAAAACAGTTGAAAAAATAATGAGTCTAGTTCCTCCAAGAGGCAAAAAATACTATGCGTGTGACTAAATTTATCTGCACATGCTTTATTGTGCGTGCGTGTGCGTGTGTGCGTTGGTGCGTGGGTGCTGTGTACGTGTGGGAATGTTTATGTGTGAGAGGTCTAGGGGAGGAACATAATAATGGTGGAATTTATTGTTGCACACATGGTTGTCATCTCCAGGAGGACAGTGCAGTTTACTTGTGCTCACTAAAGTACGCAGAACACTCTAACTGGGGGGAGTTGCTTCACGTTGATGTATGACACAACCAGGCAACTGACATACATTGACTTAAACTGAAAAGATGTGTGAACAATGGTGTGGGGATAATGGTGTGTGAATAATGGTGTGAATAATGGTGTGGGGATAATGGCGTGTGAATAATGGTGTGAATAATGGTGTGGGGATAATGGCGTGTGAATAATGGTGTGAATAATGGTGTGGGGATAATGGCGTGTGAATAATGGTGCTTGAATAATTGTGTGTGAATAATGGTGTGGGGATAATGGCGTGTGAATAATGGTGTGTGAATAATGGTGTGTGAATAATGGTGTGTGAATAATGCTGCTTCTTTTCGTGTCTCTACATTAAGACACCCCATATTATCCTTTTGTTCAAACAAAAACAGTCTTATTGGATTCTTAGGGGACATTCATGGTTGTAGGCAATAACTGAACTGCCTCTGTGTGTCAGAAAAAAAACTACTTTTTGTTATATTGCTGGTTTTGAGTATTTATTGCATCAAGATAAGTCATTAAAATGATCACTGTCATGGCGCCAGCTTTGTTCACCAGACAAGTAACAGCCAAACAATGTGGAGAGGATCTGATTTCAAATGTCACATAATTTATAGTTTGACCCGAGAAATCTCATGTCGATAGACCTCACTTCATACAGTACACCCACACTTCGGAACAGACAGACTGGCACAGCACAGGTAATCCCTGTTTACTGCCTCAAGGTCAACAACCCTTATCACTGTCTGAATTAACTCCTCTCTTCTCTGCTTTACCATCACTTTCCTCTCTGCCGAACCACCTGAAACCACCTGTACTCTGTAGCCACTGTACCCATATGCTCTAACATGTTCCCTACATGAACCCCTCTTCTCTCTGCTTTACTCTGCCACCTGAACCACAGACTGTACAGTACTCTGTACCCCTACGCTCTTACTGTCCCCTACATGACTCCTCCTGGGCTGAAAATACTACATTCATTATCGGAGGCGTCATGCCCATAGTGAGCACAGGGGCAAGTGCCCCCTCAGATTTGACCGGTTTAAAAAAATAAAATAATGATGTTGTTGTTGTTTCTCTTAATACTACTAGCCACCTAGCAATTGTATGATGTTGGCTTTAGCTAGCCCAGATAGGTTTCCCATCTCCCAACCTCATAACTAGCTACCAAGAAGCCATTTCAGGCTATCAATCAAGTTAGAGTAGCTAACTTGTCTAACTATCTTAGCTGCCATGCCTGCTGGCAAGAATGGTAGACTTCAGAAAAGCAAGCAATAACTAAATGTATTGAATAAGACTCACATTCCTTTCAATCTTTTACCCAGATTTTAGCATAGAAGAGTATTTTGTTTCTTTAAATAAAACAACCACCAGTCAGGAGGACACAGACAGGTCAAGAGGTATGCTTAGATATACTATTTATTTATTTATTTTTTACATAGAATTAAGCGTAATGATAATGGCGGCTCTAGATCGCAGGAAAAAGCGGTTTCAGGTGTTCAATTTTCCAACTTCACCATCCGCAGCCATCCTCACGGACTTTGTGCCCCCTCAGATTTTTGGCTCATGACTCCCCTGCTCATTATGACTCTGACAAAAGTTCAGAGGGTTCAGAGTTTTTCCTTGCCAGGGAAACTCCTGGCCCTAGACACAGCCCTGAATAAGGCCATTAACTAACCATTACTTTTATTTTCTATTCAAACTATATTTTTACTGTATTTATTGTCTGAAGGCACTGAGGTGAACGTGAGTACGGTCTCTGCCTAAAGCCACAGTTGGTCAAAGGGAGGTATTTTCCATTTTATGACTTTCTTTGAATTGTTTATATAATAGCTACAGTATGAAAATAGACAGAATTTAACTATTTTATTAGTCTGTTTATACAGCTAGGATTGTACACATACACTGAGTGTACAAAACATTGGGAACACCTTGCTAATATTGAGTTGCACGTCCTTTAGCCCTCACAACAGCCTCAATTCGTCAGGGCATGGACTTCAAGGTGTGGAAAGCATTCCACAGGGATGCTGGCCCATGTTGACTCCAATGCTTCCCACAGTTGTGTCAAGTTGGCTGGATGTCCTTTGGGTGGTTGTCCATTTTTGATACTCTCAAACCGGCGTGCGTTGCAGTTCTTGACACACTCAAACCGCCTGACACCTACTACCATACCCTGTTCAAAGGCACTAAAATCTTTTGTCTTGCCAATTCACCCTCTGAATGGCGCACATACAGTGGGGAGAACAAGTATTTGATACACTGCCGATTTTGCAGGTTTTCCCACTTACAAAGCATGTAGAAGTCTGTAATTTTTATCATAGGTACTCTTCAACTGTGAGTGACGGAATCTAAAACAGAAATCCAGAAAATCACATTGTATGATTTTTAAGTAATTAATTTGCATTTTATTGCATGGCATAAGTATTTGATACATCAGAAAAGCAGAACTTAATATTTGGTACAGAAACCTTTGTTTGCAATTACAGAGATCATACGTTTCCTGTAGTTTTTGACCAGGTTTGCACACACTGCAGCAAGGATTTTGGCCCACTCCTCCATACAGACCTTCTCCAGATCCTTCAGGTTTCGGGGCTGTCGCTGGGCAATACGGACTTTCAGCTCCCTCCAAAGATTTTAAATTGGGTTCAGGTCTGGAGACTGGCTAGGCCACTCCAGGACCTTGAGATGCTTCTTACGGAGCCACTCCTTAGTTGCCCTGGCTGTGTGTTTCGAGTCGTTGTCATGCTGGAAGACCCAGCCACGACCCATCTTCAATGCTCTTACTGAGGGAAGGAGGTTGCCAAGATCTCGCGATACATGGCCCCATCCATCCTCCCCTCAATACGGTGCAGTCGTCCTGTCCCCTTTGCAGAAAAGCATCCCCAAAGAATGATGTTTCCACCTCCATGCTTCACGGTTGGGATGGTGTTCTTGGGGTTGTACTCATCCTTCTTCTTCCTCCAAACACGGCGAGTGGAGTTTAGACCAAAAAGCTCTCTTTTTGTCTCATCAGACCACATGACCTTCTCCCATTCCTCCTCTGGATCATCCAGACAGGCCTGGACATGCGCTGGCTTGAGCAGGGGGACCTTGTGTGCACTGCAGGATTTTAATCCCTGACGGCGTAGTGTGTTACTAATGGTTTTCTTTGAGACTGTGGTCCCAGCTCTCTTCAGGTCATTGACCAGGTCCTGCCGTGTAGTTCTGGGCTGATCCCTCACCTTCCTCATGATCATTGATGCCCCACGAGGTGAGATCTTGCATGGTGCCCCAGACCGAGGGAGATTGACCGTCATCTTGAACTTCTTCCATTTTCTAATAATTGCGCCAACAGTTGTTGCCTTCTCACCAAGCTGCTTGCCTATTGTCCTGTAGCCCATCCCAGCCTTGTGCAGGTCTACAATTTTATCCCTGATGTCCTTACACAGCTCTCTGGTCTTGGCCATTGTGGAGAGGTTGGAGTCTGTTTGAATGAGTGTGTGGACAGGTGTCTTTTATACAGGTAACGAGTTCAAACAGGTGCAGTTAATACAGGTAATGAGTGGAGAACAGGAGGGCTTCTTAAAGAAAAACTAACAGGTCTGTGAGAGCCGGAATTCTTACTGCTTGGTAGGTGATCAAATACAAAATGCAAATTAATTATTTAAAAATCATACAATGTGATTTTCTGGATTTTTGTTTTAGATTCCGTCTCTCATAGTTGAAGTGTACCTATGATAAAAATTACAGACCTCTACATGCTTTGTAAGTAGGAAAACCTGCAAAATCGGCAGTGTATCAAATACTTGTTCTCCCCACTGTACACAATCCATGCCTCAATTTTAGTGGATTTAACAGGTGACATCAATAAGGGATCATAGGTTTCACCTGGATTCACCTGGTCAGTCTATGTCATGGAAAGAGTTCCTAATGTTTTGTATACTCAGTGTATATTGTTCCTATTAAATTTCTTTAAGAAGTCTTAACTGGCCTGGACAGTAAAGCATTTGCCATGGTACGCAGAATGTCACTACTAGCTAATAGTTGTAGCCGTAACGTGTGTGCCAAGTATCAGGGGAGGTTTCTCTCATCAGTCCTTCTAAAACAGCAAGCCACAGTGGTCCCCTGTCCACATCCATTCAGTCTTCCAAAAAACATCCAGGCTGTTCAAAGCCATGTAGACTAAACCAGACAAATCAAATTTGATTGGTCACGTGCACATATGTTTTTAGACGTTATCACAGGTGCAGCTAAATGCTTATGCTTCTAGCTCCAACAGGGCATTAATACCTGACAATACAAAACATTAATACCTCACAATACAAAACATTTAAAGAAAGATATCAAGAAATACCAGAATGAGCAATGTCAGAGTCTGTATGGACAGTATATGATGGTGTTAATAGACAGTATGGGCAGTATATGATGGTGTGTATAGACAGTATGGACAGTATATAATGGTGTGTATAGACAGTATATGATGGTGTGTATAGACAGTATATGATGGTGTGTATAGACAGTATATGATGGTGTGTATAGACAGTATAGACAGTATATGATGGTGTGTATAGACAGTATAGACAGTATATGATGGTGTGTATAGACAGTATAGACAGTATATGATGGTGTGTATAGACAGTATGGACAGTATATGATGGTGTGTATAGACAGTATAGACAGTATATGATGGTGTGTATAGACAGTATATAATGGTGTGTATAGACAGTATGGACAGTATGTGAATAGAAAAGGTGTGTACAGCAGCAGTTATATAGGATGAACCTTGAGTATAATACAGTATATACATATTACGTGGGTTAAACAGTATGTAAACAGCAGCAACAACATAATCAGTAACACAGTTCAGCACACAGTCAGACTGAGGAAGTGGAGGATAACCAATAATATAGCTGCTCTTCATGCCTCTTCACACACACACACACACACACACACACACACACACACACACACACACACACACACACACACACACACACACACACACACACACACACACACACACACACACACACACACACACACACACACACACACAGTTGCATGCTCTGACATAAAAAACACACACGAATGCCAACTCGCACACACAACCCCTCCAACCGTCTTCCCTCCTCTTCCTCGAAAATACTTTTTGTTTTTTTTAAATAAGCGTTTATGTTAAATGAATAATTTCTGGCTTAAATTATACATTTTTTCCTCTGTGGTCACTGACCAAAATTACACAGAGTCCAGGCTATTTTCTCCCTGTTTGAATTGTGTCCTGCATACTTGTGTCCCAGCGGTGTATTTAAATTCTCTCCCAGCACCACGGCCTTTCTTTAATTAGATCCAGTTAGTAATTAACTGGTGCATATTGTTTATTTCAGTTATAAGGGTCTGAAGGCTTTTATAGAAGAGCAGAGACAGACCTCTACTTTAAGGCTTCAGACAATTAACGGTGGCCGGCCGGCCGGCCATACTGTAGACCTCAAACAGGAGAGGCGAGTACATTGTTGCACTTCTGCCACGTTACAGGGTCAGGGAACTATACAGAACAAACTTTAAGTTTGGTTTTGTATAGTGGGTTACAGATGACTCTAGACCTATTGTGAATTATGAATCCTGTCGCTCACAGTTGAGGTAGACGTTGCCCCTAACCACAGATCTAGGATCAGATTACCTTTAATCATTACCTGGCTCCTAACCTTAACCATTCAGCGCATAATTAAATAACTGACCTTATATCAGTGGTTAGGGGTAACGTCTTCCTTCTCTGTTCTGTCACACATCCCTGTTCCAGTCATATATAAAAACTGTTCTGGTGACTTTTGGCAGAATGTATTCCTTCACCTTCACTGATAGTCCACTTTGTGTTTGGACCCCAGGAAGAGTAGCTGCTTCCTTGGCCGCAGCTAATGGGGATCCTTAATAAATACAAATACAAACACACTTACCAGATAGACAGATGTAAATGAGCGCTGGGTCTGGCTATGATGATATATAGTAGAATGGCTGTGTGAGTCATGCATGTGTGGTTTTCCCTGGTGTAGCCAGGGGCATAGGGGGCGGCGAGACCTGGAACCAGTTTGGAATGAGGAGCCCTGCGTGTGCAGCTAGCCTGCTGCATCACTTAAGCCTTGTTCTATAGGACGGTGTGTGTGTCTGTCTGTGTCTGTCTGTGTGCGTGTCTGTGTGTCTGTCTGTGTCTGTTTGAGTGTGTGTCTGTCTGTGTCTGTCTGTGTGCGTGTCTGTGTGTCTGTCTGTGTCTGTATGCGTGTCTGTGTGTGTGCCTGTGTTGTCTGTGTAGGCACATATAGGCATCGCTGTGGCCTCTCAAATGTTGTAACAATGCTGAGGACTCTGAATAGCTCCACATTGACATGATTCGTTGACGGTAGGTTTTATGTTTATTTTTTATTTCACCTTTATTTAACCAGGTAGGCCAGTTGAGAACAAGTTCTCATTTACAACCATGACCTAGGTGAGGGCAGGAGGTCCTGTATAAACACAAACTCACTTCCTTGACAACAGCCCTGCGCTGATTGGTGAAGCACAAGAAGTAGGAATGCCCACTTCTTGTGGCCAATGGAGACTGCGGATTGACCATGCAGTGCCTTTCAGAGAGAGAGAGAAAATGAGAAAAAAAAGGAAAAGCCTGTGTGTGTTTGTGTATGGATTTGTGTTTGTGTGGATGGGCACATATTGGCACAAGCCAAGCCACCAGTTGGCCACATGAAGGGACGTCTTTGGGAGCCAGAATTTTTATGTGGAAACGGGAACAATGATTTCTATAAAATAAATATGGACATGAAGCAGGGGCCACATAACAAGGGGCCAAAACTGATTCATTAATGATGAATTCCCCACTGCTATTCGTGTGCATGCATACTTGTGCACTTTAACATGTACGGCAAACAAAAAGCATTGATTTAAAAGTTTAACAAACCATACAACTCTATGCACAAGGACTACTTTTAAGAATTTACACCAAACATTTACTGGAAGAACTGTGCAGATGCAAAGTTTGGTAACAGAATTTCGGTATAATATCCCTCCGTTTTTTTGTGACCACATTTTTTAAAAACTGTTAAATTTCCGCTCCGAATTAAGATTAAAAAATCTATTTTGGTTATTGAACTACAGTAAATGAAGTGGATTTACACCCGGTAACAGAATTGGCTCATGGGTCCCTGACCTGTACTTTACAGAAATGCATAACATGAATGTTATTTTCTTCATGGTGATGTATCCTAAATAGTTATACAAAGGTAAAAATATGCAATATCCTCGTTTGCATATTTGGGTATTATTCTACACATTGGCTATTATTTTAATGAGCTCCGCCCCCAAACAAGACCAAATTTGATTCGCTTGGACCGGACCAAATCAACGTCTGTGGACGTCCGGGGTCGGTCGGTGCTTAGTGGGTACGGATGCTGGTTAGAGTCAATTAAAAGAGAGGGGGTTCATGGGTAGTTGTCAGTAAGAGCAGGGATCACTGGCTTAGCACACACCCCTGTAGCCCTCGCAAGGTGGTGGGGCCCACAAACTTTGTTTGTTTTTGGAATTTTCTAAATACTTTCAAAATTATTAATTTCCATGTCGGCTGCCTGGAAATGCCCTTATTCCTAATATTTAGGATTGAAAATGGTTTAACAATCTATACATGCCTTCATCATTTTTTTAATAGACTCAGCTTTCATTGGACACCAGATTTGACATGCTCCTACAAACGTCACGTTTTGGTGCTCATGGCCTTTATGTAGACTCTTCTGGCTGATTTTTATTTTTTTAACCTTTATTTAACTAGGCAAGTCAATAAGACTTATTTACAATGACGGCCTACCAAAAGGCAAAATACCTCCTGTGGGGACGGGGGATGGGATTAAAAATACAAATAAATATAGGAGCAGTGTGGCTGATCAATTACACTAATAACTGATAGGGTCATAGTTACTGTGTGTGTGTGAGCCTTGGGTCTCCACCACGCCCAAACTGCTCCCAGGCCCCCTACCCAGTCTGTAGTAGCCAGCCAATACCCTCCACTGTCCCCCAGACCCCCTAGCCAGCCAGCCTATACCCTCCACTGTCCCCAGACCCCCTAGCCAGCCAGCCTATACCCTCCACTGTCCCCAGACCCCCTAGCCAGCCAGCCTATACCCTCCACTGTCCCCAGACCCCCTAGCCAGCCAGCCTATACCCTCCACTGTCCCCAGACCCCTTAGCCAGCCAGCCTATACCCTCCACTGTCCCCAGACCCCCTAGCCAGCCAGCCAATACCCTCCACTGTCCCCAGACCCCCTAGCCAGCCAGCCAATACCCTCCACTGTCCCCAGACCCCCTAGCCAGCCAGCCAATACCCTCCACTGTCCCCAGACCCCCTAGCCAGCCAGCCAATACCCTCCACTGTCCCCAGACCCCCCTAGCCAGCCTACACCCTCCACTGTCCCCAGACCCCCTAGCCAGCCAGCCAATACCCTCCACTGTCCCCAGACCCCCTAGCCAGCCAGCCTATACCCTCCACTGTCCCCAGGCCCCCTAGCCAGCCAGACTATACCCTCCACTGTCCCCAGGCCCCCTAGCCAGCCAGACTATACCCTCCACTGTCCCCAGGTCCCCTAGCCAGACTATACCCTCCGCTGTCCCCAGGCCCCCTAGCCAGACTATACCCTCCACTGTCCCCCAGGCCCCCTAGCCAGCCAGACTATACCCTCCACTGTACCCAAGCCCCCTAGCCAGACTATACCCTCCACTGTCCCCCAGGCCCCCTAGCCAGCCAACCTATACCCTCCACTGTACCCAGGCCCCCTAGCCAGCCAGCCTATACCCTCCACTGTACCCAGGCCCCCTAGCCAGCCAGCCTATACCCTCCACTGTACCCAGGCCCCCTAGCCAGCCTATACCCTCCACTGTACCCAGGCCCCCTAGCCAGCCAGCCTATACCCTCCACTGTACCCAGGCCCCCTAGCCAGCCTATAACCTCCACTGTACCCAGGCCCCCTAGCCAGCCTATACCCTCCACTGCACAATGAGACACACAATGAGGAAAACAGAGCAGCTCTCTCAAATCAAAGCTAACCGAGCTATATAAACAGAAAGCACTCAGAGAGAGAAGAGGGGAAAGGATCTGAGAGAAGGGGGATGAGGGGAGGGCAGTTTTACACAAATTGTCTTCATCTGTCTCCATAGCTTTTCCTCTCTAATTCAGTATCTGGGGAATATATCTATCCACAGATACATAGTTAGAAGTGTAAGAAACAGTAGAGTTCCTTGCCTTCCTCTCTGGGACTGAAGGATTGGATCACTTAACCTATCTTCAGTTCAGGGCACAACTGAGACTAATACCTTTTGTTGAAAGAATAGGAAGTAAATGTGGTTTGCAGGGTTATGGTTGGGCAATGTCCCGTTGTCTCCACCATGTCTGTGTTTTTTTAAAATAACAAAGTTATCCTTTATGTTTGTGTGAAGCAATACAGTACTGTTTCTTTGGATGCACAAAACTGAAGCTGTTTGACAATTAGACTGTGTTGTGTGTGTCCGCGTATGTACGAATGTGTGTGTTTGTGTGACAGCATCCCTGAGAGAGAGAGAGCGAGAGAGAGAGAGACAGAGAAATAGAGAGAGAGAGAGAGAGAGAGAGAGAGAGAGAGAGAGAGAGAGAGAGAGAGAGAGAGAGAGAGAGAGGGAGAGAGAGAGATAGAGAGAGAGAGGCCTCAGGCCCCGTCTGGCTCTGATTTAGAGGATACTAATGCGATTAGCATTGTTTAGTTTTCACAGCTTCAGCCAGCAAGAGCCTCAGGGAAGGCCCTGTGAGTATTCATGTTTACAATATTATTGTTATTTTATTCATACCTAAGAGGTCCACAGTTATCCTCCCTCTCCTTTTTCAACAATCATTAGCTCTGTTTGTAGATCATTGGCTTGGGTTGTAGATGGACATTTATTTGCAAGGCTTTCATACAAAGCTGAAGAACACCCACAAACTACAGAGAACCATAGTCTATAATGTAGTGAGTGGAGGGAAAAACCATCAGCAATACAGACATAATGTATCTCTTTAATCTATGCTCCAACTCTCAATGGCGGGTGACTAATGACAGCCATGAGCAACATTAGACACTCTCTGAGGCAATATAGTGGTGGAGTTACAACAGTACAACAGAGTTTTTAGTGTTTTAAGGCTGGGCTATAACAAAAAAACCTGCACCACTCAGTTAGTGGCAGCAGTGGTCAGGGGATCTCTCCCGACCTCGACAAACCTGTTCTATAGAATAGCTTCCTCTTACTACCGCTGCTAGTCCAACCCAGCCCACTTATCCCTCATACAACCAGTGCCTCTTTTACAGCGTTCAATTGTTGTGGATGACACCACTGACCTCTTTTATTGCAGGTATTTGTGAGTGGGTTGGCGTGTTTCCCCAGCCTTCTATACACTATCTTGTCCGTCTGCTGTACTGATATCTTCTGCTCTGTGTGTGTGTGTGTGTGTGTGTGTGTGTGTGTGTGTGTGTGTGTGTGTGTGTGTGTGTGTGTGTGTGTGTGTGTGTGTGTGTGTGTGTGGTTAATGAGGCTAGCTCATTGGGTGTCTCTTCCATAGTTGATAAGGTTCTAATAGAGAAGGTTTTATCTGTTGCTCCCTGTATCTGCATTACAGCTTTGAAGGAACTGGTCCACTGAGAGAGAGACCTTCACACACACACACAACTCTCTATTTCATGGAGGTTTTATTCTGGGCAGTGTTACCAGGGGTTCATTATTTCATGGAGGTTTTATTCTGGGCAGTGTTACCAGGGGTTCATTATTTCATGGAGGTTTTATTCTGGGCAGTGTTACCAGGGGTTCATTATTTCATGGAGGTTTTATTCTGGGCAGTGTTACCAGGGGTTCATTATTTCATGGAGGTTTTATTCTGGGCAGTGTTACCAGGGGTTCATTATTTCATGGAGGTTTTATTCTGGGCAGTGTTACCAGGGGTTCATTATTTCATGGAGGTTTTATTCTGGGCAGTGTTACCAGGGGTTCATTATTTCATGGAGGTTTTATTCTGGGCAGTGTTACCAGGGGTTCATTATTTCATGGAGGTTTTATTCTGGGCAGTGTTACCAGGGGTTCATTATTTCATGGAGGTTTTATTCTGGGCAGTGTTACCAGGGGTTCATTATTTCATGGAGGTTTTATTCTGGGCAGTGTTACCAGGGGTTCATTATTTCATGGAGGTTTTATTCTGGGCAGTGTTACCAGGGGTTCATTATTTCATGGAGGTTTTATTCTGGGCAGTGTTACCAGGGGTTCATTATTTCATGGAGGTTTTATTCTGGGCAGTGTTACCAGGGGTTCATTATTTCATGGAGGTTTTATTCTGGGCAGTGTTACCAGGGGTTCATTATTTCATGGAGGTTTTATTCTGGGCAGTGTTACCAGGGGTTCATTATTTCATGGAGGTTTTATTCTGGGCAGTGTTACCAGGGGTTCATTATTTCATGGAGGTTTTATTCTGGGCAGTGTTACCAGGGGTTCATTATTTCATGGAGGTTTTATTCTGGGCAGTGTTACCAGGGGTTCATTATTTCATGGAGGTTTTATTCTGGGCAGTGTTACCAGGGGTTCGTTATTTCATGGAGGTTTTATTCTGGGCAGTGTTACCAGGGGTTCATTATTTCATGGAGGTTTTATTCTGGGCAGTGTTACCAGGGGTTCATTATTTCATGGAGGTTTTATTCTGGGCAGTGTTACCAGGGGTTCATTATTTCATGGAGGTTTTATTCTGGGCAGTGTTACCAGGGGTTCATTATTTCATGGAGGTTTTATTCTGGGCAGTGTTACCAGGGGTTCATTATTTCATGGAGGTTTTATTCTGGGCAGTGTTACCAGGGGTTCATTATTTCATGGAGGTTTTATTCTGGGCAGTGTTACCAGGGGTTCATTATTTCATGGAGGTTTTATTCTGGGCAGTGTTACCAGGGGTTCATTATTTCATGGAGGTTTTATTCTGGGCAGTGTTACCAGGGGTTCATTATTTCATGGAGGTTTTATTCTGGGCAGTGTTACCAGGGGTTCATTATTTCATGGAGGTTTTATTCTGGGCAGTGTTACCAGGGGTTCATTATTTCATGGAGGTTTTATTCTGGGCAGTGTTACCAGGGGTTCATTATTTCATGGAGGTTTTATTCTGGGCAGTGTTACCAGGGTTAAGTACTGTGGTGGTGATGTCATGGAACAATATAATGATGTTGGAGGTTAATTCAGTTTACCTTTCCTATTACTGTGTGTGTGAGCGAGGGAGTTTATACTATTTGTGTCTCTTTCCCCCTCCCCCTCTCTCCCTCTCTCCCTCTCTCCCTCTCTCTCTCTCTCTCTCTTCCATCTCTCTCTCAGGCATCATCAAGGTGGGTCGTTGGAACCCTCTGCCCGTCCACTTCCTGACAGACGCTCCTGAGGCCACGGTGGCTGACATGTTGCTGGACGTCTACCATATGGTCACTCTCCGTATTCAGCTACAGAGGTGAGTGTGTGCATGCAAGTGTTACTTGCAGTAGAGGGGTAAGAAGGAAAATATGGTGGCTAGATATAGCTTTAGCTACACAGCTTATAAACTTATAGTGACATCACTTATTGAAAGGCTTTGCAATTCCACTGTTTAGAAATGGACTGATTTTGGAGATACTACAATGTTATTGAATCAGAGTTTCTTTCGGTGATTGATGTCATCTTGGCGTAGTCTACATTTTCACTATATGCCTCTGTAGTTCAACAGTTTACCATTGTGGAGCATAGGTTTAAAATCTAAATTGGGAACGATCCAAGGAGACAGTTAGCCCAGATCCAAGCATCAGAGATTATTCTATTATCGGTCTTTCTCTCCGAGGGCGTTCATGCCAGTAACTCGCACATTCCCAAAGAACCAGTGAACATGGCCCAGATATCCAGATAAACAGAGATGGATAGACTTCAGATAAGTCGATTGTGGTCCATTGATTACATCCGTCTCCATGGTGATGGTCTTGCCTGACGTATAGTATGGCCACAGATAGAACAATGAACCAGATGATTCACCGGATGTAAAAAAATCTGAAGCATCCGCATGGCATTTCCACTCACCACCAAATATGGTGATGAGAGGAAGCCCAGTGGACGGCAGTGGGAGAAGATGGAGTGAGATGGATTTTGACCGACACTCTGCTATATTTCTCATCAAACAAACTTTGGATCTCAATACACTCTTATGTTCTCAAAGCAAGGGTGAATTGAGTTATTATTATGTAACCTTTAGATAGATGGGTACTATATTGATCCCCGAGGGGACATTTCTTTGTCAATAACTAGGCAAATCACTTCACAGAGAAGACATTCTCTAAGAGAAATATGCAAATACATGCTAGAACGTGCCAATAAGATCTGGCTAGCTCGTGCTTGGATCTGCCCAACTCCTTGCTTGTTTTGCCCACTATGATTCACTTGCTCCCAATGGAAACAACAGGCTGTGGTCTATCTTGGGTTAGTTATACAAATCTTTGGTATTGCCCTTAGCGACTGATATGAGTTGAGGCAAATAAATAGGTGCTTTGTGGGATAGTACAATATCTGGATAGGGTAGTGTGTTCCAATTCCCTAGTTATTGACTCAATAGTTATGACTTCAAGAATTCAGTTATGATGTAGTGATGAACTTACACAAAGCTGGTGCAACCTAGCCTGGTTAAACCAGACAGAATGCAGCGTACAGTCTAGATTAACCAGGCTAGGTGCAACCAGCCCCAAGACAGGAAGTAGGAAGTGACTGACTTTTTCTATGGTTCTGTAGCTTTGCCAAGCTGGAGGACCTTCCATCAGAGCAGTGGAACCACGCCACGGTGAGGAATGCACTCAAGGAGCTTCTCAAGGAAATGAACCAAAGCACACTCGCCAAGGAGTGCCCCCTCTCACAGGTGATACTGGACCCACAACACTCCAATACTATCCTGATCTGCTCAATTCTCTCACAATCAGGTCTCTAAAGTGTGACCATTTTGGTCGCATATGCTCCTAAATATACAGTGCTTTCGGAAAGTATTCAAGTTTTTTTTACATTACATCCTTATTCTAAAATAGATTAAATAAAACAAAATTGTCAGCAATCTACACACAAAACCCCATAATGACAAAGTGAACAGGTTTATAGATATTTTTGCAATGAAATACCTTATTTACATAAATATTCATACACTTTGCTATGAGACTCAAAATTGAGCTCAGGTGCATTCCATTGATCATCCTTGAGATGTTTCTACAACTTGATTGGAGTCCACCTGTGGTAAATTCAATTGATTGGACATGATTGGAAAGGCACACACCTGTCTATATAAGGTCCCACAGTTGACAGTGCATGTCAGGACAACAACCAAGCCATGAGGTCGAAGGAATTGTCTGTAGAGCTCCGAGACAGGATTGTGTCGAGGCACAGATCTGGGGAAGGGTGCCAAAAATATCTGCAGCATGGAAGCTCCCCAAAAACACAGTGGCCTCCATTAAGGGGTCTGAAAACTTTCCGAAGGCACTGTACACTGAGTGTACAAATCACTTTTGCCGTCAGAACAGCCTCAATTTGTCAGGGCATGGACTCTACAAGGTGCCGAAAGCATTCCAATGCTTCCCACAGTTGTGTCAAGTTGGCTGGATGTAATTTGGGTGGTGGACCATTCTTGATACACACAGGAAAATGTTGAGGGTGAAATCCCATGAGTGTTGCAGTTCTTGACACACTCAAACCGATGTGCCTGGCACCTACTACCATACCCCCATTCAAAGGCACTTTAATATTTTGTCTTGGCCGAGGGCAAGGTTCTTGGCAGTCTGGCGAAGTACACTTTCAAGCAAGGGCTTTGGGATGGAGATGCAATATGGAAGTCGTGCCAACATATCTCATCAGCCACCTGGTGGAAGGGACTTTGTGGATCTGAGGCTCTTCCCCCTGTTGCCTCCATCATCCTCCAAATCCCACCAACATCAGCCGCCTCAGAACGCAACTGGTCCTTGTTTGGGAACACACACACCAAAGCACGCAACAGGCTGACCAACACAAGGGTTGAAAAATGTGATGCTTTTTGAGCCTGACAATGAGCCATCCTCAAAAAAGTTGAAAAGTGAGGCCTCAGAGTCTGATGTTCAAGAGGTGGACATTGAGGAGATCTAGGGAGAAGCCTGAGAGGAAGACAACCAAAGCTTTAGTTAATTTTACAGATTTTTTGGGAGATGCGATGGATCATTGGGGATCAAAGAATATTCCCTTTCTTTTGTTGTTCAGTGAAATCATCCCACTTGAAGAGTCAACTCATTTGAACTAAAGTTAAAATCTTTATTAAATTGTTTTTTAATAATTTGCAATTATGTCTACTTATTATAAGGTAAAAGGTTTATGTTTCTGTCTCCATATGATATGGTAAATATATCCAATGTAAAAAAAAATCTAAATTTAAATGGTATCAATATTAATTTGCATATATTCCCGTTAATTCCCATATATAATTCCCAAAGTTTCCACCTCTGAATATTTCTGAGTTTCTGAGAGCCCTTGAGAAAAAAGCGAGCTCAGATTCGTTACCGTGATGGTTGCACCATTATAATGAGAAAACATATTGTTCAAAAGTTGTGACCCCTTACCTGCGCAACGTTTTTTTTCCTTCTATTGCACATTGGCGCTGCAGCTGGATGCATCTCCATTGGCGGGCCGCATTTTACATTCATAAACCCTGACACGTGCCGTTCTAAAACTACTTGCGAGCCATTAACACTTTGTTAAGTCATGTTACCTCATTAGCTAGCTAACAACCTAGTAACTTTACCAGTATATCCAAACATTAGGGGTCACAGAAATAATGGAAAAGGCATAGCTTCTTCAGGATATCAATGATCATAGCAATGAATGAATGACAGATTCACATGGCATCACTCAGAACCTCGCTGACACTCTTAAAGAGACAGTGTGCAATTTTCTATGTAATGCATCTCAATACGAAACAATGCTTTTTACACAATGTAGAAACCTAATATTCCCCTAATGACTATGTATGTGTGTGATTTATGTATCTGTGCATGCTGTGTTTAAATGGAGCTCAATGCGTGGGTGTTGATCACTGCATCAATTGCATCCATGTGTATGTGGCTGCTTTGGCTATGGGTTTTATTTCAATGAGTGGCTTCCCCTGGTGATATATGGATATCTTTTTCAATGTTTGTGTGTGTGTGTGTGTTTGTGTGTGTGTGTGTGTGTGTCTAAGTGAGCGAGCGTGCACATTTATCCCCAATTAAACTTCTCTCCCCTTCTCTCTCTCTCCCCTTCTCTCTCCTTCTCTCCCCTTCTCTCTCCTTCTCTCCCCTTCTCTCTCTCCCCTTCTCTCTCCTTCTCTCCCCTTCTCTCTCTCCCCTTCTCTCTCCTTCTCTCCCCTTCTCTCTCTCCCCTTCTCTCTCTCTCCTTCTCTCTCTCTCCTTCTCTCTCTCTCCTTCTCTCTCTCTCCTTCTCCCTCTCTCCTTCTCTCTCTCCCCTTCTCTCTCCTTCTTCTTTTCTCTCTCTACAGAGTATGATTTCCTCAATAGTAAACAGCTCCTACTATGCCAATGTCTCCACTGCCAAATGCCAGGAATTTGGACGCTGGTACAAGAAGTACAAGAAAATCAAAGGTGAGAGTTCTGACTCCCAACTGGCATGAACCAGATTCTCTCTTGCACACCATTTCCTCCAACCAGTTTACTAACTGTATCCTATCCTTCTCTAACCTGTACCTTAGCCAAAGATTACCATGTACTGGATTGGCCAAGCCATTTGAATGAAAGCCTACTATTCGATGATTATCATGTATCTGATTGGCCAAGCCGTTTGAGTGACAGCCTATTAGCGGCCAATGGCCATTCCCAGTCCTGTCTTGGGCTGACGCCTGGCTGGCGTCTGAAAGAGGGAAGAAGATAAGATTATAATGGAAATATGAACTAGGGGCCATGTGACCTGTTAACTAGTGGTCCATGTCTCCTGTTAACTAGTGGTCCATGTCTCCTGTTAACTAGTGGTCCATGTCTCCTGTTAACTAGTGGTCCATGTCTCCTGTTAACTAGGGGGTCCATGTCTCCTGTTAACTAGGGGGTCCATGTCTCCTGTTAACTAGTGGTCCATGTCTCCTGTTAACTAGGGGGTCCATGTCTCCTGTTAACTAGGGGGTTCATGTCTCCTGTTAACTAGGGGGTCCATGTCTCCTATTAACTAGGTGGTCCATGTCTCCTGTTAACTAGTGGTCCATGTCTCCTGTTAACTAGTGGTCCATGTCTCCTGTTAACGAGTGGTCCATGTCTCCTGTTAACTAGTGGTCCATGTCTCCTGTTAACTAGTGGTCCATGTCTCCTGTTAACTAGGGGGTCCATGTCTCCTGTTAACTAGGGGTCCATGTCTCCTGTTAACTAGGGGGTCCATGTCTCCTGTTAATTAGGGGGTCCATGTCTCCTGTTAACTAGGGGGTCCATGTCTCCTGTTAACTAGGGGGTCCATGTCTCCTGTTAATTAGGGGGTCCATGTCTCCTGTTAACTAGGGGGTCCATGTCTCCTGTTAACTAGGGGGTCCATGTCTCCTGTTAACTAGGGGGTCCATGTCTCCTGTTAACTAGGGGGTTCATGTCTCCTGTTAACTAGGGGGTCCATGTCTCCTGTTAACTAGGTGGTCCATGTCTCCTGTTAACTAGGTGGTCCATGTCTCCTGTTAACTAGGGGGTCCATGTCGCCTGTTAACTAGGGGGTTCATGTCGCCTGTTAACTAGGGGGTTCATGTCGCCTGTTAACTAGTGGTCCATGTCTCCTGTTAACTAGTGGTCCATGTCTCCTGTTAACTAGGGGGTCCATGTCGCCTGTTAACTAGGGGGTTCATGTCGCCTGTTAACTAGTGGTCCATGTCTCCTGTTTACTAGGGGGTCCATGTCTCCTGTTAACTAGGGGGTCCATGTCTCCTGTTAACTAGGGGGTCCATGTCTCCTGTTAACTAGTGGTCCATGTCTCCTGTTAACTAGTGGTCCATGTCTCCTGTTAACTAGTGGTCCATGTCTCCTGTTAACTAGTGGTCCATGTCTCCTGTTAACTAGTGGTCCATGTCTCCTGTTAACTAGTGGTCCATGTCTCCTGTTAACTAGGGGTTCCATGTCTCCTGTTAACTAGTGGTCCATGTCTCCTGTTAACTACGGGGTCCCATGTCTCCTGTTAACTAGTGGTCCATGTCTCCTGTTAACTAGTGGTCCATGTCTCCTGTTAACTAGGGGGTCCATGTCGCCTGTTAACTAGGGGGGTTCATGTCGCCTGTTAACTAGTGGTCCATGTCTCCTGTTAACTAGGGGGTCCATGTCTCCTGTTAACTAGGGGGTCCATGTCTCCTGTTAACTAGTGGTCCATGTCTCCTGTTAACTACGGGGTCCCATGTCTCCTGTTAACTAGTGGTCCATGTCTCCTGTTAACTAGTGGTCCATGTCTCCTGTTAACTAGTGGTCCATGTCTCCTGTTAACTAGTGGCCCATGTCTCCTGTTAACTAGTGGTTCCATGTCGCCTGTTAACTAGTGGTCCATGTCGCCTGTTAACTAGTGGTCCATGTCTCCTGTTAACTAGTGGTCCGTGTCTCCTTTTAACTAGTGGTCCATGTCTCCTGTTAACTAGGGGGTCCATGTCTCCTGTTAACTAGTGGTCCATGTCTCCTTTTAACTAGTGGTCCATGTCTCCTGTTAACTAGTGGTCCATGTCTCCTGTTAACTAGTGGTCCATGTCTCCTTTTAACTAGTGGTCCATGTCTCCTGTTAACTAGTGGTCCATGTCTCCTGTTAACTAGTGGTCCATGTCGCCTGTTAACTAGTGGTCCATGTCACCTGTTAACTAGTTAACGTTTAACTGACATCTCCTTCACACAGAGTTGGGAGCTTAGCACAGACTCTTCTTTATTAGAACCAGTTGATTCCTCCAGTGTAACCACAACCACAGGGGGTCCTACAGTACAACACAGGCCTGCCTCACAGACAGACACAGACAGACCACTGACCCCTCCTCGCTCTGTCTGTCTGTCCCTCCATCTACCTATCAATCACAAAATGCCTGTCTGGGACAATTTCTCCCCTACTCTCCAGCCCCCTTGTCCCCCATCACGCACATACATACACACACACTCCCCCATAGCTCCATAATTACCCTGCCGGACAGATCAAAGCAAAGCCTAAATCCCAAACACAGAGTCACAGAGAGACTGGAGGAGAATAAAGTGATGTGGAGGGAGGCAGTGGTTGTCTGACAGAGTGAGTTGATGCAGTGTTGGGTTACACAGCCATTCCACTATTAGTTCTGGTTTCTGCCTGGCAGGGAAAAACACATGCTGTATGTTTGCTAGCCTCCAGATGTGGACACAGTGAGTAATGGGTGATCACCCATTGGCTGGCTGTCCTGTCATTCATAAACGAGGAGTTCGCATAGGTGTAGAGGAGAAGAAGGTGTGTACAGTATGTGTGTGTTGTTGTGTTGCCTTGCTCACCCTATCTCTCTCATTTCCTAGGAGATTATCTGGAGAAGATGTGGCCAGGAAGAGAAAATTCTGAAATCAAAGGTGAGGAATCTACTGTTTGTATGGTTTCTATGGTTACCTGAAGTTATAATTCGGCCCACTATGTTAGACCAGCACCATGCTCATCTTCCACCCTCTTCCTTCCTTTCCCTTCCCCAGTGGAGAGAGACAACCTGGCAGACTTCTGTGTCCTGGGCCAGCGTCCCCCTCCACACCTGGCCAGCCTGGCCCAGCTCAGCCAATTTGGAGGGGGTGGAGGTGCCCTCCTCAAGGGTGGATCTGGAGACCCCCAGAACCCCTCCCAATCCCCCCAACAACAACCCCAACAACAACACCCCCCCTCACCCCACGGCCAGCTCCACCACAGCCCCCCTCTACGTGGCCAGGTCCCCCCTCCCGGCCCTCCAGCCTCCCTTCAGCCTCTCCTCGGCCCCGGCGGGCTTCTCTCCCCCCAGCTTAGCCCTCAGCTGGTCCGACAGCAGCTAGCCATGGCTCACCTCATAAACCAGCAGCTCGCTGTTAACCGCCTGCTCGCCCACCAGCACCCACAGGCCCTCAACCAGCAGTTCCTCAACCACCCTCCCATACCTCGGCCCTCCAAGTTAGGGGCCCCTGGGGACCCCGGGAACAACCCGTCTGCTGCAGAGGTCTCCACTGATATCTACCAGCACGTCAGGGACGAACTGAAGAGAGCCAGCGTCTCACAGGCTGTGTTCGCTCGCGTGGCCTTCAACAGAACACAGGTAACCAGACTAACAGAACACAGGTAACACAGTTAACAGAACAGAGGTAACCATAGAACACTGGTGACATACTGTAACAGAACAGAGGTAACCATAGAACACAGGTGACATGCTATAACAGAACAGAGGTAACCATAGAACACAGGTGACATGCTATAACAGAACAGAGGAAACCATAGAACACAGGTGACATACTGTAACAGAACAGAGGTAACCATAGAACACAGGTGACATACTATAACAGAACAGAGGTAACCATAGAACACAGCTGACATGCTATAACAGAACAGAGGTAACCATAGAACACAGCTGACATGCTATAACAGAACAGAGGTAACCATAGAACACAGGTGACATATGTAAGAGGACACAGGTAACCATAGAACGCAGGTGACATAGGTAACAGAACACAGGTAACCATACTTGGATGGCCTTCAACAGCATACAGGGCAGGAAACCCACTAAGTATGTAGCCACACAGGGCAAGTCAGGGCAGGGCAGAGGTAAAGGAGTGAACACATAGGGTGAGAGGATGGAATAATGTAATGTCAAGGCTGATGTCCCATTCAAGCTTTACAAAACGATTTGGAATATTTGGATAACTTTGAGACAAGTTTCAATGATTTGGCTTCTTCTCTGGCAGACAGTTTCAGTTGAATCTCTGAGTGTTATGAGTGAGGTAAGCTGGCTGTGTTTCCCCGCTCCAGTTCAGTTTCCTCCTCCGCCCTCCCAGCAGTACACACACCTGCTGCATTCACTCACAGTCACGCCCCATTAGAGCCAATATGGAGCCCACATGAGGGGTGGGAGGTTACCGCTTTAGGGCAGGTGAAGTGTGTGTGTGTGTTGTCCGTGCATGCATGCATATGGTTTTACGTGCGAGTGCGTACAGAGTGTGTGTTATGCGTACAGAGTGTGTGTGTGTGTGCGCAAGCTGCGAGCCACTCATTCTAAATGTATACGTTTGCGGCGTGCGTGCATGTGTGTGTGTGTGTGCACCAGGGCCTGCTGTCGGAGATCCTGCGGAAGGAGGAGGACCCTCGCTCTGCTTCTCAGTCCCTGCTGGTCAACCTCAAAGCCATGCAGAACTTCCTCAACCTCCCTGAGGGGGAGAGAGACCGTATTTACCAGGAGGAGCGTGAGCGCAGCATGAACCCCCCTGTCGGCCTGCCCCCTACCCCTACCTCCAGCCCCGGGGGCCCCCGCCTCTCACAGGTACCCAGACCACCACCCACCGCCCCTCAAAACTACCATAGACATTCTCCACTAAACTCCTCTACAGCAGGGCCTGTGTGTGTCTGGTTGACTGTGGTGTGTCTGCCTGTCTGTCCTTGTGTCTTGTTGATAGTTTATGTTGTCTGTGTGTTTTTATTTTTGTCTGGCGGTTGGGACGTTTTTTTTTTTTGTTTGCTTTGATCGGTGTCTGTGATTTTAGTATTTGTTAGAGAAATGGACTGGGGAAAGGAAAGACACTAGTCTAACCGTATGTAACTATATGTTGAAAAAAGGCACATAAATACGTCTCATTGATTGTGTCTCTATGTTTTGTGCGTGTGATGTTAGATGAAGAGGTAATGAAGGTGGTAACAATTTAAATGTTTGACAGGACGTGTTTAGACCGACCATCACTAACCATGTCCCATGCCACCTCATGCAGAAGGTGTGGGAGAGAGGTATGGATGAACAGCTAACTCCTGACGCCTGGGCTTCTATCTGGAAGAATAAGACTAAAATCACCAACTCGGTGAGCAGTTCACCCATCTAAAATACTTTTATGTCTTGCAATACGTTACTACTGAGACTCTGCGAGCCGTGTGTTCATCCACAATCCCTTTTGGCTTGTTCACAGAAAGTACCTCACACACAGAATTCCCTTTGATCAGACATGGCTCAAATTCTTAGTGTACAGTAATGCTATGATTGATTTAGTTTGCATGGTACTGTGGAACTAACAAAATAGTCCCAAAGTCCAAGCAAATTTCTACCTTTGGTTTTCTGCAATACATGACAACTGCTAATTTGGAGTTCCTGTTGAAGATAAATACAGTATATTTTGGAATTGGAATAACAGAGGACTGACTAAAAAAGAGAGTTCTGTATCTCTCTTCACTTGTTTACAATAGAGACACAGCCTTTAACCTGTTGTCATAGCAACGTGCTCTAGAGAAAGGGACAATTCGTTTGGATGTGCTTCTCAACCCCACACAGCCTTTTAGGAGCGTCACAGATAATAATCTCTCTCTGATGCAATACGAGGGCACACACTGCATTCTGGGATGCATTTCTGTATTATCATTATTATGTCTAAATGTATCTTGCCATCATTTACGCTTGGGAATGTCAGATTACTAGTCTGGACCTGCACAGATAACCTCAAAGTCTCAAACATACTGAGATTCAATACAGCCTCATTCAAACAGGAACCACAAAGAAGAGGAGAGAGAATGGTTTGATGACTGTTAATCTGTAAACATTCTCCATGTCGGAACATGTACGTCTATGAGTATAATGTTTAAAATATGGTCTTGAAACCTCAACTTTGGTCTTTGGCGCAGGGACAACATGTGGACTAGAGTGGGCAGTGTTACCTACTCAGGCAAACTCTGATACAACTTCATGATTTGATAACTGGTTCTTTCTCCTCTTTCCCTGGTTCCTCCTACCCCTCCTCTCTCAGCCCAAGCCGCCAGGCCCCAACCCAGACCTGCCCCTAAAGCTGGAGTCTCTGGTCAACATCACGTCAGGTATCTATGATGAGATCCAGCAGGAGATGAAGAGGGCCAAGGTGTCTCAGGCGCTTTTCGCCAAGGTGGCTGCCAACAAGAGCCAGGTGAGAGGCCGGTTTCACCCATGACCCATGACATTGTCCCTATCCTGCTACAGCGTTCCCAACCTATTCTGCCACAGTGTGTCCCTCTGCTCGAGGTAGAAGTTGCCGTTAACAACAGATCTAAGGTCTGATTACCCAACTCCCAATCCTAACCTTAACCATTAAGGGGATGAAAACATATGTGGCCCTTGTCAGTGGTTAAGGGCAGTTTCTCCTGTCCCTGTGATGTGGGCGGCAGCTGGGGCCAGATGGAGAGGGGTTGATGACCCTCTCCCCCAGGCTGTTGTATCAGACAGTCAGTGTGTCTCAACAGCAGTAGGTAAACAATACCAGACAGATAAGCCAAATACCAACCTGGGGAAGAACTGATTCAGACATGTGATACCTGTCCTGCATATCTCGCCACCCCCCCCCCCCCCCCCCCCGCCACCCCCCCCCCCCCCCCTCCACTCCTTCAACAAACACACACTGTTTAGAACAAATGAAGAGATGGTGCTGTGGGAATAGATATTTACAATGGGGACACTGTTTGAATAGATATTTACAATGGGGACACTGTTTGAGTGGATATTTACAATGGGGACAGTGTTTGAGTGGAAATTTACAATGGGGACACTGTTTGAGTGGATATTTACAATGGGGACACTGTTTGAATAGATATTTACAATGGGGACACTGTTTGAATAGATATTTACAATGGGGACACTGTTTGAATAGATATTTACAATGGGGACACTGTTTGAGTGGATATTTACAATGGGGACACTGTTTGAGTGGATATTTACAATGGGAACACTGTTTGAGTGGATATTTACAATGGGGACACTGTTTGAGTGGATATTTACAATGGGGACACTGTTTGAGTGGATATTTACAATGGGGACACTGTTTGAATAGATATTTACAATGGGGACACTGTTTGAGTGGATATTTACAATGGGGCCACTGTTTGAATGGATATTTACAATGGGGACACTGTTTGAGTGGATATTTACAATGGGGACACTCTTTGAATGGATATTTACAATGGGGACACTGTTTGAGTGGATATTTACAATAGGGACACTGTTTGAGTGGATATTTACAATAGGGACACTGTTTGAGTGGATATTTACAATAGGGACACTGTTTGAGTGTGTGTCTACGTGTGAGTGTTTGTGAGAGAATATTACCTGTGTGTTTGTGTGTGTGTATGTTTGTGGTGATCAAGCAGTGTCTCCCAGGTTCAGGGTTCCAGGGGTGGCTGGGCTGAGTTGGGCTGGGGGTCACGGCTCACTGCATCAATTTGCTGCAGCTGGCCCAGAGAGGAGTGGAGAGAGGGATGCTGAGGGGGATGGGAGATGAGAGGAGAGAGGATGAGAACTGATCAGGTTATTAACACTGCATGCTGGTGGAGGCTGGATGCACACAACAGCTGGTGTCAAAGACTGGCCTAGTCTAGCAGAGCTAATCAAATCTTCTCCCCATCTCTCTCTCTCTCTTCCTCACCCTCTCCCCCCTCTCTCTCTCCCCTCCCTTCCTCCCTCTCTCCTGCTGTCTCTCCTCCCACCTACCTCTCTTAGGGCTGGCTGTGTGAGTTGCTGCGGTGGAAGGAGAACCCTAGCCCAGAGAACCGTACTCTGTGGGAGAACCTGTGTACCATCCGAAGGTTCTTGACCCTGCCCCAGACAGACAGAGACCTGGTGTATGAAGAGGAGTCCAGGCACCACCACAGTGAGAGGCTGCATACTGTACTACACCTGCCCCAAGAACCACAGGTGAGAGAGACCAGCTGATCTAGCATCAGATCCCTAACCTGAGTCCTAACCTTAGTGTCATGGTTCTCGCGCATGGACATGGGCTCAGTATGCACGAGGGTAACATGGTGTCTGATGTTTTTGGTATGGATAATTATTTGTGAGTGGATCTCTGTGTTTGAAGGGATGCTGTTATGAATATGTGACTTGAGTCTCTGCTTTCTACCCTGCATTGATGTTGTCTGATATGTCTGAATTGTAATATCTTTCCTGCTAAAATAAAATATTATATAAATATGGCCACTGAAGACTTGGGATGGCCACTGCAGACTTGAATGGATACTGGCAAGAATATCACTTTCCTTTGGTTTGATATCAAAACTTCTCATACAGTACATTGAGTCTTGTGGACTGGCCCCCTACAACCTTTTCACACACACACACAGACAAATGTATGCATATAGCATCATACACAGATGTACAGTAGTTCAGCGCTTCTGATTATCTTGACTTTCTCCAATGCAAGCCATGGTCATTATTGGATCGAATACACCGAGAACACACATTCATTTATTAATTAAAACTGAAGTCATGCGTGTGCAGACTAGGGTTTAATATTTTTACAGTATTTTACAAATATTCCATCACCAAAATACATAATTTTTCTCCCGGGTAACCCGCTATTTCCTGCCAAAACCGGAAGTGTCATTGAACATTTTTAAAGCACACACACACGTTAACATTTTGTGGTAACACACTAATATCAGGATTACCATGTGGAAAGAGGTGCAATGGAAAGGTTTCTCTCACTCTTTTCTTTGCCTCTCATTTTAATGTATTTTCCATTTCAACACAAATGCAAACATTTGATATTTTCGGAAAATACTTATCTAATAATTCTCAGTAATAACTACAGTAGTGACCATAATTTAACACAGGATCCCATCGTCTACACAGGGGCGTAAACACACTGTTGGTGGTGAGATTAGGTGTGGTGAGGAGGAAGTATCCCATTAGGTAAAGGTGATGGGGTGAAGAGATCAGGGGGAAGGATGGGGACACACCCTGACACGTCAATTATCAAAGTGAGATTACCCACCCACAGTGTGTCAATATCACTACGATACAATACGTCCAACACAGTTCACAGGACCCTCTCTCCAAAACACACACAGTAATCTCAGACCTCTCCTTTCCCATGCCATGCCATGCCATGCCATGCCATGTCATCCCACCCCCAACCCCTCCTACTTTTATTTTGGTGCTGTGTAAGGCAGAGATGGAAGAGGAAGCGAGACACCCCACTCCCTGTTTTTAAAGTAATTTTCTAGTTCAATGAAAGTCAATGAACTAAGTGTTTCCCTACTCCTGTCCTCAAGTATCCCCAACAGTACATATTTTTGTTATGGCCCGGGACAAGCAAACCTGATTTTACTTGTCAACTAATCATCAAGCCCTTGACAAGTTGAATCATGTATTTTTGTCCAGGGCTACAATAAAAAATGTGTGCTGTTGGGGTACTCGAGAAATGGAGTTGGGAAACACTGAACTAAGTAGACCAGACCCAGCTGCTATTGCATTGTCTATGGGAGACACATGCAGTTAAGTAGAACTGACCATGGTGCCTCCATTAGCATATTCTTCAGCTAGCTCCTCAAACACACAGACCAGACCAGAGAGGAGACAAAAAATATTCCACTAGTTGTTCATATTAGAGAGGAGATGGAAGGAAGGAGGGACTGAGAGGGGCCACACCAGGATGAAAGGAATGATAAGGAAGTTATATATATGGAAGAAGGAGAGTGATAGATGATACGGTAGGATGATCTTGGAGAGGGTGGGACAAATTATGGGTAGACCAAGGAGGGGGAAAGTCTGTCAGACAGAACCGCGGCAGGTAGCCTAGCGGTTAGAGCGTTGGCACAGTCAGGAGAGGAAAGCCCCTCCCTAAACCCAGATCAAACTCCATGCAGCACCCCTACCCGCCACACACAGACACACACACACGCCTCCCTTCATGTCACCACAGACAGACCACACATGTGTTCCAGCTGCTACTCAACTCAGTCACTCTTACACATACACTACCGTTCAAAAGTTTGGGGTCACTTAGAAATGTCTTTGTTTTTGAAAGAAAAGCACATTGTTTGTCCATTAAAATAACATCAAATTGATCAGAAATACAGTGTAGACATTGTTAATGTTGTAAATGACTATTGCAGCTGGAGATGGCTGATTTTTAAGGGAATATCTACATATGCGTACAGAGGTCCATTATCAGCAACCATCACTCCTGTGTTCCAATGGCCCGTTGAGTTAGCTAATCCAAGTTTATCATTTTAAAAGGCTAATTGATCATTAGAAAACCCCTGGGATGGCCATGGCAAAACCTTGATTCTGTGATCAGTGAACCATTTTTGTGTATGCTTTGGATCATTGTCCTGCTTGAAGATCCAACCACTTCCCAGATTAAGCTTCCTAGCAGAGGAAGTCAGGTTTTGATTAAATATCTGCTGGTACTTGATGGAGTCCATGATACCATGTATCCTAACAAGTTGTCTAGGGCCTTTGAAAGAAAAACAGCCCCACAACATCAAAGATCCACCACCATACTTCACAGTAGGGATGAGGTACTTTTCTGCATGGCTATGTTTCTGTCTACGCCAAACCCACCTCTAGTGTTTGTTTGGTCTCATCTGACCATAGAACCCGGTCCCATTGAAAGTTCCAGTAACGTTTGGCAAACTGTAGGCGCTTGAGTTTGTTGTTTGATGACAGGAAAGGCTTTTTTATGGCAACCCTCCCAAACAACTTGTTGTTATGTAGGTGGCATCAGACACACTTCCTCTTCCAGGGCGATAGTTAACAGCTCCAGTTGCTTTAAACTTCTTGCCCTGATAGTGGAAATGGGCATTTTCAACCTTTGAACTATTTACTGATTTGTGCAGCTCAACAACTTTTTGTTGCACGTCATTATTCTCGGGTCTTTCCCATAGTGATGGATGACTATGGGAACTTGGCCTGTGTGTCACCTCATATTTATACCCCAGTGAAACAGGAAGTCATGGCTTACCACTTAAATGTTCCTAATCAATCAGGTGAACTTAAAAACGTAAATTGTGAATGGGAATATACTTCAGTTAGATTTTACTAACTGAAGTATAAAGGTTTTTGGGAATATTTTGAATGAAAGACCAAGAGGATAAACAGCAAATATGTTTTTTTCACAGCCCGTTTTGCTCATATTTACCAAGGGTCACAATATTAGTGGAGGGCACTGTACGTGTTGTTTGTATAAGTTTATGTGAAGAATTGGCCAACTCACCGACCCCACACAACCACAGGCCAAAAAACAAAACGACTCGAGGGTAATGGATTATGAATAAACCACTGCGCTTTTTGCATATCTACAGTATCATGTGACATGTACTGTATGTGAGGCTGTGGGATTCTGATATCACCATGTGTGACTGCGTGTCCATTAGAGCCACAGGTGGAATTGTGTGTGTGTTGTGCGTGTGTGTGTGTGTGTGCGTGCGTCTTTGTGTGTCCTGTGCTCCCCTACCTACTCAGCCCCTCTCACACCCGTGGGGACAGCATCCTGTCCTGATGGCGCTGGGCTGGCTCTCTGGCTCTCCTCTCCAGCAGTACAGTATCTGCTGCTCTCTTTATACCTCCATGTGTTGAGCAGTAAGTGCGTCCCTCTGCTAATTTGGCAGGCCCTGCCCTTATGAATAATTTCTCTATTGTTTTTGCTAAATGTGATTCTGCTGCATGCGTGCGGGTAGCGGGTACTGTGGCCCGGACCCCCGCGCTGACTGCACTGTGGATTGAGACCCCAAGAGGGCTGGACTAGAAAGGGAGCTGCCAACAAGCCCCCTTCTTTCTGCACACGGACAGACGCACTTATACACACTTTTCTCCCTCTCTGTCTCTGTATGTCCTTTCACACGTAAACACTTTTATAAAGCTATTGGTTCCACTGATGGGCTAATTGTCAGTTTGAGCAGCTGAGTTCAGCTCTTAGCTCAGTAAACCACAGCCACATTCATGGTTTAATTACTGACAAGTGGAATGATTTCCACACACACACTTGAACACACAGAAAGGTCATATGCCAGCACACCCTCATACACACACCCTCATACACCTACCCTCATACACACACCCTCATACACACACCCTCATACACCTACCCTCATACACACACCCTCATACACACACCCTCATACACCCACCCTCATACACACACCCTCATACACACACCCTCATACACCCACCCTCATACACCCACCCTCATACACACACCCTCATACACCCACCCTCATACACACACACGCAAATATATAGTACTTTCACATTATCTCAGTTACAGTACAAGTACTGTAAACAACTCAGTATTCAAGCCACACACCTATGCAACAAAGACAGGCTCAGTCACACACACACACACACACACACACACACACACACACACACACACACACACACACACACACACACACACACACACACACACACACACACACACACACACACACACACACACACACACACACACACACACAGACTCATCCACTCCCCAGGCCTGCTGACACAGTAGAGAGACAGAGTAAAAAAACACACTGATTAACAGGAAAGATGAAGTCATGCAGAAAACCAACAGAAAACTGTATTTTCCGTCATTACATATTTATCTGTGTGTTAATGGTGTCTCCGGTGGCAACACACTGTCCCAGGCAGCCCCAACACACACACAGACACACACACACACAGCAACACACACACATACGCTCCCCACCTCTGGTCTGCCCCTGGCCCCAGGAGGACCAGCTCTCATTAAGGCTTTAGCTGAATATTTTATGTAGTATAATTCTTTCATAGTTCTGCATCTCTGTAATTCGCCTTGATTTGAGTTTAAAAGGAAAAATTTTCTTTAATGCAATGAACTCATGATGTTCCCTGGTCGCAGTTGGAAGAAAATGGAAAAGAAAGGAGAGAGAACAGTTTGGAAGAATATTGAATTATGTCACGAGAAGAACAACTTCCATCCTCAGTCTACAGTACTTTGTGGATGGAGGGGTGGAAAGGAGGATGGAGAGGGTAAGAAGGGATGGAGAGATGGAGGAGTCGAGGCTCAGTTGGAGGGATTGGAAGGGCAGAGGCTCCTTTAGAGGGGTGAAATGATGGAAGGCTGAGGGGTGGAGTGGACAGAGGGGATGAGGTCGGACTGAGAGGGGGGCTTTCATGGCTTTAGCAGAATTTGGATTCATTTAGAGTTGCAGTCATGTTTGCTTGGCACTGGCTCTCTTCATTAGTGTCCCTCTGCTTTAGAGAGAGAGAGACAGAGAGAGCACTAGATTAAGGAACCACCAGTCAGCCCAGTGTGTTTCTGTGTTTGGCTCAGCTCTCTCACACTACCACGGAGCCCAGCTCAGCGACCAGGCCTCTGTGTTTGTGTGGATCCATCGAAGAGTCCCCATCTGTGAAAGGAGTAGAGAAATGACTATATGGGGTCTGAGTCTATATGAGTGTGTGTGTATTTGTGAGTGTGTGTTTGTTCCTGGTTGTGGTAAAGGGAAGTGAAGGGGTGGGGTTAGTGTGTGTGCATGTGTGTGTGTGGTTGTGAGGACTGTGTGGTCCACATTAGGTCAAAGGGGAGAGCTATTTTCATCATGGCTCATTCCTTCTCTTTCCACCACTGACACCATTCCTTCTCATTCCTTCTCTTTCCACCACTGACACCATTCCTTCTCATTCCCTCTCTTTACACCGCTGACACCATTCCTTCTCATTCCCTCTCTTTCCACCGCTGACACCATTCCTTCTCATTCCCTCTCTTTCCACCACTGTCACCATTCCTTCTCATTCCCTCTCTTTCCACCGCTGACACCATTCCTTCTCTTTACACTGCTGACACCATTCCTTCTCATTCCTTCTCTTTACACTGCTGACACCATTCCTTCTCATTCCCTCTCTTTCCACTGCTGACACCATTCCTTCTCATTCCCTCTCTTTCCACTGCTGACACCATTCCTTCTCATTCCCTCTCTTTCCACTGCTGACACCATTCCTTCTCATTCCCTCTCTTTCCACCGCTGACACCATTCCTTCTCATTCCCTCTCTTTGTGTGGCTGCTGTTTGTTTCACACAGACATAAAAATAAGATAATAAACGTCAGAAAGTGGAAAAAAAACACCCAACCTACACTCTTCCTGTAAATCGCTATCCTCAAACAGCCCCCACAAGTGAAATCGGAGCAATTTTATGGTCTGGCCTGCCCTCAATATTATTTAAGTAATACCCTGTTATTATTGAAGAGGGAGAAAGAAAAGCGAATGACTATTATCTTTGTGGGTCCTTTAATTTTAATGCACCACAGATTTATAGCTTAGCATTCCAGAGCAGAGGCACAGTGACTGGGCGGGGGCCCGGGGCCGTGGTGCCCCACCCTGGTCATAAAGCCAGTGGGACAGCGGGATAGCAACGTGCCACAGAGCTCTCTCTGACACTCCTCCTGCACCAAACAAGACATCAGGACAACAACACTCCCCTGACTCCCTTGGTCTGACTTCCTCTCACTCTTCTTCTCTCCCCTCCACCCCTCACTCTTCTTCTCTCCCCTCCGCCCCTCACTCTTCTTCTCTCCCCTCCGCCCCTCACTCTTCTTCTCTCCCCTCCGCCCCTCACTCTTCTTCTCTCCCTTCCGCCCCTCACTCTTCTTCTCTCCCTTCCGCCCCTCACTCTTCTTCTCTCCCTTCCGCCCCTCACTCTTCTTATCTCCCCTCCGCCCCTCACTCTTCTTCTCTCCCCTCCGCCCCTCACTCTTCTTCTCTCCCTTCCGCCCCTCTTCTCTCCCCTCCGCCCCTCTCCCCTCCGCCCCTCGCTTTGAGCTATGAAGCTATGATTGGCTTTAACCAATGCACATCGCTGTTGAACTTAGCTCAGGCAATGGGCATTGCTGTTGTTGAACTTGTTAACCTTGTTGAACTTTTTGTTAAATGACCTCTGACCACTGTAGAATGCCTACACTGTAGAGTGGTCCGTAGCTTTGATGAGGGGGTCACTGAGCCACACTAATCAGCTGTACCTGCTTTCTCACCAGGTGCTGCACAGACAACCCCCACAACCCCTAAAGGACCACTCCCCGATGCGTGAGGACCCCATGCCCCTCCAGGGTTACGACGAAGGGTCACAGAATGTTGAAAGAGTCAGTTCAGGAGTCGGTGGTGGTGCGGTCATTAAGAAGCCTCGCTCACGCACTAAGATCTCTCTAGAAGCCCTGGGCATCCTGCAGAGCTTCATCCAGGATGTGGGTCTCTACCCGGACCAAGAGGCCATCCACACTCTGTCAGCCCAGCTGGACCTGCCCAAGCACACCATCATCAAGTTCTTCCAGAACCAGCGTTACCACGTCAAGCATCACGGCCGGCTGAAGGAGCTGGGGGAGGGGGCCGGTGGTGTGGACGTCAGCGAATACAGAGACGAGGAGCTCCTCTCCAGCTCAGAGGACCCTGAGTCCAGCGAAGACGGTCACGAGGAGATGTACCCCACTGCGGAGAGGGAAAGAGGGGGGAGCAACCCAGCAGGGTCAGCCCCAGCCCTGGCCCCAGCCCAGCCTTCAGGGACCAGCATGGGGGCCATGGAGGAGGGCAAGGACAAGGGGCATTCTCATGGTCTGGGTGGGGGCCGAGCCAGCTCCCTGCCCCCTGGTAGCTCCTCATCCAGCCCCAGAGAGCAGGCTGAGTTCCAGAGATAGAGACCCAGAGACCAGAGGAGACACAGAAAGAGAGCGAGACCGAGACAGACAGACATAAAAAGGGAAGAGAATGAGAACTAAAGACTGGTGGAGAGGAAGAGGGGCATGGATGAGACAATTACACACACACACACACACACACACACACACACACAGAAATACAGACGTATGGGGTCCAAAGTAGGCTTCGTCAAAGAGTGATTTAAGTGAAAATACAATATTTTACCTCAGCAACATGAAGCAGGGAAATGCCATGGTAACAGCTGTCATGTGTAACAGTTAGAATAGCGTGTTCTCTAACGTTGAGCCACTAGACAGAGAGAAAAACAAACATACACACACATCTCACCCCTGGCCACAAGAGGAACTTGCCACATCAACACCACTTTTGAATTGAGCCAATCCCAAAAACTCAGCCTCACCCAAGGCTCTCATCGGCTCTGTCCAATGACTGCTCTCCCTAATGTCTCAACCACACCCACATACAGAACACTTGTCCTTATTTCGATGTTGGGTCTTGGGTCAGGCCACTAACTGACACTCATAGACTGAATACTGGGGGGCCTGCTCTGACCTCTACTGTCCCATGGGTCCCTTGCTCCATATGCAGACTCCAGATCTACAGCTCATCACTAGCTGGCTAAGGAGTTTTTAGGGCGGCTGTGGCTTTCCTTCACCTCCTCCCCCTCTCCTCCCCTCCATGACAGGACTCCTCTAGTCTTTGGTCTTTGACAGTGGTGGCAGTTTGAGTGGGTGGGTGGGTGGGTGGGCGGGTGCGTGGGTGGAGCTAAGAACAGTGGTATGGGAGAATTCACCAATGATAAACAAATATGGTTTGTCAATTGAGCTTTACGGTCTTTTTAAAGTTGGAATCGCCACTCCCAACCCACTCCTGTCGCCATCCCTCAATGAAGCAACCACACCCTACCCCCTACTTTAAATAGGGATTATTCTCGTCACTCTTCAGCACTTATCCCACACTAACATAGTTTTTATGTCCACCACACTCTCTCCCTATCTCCCCCAGTCATGCCTCAGCCCAGTCTCCCCCAGTCATGCCTCAGCCCAGTCTCCCCCAGTCATGCCTCAGCCCAGTCTCCCCCTTTTTACTCCTTTGTGATTACTGTGGCTTACAAGGACACTAGTAGGTAAACCTATCGTGGTTTATGCGGACATAAGAGAGACAGAGGACAGCTTTGTGAGGACATGAGGACCCAGTGGTGTGAAAGGACACTCAGGGCTACAGTTATTCTGGACTGTACCCTTGCCTACCCACCCTCGCCCTATGTGGAGAGAAACAGGGAGGGGGACACAACAGAACGGAGATTCAGCAACCAAACAATCAGTCACTTTATGTGCGGAAGCCCACCCCTCCTCTCTTCCTCTCTTTCGCCCGTCCCTCGTTCCTACCTTCTTTCTCTCTCTGTGTAATTGGTGCCTACAGTCGTGCCGTTCCGCCACACCTACCCGCACTTAACTCCTCCTCCCTATTTATTGTTATCTTTATTCATGATTATTATTACTGTTGTTGTTTTTACAGTTGTTTTTACAGTTGTTATTACAGCTGTCATCGCTGTTTATTTTTGGTTCTATTTTCATGGCTTTAATATTGGCTTTCCGAGCACCGTGGTTGTTTTGGTAACGAGAGACGTTTTTGAGACATGAGAAACACACGCTGCCAAAAAAAAGAAAATGTCCTGTTATGTAAACTTTGATGTATTTTTCCAAAGAAAGAAAGCCTTTTTTTCAGAAACAGGAGTAGAATCCCAAAATTTTACGAAACAATAAATAAATTGTGCTTTTGCTGTAGATGTTGACAATCTAACTTCTTTGGAAAACATGGCAGGCTTGTTTGTTAAATCCATATATGAAAGTGGGTACTTATGTCAAAGTATGCATCCCAAAAGGCACCATATTCCCTATATACATGTAGGGCACTACTTTTGACCAGACCCTGGAAAAAAACGTATTGCACTATACAGGGAATAGCGTGCAATGTGGGACACAGTCGAAGTTACAGAGGAACCATGATCTGTCTGGCTGTCTAGGCACCTGCAACTAAGACTGACATGCCTTGTAATCTTGACAATCATCAATACATTGTGTTTTCTCATCAATACATTGTGTTTTCTCATCAATACATTGTGTTTTATCATCAATACATTGTGTTTTATCATCAATACACTGTGTTTTATCTCTATGATTCTGTCAATCTGTCATGTTCAGAGTAAAATCATGTCTGTATATCCAATATCATGTCATACAGTGAGAGCCAGTCACATCCAGAGAGTGATTAAAACAACACCAATGCGGAGCTCTTCATACTCAGCTCAAATACACACACACACACACACACACACACACACACACACACACACACACACACACACACACACACACACACACACACACACACACACGCACACACGCACACACACACACACACGCGCACACACACACACACACACACACACCTCCCCCCCTCCACCTGTGGTTAGCCCTGCATTTCTCCAAGCCAATCAATTAGAGGCCTCCCTAAACCCTCATGGCTGAGGTTTCTAATAAGAGGCAATGCAATGACAGTAATTCACATGGAAACGCTGCTGGCTGACTGGTTGGCTGGGTTGTTGACTGGTTGGCTGTGCTCTCAGACTCTCCTTGTCCCATGAGGGGCTACTATGGCTCAGTGGCCCTGTACACTCAGCCCTGAGTGACTGACTGCTCCCCAGACACCAGTCACACAGACCAGCCTCGGACAAGGGCCATGTTCATTAGGAATGGGAAATATGGAATATTAGCACACCCCATCCTATCAGTGGAGGCTCCTTAGAGGAGGAAGGGGAGGACCATCCTCCTCAGTGAATTTCATAAAAATAAGAATGCTTATACTCACCACTAGAGGGATATCAACAGACCACCAACTTACTACCCTGAGACAAGCATGGAAGAGCACTAGTAAGCCAGTGACTCAGCCCCGTAATAATATTAGTAGACTACACTCAAACATAGGACCTACTGAAGAGATGAGTCTTCAGTAAAGACATAAAGGTTGAGACGGAGTCTGCGTCTCTCACATGGATAGGCAGACCATTCCATGAAAATGTAGCTCTATAGGAGAAAGCCCGGCCTCCAGCTGTTTACTTAGAAATTCTAGGGACAATAAGGAGGCCTGCGTCTTGTGACCGGAGCGTACGTGTAGGTATGTACGGCAGGACCAAATCTGAGAAATAAGTAGGAGCAAGCCCATGTAATGCTTTGTAGGTTAGCAGTAAAACCTTGAAATCAGCCTTAGCCTTTCACAGGAGTAATATGATAAAGTTTTTTGGTTCTTGTCAAGATTCAAGCAGCCATGTTTAGCACTAACTGAAGTTTATTTAGTGCTTTATCCGGGTAGCCGGAGAGTAGAGAATTGCAGGAGTCTAATTTAGAATAGACAAAAGCATGGATTAGATTTTCAGCATAATTTTTGGACAAAAAGTTTCAGATTTTTGCAGTATTAAAAAGATGGAAAAAAGCTGTCCTTGAAATATTCTTGATATGTTCGTCAAAGGAGAGATCAGGGTCAAGAGTAACGCTGAGGTCCTTCACAGTTTTATTTGAGACGACTGTACAACCACCAAGATGAATTGTCAGATCCAATAGCAAAACTCTTTATATTCAAACACAGACTTCCAGGGTAGGCAATTTTGGGGCTTTACCATCTTTCATCAAAATGTGAAAGTTGACATTGTGTTTCTGAATGACATCCCCAAGAGGTAAAATATATAATAAAAACAATAGTGGTCCAAAAAACGGAACTTTGAGGACAAACCATCCACAGAGACGAACTGATATCTTTCCGACAGATAAGATCTAAACCAGGCAAGAACTTGTCCGTGTAGACCAATTAGGGTTTCCAATTTCTGTGGTGATCGATTGTGTCAAAAGCGGCACTAAGGTCTAGGAGCATGAGGACAGATGCAGAGTCTTGGTCTGATGCCATCAAAAGGTAATTTACCACCTTCACGAGTGCAGTCTCAGTGCTATGATGGGGTTTAAAACCAGACTGAAGCATTTCGTATACAATATTTGTCTTCAAAAAGGCAGTGAGTTGCTACGCAACAGCAACAGATAAGACTGCATCTAGGGTATTACGTAAGGTCACATTTAGATCCTCAGTTAGGTGGTTGAACGATTTTTGTAGGGAGTCTAGAAGGGCATCTAGGAATCTTTGGGTTGTCCAAGAATTTATAGCTCAGCTTTTGATAATCCTTGGTTGGGGTCTGAGCAGATTATTTGTTGCGATTGCAAACGTAATAAGATGGTGGTCCGATAGTCCAGGATTATGAGGAAAAACATTTAGATCCACAATATATTTATTCCACGGGACAAAACTAGATCCAGGGTATGACTGCGGCAATAAGTAGGTTTGGAGATATATTGGACAAAACCCACTGAGTAGATGATGGCTCCAAAAGTCTTTTGGAGTGGTCTGTGGACTTTTCCATGTGAAAATTGAAGTCACCAAAAATGTGAATATTATCTGCCATGACTACATGGTCTGAGAGGAACTCAGTGAGGACGCTGTATACGGCCCAGGAGGCCTGAAACAGTAGCCATAAAAAGTGATTGAGTAGGCTGCATAGATTTCATGACTAGAAGCTCAAAAGATGAAAACGCCGTTTTTTATTTTAAATTGCTGTCGTAAATGTTAGCAGCACCTCCGACTTTGCGGGATGCGTCGGGGGATATGGTCACTAGTGTAACCAGGAGGAGAGGCCTAACTTAACACAGTAAATTCATCAGGCTTGAGCCATGTTTCAATGGCACAATCTCTTTTAATAATGACAGGAATGGCTGTGAACTGTGTTTACGTGTGATCAGAGGTGTATTCATTCCGCCGATTCTGTTGAAAAACGTTCCTTAAACGGAAGCAAACGGAACTAAACGGGGATAAACATACCTGAATTTGTCCAATAGAAACTTTCATTTGCAACTGTTGGACTAATGATTACACCCTAGATCAGCTAGACGCAGGCAAGAGTGTGCAAAGCAGTAAGGAATGTGTCACTGTCTGTCCGTGTGTCACTTTCTGTCACCTCAAATGTTTCACTCGACCTGTGTGCACCTACGTTGTAAACCTTCATTCATATGTTGTAGCAACCTCTTGATGGGTATAGTGAAAATGTGAGTACCATGTAGTAGCCTAAACCTATCAATGTTACATTGAACTGGGTGAATAGAATGTGAATGACAGTCATCCAATATGCTGTAAAAAAAAACGGTCCTCCATCCTTTTAAACGGCACCGACCGCCACTGCAGCCTATGTACATGTTGCCAGTGATGTTCTCATGTGTTGCTTGCCCAGCTATTTCACACACCCTCAAGTCTTGTTAGACCTCTCAACCATTTGTGTCTTTCAGTCCCATTTTGTACTGTAAACCAGTGAGAACATTTGGATCTGAGCTGTGTGATTGGAGCGTCAATCAGAAGCTATTAGCAGCTATCACAGACCCATGTGGTCTTTGTGTGAGTGAGTCAAGTAAAGTAGCTCACCTGCAGGGTTATTGTGATTACTCAGTGGGCTATACCCAACCACACCACACTTATACCTGTCAGTCAAAGCTACTGCCCCGCCCCTGTCATTACTGACTGGCCTGCCACACACGCACACACATACGCACACGGACTCAGACAAACACACACGCATACACACACAACTTTACACTAATGAGTCCCAGTTCTGATGAGAGACGCAGGGGGTAGCCAGAGTCTTGTGTTTAACCTGCCACAGGGGGTGGGCAAACACAGTGTGTGTCCCAGCTCTGATGAGAGACGCGGGGGGTAGCCAGAGTCTTGTGTGAGTGCATGTGTGTATTTCACTTACTCTGTCCTCCTCCAGCTCTGTCATATAGTCATCAGAGAGACGCTTGACAAACAATAGAAGCCCAATGTTCCTGATGAGCTGAACGGTCAAGGTTCCTTCTTTCTTCTTCTCGTTCTTTTTCTCTCTCTTTCTCTCCTCCTCCCGACAGAGGACAATAACAACTCACGCTGTGTAATTGGGCCTGATACGGAGGCCCATCCTCCTCTATGGCTAGGCTGGCAGGACACATTCTCCCTGTGTGACGTCGCCATCAGAATACTCAATATTCACACTTACTGCACATACAGTACATTCACACTTACTCCACATACAGTACATTCACACTTACTGCACATACAGTACATTCATACTTACTGCACATACAGCATATTCACACTTACTGCCCATACAGCATATTCACACTTACTGCCCATACAGCATATTCACACTTACTGCCCATACATCATATTCACACTTACTGCACATACAGCATATTCACACTTACTGCCCATACAGCATATTCACACTTACTGCACATACAGCATATTCACACTTACTGCACATACAGTACATTCATACTTTCTGCACATACAGTACATTCACACTTACTGCACATACAGTACATTCATACTTTCTGCACATACAGTACATTCACACTTACTGCACATACAGTACATTCATACTTTCTGCACATACAGTACATTCACACTTACTGCACATACAGCATATTCACACTTATGGATAGTCCCACTCCCTCATAGCATGCTGTGATGGATCTTCCATTTTGTTGCAGTTTTGACATCGCCACAACTGTACAGAATTCAGATCGCTTTAAGTTGTTGTTGCTGTTGTTGTTGTTGCTGTTGTTGTTTTGTGTGGGATGGGGAATGGGCATTTATTTGACTTTTGTTTTCTTGCAAAACCTCTTGACTAAGCACAATGTTCCACTTAACCTTTCTGAAACAGTGCATTCAGACAGCTTACTTACCTAATACTGTAGTTCTCATTCAAATGATCAGTTCTGCAGCTATCATTCTTTTCCTTCATCAACTTCATCATCATCATCATTGCCGACAATGTGAATCAGGATTTCTGTCTGGTACTATTTGCATTCCCTGTTTAATTATACCAGTTATCACAAAGTGATCATTAGAACTTTTAATGTTAAGGCTCTTATGTTCTTTTTTATTTGTTTGGTTGATATTTTATTTTTCAAATTGCTGTCGTTGTTTAAATAAAAGTGCATCCAATGAAAAGAAGACTATTGTCTTGTCGGTCTGTGTTTTGAGCTTGTATGTAATCTGCATGAGGTTCATAGTTTATGTCCATCCTTGGTATTGCATTAAATAATATTATGTCTGTTCTTAAAAACGAGTATTTGAGAGTAGTCCGCCTTTATAACTAAACAATGCTATGTTGTCTATAAAAGGGTGGATGAGGTCTGGGGTGGAGGAGGAAGTGGGGAATTTGGGCAAGCCATGGTGTGGCCACAGGAATCAAATACTGTGTTATTTGTACATAAAGACAATCAAAGCAAACCAGGATCTGAGAAAAAAACTACCCATGAGACCGTTTTGGGGTGGAATTGACTGGAAACAGTCCGTCGCTGATGACAATGTAACTATCCTTGTTTATTCTGTAAAGAAATGCTTCTTAGAAAACAGTTAAGTTACTTAGGAGTACACCATGGGTGTTCCAGAGCCGAATTACAAACAAACTCTGTCCGTCGCCAGCTTCCTCTAGATTGGCAGACACATTACGGTTCAGGCTCAGGCTCTCTTTTTAATAAACCACATTTATCAGAAGAAACCTGACTAGAGGAGACCATAATGACCATTGTGTGACATTAGAAATATGAGGCTTTAAGTATCCACCAACTTGGACTGAATATGAGCAATACTGATTAAGGTGATCGATAGCATTTTCTCCACTAATAACCCTGTTCAGACTGCGTGGTCCAAGTTATCACTCCTGCCCCTATTCCAGACCTCCAGCGTTCAGTTATCACTCCTGCCCCTATTCCAGACCTCCAGCGTTCAGTTATCACTCCTGCCCCTATTCCAGACCTCCAGCGTTCAGTTATCACTCCTGCCCCTATTCCAGACCTCCAGCGTTCAGTTATCACTCCTGCCCCTATTCCAGACCTCCAGCGTTCAGTTATCACTCCTGCCCCTATTCCAGACCTCCAGCGTTCAGCCACCTCAGTATTCTAGAACCCTAGGACTCTCACCACCTACAGTACCTCTCACCCACTCAGGCAATATCTTCTCCCCCTCTCTCTCTCTCTTTCTCCTCTTCTCTCTCCCCCTCCCATAGCTGCCACCCCACCCAACTCCTCTCCTCACCCTCCTCCCCTCCCCTCCCTCATTCCTCTCCCCAGCTTTGCGGTGCTTTCCATCTGTCCTCTGGGTTCCTCTGGTTTTCATTCAGCGCCAGCCCCCCAATCTCCTAATTGAACTCATTATTCGCTCAATTGGCAGGCTTTAACCCTTTGTGCTGCAGGTCCTGGAGCTGGTTGTCATTAGACAGGGGATTTACATTGCAATGGAGGGGATCGGCTACGGCAGCGGGGTAGAGAGCTTTAGGGGTGTCGGAGTGAAACCGTCGCAGGCCTCACAAGATTTGTCAGTGATAAGTATCCCTCAGCCTCTTGGATTAGATTTAGGGCTGGTTGGGGAATGGGGAGACAGCAGTGTCACGGCATGGTGGTCAGACCACCCAGAGACCTGTGGTTCTGTTCTGATGTATAGTATAGTACTCTAATATCTCTTAGCTGGCTGAGGGCTGAGGAGGAGGACTGCTCTCTCTCTCCTCCTCCCTCCCTCCCCCAAGCTATTGAATTCTGCCTGACTGAGACCCTGGATAAGCTAGTGTCCTCCTGGTACTGGAAGACCAACACCACCAGTCAGCAGCAGCCAGGTTAGAGTTAGGGTTGAACCGGGGTGTGGAAATGAAGTTAGGGTCTCCTCTGACGCAGTAAATATTTTCTGTTTCTAATTAACCAACCACAGAGAATTGCATGTCAGGAAATGTTAGGGGCCCATGTGGTCGTGGTTTCTAGTGGACACCATAAACAGCATCATTGTTTCAGACTTAGAGGTTTAGGGTAAGGGAAAGAGGGATACTAGTCAGTTGTACAACTGAATGCATTCCTCTGAAATGTGTCTTCAGCATTTAACCCAACCCCTCTGAATCAGAGAGGTGCGGAGGGCTGACTTAATAGACATCCACGTCTTCGGCATCCAGGGAACAGTAGTAACCTACCTGCCTTGTTCAGGGGCAGAATGGCTGATTTTTACCTTGTCAGCTCGGGGATTCAATCCAGCAACCTTTCGGTTACTGATCCAACGCTCCTTCCCTCCAGACCACCATAATGTACAGCTTGTGTAGAAAAGCCCAAGCTGAATGTGGGGGTGTATAGGGTCAGTACTGACAGGAGGGAGGGAGATATGTCACTTTGGACTCTGGTAGTCTAATTTCGGCAAACAAACTTTCCATAGCTTTTAAAATTGTTCCACCTTCTTACAATTATACATGTGGAACAACTACCATAGGCCCTACTTCAACCAGCAATCCTGAAAATACAGTACGAGTAAGAGACAGTTGGAGCCAGGGTCTGGGTCTGGGCAGTGAGATTGACAGGCTTTGTGTGCCCAGGGCCCCTCAGGCAGCTGTGAGGGCACCACTGCTCAATATTAGGGTATTTTGAGAGAGTGATTAGATGCCATTAGAGGTGGGGGGGGGGCAGGTGTCGCGCTAACCATTATTACCCACAATGCTGCAGCTCACACACCTGTGATCTCCCACTGACATACACACAGATACATGCATGTGTACACAGTCAGCCACACGCACAGCATTGATGAGGATATGGAAGACCTTTGAATTCCACAGACAGTAAATCGAATTCGAATCCAATAGCTGTTCTGGCTCTAGACTAGATATCCCCCATTTACCACAGATAAAGAATCTCTCATTCTTGTCAGTGAGTCGATCTTCATCATGTCAGTGTGAACAAGTGAGGGATTGAGGGAAATGTTATCCGTCACAGAGGCCTGTCCCATGGGGCCTTGCTCTGCAGCAGCAGGACAGCTGTCAAGTGTGTTAGAGTACATCAGTCTAAACCACTGTTGAACAAAGACCATGAGTCCCGTAGACAGGTGACAGGGGACTAGAGACAGGGACGGGATAGCAATACTACGACAATAATTACATTACTGTACTGTACTGTTCTGTTAGTTTCTGTCAGTGCTGAGAAGAATTGAGAAATTAACTATGTGTTATTGTCTATATTTGATGATTGGAGACTGCTTTCTTGGTCTCGTGTCTAAATGAAGTTGGTTTTCAACAGAAAATACATAAGCATACTCAGTGCTGTAAAGTACAACAAGTAGTTTTTTTATGTACTTTACTATTTCTATTTTTGACAACTTTTACTTTTACTTCACTACATTCTAAAGAAAATACTGTACTTTTTACTCCGTGCATTTTCCCTGACGACCAAAAGTACTCGTTACATTTTGAAAGCTTAGCAGGACAGGAACATGGTCCAATTCACGCACTTATCATGAGAACTTCCCTAGTCAACCCTACTCTGATCTGGCAGACTCACTAAACACTCATGGTTTGTTTGTAAATTATGTCTGAGTGTTGGAGTTTGCCCCTGGCTATCTGTACATTTTAAAAATATGAAAATTGTGCCATCTGATTCCCTTAATATAAGGAATTTGCAAATATTTATACTTTTACTTTTGATACTTAAGTATATTTTAGCAATTACATTTACTTTTGATACTTAAGTATATTTAAAACCATATACTTTTATACTTTTACTCAAGTAGTATTTTACTGGTTGACTTAACTTTTACTTAATTTCTATTAAGGTATACTTACTTTTACTCAAGTATGACCATTAGGTACTTTTTCCACCACTGAGAATAATGTTATCAAACAGTGTTCAGGGAGAGAACAGGACACCCAGAGACCAAGACTTACAACAGAAAACAATATGTATTTTTTAAATAATTTTTAAAGAATTCCATATGACTCATGTCAAGTCTGTTGAAGTAGTGAAGATTGGGTGGGTTGTGGTTGAGTTGGCTTTCATTTGTCTAATCGTATCACGATCTTTGCAGCCACAATCTCCAATATAAGAAGACTAACAGATGCTGCAATTAAAAATATATCACACCCACCACATCTCTCTAAATCCTGGAATAACTCATCTCTACTGTGCCATTAAAGATACATGAGGAGGGGAAATGTAATAATTTCATCCATGACAAGACCTAGCAACCACTTCAGTTGAAATAGTATCACACACCTACTGAACACTGAAGAATTATAATTCATTCCGAATACATCTACAGATTAGATCCTAATAATATAAAGAAAGATAATAAATGTAGGGTTGAAATACTAATAAATAATTCCACACTATCAGTGTTATTGTCAAAGTACTAATAAATAATTCCACACTATCAGTGTTATTTTCAAAGTACTAATAAATAATTCCACACTATCAGTGTTATTGTCAAAGCACTAATAAATAATTCCACACTATCAGTGTTATTGTCAAAGTACTAATAAATAATTCCACACTATCAGTGTTATTGTCAAAGCACTAATAAATAATTCCACACTATCAGTGTTATTGTCAAAGTACTAATAAATAATTCCACACTATCAGTGTTATTGTCAAAGTACTAATAAATAATTCCACACTATCAGTGTTATTGTCAAAGTACTAATAAATAATTCCACACTATCAGTGTTATTGTCAAAGTACTAATAAATAATTCCACACTATCAGTGTTATTGTCAAAGTTCTGAATGTACAACTTGACTGACTTAGATTGTGAAAGGGAAGTAGTAAGAATTGTAGTGTGGGATAACAGTATTTCCTAGTTCGTAGAACAGTAGAGAGTAGTAAATTGGCCTGATTGAGGGTTAACACATGGCGGACGGATGGAGGGAGGGTGTGAGATGCCATCAGTGTCCCCCTGGATGTCCCCTCTCGCCCCAGGCGATGGGATGAGGTGGGGTTGGTGAGGAGCAGGTGTGTAGGCGAGGGGTGCCCCAGGGTGGTGGTGACCCTCTCTCAGCTTTAGCCCTGCCCTCCTCTGATGTCTCCTGACAGGGTGGCACGATGCTGGGAAAGGGCTGAGGACATCACAAGACATCCCTCAACACACACAAACACACGCATGCACACACACGCACATACACGCACACACACAATGCTGAGAACAGGGCTGAGGATGTCAGAGCACCAGAGCAGGTCAGCATAGTACAACTGACTACCACAGTCCATTCTCACACATAACCACAACTTATTTTTCTAGCAGTAAATCTTTGAATGGTCTATGTTTACCTAAGACACAGATGAATAGCAAAATGGCAGTGTTGTGTAAGACATTGAGGTTGGTTTGATCAGTAGGATGTATTAAGATAAACAGACAGGAGGGGAATAAGTGGCAGACCTGCATTCACCTCCGACCTCCATTCACCTCTGACACCTGAAGAGAACACAGATAATATGCAGCAGAGGACAGGCTATGTTGTTGAATCACCAGAAAGGGATCAATCATTCAATGATTACTGCATAACAACTTTCTCTCTTTACCTATACTCTCTCTCTGTCAACAAATCAACTCATCAATTGTTTGTTTTTTTTATTTAACCTTTATGTAACTAGGCAAGTCAGTTAAGAACAAATTGTTTACAATGACGGCCTACCCCGGCCTCCCCTAACCCGGACGATGCTGGGCCAATTGTGCGCCGCCCTACGGGACTCCCGATCATGGCCGGTTGTGATACAGCCTGGGATCGAACCAGGGTCTGTGCCTTAAACCGCTGTGCCAATCGGGAGCCCAGTCAATTAGATGTACTGACAGAATTATCATTCAAACTGATGAAGGAGCTTCTGCTGCTTTGCCAAGGCCCGCCAACTCAGCACATCAACACCCCTAACCCAACTACCCAGAACACACAGAAACACACACACACACACACACACACACACACACACTAACATGAGCATGCAGCATGCTCACACTGTATTCGATATTCACCAGAACAAGCTGTGACATGATGGGTTCTTCGGATTAAACAGTTTAACAGCTGATGGAGAGCTACTATACAGTACCACACACTCCCAACGCATACACAAAGGCCCATTCTCCGTACCACTGTGACTGGGACAGGCAGATACAGGAAAGAGAGGGATATAAGAGGAGGAGAGATGTAGTGTCCAGATTAATGAGTGATCCTTCAGGGTCAGCTTCCAGGGACCTCTGCTGTTTAGATAGCGTGTGACCTTTGACCTGGTTCCAGTCTGTGCGTCAGTCATTAGGACAAACAGTGTCATTATAAACTCTCTACTGTGGCCAAGGTGACTCTGGGTATTAGCGGGGTGGAGGAGGAATAAAGAAGACATGCTGTCTAGTTCATAAACAGAGAAAGTAATGAAAATAGCAGAGATTTTACACTGTTATTGAAATGCATTGATAGGAGAAAAAAAATTATACAGTACCAGTCAAAAGTTTGGACACCTAGTTATTCAACGGTTCTTTATTTTTTACTATTTTCTACATTGTAGAATAATAGTGAAGACATCATAACTATGAAATAGCACATATGGAATCATGTAGTAACCAAAAAAGTGTTAAACAAAACAAAATATATGTTATATTTGAGATTCTTCAAATAGCCACCCTTTGCCTTGATGACAGCTTTGCACACTCTTGCCATTCTCTCAACCAGCTTCATGAGGTAGTCACCTGGAATGCATTTCAATTAACAGGTGTGCCTTATTAAAAGTTAATTTGTGGATTTTCTTTCCTTCTTAATGTGTTTGAACCAATCACTTGAGTTGTGACAAGGTAGGGGTGGTATACAGAAGATAGCCCTATTTGGTAAAAGACCAAGTCCATATTATGGCCAGAACAGCTCAATTAAGCAAAGAGAAACAACAGTCCATCATTACTTTAAGAGATGAAGATCAGTCAAATCTGTAAAGTTTCAAGAACTTTGAAAGTTAGTGTGACCATAATTTGTTTTTCAACAGGACAATGTCCCAAAACACACCTCCAGGCTGTGTAAGGGCTATTTGACCAAGAAGGAGAGTAACGGAGTGCTGCATCAGATGACCTGGCCTCCACAATCACCCAGTGTGTATGTGTTTTTCACACTGTGTGGAAGGGTGTGTATTAGAACCATTTTACAGGGATGTGTATGTGTTTGTCACACTGTGTGGAAGGGTGTGTATTAGAACCATTTTACAGGGACGTGTATGTGTTTGTCACACTGTGTGTACGTGCTCATCCTCAGCACTGCGTGGGAGGGTATGTATTAGAACACCTGTGTACCAGCACAATACCTCCCATCCTGTCTGTCACGCCCAATTAGCCCTCACTGAGCGCGTGCAGAGTGACCCCCCTACCCCCCCAGCCTCTCCTCTCTCTCCCCCTTCTGATTGGCCGATGGCTGCTGTGATATCATTGAGTCTCTGTCTCCCTGGTAGCAGTGGCCGTCTGCAGATGGAGGGGCAGATATCATTCACAGACAGGCACATGCACACGCACACACACACCCACTGATAGCATTCACAGACTCTTTCATCCACACACACATCTTGCACATCAGTGGGCTTGTGGCCCATCTAGGACGAGATGGTGCACGCTAACAGCCTCTGCCCCCACCGCGCTGGGAAGTTGGCAAGGGCACACAACTGCCACACACAGACTGCCACACTGACAGAGCGAACTAAATATGAAAATATTTCACATACTTCAAGAACATGTTTTGGTTGGGCAATGGTCAAAGGCAGGCTGTATCACTGGAGAGAAGGAAGGGGGGACCCATAACTGGCACAGACACTGGCACACTGACAGAACTTACAGAGAACTCTGCTTTATGAGTATGATGAAGTCTGAATGTGAACATGATATGATGATGTCCCATACTTTATAAGAAGACCTTTTATGACTCACATTGTGGAATGTTCTAGAACAGAGCCAAGACTCCAAATTCCACTCATCTACCAGAAGTGGAAAAGTAAGGTGAAGGGCCAGATTACATCATAGGTCTGATTGACGTGTTGTGATTAGGGACTATATGGAGCTGTACAATATGTGACATGGGATAACTAGCTAAAGGTGAGAGATACAAATTAAAAGTAACATAATTGTGGGTAGAGTTGGATAGAGAAAGAGTGGCTCAGGGCATAGTTAACAATCATTACAAGAAATCAGAACCAATATCTATATATACAGTGCATTCTTAAAGTATTCAGAACCCTTCCCTTTTCCAACATTTTGTTATGTCACAGTCTTACTCTAAATATGATTAAATAAAATGTTTTCCTCATCAATCTACACACAATACCCGGTAATGACTAGGCAAAATAAGAAATATTAGCAAATGTATAAAAAATAAAAAACAGAAATACCTTATTTACATAAGTATTCAGACCCTTTGTTATGAGATTCGAAATTGAGCTCAGGTGAATCCTGTTTCCATTGATCATCCTTGAGATGTTTCTACAACTTGATTAGAGTCCACCTGTGGTAAATTCAATTGATTGGACATGATTTGGAAAGGCACACACCTGTCTATATAAAGGTCCCACAGTTGACATTGCATGTCTGAGCAAAAACCAAGCCATGAGGTCGAAGGAATTGTCTGTAGAGCTCCGAGACAGGATTGTGTCGAGGCACAGATCTGGGGAAGGGTACCAAAACATTTCTGCAGCATTGAAGGTCCCCAAGAACACAGTGACCTCCATCATTCTTAAATGGAAGAAGTTTGGAACCACCAAGATTCTTGCTAGAGCTGGCCGCCTGGCCAAACTGAGCAATCAGGGAGATGACCAAGATCCCGATGGTCACTCTGACAGAGCTCCAGAGTTCCTCTGTGGAGACGGGAGAACCTTCCAGAAGGACAACCATCTCTGCAGCACTCCACCAATTAGGCCTTTATGGTAGAGTGGCAAGAAGGAAACCACTCCTCAGTAAAACGCACATGACAGCCCGCTTTGCCAAAATGCACCTAAAGGACTCTCAGACCATGAGAAACATGATTCTCTGGTCTGATGAAATTACTCTTTGGCCTGAATGTCAAGCGTTACATCCAGAGAAAACCTGGCATCATCCTTACAGTGAAGCATGGTGGTGGCAGAATCATGCTGTGGGGATGTTTTTCAGCGGCAGGGACTGGGAGACTAGTCAGGATCGAGGGAAAGATGAACAGAGCAAAGTACAGAGAGATCCTTGATAAAAACCTGCTCCAGAGCACTCAGGACCTCAGACTGGGGCGAAGGTTCACCTTCCAGCAGGACAACAACCCTAAGCAGACAGCCAAGACAAGGCAGGAGTGGCTCTGGGACAAGTCTCTGAATGTCTTTGAGTGGCCCAGCCAAAGCCCAGACTTGAACCCGATCAAACATCTCTGGAGAGACCTGAAAATAGCTGTGCAGCAACGCTCCCCATCCAACCTGACAGAGCTTGAGAGGATCTGCAGAGAAGAATGGGAGAAACTCCCCAAATACAGGTTTGCCAAGATTGTAGCAACATACACAAGAAGAGTCAAGGCTGTAATCACTGTCAAAGGTGCTTCAACAAATTACTGAGTACTGAATATTTATGCAATTGTGATATAAAAAACCCCCCAAAAAAACAGTTTTGCTTTGTCATTATGGGGTATTGTGTGAGGGGGAAAACAACTATTTAATTCATTTTAGAATAAGAATAAAAATGGTTGTAACTAACAAAATGTGGAAAAGGTCAAGGGGTCTGAATACTTTCCAAATGCACTGTATAGTATACAGTATATGACTGAGACAAAAAAAATAATAACCACACATACGTACCCATATTATCAATAGAAACATGAATTCAGTCACACCACTTCTCCACTGTTATGGTGTCATAGCCCAAACTCCCATATCCTCCTGGCACACCTCTCTCCCACCTCTCCTCAACCCAGTCCCTCTACCCTCTGGCTGGGTTGCCCTATCTTTACGGCAGCAACTCTCACCCATCTCTCTGCCCTCACCCTCCTCACCCCCCTCACCCGTGCCCTGTGCATCCAGATCAGTATTTGTGGTCTAATGGGTATGTTTGAAGCCTCTCTGGTGAGTAAACAGGCGGAGGAAGTCTTTAGGACCGTAATTATACACACACACACACACACACACACACACACACACACACACACACACACACACACACACACACACACACACCATCCCACCATCCTCTCCCTCAACACACACACGCACGCTCCTCCTCCCCTCGCAGGGCCGGCCCGATCAGGCCCTGGCCTCCCAGACAACTGCAAACAATTAGGAAAATTAGTGGCTCCACCATCGCCATCAAGAGGCCTGCTTGTTTATAATTTAATCGAAGCGAATGTCAAAACAGTCAAGCCTTGAGAGAAACAAGATGCGTTGACAAGATGAAATTCTAACTGCCAGCCAGCTCAAAATATTAAGACTGTTTGTTTAATAGCGTGCGACCGAATGACTGGGTAAGGAGGGAACAGGAGGGAGGGATAGAGAGGGAAGGTAGGGAGGAGAGAAAGAGAGGGAGAAAAACTAAAAAACAGAAAGAAAAGGATATGTTGAGGAGGGGGCGTGTGGGGGGGGGGGGGTTTCTCTCCACATTTGTGTTTTATTGCATTTTATTTATTTAGTTCTCTCACTCCATCTCTTAGCAGCTTGGATCCGTGCCGCCTTTCAAATTCATTATAAAAGCTTTTAACTAACTAAATAGAGAAAAAAACGCCACATTCATCTCCCTCCTCCCCCTCCTCTCCCTCCTCCCCCTCCTCCCCCTCCTCCCGCCCTCCCTTGACAATGTATAAATAAACTGGACTGACCTGATTGAGATGTAAAAGGCTGGGATTTAGCGCTGGGACCCATACATTACAGTGACACATTAACGTTAGTAGTCTTTCTACTCACCCAACTCATGGCAGTGGCATGTACGGCCCTGGGATGAGGCAGACCCAGCGCCAGGATAAAGTAAGGGCAGTTGAAATTGGCGAGGGGGCAACATTTTTGGCGGTTCTTGCATTGAAATTATATTGAATTCTGCTTATATCACACTATACCAAAAATAAACGTAAAGTTAAAATGCAGACTCCGAGATCATGAGTGCTTTTGAAGTGACAGGTTTTCTTGACATCTCTAGCTTATCTCCGCTGCGCTGTCTCAGTGTAAAATAGGGGCCTTCTAGCAGTCTTAAGTACAAAGACTCAACAGGAGGCAGGCAGGTAGATGAGTGTTGGATTTATTTACACAGCGCTGGTGTGTCGAAGATGACAGTGGTATTTACACATATACAGTATATACAAAGTTCTGACTTCAAAATGTCAGCATTCTAAAGAAAAAGCCTCTTATCAGGCAAATCCTGTCTCAACCAATAAACCACAGGTGGGGTCTACCAAGCTAAGATACAGCCGCCCCTTGAGTTACCCAAGAGTGAACTAATTAGAACATCCACAAACGAGCACTTAAATACATTTCATTCAGAAATTATTCACACACGCACCTTGACTGACTTTTTCCACATTTTGTTGTGTTACAGACTGAATTTTAAATGGATTAAATTGAGATGTTGTGTCACTGGCCTAAACACAATACCCCATAATGTCAAAGTGGAATTATGTTTTTAGAAATGTTTACAAATTTATAAAAAATAAAAAATATCTGAAATGTCTTGAGTATTTAACCCCTTTGTTATAGCAAGCCTAAATAAGTCCAGGAGTAAAAAGTGCTTAAGTCACATAAGAAGTTGCATGGACTCACTCTGTGTGCAGTAATAGTGTTTAACGTTATCTTTGAATGACTACCTCATCTCTGTACCCCACACATACAATTATCTATAAGGTCCATCAGTTGACCAGTGAATTTCAAACACAGATTCAACCACAAAGACCAGGGAGGTTTTCCAATGCTTCGCAAAAAAAGGCACCTATTGGTAGATGGGTAGAAAAAAAATAAGCAGACATTGAATATCCCTTTGAGCATGGTGAAGTTATTATTTACACTTTGGATGGTGTATCAATACACCCAGGCACTACAAAGATACAGGCGTCCTTCTTAACTCAGTGGCTGTGGAGGAAACCACTCAGGGATTTTAGAGTTTAATGGCTGTGATAGGAGAAAACTGTAACATTGTAGTTACTCCACAATACTAACCTAAATGACGGAGTGAAAATAAGGATGCTTGTACAGAATATTCCAAAACTAGGCACGAAATTAAACTGTGAAAAATGTGGCAAGGAAATTAACTTAATGTTAGGAAAACAAAGTGTATGTTTAGGGCCAACACAACACATCACGGAGTAGCACTCTGCATATTTTCAAGCATGGTGGTGGCTGCATCATGTTATGGGTATGCTTGTCATCTGCAAGGACAAGGGAGTCTATTTAGGATAAAAAATAAATGGAATAGAGCTAAGTACATGCAAAATCCTCGAGGAAAACCTGGTTCAGTCTGCTTTCCAATAGACACTGGAGATAAAATCACCTTTCAAGGCCAAATATACCTAAAACACAAGGCCAAATATACAGTGTAGTCTAGCCCAGGGGTGCAAGGGTGAACGGCAAGGCACTGGAGCGACGAACCACCCTTGCTGGTTCTGCCTGGCCGGTTCCCGTCTCTCCATTGGGATTCTCTGCCTCTGACCCTATTACGGGTTCTGAGTCACTGACTTGTGCTTGTGTCAATCACACAGTGTCTCCCGACCCCCCTGTCTCAGCCTCCAGTATCTATGCTGCAATTGTCTATGTGCCGGGGGGCTAGGGTCAGTTTGTTAAATCTGATGTTATTATCCGGTCTTGTGTGAATTTAAGTATGCTCCCTCTAATTCTCTCTCTACCTCCCCTCCCGGAGGACCTGAAGCCATAGGACCATGCTTCAGGACTACCTGCCCTGATGACTCCAAGCTGTCCCAAGTCCACCTGGTCGTGCTGCTGCACCAGTTTCAACTCTTCTGCCTGTGGCTATGGAACCCTGACCTGTTCGAACGTGCCACCTTGTCCCAGTCCGGCTGTTTTCATCTCTCTCTCTCTCTCTCTCTCTCTCTCTCTCTCTCTCTCTCTCTCCTCTCTCTCTCTCTCTCTCTCTCTCTCTCTCTCTCTCTCTCTCTCTCTCTCTCTCTCTCTCTCTCTCTCTCTCTCTCTCTCTCTCTCTCTCTCTCTCTCTCTCTCTCTCTCTCTCTCTCTCTCTCTCATCTAAATGCCTGGCAATGAAAAGCCAAGTGACATTTACTCCTGATGTATTTACCTGTTGCAACCTCTACAACCACTGTGATTATTAATTATTATTATTATTATTTGACCCTGCTGGTCATCTATGAACGTTTGAACATCTTAGAGAACAATCTGGCCTTAAAGGCAATGGATTGTTATGATACATTGGAGATGATTACCATGACGACATTAAATGTCCCTGAGGCAAGACTTGAAAATGGCTGTCTAGCAATGATCAACAACCAAGCTTCAATAATTTTTCCAGGTGTGCAAAGCTCTTATGACACAGTTGTAATCGCTGCCAAAGGTGATTCTAACATTTATTGACTCAGGGGTGTGAATATTTATGTAAATTAGACATTTCTGCATTTCAATTTCAATACAATTGCAAACATTTCTAAAAACATGTTTTCACTTTGTCTTTATGGGGTGTTGTGTGTAGATGGGTGAGAAATAAAATCTATTTAATCAATTTTGGATTCAGGCTGTAACACAACAAAATGGAATAAGTCAAGGGTCATGAATACGTTCTGAAGGCACTGTATTCTTGGTGTATATGCAAATGAAAGCGTTCACACAACCTTAAACATGACGGAGAAACCGGACACATGCTCTCCAAACAAAGACAACAAAGAAATTAAATAAACCAAACGTTTATTTATCACAAGTGTTGCACAGTTTGTGAGCTCTCCAAACAATGTTTCCACTTGGCGAATGAGAGTGGTATAAATCTATATTATATTTAATGAATTATTAAAATGTCCGTACATTCCAAACATTCTAAATCAGATTCAGATTATTTAATAGTTACAGGGTTGCAGGTGGGATTGCAGAGTACAGTACAAATCTTACTGCAATTGGCATGCTGAGTGCAGGAATGTCCACCAGAGCTGTTGCCAGAGAATTTAATGTTAATTTTAGAGAATTTGGCCAGTGGGGAACCTTCAGGGCCCTCTAAGCCCTCAGAGAGGGCCTAAGGATAGATACAAATATGTATATATTTTTTATATATTATAATTTGTAATTTTGTTTTCATGGATTTAATCTTGTTTAGTCTTAATTGTAATAATCTTCCTATTGAATTTCTTCAATTTGTGTTGAAAAAAGAAGGGTTAATATCCAAGAGAAATAAATATCCAATTGGTAGAAATAATCTAGCTGGGCTCAACGTTCATTGGCTAGGCCCTCAGACTTTGAATAGAAGGCACCAGCCAACGTCATTGACATTGACTTCAATTAGAGCAGCATTTTGGAATTACAGTAGAATCAAACAATCACACATTGTCTTGTAATAGGCGGGACAGTTGTATGATGCCTCAAGGCCCTCTAGAGGCCTCAGTATACGTCACTAATTCAGAGCCAATAGCGAGCCTTATCTTGTTTTCTCACGCTTGAGCCTAGCTAGCTGGCTAGCTTTTTGCAGTGAGTGTATGTAACCATGGCGATGGCAACTGCAGAGTGAGAGTAAACGAGACGATGTGGCGGCTAAATTGTTAGCGTCGCCCTTTTTAAGACTAACTTTTAATGAAAAGTTAAATCTTGTACAGACCGGGAGACCAACTCCTGCACTGCCTGATTTGGTGCAACGGGGAAAGAGTTTTGAAAGGCATTTAATAATTATGAGCGCTATCCGTGGATAACCGTCTGTGAGCTGACAAAAAAAGCTTTACTGTTGGAATTGCCTACTCTTAAGCACCGATAATATAACTTATTTTGGATTTAAAATCAAAAGACAAGCTATATGAACCTGTCATTGCACATTTCATAAAGAAGGACAGGAGAATGGACTTAGTTTTTAAATGATATTCATGATGGTGAGTGGACTTTTTGTTTTCATCTACAGCTTGATTTTTGTTGCTATCTTGTTCATATCATTTTGAACACAATGTGTAAAATATTATTTCAACCTTTTTTTTTTATTGTTGCATGCTGGACATAGAACATCGAATACAGCGCAACTTTTTTCTCTCTGACAGCATGTACTGTCCGTGGTCTTGAAACAATGTGAGTAGTTGTGTGGTTGAATTTATTTTGTTTTGGCAAATGTTTCTTTGAAACGACATAACTGTATTATCTTCTAACGTGGTTCCTGCTATCGATATTTGTAACCGTTGTGTACGTCTGCTGCTTCTGTGAGCCACAGCCGAGGCGTGGCTTAGCACCGTTTGACTCTGTCATCAAAGAATTGCTTCTTCTACATAGGTCTGCAAAAGAAAGGTCTCAAGTCATGCTCTGTATACACAGGCATCCGAGTTCTCTATCTACAGGGGCTTGCAAAAGTATTCACCCCCCTTGGAATTTTTCCTATTTTGTTGCCTTACAACCTGGAATTAAAATTTATTTTGGGGGGGGTTTGTATCATTTGATTTACACAACATGCCTACCCCTTTGAAGATGCAAAATATGTTTTATTGTGAAACAAACGAGAAATAAGACAAAAAAACAGAACTTGAGCGTGCAGAACTATTCACCCCCCCAAAGTCAATACTTTGTAGAGCCACCTTTTGCAGCAATTACAGCTGCAAGTCTCTTGGGGTATGTCTCTATGAGCTTGGCACATCTAGCCACTGGGATTTTTGCCCATTCTTAAAAGGCAAAACTGCTCCAGCTCCTTCAAGTTGGATGGGTTCTGCTGGTGTACAGCCATCTTTAAGTCATACCACAGATTCTCAATTGGATTGAGGTCTGGGATTTGACTAGGCCATTCCAAGACATTTAAATGTTTTGCCTTAAACCACTCAAGTGTTGCTTTAGCAGTATGCTCAGGGTCATTGTCCTGCTGGAAGGTGAACCTCCGTCCCAGTCTCAAATCTCTGGAAGACTGAAACAGGTTTCCCTCAAGATTTTCCCTGTATTTAGCACCATCCATCATTCCTTCAATTCTGACCAATTTCCCAGTCCCTGCCGATGAAAAACATCCCGTGGTATTCTCGGGGTGATGAGAGGTGTTGGGTTTGTGCCAGACATAGCGTTTTCCTTGATGGCCAAAAAGCTCAATTTTAGTCTCATCTGACCAGAGTACCTTCTTCCTTATGTTTGGGGAATCTCCCACATGCCTTTTGGCGAACAAACATCTTTAAGCAATGGCTTTTTTCTGGCCATTCTTCCGTAAAGCCCAGCTCTGTGGAGTGTGCGGCTTAAAGTGGTCCTATGGACAGATACTCCAATCTCCGCTGTGGAGCTTTGCAGCTCCTTCAGGGTTATCTTTGGTCTCTTTCTTGCCAGTCTGATTAATGCCCTCCTTGCCTGGTCCGTGAGTTTTGGTGGGCGGCCCTCTCTTGGCACGTTTGTTCTGGTGCCATATTCTTTCCATAGTTTTTTATAATGGATTTAAAATGGTGCTCTGTGGGATGTTCAAAGTTTCAGATATTTTTTTATAACCCAACCCTGATCTGTACTTCTCCACAACTTTGTCCCTGATCTGTTTGGAGAGCTCCTTGGTCTTCATGGTGCCGCTTGCTTGGTGGTGCCCCTTGCTTAGTGGTGTTGCAGACTATGGGGCCTTTCAGAACAGGTGTATATATACTGAGAACATGTGACATATCATGTGACACTAAGATTGCACACAGGTGGACTTTATTTAACTAATTATGTGCCTTCTGAAAGTAATTGGTTGCAGCAGATCTTATTTAGAGGCTTCATAGTAAAGGGGGTGAATACATATTGTATACATACACCACTTTTACATTATTTTTTTTTTACAAGTAATGTTTTTAATTTCACTTCATAAAAATCCATTTAAATTACAAGTTGTGATGCAACAAAATAGGAAAAACGCCAAGGGGGATGAATACTATTGCAAGGCACTGTATGTGTATGAAGTCAGATCTTTTTTCCCATCTGAGGGCCTAGCTCCAATATTCATGGTTCGCCACTGAATTTGGCAGTGTGTCCAACCGGCCTCACAACCGCAGACCACGTGTATGGCGTTGTGTGGGTGAGCGGTATGCTGATGTCAACGTTGTGAACATAGTGCCCCATGGTGGCGGTGGGGTATGGGCAGGCAATTGCATTTTAATGCAGAGAAACCATGACAATTGTCGTGCCATTCATCCGCCGCCATCACCTCATGTCTCAGCATGATAATGCACGGCCCCATGTCGCAAAGATCTGTACACAATTCCTAGAAGCTGAAAATGTCCCATTTCTTCCATGGCCTGCATACTCACCAGACATGTCACCCATTGAGCATGTTTGGGATGCTCTGGATCAACGTGTACGACAGTGCGTTCCAGTTCCCGCCAATTTCCAGCAACTAAGCACAGTCATTGAAGAGTGGTGGGACAACATTCCACAGGCCACAATCAACAGCCTGATCAACTCTATGTGAAGGAGATGTGTCAGCGGTGGAGTTGCTGTACCAGGCTGTGATGCTCCTGTAGAAGACTGCGAGGTCCCTCGGGTACAGGCCAAATTTCTTCTAATGGGGGAACATGTTAGGATTAACAGTAACTTCACTGATGAATATATATTTCATGTCATTGATAAACAATGACAAACAATTGACACACTGAAACAAATAGTGCACAAGAATTGGCGGGAGTCAGTGGCAATAGTGGAGATAGACATGCTTATAGCGTATCTTCACCACATAACCCCTCCCCTTATTATGGTCTCGACATTTTAAATGATGCTCCAGACAAGTTCCTCACACATAAGCAGTAACCTCAAATATTGTCAGCAATACATTTACCAGGTCATTTACCTTTCAACTAAAATCATTATGGTTCAGAATTTAAACGTACACATAATACCCAAACTAATGGACATGTGACGGCAAGCCAGGATGGCACCTTCCAAATGAGCACTGGGCACATAATACATTTTGACCAACATGGTACTGTATGTCCCTTTGGTGAATGTAGATTGGCGGAGCAAATAAAATAACACCATAGCTGTTGCCCTGAGGCAGATGAACACTTAGCCCAGGCCCTAAACACTGTCCACATGTTGTCTCCAGACCCCCAAGCGGTTACACAACACAGCAGAGACACTGATTTTTGGTGACGCAAACCTGTCACTCAATCATTTAAATATATATATTTTTATTTATTTAGGGACATAACTCTAAAACTGATGGGCTACAAGTTTCAACTGAGGGGGGCTAAGCCCCTTTACCCCCCTCGTGGAGCCGGGTACAGGATAAGAGGAAGGCTAGAACATCCTCTACCTCGGTCCCACCCTCCATATCTGTGTGCCTTCTGTCACCCTGTTCAACCAATCAAAGGTGATGCCATGGACAACATTGGCCAACCACAACTTTTCACTGTACGGACATTAGGGTACTTTATTGTGGTTTATCCAAACCTCAACATTATCTGTGGGGCAACAGAAAATTATTTCAATATAGTTTAGTCAAAGGGTCCTCTTACGAAAGTTAAAAGCTTATAAGCTAACATCGAGGGAAAAGCCTTGAACTTTACATGAGAAAATATCCAATACTTTAGCATGACCTATTGTAGCACTGTGTGTGTCATCTTTGAGCAAAGGAGACTCCCCCTCAGAGTTTTATAATACCCACCAGCTCAACAGATATAACGGATGGGTTGTGTGCAGCGGGCGTCATTAAGCCCATCTGAATTACAGGTCTAATTGATGATAAGCTGCTGTAAGTGATCCACAGAGAACCAGAGCGCTGTAATGATAGTTGAGACAGATGGAAGCACCCAGACCCATGCAGACCCAGGGCAGGTGAGCTGACCGCCCGGCCCAACACTATGCACTGAGGAATAACCATTAAGCACTAGACACAGCCAGAGGCAGCAGACACACACGCACACACACACACACACACACACACACACACACACACACACACACACACACACACACACACACACACACACACTCACACACAGACGGACAGACATGCAGGCACTACCTATCAACCTATCAGCCAATCAGCCGCCAGTCTGCTACAATCATCCCGCCGCTATCAGCCCTCTAATTGGATCAGCAGCACGAATGTGATTACAGCAGGCGTATTTATTTACATAATAATTATTACTGCCATCCCACAGGAGCCACGAAAGAGGGTCTGGAGGGGGAGTGGGGGGGGGGCAGACATGGGGGTGGAGGGAAAGAGGGAGGGAATGGGAGGAGTGGAGGAAGGGTTGTGGAGTCCTCTCTCTCTCTCTGTCCAGTCCACAGCCAATCAGGGCTGCTGTGACGCTTTGGTGGAAGTTATTCTATTAACAGGTCAGTGTGAAGCTAGCAAAAAGGTTAACTGGATTAGCTAGCGATTAGCTAGCAGCGAAGGACTAGATAGTGTGGAATGAGGTTAGCGCTTAGCTTAGCATATTGTCACTAGACAATAACTCCTAACTTGCACCTCCTGATCTCAAATGACTTGAGGTACAAATGTCTCAAATCAATACAACTGTGTACTTCCTTCAGCCTCATATTCAGCAACTGTCTCTACTTCTCTCCACTCTTCTACAGTCCCTCCCTCCCTCCCTCCAAACTCTACCAGAGTGAGAGAGAGAGAGAGAGAGAGAGAGAGAGAGAGAGAGAGAGAGAGAGAGAGAGAGAGAGAGAGAGAGAGAGAGAGATGAATGAGTGGGCTCAGAAGAAAGAGATGGATGTGTGTTCTCAGGGGACTCCCTACGTTTACGTTGGGCCCATTGAAGTTGTCCCAGGTCTGGCTTTGGTTGCTGTTAAAAGCTGCTTAATCACGGAGCTCCTAACCCAGGCCATTATATCAGCATTGAGCTGCAGTGTTACACACGGCGCCCGGACGGGCCGTCAGCCGCAGGGCCAGAACACATGCGCACACACACACACACATGCGCACACACACACACACACACACACACACACACACACACACACACACACACACACACACACACACACACACACACACACACACACACACACAGGCCAGAACAAACCCCCTTTTGTTAATAACCCTCCATTAATCAGATCCATTACATTACGGAAGCCACTGGACTAGAGGGCATGTGTGTGTGTGTGTGTGTGTGTGTGTGTGTGTGTGTGTGTGTGTGTGTGTGTGTGTGTGTGTGTGTGTGTGTGTGTGTGTGTGTGTGTGTGTGTGTGTGTGTGTGTGTGTGTGATCCGTTACGGAAGCAAATGGGCCAGAGGGCGGCGTGGCCTGCTTGATAAATATCCCATGGTGAAACAAAACAATTTACTCACCGTTGTCTAAACCATCCGTCCGCCTGGAAGTCTGTGTGTGTGTGTGTGTGTATGTGTGTATGTGTGTGTGTGTGTGTGTGTGTGTGTGTGTGTGTTAGTCTAGGCATGGGCAGAACAGGAACCACACAGCCTGCCTAAAGAGACCCAGAGGACTGTAGAGCTGAGGGGCTGTAGACGGTAACTCAGTGATGGACCTATGGGCGTGGGCTGCTCTCTCCCTCCCTGTCATCACAAAGGCTCCTCAGGGGCCAAACACTGTCCTCTCCCCTAATGGGGACTAATCACATATCTGGCAACAACTGTGTCCGGAATGACCCCTGACTCCCTTTCTAACTGCTCTACCACCACCGTCCTCTACTGCTATTGACACCGTAGAGTCACTGTTACATAGAGTCACTGTTACATAGAGTCACTGTTACATAGAGTCACTATTCATTTGAAGTGTACATAAAATCAACAGCCAAGTAAATCAATAAGGGATCAATGTTAATTGACTATGGTTATGTGGATTACAAGGTTACACATTTCAGTTATCTTTCCTGTTGTTTTTCTCCATTGTTCTGTCACTTCCACTACTTCACAACTCATTCTGCTCATTAGTTACTATATTGTATACCATCCTCTCTTTTCCATCTCTCCTTCTCTCTCTCTCCCCTTTCTCTCCAGCACCCTCTCCCTCCACCCATCTCTCTCCCTCCATCCTATCTGTTTCTCTCCGGTCTTCTCTACCTCCCTCCACCCCTCTAATCCCTCTGTCCAATCTGTCTCTCTCCAGGCTGCCTGTGACAGAGACAGGGCTCTTCATAACAGATAAAGCAACTAATGTAATTAATTATAAACCAATATGTTACTGGGGGCCTCCTGGGGCTCCTGGCCCAACACTGGCATCTGGTACAGTCTCCTAGGGAGGGAGGGAAGGAGGGAGAGAAGGAGAGAGGGATGGGGACATTGAAGGACAGAGGGATGGGGAGAGAAGGAGAGAGGGGTGGGGAATGGAAAAATAGAAGAGGAGGAAGGAAAGCCTTGAACTCTCCCTTTTGTCTGGAAGAGGAGAGTGGTTGACATGACCTGTGGTCCCAACCACCTATCAATGGGGGGGGCAGGTGGTCATTTTATACAGTGCTTCTGGATCGGTGTGGAATGAGCTAAACCACTTAACAACTGTCAACAAACTATTGCACTACTGTCAACATGAAGTATGGAATAATGGATTTCACAAAACAAAAACAAAATCATGTTGTTTTTTTTATCAGAGGGTGATAAGTAGTTTATCAGATAAACACTGACAGTGACAGGTGTCTTTCTACCAACAAGAAAATCTGCCTATTGCTTTTTCAACAGTACATCCCAACTGAGCTTGAGCGTATACCACCCCCTAAACACACACACACCCCCTAAACACACACACACCCCATACACACACACACCTACAGTAGTGTGTAGGACATGGATTTGAGAGAGGAGGGGGTTGTAACAGGTGTGTCCCTCACGCTACGTTGCCTCCCAGCTCTCACAACTACAGCCAATCAGTCATGCTTCACGTCCACACAGAGGCATTGTGGGAGATAAATAAATAAGGGAGTCGCATGTGTCTCTGGCATTAATAGTAATTGTGTGTGTAAACTGTTTTAGATCAGCCTGAGTCTCACAGCTGCCCTGGAAATCACCACAGACTAGAGTTTGGCAGCTGATCAGCTCTGTGTGTGTGTTTGTGTGTGTGTGTAGGGTGGGGGGTGGGGGGTGTAGCCTTGCAGTTAAGAGTGTTGGGCAAGTAACCGTGCTGGGTTCGAATCCCTGAGCTGGCTAGCTGAAAGAAAATCAGCCTATGTGCCCTTCACCAAGGCACTTAACCCTAATTGGATAAGAACTTCTGGTAAGATTGCTTAACAGTTGTCAGTTCATGGTTGGTGGTATGAAGGTGGTATGAAGAGATTCACAGGTGCAAGGATGGTGGAGTTGGGAAATGGGAGGAGTCTGTGTTGGCTTGGGGAGCTTAGAATGACTTCTGTGTGCAGTGTCACTGGCTACTGGGGCACTGTGTGTGTCATGAAGTTGTGCTGTTAAGCTAATGGTTAAGAGCTGGGTTGGGCTAATGATGCTCTCAAAGGCAGACAGACAGCATGCCTAACCTTTGGACTTGACATAGTGTCCTCAGGATAAACCCTATAAATATCACCCTTTCTGCACGCAAATATACGCATGCACAGGTGCTCGCCAGAGGTTCTCAGCGTTTTTCTGTCCTTTGATTTTGAGTCGCCTGGACAGTCAGGGTCAGGTCTGTGGTGAATGTTACACTGCCTGCATTCCCTGACCACACACACACACGCACACACACACAGACACACACACACACAAACGAGATCACCACTCTGCCCACAGACGCCCAGCCTTGCTTCATGATAAGTATTGTATTCCATGCTTTGTTTTTCTGCTTTGTTTGTTTGCCTCTGTGCACAACTATTTCCCTGGAACGTAGCATGACTGCACTGTAGGGTTAGCAACACCCATTTATTACCTCAAGAGGAGCCTCCTATTTAGGCTCATTCCATAGCAGCTATATTTAACACGGCATGCCAGTATAACTAAACTTTACTACTGTGTGTGGATCCTGCGCCTCACACATACATTCCCTCAGGACCATATTACCCAGCTTGACCTGTCCAAGGGATGGATCAATTTATAGAATTACACATCAGTACATCAACAGAGAGAGAGGAGCAGCTAGAGAGAGAGAGAAGGAGCAAAGAGAGAAGAGAGAGAGAGAGAAGAGAGAGAAGGAGCAGAGAGAGAGAGAAGAGTGAGAGAGAAGAGAGAGAGAGAGAGAGAGACTGAGGAGGATAACAATGCTGAACAAGCACAAAATAATGCAACATAATTTATTAGCCTAATGCTCACTATACCTGTGTTATTAGTTCGTTATGGGGTTGAAATAAATTACAGCTATGCTAATTTGATACAATCTGTTTCCCTGTGAATTATTTGTATGAATATGCCTATTAGAGAGAGACCAAGGACTAGTTGCCTGACAAGCCAAAAGACTCCTGTTTACTTGTGTTAGCAGGCGCTGATTTCCTAAATTATGCAGAAGCACCTTGATAAGACAGGCCAATAGGGCAGGGGAGGACAGAATGAGAGAATACACACGAGAAAAAGAGAGGGGGAGGGAGGAGAGGAGAGAAATGTGAGGTGAATCAAGCGATTCATCATTTGGACTTACAACGCACTCATTCTTGGATCATGAATAATTTGGCAGCACAACACTTTTTTTGCATTAGACTAACGATTCATTCGCAGTTCAAGAATATTCATACACTCATGGGGCTGTTCTGCGTTTTTTCCCCATTTACTAATGTTTTTCTGGAGAAAGAGGCACGGGAAATATAGGTCAGACAGCGGTGGCCACGGCGCGATGGTGCGGATAAGGATGGCTCTCTGGCGCGGTGGCGCGGTCTCCAGGCGACCATACGGGGAGTCCCGGCTGCATTGGCTTGGCCGGGAGACAGCGGGGCTTCGTGCCGCGCTGCTATTAATACAGCCACTGCTGCTTTAATATTTAATTGCGCTGATGGACTGCATCTGTGCTGCTCTGTGATGCAAACAATATTATACATACTAAGTGGCTTAATTGTAATTAGAGCTGAAAATTTAATTAAACCTAACAATAAAGTAGATGGCAGCATTTTTTTTTTTTGCCTGCTGCTTTTTCCTCCTCACTGGTTTAGTTAACTCATTGTGTGCTTCTGTGGTGTTGTGTTGTGTTGTCACAGTGTGTGGTACAGTGCTACTTGTGCTACTCTGCCTGTGTGTCAGGGCTAAAGGAATCTATATCAATATCTAGTGAATATGTCAACATTAACTAGATAATTAATACTTTTTAAACCTGTCTTTTTGTCCAGTGAATAATCTCAATGCCTCTCCAAGGGTCCAGCGAGTTTTCATAATGTTCTTTAAACACAGCCCACTGAGCCCAGGTTCCAGACCTCATTGCGCCAGACTTTGGCTACACACACAGCAGAGAGAAACCACAGGTCAACTAGACAATGCTCTAGGAATCTGGGGCACTGATGAACAACTTTAAATTATTTAATTCAATTGTCAAGCACAAAACAAATACATACACACACATATACTGTACACACAGACACACAGACACACACAGTCTGTTTGTGTGTGTATTATTTATCAGGAGCGAGGCGTGTTAGGCATGTATGTGTGTGTCCGTAAACAGCTCCGTGTTGCGCAACATGCTTTTGCACTTCCAGTTCCAGCCTCCTCCCAGGCTGGCCTGGCGGGCTGGTAGAGGAGAGGCTGATCAGTGCAGAGCAGAGGCGACAGCCTGCCAAACAACAGCTCTGCTACAGCCTGTCCTCTCACAGCCCCTTAGTTCTGACAGCACCAGGCATACTGCCCCATCGACACATGAACACATGAACCTAGCACGCTTTAATTAATAAATAAGCATCAATCTGTCTTTTTCCGTTTCTGATGGGAGAGACCATTAGTATTACAATACTAAACTCTGTCTCTTTTTTCTCTGCCATACATACGCACGTAGGGGGGTCTGGACTGGCAGACGGAGGGAGGGAGGGAGGGAGGGAGGGAGGGAGGGAGGGAGGGAGGGAGGGAGGGAGGGATGGATGGATGGATGGATGGATGGATGGATGGATGGATGGATGGATGGGGCAGTGTGTGTTGGGGATGTGGTTGAGTGTCACCAGGTTGTCATTAGCCCGGCATCTGCTCTAATCACAGACATGTCTGAAATGGCATTCTATGGAAACATCAAATTACTCCCACTCTCTGATCCTTTAAACACTAGGAAGTGTCTGTGAGATTTCCCCCAGATTGAGTGTAGAAAGCCATGATAGCCAATGGGAGGATATTATGAATGGAAGGAACAGTCAGACATAAGCTCAGCCTTCTGAACCTGGTAGAGAAAGAGAGAGAGAGAGAAGAGAAAGAGAAAGAGAGAGAAGAGAAAGAATGAGAGAGAGAAAGAGAAAGTAAGAGAGAGAGAGAGAGAGAGAGAGAGAGAGAGAGAGAGAGAGAGGGAGAAAATGAGAAGGAGTGCAGAATCGATGTAGGGACAAATGTATTCAATGCCTGCTGATATTAATCAGAGATTTGGCTGCAATCAAATGACAAGCTGCCCCATCCCCTACCCCTCCTAGTGGTCCTAACGCCCCATCCCCTACCCCTCCTAGTGGTCCTAACGCCCCATCCCCTACCCCTCCTAGTGGTCCTAATGCCCCATCCCCTACCCCTCCTAGTGGTCCTAATGCCCCATCCCCTACCCCTCCTAGTGGTCCTAATGCCCCATCCCCTACCCCTCCTAGTGGTCCTAATGCCCCATCCCCTACCCCTCCTAGTGGTCCTAACGCCCCATCCCCTACCCCTCCTAGTGGTCCTAACGCCCCATCCCCTACCCCTCCTAGTGGTCCTAACGCCCCATCCCCTACCCCTCCTAGTGGTCCTAATGCCCCATCCCCTACCCCTCCTAGTGGTCCTAATGCCCCATCCCATACCCCTCCTAGTGGTCCTAATGCCCCATCCCCTACCCCTCCTAGTGGTCCTAATGCCCCATCCCCTACCCCTCCTAGTGGTCCTAATGCCCCATCCCATACCCCTCCTAGTGGTCCTAATGCCCCATCCCCTACCCCTCCTAGTGGTCCTAATGCCCCATCCCATACCCCTCCTAGTGGTCCTAATGCCCCATCCCATACCCCTCCTAGTGGTCCTAATGCCCCATCCCATACCCCTCCTAGTGGTCCTAATGCCTCATCCCCTACCCCTCCTAGTGGTCCTAATGCCCCATCCCCTACCCCTCCTAGTGGTCCTAATGCCCCATCCCATACCCCTCCTAGTGGTCCTAATGCCCCATCCCCTACCCCTCCTAGTGGTCCTAATGCCCCATCCCCTACCCCTCCAAGTGGTACTAAATGAGACAGTCCAGTACTCCTGGCAGGCTCTGCCACAGGCCTCTGTCGTCAAGGTCTTACAATGCACCAGCATACTGTAAACGTACACACGCACGCATGCACGCACAAACACCTACTTTACACATACTTTACAGAACACATTCTGTACACATAAAGATTCAAATTCTTCTTAATCCTTGTCATACGAAGAGAAATAATGAAGAGAAATTATAGATAAAACATATCGGTGCTCATCAGCCTTTGGACATAAACATTACACAACAAGTTGGAAATCGCTAATTCAACACTGAGTGGTTTGGAAGGAATCAGTGGCTAACTGCAAGCATTGCAAAGCAATCATTAGCCTGCTATTCAGTGGAGTGGCTGTGTGGTCCCAAGTCTAAGATTAAGGGTATTTTTTTCTAGTTTAAAATTATAAAACATTCAACATTGGCCAGGCTGTCAATGAAGCATGATTTGTGCTGCGCTCTAAACAACTGTTAACTCTAAACTGCAAAATCGAACTTTAGTGAGTTCAAGGCAACTGGGAAACTACGTTTTGACTTTCATCCAACTCGGAATTGTAAATTCGGAGCTCGGGCCTCTTTCTAGAGCTACGACCTGAAGATCCCTGACGTCATCATGATTAAACACATTTTTTTTCTTCAGTTCCCAGTTGTCTTGAAAGCACCATAAATTCAGAGAATGCCAGACTTTGATAACAAAGTTTGATGACAACATTTTCCCACCAAGGACAGCTGCGCCACCTTCCTGTTCAAGTGAGCACAGCACAAGAAGGTGAGTCCAAAAATGTATTGTATGCTGCTGCATAAATTATGTAATATGCCAGGGAGATTTGTACTGTATACTGTTGCTATGAAAGTAATACTAAGTGTACATTGTGTAGTAAGCTGTTAGTAGCCCATGTGCTAATTTTGCCTACTGTTCTGACTTGGTGGTGCACATGTAGCCTAAAACCTGTTTTTGAGAAATATAATAATCGAATATTCTAAGTGATTTCATTGCATGCTTATAAGGTCATTTTATTTATCCTACGGTTCTGACTTGGTTTACAGGGAGAACACTGTAAGAACGGCCCATGTTATATTGACTACGCCCGTCCTAGCTCTGTCACGGTGCGCATTAATGGGACGGTAGACGGAGCGCTGGTGAAGTGTCATCCTTTTTATTTTAAATGAGATGTCCTCTCGAAGCATTCAAAATAACAAAGGAGAGTGAAATAATAATCTATTACAAACAAAAACACAGTGACTTACTTGCTGGCTACAGGCAGTGCAGACAAGCAGGAACAATGATCCACACACAGGTGGAAATGTGTGGAGCCTATATACTATCCCCAATCAGAGGCAACGCTAGACAGCTGTCTCTGATTGGGGATGATAATCTCCCTAGTTAGGGTGTGATGACTTGGTTGTGTGCCTCTCTCCTCCCCTAGGTGGGAGTAAGAGGCCTTACCACAACCAAGCCATCACAGTACCCCCCCCCCAAGGTGCGGACTCCCGATCGCACAATAAATCCCCCCTCTCCTGAAAGGAAAAAACAAAAAAAATGTCAAAAAACTAGGGGGGACATGGCGGGGTACTGAGATGGTTGCTGGTGGAGGCTCCGGTTCTGGTTCCGGGCGTGGCGCAAGCTCTGAGAGTAGCTTCTCTCCTACCTCTCTGTTGCACGCCCGGTCCAGTCCGGACCCCAGCGCGATGGTTCCCCTCTCAGTACTCCCGCCATTTACCAAGTCCTGTCTGGACCCTGGTGTGGGAGCCCTCGACCCTGGAGAGGGGCTGACCACCGGCCCCGGACTGGGCACCGGTGGAGCGGACTGCTCCGGCACTGGAGCGACGCATACGACCGGCCCCGGACTGGGCACCGGTGGAGCGGACTGCTCCGTCACTGGAGCGACGTAGACGACCGGCCCCGGACTGGGCACCGGTGGAGCGGGCTGCTCCGGCACTGGAGCGACGCAGATGACCGGCCCCGGACTGGGCACCGGTGGAGCGGACTGCTCCGGCACTGGAGCGACGCGGACGACCGGCCCCGGACTGGGCACCGGTGGAGCGGACTGCTCCGGCACTGGAGCGACGCAGACGACCGGCCCCGGACTGGGCACCGGTGGAGCGGACTGCTCCGGCACTGGAGCGACGCAGACGACCGGCCCCGGACTGGGCACCGGTGGAGCGGACTGCTCCAGCACTGGAGTGACGCAGACGGCCGGACCCGGATGGGGCTCCGGTGGAGGTTCAGGTCTGCTCACCTTCCCCGGAGCTCTCGGGCTGCTGACCCTCCCCGGGGACCTCGGGCTGCTGACCGTCACCGGGGACCTCGGGCTGCTGACCGTCACCGGGGACCTCGGGCTGCTGACCGTCACCGGGGACCTCGGGCTGCTGACCGTCACCGGGGACCTCGGGCTGCTGACCGTCACCGGGGACCTCGGGCTGCTGACCTTCACAGGAGGCCTCAGACTGCTGACCTTTACAGGAGGCCTCAGGCTGCTGACCGTCACAGGAGGCCTCGGGCTGCTGACCTTCTCCGGAGACCTCAGGCTGGATGCCGTGCCCACCCTGGGCACCGACGCAGAGGTGGTCTTCAGCCCTGCAGCTGGTCTGGCTGTCGGCCCCAGACTGGGCACCGACACGCTATGGAGCTCCTGCTCCACAGCGGGACTGAACGTCGTGCCCACCCTGGGCACCGACGCAGAGATGGTTCCCAGCCCTCTGGTTGGGCTGGCTGTCGGCCCCAGACTGGGCACCGACGCGCTATGGAGCTCCTGCTCCACAGCGGGGCTGAACGTCGTGCCCACCCTGGGCACCGACGCAGAGAGGGTTTCCAGCCCTGTAGTTGGGCTGGCTGTCGGCCCCAGACTGGGCACCGACACGCTATGGAGCTCCTGCTCCACAGCGGGGCTGAACGTCGTGCCCACCCTGGGCACCGACGCAGAGAGGGTTTCCAGCCCTGTGGTTGGGCTGGCTGTCGGCCCCAGACTGGGCACCGACACGCTATGGAGCTCCTGCTCCACAGCGGGGCTGAACGTCGTGCCCACCCTGGGCACCGACGCAGAGAGGGTTTCCAGCCCTGTGGTGGCGACCGTCGCGGTAGCCTCCGTGCTAGGGGTAGGCACGGGGCGTACTGGACTGGGGACACGCACCATAGGTCTGGTGCGAGGAGCTGGCACGGGTCGCACCGGGCTGGAGATACGCACCATAGGTTGGGTGCGAGGAGTAGGCACAGACCGTACCGGGCTGGGGGAACGCACCACTGGTCTGGTGCGAGTAGCTGGAACGGGCTGTACCTGGCTGGGGAAACGCACCGTTGGGTCGGTGCGTTGAGCTGGCACGGGTCGCACCGGGCTGGGCAAACGCACCATAGAGCTGGTGCGCGGAGCAGGCGCGGGCCGTACCGGGCTATTGTTGCGCACCGATGGTTTGGTGCGCTGAGTCGGTCTCCTCCTCCTCCGACTCTGGACCGGCGCTGGAGGCACCGGACTGGGAACTGACGCTGGAGCACGACTGTCCCTGTCGTGCCTACTCCACCGCCAATCCCCATCCTGTGAGGGTTCCTCCGGGAACCCCCACGAGTGAGGGAACAGAAGCACATCGCTGTCGTCTTCCTCCGACTCCTCTCTGTACTCCTGCTCCCATGGCTGTAGGGGCTCCTCCTGGAACCCCCACGAGTGCAGTGGTCGGGGCTCTTCTCCCTCGATCCCCGACCACCCCCATAGCCCCCCCCCAAAATCGGTTTGGGGGGTTTTCTGGGCTCCAGGCTGGTCCTCAACTCTAGCCCGGTGACGTGTCCTCCGTCTCCGGCGCCTCTGCTGCTCCGGACCCCAGCCTTCCTCCACCGCATGATAATGGTAGACATCCTCTTTCGATAATTTCCCCATATCGTAGAGGATGTCTACCAATGTCTGCTCTCGCTGCGTCCCAGGGTGGTGGATCATTCTGTCACGGTGCGCATTAATGGGACGGTAGACGGAGCGCTGGTGAAGTGTCATCCTTTTTATTTTAAATGAGATGTCCTCTCGAAGCATTCAAAATAACAAAGGAGAGTGAAATAATAATCTATTACAAACAAAAACACAGTGACTTACTTGCTGGCTACAGGCAGTGCAGACAAGCAGGAACAATGATCCACACACAGGTGGAAATGTGTGGAGCCTATATACTATCCCCAATCAGAGACAACGCTAGACAGCTGTCTCTGATTGGGGATGATAATCTCCCTAGTTAGGGTGTGATGACTTGGTTGTGTGCCTCTCTCCTCCCCTAGGTGGGAGTAAGAGGCCTTACCACAACCAAGCCATCACAAGTTTGCTCATGAATGTCTTAATCGAAATTACGGATTGCCTCTTATCCGCTCGTCTTCCTATTACGCCATAGTTTGTACATCTCAATTGTCAGTAGAATCCACATTTGTTTAAGCAAGTCAGCCATATCAGTTATGTGTTTTTTTAAAAGGCAGTAAATGAGGCTGAATTAACTGTTTCACTGCCAGACAAGGCTCCGCTGATAGCCAGGTGTAGCAGTGGTAAGGTGTTGGGACAGCTTTATGTCGGCCCTAACAGTTTGTGGGCACCGTTTGTCACCGTTATAGTGTAATTAATGTATTGTTTATTGTGATGTGTTGTGTACTGGCATGCATCCCACATTATTCTTTTTTTGCCCCACCAAGATTTACATGCTAAAATCTCCACTGCTGCTCATAGACCTCTAATGGCCTGGCCATTTTTAGTGGGTTTGATCCTTAGAATTAGAATTAATCGAAATTAGAACCATTCTATTTCAATAGTTTGATCCTGGCTGTTGTTGTGAAGAATCTCTGGTTATATGAATGACTAAGTTATATATTATATGAATAAGTATATGGCCTCTTGTGTGAGACCAGCCAGCTTGCTATGATGTTCCGTTTCTTTAATAACCCGGGTTAACGAGAACACGGGATAGCTCGTAGATTTTATTAGAGGAGTCTAAAAAAAAAATCTCATAAAAATATTGCAGCTGATGCTGTTCTTGTAATTTACCTATTTTTTACTGGCAGATCAAAGTTGAAGGTGCGTAATAAGCTGCTAAGTCAATGTGTTTGGGTTTTATGACAGTGGGGTGATGGTGTGATGTGTAGGGTGGACAACTAAGGACACTTAATGACAACCTTGTTTTACAGACGGTGTCACTGGCCGTGGCATATAACAGCGCTGCACTCTGACCCCCGTCGCCCCTAGTGAGAGCATCACATCACGTGGCATGACACAGCTAATATTCAACAGTTAGTGTAACATAGCTCAATATAACTAATTTCGTATTTCTAAATGAGGCAGTCTAAATAGGTGATATAGCTCTGATATTAACCAATATGGACTTCATAACATGGACTATGTTGATTTATTACCAGGCTAATTTCATGATTACATTTTCAGTGGCCAGGCCTCTTCCTGTTCTGTAATTAGAGCAGGTTAAGTATCATAGCCAGGCTCTGGGAATCTATTAGGTAATGTTCTGTTCTGCTAACTACACTTGGTCTGTATGGACTGGTGTTTTAATACGCCATCAATCCTCAACACAGTGTGCGTGTGCGCTTGATTGGTCACACCACCATTCATGTGAACTCTCACCTCCTGCTACTGATGACTCTCATGTGCCTTACATCTATAAAACCACATTGCCATTAAAATAAAATGCCTGGTCACCATTAGTGCGGTGCTTTTTATTTTACAACGATTTATTGTCCAAATAAACGTTTTTTTTACTGCATTATTGTTTTGAAGGCAGGTCAGGATAAAGATGAGTATAGTATTTTATGGGGTCGTTTTATGGAGGATCTAGTTGTTATAGAGGCAGCTTCTCACGCCATGATGAGGGGCGATGAGGGAGTTGGAAGCACCTGACTTTAATAGTCTGTTAAAGAGATTAAGGATTTGTTGGGTCACAACGGTCACACACTTACTCACAATCACACACACACACACACAAACACACACAACCTGCATATACATACACACACAGGCACACAAGGACGCACACATACACTCAACTCCCATGCACATGTAACAGGGTGAGATGGCGTTTTGCTGCAGAATGCTGTGGTAGCCATGCTGGTTAAGTGTGCATTGAATTCTAAATAATTTACAGACAGTGTCACCAGAAAAGCACCCCAACACCATAACACCTCCTCCTCCATGCTTTACGGTGGGAAATACACATGCGGAGATCATCCGTTCCCCCACACCGCGTCGAACCAAAAATCTTGAATTTGGACTCCAGACCAAAGGACAAATCTCCTCCGGTCTAATGTCCATTGCTCATGTTTCTTGGTCTCTTCTTCTTATTGGTGTCCTTTAGTAGTGGTTTCTTTGCAGCAATTCATCCATGAAGGCCTGATTCACACAGTCTCCTCTGAACAGTTGATGTTGAGATGTGTCTGTTACTTGAACTCTGTGAAGCATTTATTTGGGCTGCAATCTGAGGTGAAGTTAATTCTAATGAACTTATCCTCTGCAGCAGAGGTAACTCTGGATCTTCATTTCCTGTGGCGGTCCTCATGAGAGCCAGTTTCATCATAGCGCTTGATGGTTTTTGCGACTGCACTTGAAGGAACTTTCAAAGTTCTTGAAATGTTCCATATTGACTGACCTTCATGTCTCAAGACATTTCCCCCTCGGGGATCAATAAAGTATCTATCTATCTATCTATCTATCTATATATCTATCTATCTATCTATCTATCTATCTATCTATCTATCTATCTATCTATCTATCTATCTATCTATCTATCTATCTATCTATCTATCTATCTATCTATCTATCTATCTATCTATCTAAAGTAATGATGGACTGTTGTTTCTCTTTGCTTATTTGAGCTGTTCTTGCCATAATATGGACTTTTCTGTATACCACCCCTACCTTGTCACAACTCAACTGATTGTCTCAAATGCATTAAGAAGGAAATAAATTACACAAATTCACTTTTAAGAAGGTACACCTGTTAATTGAAATGCATTCCAGGTGACTACCTCATGAAGCTAGTTGAGAGAATGCCAAGAGTGTGCAAAGCTGTCATCAAGGCAAAGGGTGGCTATTTCAAATATAAAATATATTTTGAGTTGTTTAATACTTTTTTGGTTACTACATGATTCCATATGTACTATTTCATAGTTTTGATGTCTTCACTATTATTCTACATTTTAGAAAAAAAATTGTAACGCAACAAAATGTTGAAAGGTGAAGGGGTCGGAATACTTTCCGAATGCACTGTATAGTGTATTAAAAATTAAAAAACATTAAAAAACAGATTAATTTAGCAGACAAGATCGGCTTAGAATTCTGTAGGATCATTTTATATTATTTTATAGTATGAAGACAATTGAACAGATATTGGAACTGTCCACATTTACTTTTCGTCAGCCAACAAGATGAGTAGGTCTAACGAACAGTAAAAGCACTAGTCTGTCAATCTACTATCTATCCATCATAGATGACCTATTCTATTCTGTGAGAGAAATAAATATTTCCAAACATAGTCTGGGACAGTTGTGGGATGCGAAAGATCACAAATTAATACAAGCACTAGAATAAAAAAAAAAGATGTTTTAAACAATAAGCCTGACGCAACAGATGAGAACATCTAGCTTAAAATGTTACTAAACTATTAGGCTATTTCTAAACATTATAAGCAGAGCAATGCCCACACGGCAGCAGGCTATAAGCACAAATGTTCCATTAGCAGGAAAACACCATTCTCAAAAGTGACCACAAACGTGATTATGCTTGTATTATAAAAAGTTAATTTTTATGGTGAAAATTATTTTCCCCAAACATGAAACTCACGTGCGTATGTATGCCAGTTAGGCTCTACACCCATTATAAAGCTGATTATTGTGCTTCATTTTAAGAAGTTATTTGGTTTATTGTGATACAAACCTTATCAAAACATATAGGCCTATGGGCTACATGAGGTGACTATGATTTGAAAAAGTTGTAAAAAAAAAAAGCATGTGCTGTTTCTTGCCTTAAGCTGGGCATCATTCACAAGTGATAATATATCAATCACAAGTGATAGGCTAATATTGTCACCCATCACACTGCTCTTGATTTAATCTGGTCTTTACATATACTAAATAATGTATCTGTGAAATTTGTTTTGATATAGAATGGACCATTATCATGCACCTGTCTCAAAAATAAATGTTCCCGTGGTTCATTTTCATGCCAGCCAGGAAGGCTATACTCCAGTTGTAAATAGAAGCAAAGTGCTTAATATTAGGAAAGTTGATAAATAAATATTGTAGGCCTAGCCTATAGAAAGCTGATGGGATCCTCCTCTTTTTAGTAGAGGCCATCAGTCTGTTTTCTCACGCAATTGCATAGCACATAGAAATGTTGTGCAACAAGAGCTCACATGAAGTGTTTAATTAGACTTTCGATTACATTTGCATTGATGTCAGAGTGATTAGAGGGAGAATAGAGTGCTGAGTACCAGGCAGTTAGCAAGTTTGGTAGACTACTAATGACCATCAGCAGCATCAGAGCTTGGAGAAGCCTAATTACGGATTTGAGCCAGGGGTCGGTCGGTCGGTCGGTCGGTCGGTCGGTCGGTCGCTCTCTCTCTCTCTCTCTCTCTCTCTCTCTCTCTCTCTCTCTCTCTCTCTCTCTCTCTCTCTCTCTCTCTCTCTCTCTCTCTCTCTCTCTCTCTCTCTCTCTCCTCTCTCTCTCTCTCTCTCTCTCTCTAAGGCCAGCATCCTTCTTCACTGTTGACATTGAGACTGGTGTTTTTGTCCTTTTGTCCTTATCCTCACGCTCAGTTGTGCTCTTTCTATTCTGGTTAGAGCCAGTTTGCACGGTTCTGTGAAGTACACAGCGTTGTACGAGATCTTAAGTTTCAGGGCAATTTCTCGCTACAGTCAGTTGTGGTAATGCACCTTATTAAAGTTGGTTGCCAACCGCCATATTTACAAATTGTTCTTAACTTACTTGCCTAGTTAAATAAAATCTAATAAATAAAAAATGTTCAGGTAAAATAACAACCCAATGTTTATATTCCAGGACAAATTATCTAGCAACAGCAACACTGTGCAGTACACACACATACACATGAACACTGTGCAGTACACACATACACATTAACACTGTGCAGTACACACACATACACATGAACACTGTGCAGTACACACATACACATGAACACTGTGCAGTACACACACATACACATGAACACTGTGCAGTACACACATACACATTAACACTGTGCAGTACACACACATACACATGAACACTGTGCAGTACACACACATACACATTAACACTGTGCAGTACACACACATACACATGAACACTGTGCAGTACACACATACACATGAACACTGTGCAGTACACACACACACATTAACACTGTGCAGTACACACATACACATGAACACTATGCAGTACACACACATACACAGACAATAATGCTTTGAGTGGTATTGATGAGGGTAAATTCAACGCAAAAAGGTGTCCTTGGACCTTTTAATCAAAGTATAGTGGTAAAGAAATTTGATCAGAACTGGGTCTTACTGAGAGTTCAACTCCACACATTTACTCATCTCTGCTTAATAAGGTATTAATAAATAAGTTGTGAATATTGCAGGTATCTATTAGTGCTAAATGAGTTTCTGTCAATTTGATTGACCGGACAGCTTTTCAAAGGGAATAGATGAGCAGTTTGGAGCGTTAGTTAGTTAGTTAGTGAGTGAGTCCATTAGTATAGTTCATGTCCAGATGTATATTTCATAGAGAGGAGATTTGAGTAAATAAGTTGCATCAGATCAACATAAATTAATGAAAATACATTTTATCAAATTCCTTTTGATCAAAAGTGGCAACTCAAAAGGAATTAATTAATCGCTATTAACTAATTTATATTCATTCAAAATGTAAAAAACAGAATAACCTACAAATGTCCATCTGTCTTTAAGAGGGCTGGATTTATTAATTGAATGTGAGCGACAGATAAATGAGCGGATATTAGATAATAAGTAGCCTCCTCCTCATCCTCTTCCTCCGCCTCCTCCTCCTCCTCCTCCTCCTCCTCCTCCTCCTCCTCCTCTAAAGTCTTATCTTAATAGATCAGAGTCGGTATTTATGAGGGTGACACACACACCACACACACACACACATTCTTGTGATCTCCACCAATTATTCACAAGGCTCTGATTGAGAGGCTCTGGTCAAGAAGGCAGAGCAATCTCTCTGCTGTGCCAAAATCACCAGACATGATCAGTATTCCTATTAACGCATTGTCCAATGTCATAACAAGTATCATAGGATACTACCATGTAATTAATACATCAGCAAGATATATGTGCTCTCTTAAATTTGACCAGTTTCTCACAGCAGGAAAATAAATCCTGCAGCAACAGGAAATGTGAATTCTTATGTAGATTCTAATTAAATTTATATTTTTATAGGGGTTGACACATTTTTAATTTGGACAAATAAAGTCTGAAGTCTTGAATACACTTTGCATTTCCTGTAGTGCAGGAAAATTCTCTAAGACAACAGAATGATCAAATTAAGAGAGCATATCTTTACTATCACACTAACGGCTCATACTATTTCTGCATACTGTAGGTAATGTACAGGGCCTTCAGAAAGTATTCATACCCCTTGACCTATTCCACATGTTGTCGTGTTACAGCCGGAAAATCCCATCTACCCACAATACCCCATAATGACAAAGTGAAAACATGTTTTTCGACATTTTTGCAAATGTATTGGAAATCAAATACAGAGATATCTCATTTACATATACTACCGGTCAAAAGTTTTAGAACACCTACTCGTGTTCTAAAAACAGGGTTTTTCTTAATTTGTACTATTTTTTACATTGTAGAATAATAGTGATGACATCAAAACTATGAAATAACACATGTGGAATCATGCAGTAACCAAAAAAGTGTTAAAAAATCAATTTGAGATTCTTCATATAGCCACCCTTTGCCTTGATGACAGCTTCGCACACTCTTGGCATTCTCTCAACCAGCTTCTTGAGGTAGTCACCTGGAATGCATTTCAATTAACAGGTCTGTCTTGTTTGTCAGCCAATCAGTTGTGTTGTGACAAGGTAGGGGGTGGTATACAGAAGCCCTATTTGGTAAAAGACCAAGTCCATATTATGGCAAGAAAAGCTCAAATAAGCAAAGAGAAACGACAGTCCATCATTACTTTAAGACATGAAGGTCAGTCAATACGGAACATTTCAAGAACTTTGAAAGTTTCTTCAAGTGCAGTCGCAAAAACCATCAAGCGCTATGATGAAACTGGCTCTCATGAGGACCGCCACAGGAATGGAAGACCCAGACTCTGCTGCAGAGGATAAGTTCATTAGAGTTACCAGCCTCTGAAATTGCAGCCCAAATAAATGCTTCACAGAGTTCAAGTAAAAGACACATCTCAACATCAACTGTTCAGAGGAGACTGTGTGAATCAGGCCTTCATGGATGAATTGCTGCATTGAAACCACTACTAAAGGACACCAATAAGAAGAAGACACTTGTTTGGGCCAAGAAACATGAGCATTGGACATTAGACCGGTGGAAATTTGTCCTTTGGTCTGGAGTCCAAATTGGAGATTTTTGGTTCCAAACTCTGTGTCTCTGTGAGACGCGTGTGGGTGAACAGATTAACTCTGCATGTGTATTTCCAACCGTAAAGCATGGAGGACGAGGCGTTATGGTGTGGGGGTGCATTGCTGGTGACACTGTCTGTGATTTATTTAGAATTCAAGGCATTCTGCAGCGATACGCCATCCCATCTAGTTTGTGCTTAGTGGGACTGTCATTTGTTTTTCAACAGGACAATGACCCAACACACCTCCAGGCTGACCTGGCCTCCACAATCCCCCGACCTCAACCAAACTGAGATAGTTTGGGACGAGTCAGACCGCAAAGTGAAGGAAAAGCAGCCAACAAGTGCTCAGCATATGACCAAACTGAGCAGCCGGGCCAGAAGGACCTTGGTCAGGGAGGTGACCAAGAACCCTATTTAACGCTATGTCTGGAGAAAACCAAGCACAGCTTATCCGCCGTCTAACACCATCCCTACTGTGAAGCATGGTGGTGGCAGTATCATGTTATGGTCATGCTTTTCATTGGCAAGGACTGGGAGACTAGTAAGAATAGAGGGAACAATAAATGGAGCCAAATACAGTCAGAGATCATTGTGTTCTTGGTCACCTCGCTGACCAAGGTCCTTCTGGCCCGGCTGCTCGTTTTGGTCGGACGGACAAAATGTAATCAACCAGATAGGGCTCAACCAGATAGGGCTCAACCAGATAGGGCTCAACCAGATAGGGCTCAACCAGATAGGGCTCAACCAGTGCCTGAGCACCACCTGCCCTTTTGCCCTGCTATGAAAAAGTGCCCTCACAGCTTGTGGAAAAAAATTACATTTAATTTTGAGTCTCTTTTCAATGTTTTAATAAAAAATGTAGTGATTTGCACATCAAACTAGTTAATTACATAAGTTCTTGAATCTCAGTAAATTCCCCCTCTCCAAGCCACACTTGGCTGACTGCTGCATGCAGTGTGTCTACGGCAGGGGGTAAAGTTTGAATACTGGTAGCTTGTTGGCTACTTTTTAGTTGTATGCAGGGGCGCCGTATGGGGGGGAAAAGTTAGGATGATTCTAAGGGCCTGTGACTGACAGGGGCCCTAAAATATTATTCCAAACATTTTGGAGCCCAATGTTATATATTTTCATGGGGCCCAAAATCCCTGGAGGCTCCCCTGGTTGTATGTAATGTTTGTCCCTCATTGTTAGGGACAGAGAATGAGGCTAGTTTGTTTTGACAGCATAGCTAACTAGCTAGCTAAACTAGTTTGTTTTGACAGCATAGCTAACTAGCTAGCTAAACTAGTTTGTTTTGACAGCATAGCTAACTAGCTAGCTAAACTAGTTTGTTTTGACAGCATAGCTAACTAGTTAGCTATCAGATTTACATAATCATCCGCCAAACTGATAGCCACTCTTTTCCAGTCATGGCTAGAAGGGATACAGTTTATGTCACTTATTTTTTTTTTTTCAATCATTAACCTACTCATTCTAACCTGCTATGTTAATTATCCTAACTTGCTGTGTTAGTTCTCCTAACCTGCTGTGTAAGTTCTCCTAACCTGCTATGTTAATTACCCTAACCTGCTGTGTAAGTTCTCCTAACCTGCTGCGAAAAGTCAATTCTGACATAAACTGTATGCCATCTAGTTAAAACCCTATTTTCCTGAAGTCAATTGTCTGTAGTCATCTCAAGTTAAAAGGCCTAGGAGTCACTGACACTTGCTTACAATGTATCATAAGTGAGTATGTTGTTGCAGAATATAAATAGGCCTGTACATGTTGACATGAATTTCGAGGTATGAATCCCCCAAAAATTATGGGGGCCTTTTTAAAATGTTGAGCACCTGGCCCCCCAAAGCTCTGTGCACACCGCACTGCCGAGAGGTACAGATGAGTAATAGCATGTCGGCAATGAATAGATGGTCTGTGTGTGTGTGTGTGTGTGTGTGTGCGTGTGCGCACGCGTGTGTGTGTGTGTGTAATGGCGATGGTTTACTTCAGCCCATTTCTGGCAGGGTGTGAACAGATGCCAAGCAGCCCTGTGGTTAGCCCAAGCTTCAGCCTGTCTTTCTCCCTCTCTCTCTCTCTCTCTCTCTCTCTCTCTCTCTCTCTCTCTCTCTCTCTCTCTCTCTCTCTCTCTCTCTCTCTCTCTCTCTCTCTCTTCATTTCTCTCTCTTTCCTTCTTCTTCTTCTCTCCCTCTCTTTCTCTCTGTTCCTCCTTCCTCCCTCTGTTTTTCTCCCCCCCTATACCTTCCTTCCTCCCTCCCTCTCTCTCTCTTTCTCGCTCTCCATCCCTGCCTTCCTCTCTCTCCCCCTCTCTCCATTCCTCCTTCCCTCTCTCTCCATCATGTCCATTATGGGCCTGGTGTCCAGTGTTTATGAGCCGTGGGATGTGGAGCCCCACGCTGGCCCAGACTGGAGGACCAGAGGCGCCTTTCTGGGTCAGCCTTGTAGCCCATGGTTCGGCCCCTGACCGCAGCCCCACCCGCCTCCCACAGCCAAGGCTTTAGCCCGGCCTTCAGGCTCCAGCCCAGGACAGGCTAGCCCAGAGTAGCCCAGACAGTTAGGGGCCACTGGTCATTGTATTGTCCATGGGGTGTGGTGAGTGAGTGGCGGGGGAAGCAGGGGTGGGCACTGGAGAGAAAGAGTGGGCACTGGAGTGTATGTCACCACAGTTTTATTTGTGTACCCAATCATCAGTCCATCATTCAATCCCTCTCTCTCTCACCCATGTACACACACACTTTCTCTCTTTCTCTCCTCTCCGCCTGGGTAGGTGGATGTGTGGAGAATGTTCTATGGGTGTTGGTGGCACTTTAATGGTGGGCAGAGGGAGGGCAGGGTGAATGCTACAACTCTCACGCACCCTCTCACACCAGCTCCCACTGGACACATCATTTAACATGCTGGCCTGGTTGTCAAAGGGCTCTGCCCTGCTGGAGGAGAGCAGAGGAGAGGAGAGGCCTTACTATACTTATCAGAGTAATTGCTATGGCTCCTTAACATGGACATATACTTGTATTTTGATTAGGCTGTAATTTGGCAGCTAGTCTGCTCTTTGTGGCGGTGAGAGAGAGAGAGCCGCTACAGTCAGAGGAAAACAACGGTTCAAACACAAACAAGCATGCACACACACACACACACACACTGATTGTGGGTTCCTCATTCTATGTGGAACAATACTGACCCTATGAAAAATAAAAACGTTTGAGTTTCCTCTTTTAGTGATAATTCAAATGTAGGAGTGGCGGCTCATTGGAATATTTTGAGGTGTGATTTGCTCACAATTCTTTTTGTGCAACCGTGAGTAAGAGTATCTTTCCAGTTTATCTAATGTGTTGTATTATGCTATTACATGTCATATATGACTATGGCCAGTGATGGTGTCTTGAGAAAGACTCATGAATGTCCATGTGTCAATTGACAGTTGTCTAAGACACTAGTTCTCAATTCTCTCCTCAGGGAGCCCCAACTGTTCCAGTGGTAGCACATCTGATTCAACTTGTTAATAAACACAATAATAAAACCTATGGAATTTTAACAATATAATATGGCTATTAAACCAGAGGTTCATTATCTATGTCTCTTTACCCCGACCTACATTACCTGGACTAACCTGAACCCCTCTATACAGCCTCCTTATTGTTATTTTACTGTGTTACTTTTGTACTTTAGTTTATTTAGTAAATATGTTCTTAACTCTATTTCTTGAACTGCATTGTGGGTTAAGTTCTACACCTGTTGTATTCGGCGCATGTGACAAATAACATTTGATTTGATTTAGCCCCAAAAAGGGTTGTAACCATAGCGGAACCCTTTTTTAGTGATATATAGATTTATTTTGTTTAATGGTTATAGAACCTTAGGAGCATGGTTCTTTCTAGAACACTAAGAGCATGGTTCTTTATAGAACACTAAGAGCATGGTTCTTTATAGAACACTAAGAGCATGGTTCTTTATAGAACACTAAGAGCATGGTTCTTTATAGAACACTAAGAGCATGGTTCTTTATAGAACCTTAGGAGCATGGTTCTTTCTAGAACACTAAGAGCATGGTTCATTATAGAACACTAAGAGCATGGTTCTTTCTAGAACCTTAGGAGCATGGTTCTTTCTAGAACACTAAGAGCATGGTTCTTTATAGAACCTTAGGAGCATGGTTCTTTCTAGAACACTAAGAGCATGGTTCTTTCTAGAACACTAAGAGCATGGTTCTTTCTAGAACACTAAGAGCATGGTTCTTTATAGAACCTTAGGAGCATGGTTCTTTCTAGAACACTAAGAGCATGGTTCTTTATAGAACCTTAGGAGCATGGTTCTTTATAGAACACTAAGAGCATGGTTCTTTATAGAACCTTAGGAGCATGGTTCTTTATAGAACACTAAGAGCATGGTTCTTTATTGAACCCTAAGAGCATGGTTCTTTATAGAACCTTAAGAGCATGGTTCTTTATAGAACCTTAAGAGCATGGTAGTTTATAGAACCTTAAGAGCATGGTTCTTTATAGAACCTTAAGAGCATGGTAGTTTATAGAACCTTAAGAGCATGGTAGTTTATAGAACCTTAAGAGCATGGTTCTTTATAGAACCTTAAGAGCATGGTAGTTTATAGAACCTTAAGAGCAGGCACGCACTAACACAAATTGTGTGAGCTTTGTGTGAGGAAAGGAAACATAACATTTTATGGGATGGCACATTATGCAAGGCGGTTTCCGAACGCTGCAAATTGTGATTTATGTATGTAAAGTGGACAAACATGATGTACCTGTAGCACTGCTGATAGGAGATGAAGAGATTCACAGGTTAATCAGTAAACTGAGGGTAGCATCTGACAAGAACACAACCTCAAACCCACACAGACACTGTTAATATTGGCCTTAACACTGCCTCACGCCACAGCCAGCATACAGTCATTGCTCCTCTTTCTGTCCAATGAGAGTTTGTTTAGTCTGTAACTTTAGGCACAAACACACACAGTGACGTTTATCCATGTCCATCAGTGACACGTGTCTCAGATCTGGAACTCTGTAAGCAACACTGCTGATAGATCCTTTACAGCACCACTCCACTGGCTCTACACTGCTGATAGATCCTTTACCACTCCACCAGCTATATACTGCTGTCACACACACACACACACACACACACACACACACACACACACACACACACACACACACACACACACACACACACACACACACACACACACACACACAACACAACACACAAAATGTACCACTGAGGCTTGGAGAGCATTTGGGCAAGCAGGTGGTGTCAATGTTTTTTGAGGAAGGATCATACATTCAGAGTTTGGAGAACACAGCAGTAGCTCCATTGCCACATACTGTACTACAGCCAACCACACTCTTTATTAGGTCTCTATCGCTCTCTGTTGGTACAAGGTGGAACTACACCTGCATATAGACCCTCATTGAGTTAGGCACATCATCTCGATCTAGCTAACTGTAACTTGGAGCTGATGTTGATCAAATATGTGGTGCCACTGTGGGAAGACAATACACTCATCCCTCCCACTGAGCCAGAGCAGTGTAATACAACATCTGCATCTCCACAAACATCTAGAGTTACTGCCATGCACTGATGGACACACAGGGGTTATTCAAGCCTTCCTCATGTAAACACATCCTGTTAGTCTGCAGCATTGCTACTCTTTCATCCCTCTCTCAGTCTGATTGTTTTGGAGAAGTGCTCTGCTCTGCAGTGACAGTATATGTTTTTTTGGTGAAACACACACACACACACACACACACACACACACACACACACACACACACACACACACACACACACACACACACACACACACACACACACACACACACACAAACATACACAGCACTGATTGCTCCAGTGTTGTCTTGCTTTGCTGTACACACTGCAAACGGAGGACGTGTCTTATCTGAGGTCCTATCTGAGCGTGGCGTGCCCAGCCGAGGAGCACAGGGAGGGGGGATGGAACGTATATGACACACCGCCTCCCTGGTGCCTGGTGGGCCAGAGACAAGGCTTCTGTTACCAATGAGGGCAGGCACGGAAAGGTAAATAGTATGTACCAGTAGGATTGGGGGGGGGTTAGTATGTACCAGAAGGATGGGTGTGTGTGTGTTTGGGGGGGGGGGCCAACCATATGAATGTGTTGTGTTTGTTTAACTGGATGTGTGTGTATGAATGTGTCGTGTGTTTGTTTAACTGGATGTGTGTGTATGAATGTGTTATGTGTTTCTTTAACTGGATGTGTGTATGAATGTGTCGTGTGTTTGTTTAACTGGATGTGTGTGTATGAATGTGTCGTGTGTTTCTTTAACTGGATGTGTGTGTATGAATGTGTCGTGTGTTTCTTTAACTGGATGTGTGTGTATGAATGTGTCGTGTGTTTGTTTAACTGGATGTGTGTGTATGAATGTGTCGTGTGTTTCTTTAACTGGATGTGTGTGTATGAATGTGTCGTGTGTTTGTTTAACTGGATGTGTGTGTATGAATGTGTCGTGTGTTTGTTTAACTGGATGTGTGTGTATGAATGTGTCGTGTGTTTCTTTAACTGGATGTGTGTATGAATGTGTCGTGTGTTTGTTTAACTGGATGTGTGTGTATGAATGTGTCGTGTGTTTCTTTAACTGGATGTGTGTGTATGAATGTGTCGTGTGTTTGTTTAACTGGATGTGTGTGTATGAATGTGTCGTGTGTTTGTTTAACTGGATGTGTGTGTATGAATGTGTCGTGTGTTTCTTTAACTGGATGTGTGTGTATGAATGTGTCGTGTGTTTGTTTAACTGGATGTGTGTGTATGAATGTGTTATGTGTTTCTTTAACTGGATGTGTGTATGAATGTGTCGTGTGTTTGTTTAACTGGATGTGTGTGTATGAATGTGTCGTGTGTTTCTTTAACTGGATGTGTGTGTATGAATGTGTCGTGTGTTTGTTTAACTGGATGTGTGTGTATGAATGTGTCGTGTGTTTGTTTAACTGGATGTGTGTGTATGAATGTGTCGTGTATTTCTTTAACTGGATGTGTGTATGAATGTGTCGTGTGTTTGTTTAACTGGATGTGTGTGTATGAATGTGTCGTGTGTTTCTTTAACTGGATGTGTGTATGAATGTGTCGTGTGTTTGTTTAACTGGATGTGTGTGTATGAATGTGTCGTGTGTTTCTTTAACTGGATGTGTGTGTATGAATGTGTCGTGTGTTTGTTTAACTGGATGTGTGTGTATGAATGTGTCGTGTGTTTCTTTAACTGGATGTGTGTGTATGAATGTGTCGTGTGTTTGTTTAACTGGATGTGTGTATGAATGTGTCGTGTGTTTCTTTAACTGGATGTGTGTGTATGAATGTGTCGTGTGTTTCTTTAACTGGATGTGTGTGTATGAATGTGTCGTGTGTTTCTTTAACTGGATGTGTGTGTATGAATGTGTTGTGTGTTTCTTTAACTGGATGTGTGTATGAATGTGTCGTGTGTTTGTTTAACTGGATGTGTGTGTATGAATGTGTCGTGTGTTTGTTTAACTGGATGTGTGTGTATGAATGTGTCGTGTGTTTCTTTAACTGGATGTGTGTGTATGAATGTGTCGTGTGTTTGTTTAACTGGATGTGTGTGTATGAATGTGTCGTGTGTTTGTTTAACTGGATGTGTGTGTATGAATGTGTCGTGTGTTTCTTTAACTGGATGTGTGTGTATGAATGTGTCGTGTGTTTGTTTAACTGGATGTGTGTGTATGAATGTGTCGTGTGTTTGTTTAACTGGATGTGTGTATGAATGTGTCGTGTGTTTCTTTAACTGGATGTGTGTGTATGAATGTGTCGTGTGTTTGTTTAACTGGATGTGTGTATGAATGTGTCGTGTGTTTGTTTAACTGGATGTGTGTATGAATGTGTCGTGTGTTTGTTTAACTGGATGTGTGTATGAATGTGTCGTGTGTTTCTTTAACTGGATGTGTGTGTATGAATGTGTCGTGTGTTTGTTTAACTGGATGTGTGTATGAATGTGTCGTGTGTTTCTTTAACTGGATGTGTGTGTATGAATGTGTCGTGTGTTTCTTTAACTGGATGTGTGTGTATGAATGTGTCGTGTGTTTCTTTAACTGGATGTGTGTGTATGAATGTGTCGTGTGTTTCTTTAACTGGATGTGTGTGTATGAATGTGTCGTGTGTTTCTTTAACTGGATGTGTGTGTATGAATGTGTCGTGTGTTTCTTTAACTGGATGTGTGTGTATGAATGTGTCGTGTGTTTGTTTAACTCAACTCCTCTCTTTCTCCCTCCTATTCCCTCTCCTCCTGTCTTCTCCTCTCTCTCCCTCCTCCTCCTCCTCTCCTCCTATCTCTCCTTCCTCCTCCTCTCTCCCCTCCCTCCTCTCTGACCGCTCTTCTGTATCTTGCTATGGTTTGTGGCTGTCTGTATGAGTGCCTGAGTGTGTGTTTGCGCCCACGTTTGTGTGTTTCAGTTACTCAATTTTGGTCTGTATGTTGAACTTCAAGCCACAATAACAGCAGGAGTTCTAGAGACCAGGACCATGAAAGACAGAAAGAAATAGCAACAAAGAAGAAATAGAATCATTGTCTAAATAAATCGGTAAAGGAAGGATGGAGAGATAGTAAGAGAGTGAGAGAAGGAAAGAGAAAGAGAACGAGTGAAAGATAGCGAGAGAAGGAGAGATAGACGGAGAACGAGAGAGGGAGATAAAGAGAGAGTGACTGAAATAGAGAGAGAAAGGCAGAAGAAGGAAACATGTGTTCTTTATTTCCTGGGTAAACAGAGAAGAAGGCAGACATAATCAATAGGAAACTCCAGATTGTAAATAGGCTGCTCTAATAGTCTAAACACTGGCTGCTATAGTTACACAGGCACATCAGCAGTGGTTAGGCTCCACACAGAGATGGTGGGAAGGAGAGAGGGAAGGAGAGAGGGGGAGAGGGCCACCCTTATTTACCAATAAAGAGCCTGCTGAGAAGATAAACACACAGGAGACAGGCAGGGGGGAGGGGGGGGGAGACTGGTTTGAGCTTTCATCTTCTTCTACTGTTAAAACCTACATCATCGGGAGGGGAGGGTTTGGGGTGAGGGATTGTATGTATGCGTGTGTGTTTGTGAGCGTGTGTGCGTGCCTGTCTGTGAATGTGTGTGAGCGTGTGTACGCCCGTCTCCCTGCCTGCCTGTGTGTGAGTCTGCGTATGTGTGTGTGTGTGTGTGTGTGTGTGTGTGTGTGTGTATCTCGGTGTCAGAAGCCATCAGGGTGAGGTTCTGTCCGAACCTGTGACCCCCATCAGAGATCAGACACACGGCACTTAGCGGTCCGTCCCCCCCTTACCGCCCCCCGTTCCCGCAGACAGCCCTCTCTGGTTCCACCGCTGCTGCTAATAAAAGCTGCTAGGAGACTAATTCAACTCAACAGCAGAATAGAGCCTCAGCGCACTGATATGGGATCTCAATGCCTCTGGTGTCACGGAGCTGGAGGTTTCTGCTGTGGCTACAACTATACGTTAAAAGGATCATTTACACCAGATACGTGGATTTCAAAGAGCCAGAAGAGAGACTTCAGTATTAAAGGTGTACAGCTTTTCTACATCACGCTGAAGATCTTTGTTGAGTTGGTCACAAAGAAACTGTTCAGGTGTTTGTTTGTCTAATAGTGAACAAAAGAAGTGTGTGTGAGAGAGAGAGAGAGAGAGAGAGAGAGAGAGAGAGAGAGAGAGAGAGAGAGAGAGAGAGAGAGAAAGTGGAGGATGGATGGATGGATGGATGGATGGATGGATGGATGGATGGATGGATGGATGGATGGATGGATGGATGGATGGATGGATGGATGGATGGATGGATGGATGGATGGATGGATGGATGGATGGATGGATGGATGGATGGAAGGACAGATGGAAGGATGGGGGACTGTGGTTGGGACAAACCCAGTTAGATGAGCTCTCTCTGAGATCTGAGGTTGTTGACTAGAACCATTCATTGCTGGTATTGTGCTTTCTGAGTGGTTGCTTTTTTTCAACAGAGGAATGCATTGAGTCCATTGAAAACCCGTTCGGAAGAGAAGTATATGATAGTTTTGCGGCTTAATGACAGGGCTCAGGCCAACCTATGTTTAAGGGGCTACCGCAAGGGCTGCCCTGGCTGCTCCCACAACACACACACACACACACACACACACACACTTCGCCTGACCCTGTCTGCGCTGGCCAGACATAATTAGTGGTCAGACTCATGTGTGTGTGCGTGCGTGCATGTATGTGTGTGAACATGCGTGTGTGCTCTTGTGTGAACCCTTGTCTGGTAACCCTATAAAACCTCCAGGCCGCATTCTGTATCAATGTTGGAATCAGTGGGTGTGTTTGTCTCCAGTGTCAACTGTGAATCCAGTGTCAACGTGTCAGTCAGGGGTAACTGTAGGCCAACACAGCATGGCCGTCTGACCAGCGGAACGTAGCCTGCCTCCTACTGGGTAACAAATAGAATTGAGTCCAAAAAGGCAAAAAAGTAAGGCTAGTAAAGTAGCTCCTGCCCAAGATGTGCTCTTAAGGAACCTTTCGTTATTCTTTTCAGCTCAAAGGAACTTATATCACAGGAGGTTGGTGGCACCTTAATTGGGGAGGACGGGCTTGTGCTAATGGCTGGAGTGGAATGTGTGGAATGGTATCAAACACATGGTTTCTGTGTGTTTAAGCCCTTTCCATTTGCTCTGTTCCAGACATTATTATGAGCCGTCTATATGTTCGACTGGCTCTGGTAGACAAAACTGCCAAATACTCCATCCATATGTGGATCAATTCTCACTTGTGAACACTAACCCTGACCCTATAAAGGTGTGTTGCAATTCTAACCTTTTGTTATTTAACAATACTGTCTGTGAATGGGCTAGCGACCTCTGGCCTCCTCAAAACCAACAAAAATAGCGCTCCTTTGTAGGGTGGATCATTTCTATTGACTTAATGGCTATTTCTAGGTAGCTAAATTATTTTTTATTTAAATGTACTTTTATTTGTTCAGGGGAGCCCAATTGAGACCAGTGTCTCATTTGCAATGGTGCACTGAGGACAAACATTCCATCAACACAAAAAACAAAACAAAAAAATGACAAGACAGCTATAAATACATTGCATCAGCTTATTACAACGAGCTATAATAGTCAATTGAAACATGTTTTAAACTGCCGTATCAGCACCAGGGAATCCAGGTGTAATTTGTTTTGTAAGGCATTACATAACTGTGGTGCGTTAAAATTAAAGGCGGATTTACCAAACTTTGTGGAGACCTCAAGAGTTAACCAACCTGAGAACGAGTTTGGTATCTCATATTTGTATATTTCGACAAGAAAGTGAGGTATGTTGGAAGCTTATGGAGCAGAGCTTTGTAAACAAGAAGGGAGTGAGTAATGAAGTGATGTACGGGACATTAGTGAGGTCCAGCCGATCCAGCCTACCTTCTGATACAGGATACAATTGTCACCTGTAATAAAGCAAAGGGCTATGGTAGACGGCATCCAATGGTTTAAGAGTAGCACCTGCTGCATTCTGGTAAATGGTGCATTCACATTGTGTCCTGTCTGTCAGATAGCTCTTAAACCATTTACAAGACTCCTTGTCCAGGCCCATTTCAGACCGTTTTTTGAATGAGTAGGGAATGGTCAATCATGTCTAATGCCTTTGAAAGGTCTATAAATACGGCAGTATTTTAGGATCGAGGCAATTTAACAGATCATCTAAAACAAGCATAGTGGCTGAAACAGTGCTATGTCCAGAACTAAAACCAGACTGGTGCATATTTAGAATAGTGAGAAGTTAAAAACGTTCTCAGCTGGGAGTTGGTCAGGGATTCTAGTAACTTGGCTAGGCAAGATAACATGGAGATTGGGCGGTAATTATCTAAGTCAGAAAGATCTCCGTCCTTTATGTAGGGGGAGGACATGTGCCGCTTTCCAAATCTTAGGAATAACACCAGTAACAATTGCCAAGTAAAAAAATACAGGTTAAAGGTTCAACAATGAGTGGGACAGAAAGCTGTAGTAAGAAAGGGTTAAAGTGAATCAGCATCTGTGGATTTTTTAGATAGATAGATAGATAGATAGGTACTTTATTGATCCCCCGGGGGGGAAATTTCATTGTCAAGCAGCTACAACAAAACACAGGGCAGGTGCAAAATGCCACAACGAAAGTACACAAAAGACAGATACACGGTACATGATACATAGAGCGGCAGTATGAAAAAGTATAGAAATACAAGATATCTGGAGTGCAAAAAAAAAAAGCTATAAAAGGACATTGCATAGTATGAGTGGTTGGCTGAATATGTACACTATACATTGGTGGATGTTGGATGGTTAACTATACTATACAGGTCGATGGCAGAGAAATACTTCAGTAGCTAAAAATGCGTATGATATGAGCGAGGGTAATAATAGTTTACTTAATAGACAGACTGGGTAAATGAACAGGTAAGTGAAATTTTGCATGGTTAAATTAGCTGTACAGTTAGGTATACAGTTATATTTACAGATAAGTGAATACTTGCATGTTTACACAAACTGTACAGGTAAATGACAGGAAGAGATACTTTAATAGCTAAATGTATGTATGATATCATTTGGGGTAATAATAGTAATTCCCTTAAAATACAGTCCTTAGTGCGCAGGGTTTAATTACAGACAACTGCACTTATTGCACATTCGATATACTAAAAGCAATGAGAAAAGGTGCAACTGGCAGGATACTAATATGCATTCCTGAGTGAATGCCTACGTCCAATAATTACTTACAATATTGCATGTGATATAATATAACAACTGTACATGAGTATGTATATACAGACCTGTATGAATAAATAGGTCCTGAGTGGATGAGTGCTGACGGACCAGAGTTACTCACGGATGGATGCATAATTGTTAAACTAGGTCCTAGCACCCCAACAGTCATCAATCTTTAGCAAAGGCACTTAATACACCGTAGACATCAAATGGTTGAAATTAAAATAACGTGAGTCTGTTAGAGCATCATTCTTTCAGAGACTATCCTTTCAAAACAGGTGGCCAACTGAAGCAAAACGGTTATTGAAAGCACTTCAAATGTCCATTTTGTCTAATATAGGACCAGAGGCTGGGGGAGAAGTTTCTAACCAGAGATATCTATTTCTGCCAATCAGAGGTAGGTATAAGCCAAACATTTCCCCAAATGTTACCTTTTCCTTAAAGGAACATGCCCTCTTAGCACCAGAAACAGCCATCTTGGAATTGCAAGTACAAATAAATGAATGCAGTCAGAACTGGCAGGGACTGCACCTCACATAAACAGTACGGGAATGAAAAGACACGTAGAAAGGTTTAACCTTATATGTTCAGCATGTGTGTATGCCTATCAGTTCACACTAGTAGCAGTGTCACAGCACAAACTCTGAGGGTTCCAAACCCATCCACTACAACTCTTTTTTTGGAACACGCAGCATTTTCATGTTCACATTTAGTTTTCATTAAATACCTCTTACATCTAGCACGTACTGTTGCACAAGCTTAAACACAAAACACACACACACGTGCACCAATCCCGAGAGACACTTGAGTGGTCCATTGTGTGCACACTCAATGATGAAGGAACATTCTGTGTTACATCAAATATTAACATAATATTGTATATACAGTACATACACACACACACAAACTCAGACACTTTCAGCTGAGGGGAATCGCTGAACTAGCTTTGGCAAGGATGGGCTAACACATTTTTCTGTTACAAACTTTAATGACAAACTAACGTTGTATAGGAGAGAAAAGTTGTATTGCCATCATACATCACTTGTCTGTTTTTAGGCCTTTAATAATTACATCCCATCTGGTAACAGAAGTCCATTCCACGTCGGTTCAACATAATTTAAATGAAATGACGTGGAAACAACATTGATTCAACCAGTGTTTGCCCAGTGGAATGGCTTTAAAGCAGACATCGGAGGGGGACTGTCTGTATCCTCCTGACGTGGTTAGTTTTTTAAAGAAACTAAATATGCTTATCTGCTCAAATCTGAAGATTGAAATTAATGTGAGTCTTATTCCGTACATATACAGTAGTTATTGGTTGCTTTTCTAAAGTTTACCAACCTTGCCAGCAGGCATGCCAGCTAAGATAGTTAGACAGCCTAGCTACTCTATCTTGATCGATAGCCTGAAATGGCTTCTTGGTAGCTGCTTTAAGCAGCACTAGTATTGGCTTCTTGGTCCTTATGCAAGGGGAAATTTGAGAAAAAAACATCTAATGGAATGTACAATTTAGCAGAATTTCCAAATGTGGGTCTCTTGTACACCCATGCAGTTCCTCAGCGAGGTCAGTTCCTCTCTGCTTACCTTTTTTTTGTTGCAGGTATGGCGCACGTGCAGGATTTCTATTTTGACATGAGGCAAGCGGAGAGGAAGTGGGTCTACAACAGACCCACGTTTGGAAAGTCTGTTTATGAAATTACATTTAGGAAACCCTACGGACAAATCGGCAGAGTAAGGTTTCCGGCGGACTATTCCTTTTTTTTGCAAGCTAATTCCTAGCAACGCTAGCGTGTAAATATTAACGTTAGCAAGTTATAAGGTTGGGAGATTGGTAACTTATCTGGGCTAGTTAAAACCAACTTCATAAAATGTCTAGGTGACTAGTAGTATTACAGATGAACAAACATTAGGTGCCCCCGATGGGCATGAAGCCTCTGCTCTCACTTAACTGTACATTTCACTAAGAGGTAAACCTCAGCTTCTCTGAAAACTGTGTTCCACTTGGTGAGAACCTCTGCTTAGGCTCACTGTAGTTGATCTCAACCATACAGTAGGTCTCTCTGAGACCTCATGCACACAAACATCTAGATTCCCCTCTCAAACACACATACAGGCACAGCAGTTATATTCTGCCGCTTCATATTGTCCAGAAGGCCCACTGTCAGAGGTTGAAATGAATGGCTGTTTATATTAAGAGCCTGGTTTAATGAATTAGTCCACTGCCTGGCCATGTCAAAGCCCAGGCTCATACAGACCAGACCCCATCACCACTCTCCAGCCTCTCGTCCCCTTAGACAGTCGGTGGGACACCCTGATTGCGTCCTTCGGGACGGGCGAGCCAGGGACGCCCGACACCACTTGGAGGGGTCCTGTTAATTTGGGGAGGGCATCTGGCTGGGGCTAGGTCTGGGTGACCCATTCCTCCCTCTCTTTTTCTCTCTTCCTCTCTCTCTATGTATGCTGCTACAGGGGCCTGGGTCTGCCTGCCTGTGAGACTGCTTGGCTGGGCATGTTTAAACAAAGGGCCAAATATGTATACAACCAAAGCAGAGCAGAGCAGAGCAGAGCAGAGCAGAGGAGTCTGTCTGTCTGTACTGTGCAGGGCGGCTCCTAGTGCACTGCCTTGCCTGCAGTCTTTTTCTGTGTCTCTCTCACCTCTTACCACTAGCCTGTGACCTCCTTTCATGCCTCTGCCACATCCTCCACCTACTATATATATGTGTGTACCTGTGAGTGTGCGGGAATGCGAGTGTGTATGAATGTGAGTGTGAGCTTTAAGCTTTTAGCTGTCATCGTGTATTAGCGTTGACAGTCTGTGAAGACAGCGTTTCTGACTCCCTGCCTCAGGACAGACACGCCCCAACAGATGGGGGGGAGAGAGAAGAGGCGAGGAAGAGAGGAGGATCAGAGGGAGAGAAGGGACGGTGACTGAATGGTCTGATAGATAGAATGACCCCTAACACACAAGGAGGAAAAGGGAGTTTCCTGAGGTGAAAATATGAAGACTCAGACTTGACGGTGACACGTGTGATAAGATGTGACAAGGTAGACAAGCACATGAAATGAAGCTTCGCTGCCAGATAAACTAACCAGCAATCATTTCCCCAGTTCATCATTCACAATGAATCCAGGGGGACCCGTCATCTTCCTTTGTTTTCTCTTTTGGTTCATCTCTTTAATTTACCTCTATCCTGCAGGGGCCTCGTTCAAATTGCCTTTGTCTGTACATACATGGGACCAAAGACGGAGTGTGTGTGTGTGTGTGGTATAGCGTGGTGCCTGAAGGGGGCTAAGATTGCCGTAATCATGAAGTGGTAGCTGTTCATTAAGCGCACAGTCAGAAACCTGTTTGCAACACAATTAAAGCAGCACGGGTCATTAACAACAAGGGAAAGAGGGATACTAGTCAGTTGTACAACTGAATGCATTCAACTGAAATGTGTCTTCCCCATTTAACCCCAAACCCTCTTAATCAGAGAGGTGCGGGGGGGCTGACTTAATAGACATCCACGTCTTCGGCGCCCGGGGAACCGTAGGTTAACTGCCTTGTTCAGGGGCAGAACGACAGATCTTTACCTTGTAGTGGGAGGTAGAGATAGAGAAAGAAAGCCAGAGAGAACATTTTAGATAGAAAGAGAGGAGGTATTCAATTTGACAGTTCCACCATCTTAAAGAATCTAATGCAACACCTGGTAGAGGAAAAACACTTTCAAAAGAAGTATCACAGATATACATATTAAAGTAAATGTCAGGCTCTGGTCATAGGGGAGGCTTTGGCTCCCTCTAGTTGTCTATGGTCAGAGCCTGACAGATTCTATATGTTCTGTTTCTATGTTGGGTTTGTGTTTGTCCCCAATTAGAGGCAGCTGCTCTGCATTGTCTCTAATTGGGGGCCATATTTAAGTTAATGTGTTTTCTGTCTCGGGGTGGTTCATTGTTTGTAAGTAGGTACATTTAACCTACTGTGTCAACGTCATTTTCCCCTTTGTATTCGGTTTAATAGATATTATGTCAAACTATATCAGTGCTGTGTGTTGGTTTACCACTCCTTCCGTTCTGTGTGTTTCACCAGTCCGGTGCAACCTGTGCCGGCTCCACGCACCAGGCCCCCAGTGCATCTCCCCAGTCCGGTGCGACCTGTGCCGCCTCCAGTGACGGTCCACGGCTCGGGGTCTCCAGTGAGGGCGTCCAGCCTAGCTCCATGGCCGGAGCCTTCCACGACACCGGGGACAGAACTGCCACAGACAACAGTTTCCCTGCCTTTTTTTGTCAGTGTCTTGCGGTTGGGAGTCCGCGCTTTTGGGGGGGGGGGGGGTGTACTGTCAGGCTCTGGTCATAGGGGCTCCCTCTGGTTGTCTATGGTCAGAGCCTGGCAGAGGCAGCTGCTCTGCATTGTCTCTAATTGGGGGCCATATTTAAGATGTGTTTTCTGTCTCGGGGTGGTTCATTGTTTGTAAGTAGGTACATTTTAACCTACTGTGTCACCGTCGTGGTTTCAGCTTTGTTATTTTCCCCCTTTATATTCGAGTTTGGTTTAATAAATATTATTTTGAACTATATCAGCGCTGCGTGTTGGTCTACCACTCCTTCCGTTTGACAGTAAAACACTTTCAACAGAAGTATCACATATATATACACATATTAAAGAAACAGCAGGAGAAAACAGCAAGTAGGAAGAAGAGATGATTGTGAGAAAGTAGTTGACGACTGAGGGGCGTGGGAGTGAAGGATGGCTGGAAAGAGAGAGGATGTGATAATGGAGGTGAGAAAAGCAGAGGACAGAGCTGGGCAGAGCATGTGAATCAGTGATTATGATACAATATCTCTGTGTGGCGTCTGATTGCACAGGTATCTGAGATTCAGTATGGATGTGGTCCACGCACCTAGGAAGGGGAGGGGTCCGGGAGATGCAAAACTCATCCTCACAGGCAACCCTCAAAGACGGCTCACTCCCCAATGCTCATTCTACCTCCTCACACAATAGAATATGATTTTGGAATTGAAATGGGGACTTGTCTTTGTCACTCACTGTGGGGTGTACATCCCCAGGTAGATAGATGGATTATGTCATTAAGATTAGACTGGAGGAGTCATGTAGCTGACACAGGCAGACAGTGGAGAGGCCATGATAAATCTATCCAGTTAGATGCCTTTCTTTGATTAGTTTAAGTGGCTGTGAGGCTGTTACACCCAGCTGTCTTTTTGATTGTTTGATTGGTCTACTCTATGAGGGAGGATATAATTCTAAAAGTGACATTCAAGGACATTCATCTTTCAGAAGAAGAAAAAATCAGGCTAAGAATGGAGAGAACTATCAGGGGAGATTGACAAGGATGTAAAGCAGGATGGAGAAAGATATGAGGTTGATTAACACCACAAGGTTAAATAAACCACTGCTTTGAAGGAAACTTTATCTAAGAAACTTTTCAATCAAAGCCTCCCCGTCACTCCTCAATCATGCCATCTTAATACAGCCCAGATAATGGATCTGGTAATTGGTCATTGCCAGCTCACTACGAGGGAAACATGCAGTGCTATTGTCAACGTGTCTTTTGTTGTAGTTAAAAGAGGGACAAATAAGATGCAATTTACAGACTTTTAAGGGGTGATCTTTTTTGCCTTACCTCAATCACGGTGAAATTGTATTTCCCGGAAGCCTGTAATTAAACCACAAGTGGTTCTCTGTCCTCCTCGCAGGCGCGAGGCAGCTAAAATAAATGGGGGCTATTAGCACTGTGTGTGACGCGCAGCTCCAGCCTCGTGCACTGCTTTAACTGCTTGCTTGTCTTTCCATGTAAATAGCCCGCTGCACTGCCCAACTAGAATATGATTGGGGGTTGTTTTTCATTTGTTGGTAGTAGGCTCGTTGTTAGCTAGATGAAGCTAGAATGCGGATATCAAAGAGTCAAAAAGACTAGAGTTGAGCATTCTGTAGGTTCTTGTCATTTTCACACCAACATAGGATAGGCCTACATCGGAGTTAACACCAGGCCCTAAAACAAAGCTTTTCAGGCATCAAATGGCTACCCGGACTACTTGCATTGTCACCACCCCTTTTACACTGCTGCTACTCTCTGTTTATTATCTAGTCTCGCTTGTTTTCAGAAACCTTGGTCACAGACGTGTTGAGCAATTATTACAAGAAGATGGGAAAGCAGTACAATCTATGCCAGTGGTTTCTAAACTTTTTGACCCGCGACCCCCAAAAAGGAGTGTCACGAAACTCGCAACCCAACACACACACGTGCACACACGTGAACATGTGCGCACAATCACTGGCCAAATGTAGCCTGTCATTACAGCCATAAACAGTGATGCATTTTCAAAGTGCAAGATATGGGGTACAGAAATAAACTTTGTTTTACATCTGCATTTGCAGCTGAAAGTTATTGATGTTGGTCATTCATCTTAGTCATTCATGTTAGCAGCCAATATCAGCCTGAACATCTCTAAAACAAAGAGCATTGTATTTGGTATAAATCATTCCCTAAATTCTAGACCTCAGCTGGATATGGTAATGAATGGTGTGGCTGTTGAACAAGTTGAGGAGGCTAAATTACTTGGTGTTACCTTAAATTGTAAACTGTCATGGTCAAAACATATTGATTCAATGGTTGTAAAGATGGGGAGAGGTCTGTCCGTGATAAAGAGATGCTCTGCTTTTTTGACACCATACTCCACAAAGCAAGTCCTACAGGCTTATCTTATCTTGATTATTGTCCATTCATACGGCCAAGTGCCGCAAAAAAGGACCTAGTTAAGCTGCAGCTGTCCCAGAACAGAGTGGCACCTTTTGCACTTCTTTGTAATCAGATTGCTGATATCAATATGCCAGTCTCTCTTGGCTAAGAGTTGAGGAAAGACCGATTGCATCACTTCTTGTTTTTATAAGAAACATTAATGTGTTGGAAATTCCAAATAGTTTGCATAGTCAACTTACACACAGCTCTGACACACACACACTTACCCCACCAGACATGCCCACAGGGGTCTTTCACGGTCCCCAGCTCCAGAACAAACTCAAGGAAAGGTACAGCATTATACAGAACCATGATTGCACGGAACTCCCTTCCTTCTTATATAACGCAAGTGAACAGCAAACCTGGTTTCAAAAAACAAATAAAGCAAGTCCTTAGGCACTACGCCTCTCCCCCATGTGACCTACTTGTTTTGTGTACGTACTGACACGTATGTTTAACTGATAGATGCAAACACATGCACACTACATGTTAATGTTTTTAAATGTATGTACATTTTAAAGTATTTTGTCTGTAATGTCATTTTCCTTACGTGTTGGGCCCCAGTAAGACTAGCTTTCGCAAATTGCCGTCGGGTAACGGGTATCTTAATAAAATAAAATAAATCATGACACTTCGCTGAAGTTCAGAGCAAAATCATACAGCCTAGGCAGTAGTATCTGATGGAAAGCATGTTCTTCCATCACTTTGGAGATAGGCCTGCCTGCAGAGTGCTTTTGCTAGCCGGGTATCACTGTTGTTCTTCACAAATATAGTAAGAAATTCACCAGAATATTTTTCTTTTTTTTTTTTTTCACCTTTATTTAACCAGGTAGGTCAGTTGAGAACAAGTTCTCATTTGCAACTGCGACCTGGCCAAGACAAAGCAAAGCAGTGCGACAAAAACAACACAGAGTTACACAGTAAACAAACAGTCAAAAACACAATAGAAAATCTATATACAGAGTGCAAAATGTAGTGCAAAATGTAGTAAGGTTAGGAGGTAGGACAATAAATAGACCATAGTGGTGAAATAAATTACAGATTATCATCATTAACACAGGAATGAAGGATGTGCAAATTATGATGTGCAAATAGAGATACTGGAGTGATATGTTACATCTTCATCCCATAATATTGAAGGCAGTGCAATGGTACAGCTGCTAATCTTTAGACATATAGCCAGTACCACCCAAATTAGGCCTGAAATATGAAAAAGAGAAATCAAATCACCAGGTGGTCTATTATTCTTCTGGTAAAGATGACTCAGCATTAGATTACTAAACTGTATTTTATATGGATGATAAACGTAGGCCTGACTGGAGGAAGTTCTTTCTGGTCACTGATCTGGATATTCGTGTCCGCCTTTGTGCGCCAATGTTGATGACTGGTCATTGGTCATCAATCAAGAAGTGCAACCTTTTGGTTCCGAAGCATTTCAGGGAATTTAATGACGTCTTGCGGGCTGTGGTTATAGAACCACAAAAAATGTATGAGAAAAAAACGTATACCAAAATTATACCATCACCTAAAAGGGCAATGGCAACTGGAAGGGTGAAGGGGCATGTAGAGCCTTATCAGTGCATGCATGTGCCTGACCATGGCCCTTTAGCCTGGGGCACCTAGTGGCCCCCCAGGCTAAAGGACCCTGCCAGGGGCCCTGTGGTGATGGTAGTGTCTGTCTGTGCGAGTGTGTTTTTGTTTGTTTGGTGTTGGGGGGGGGGGGGGGGGGGGGGTTGGGGTAGTGATGGGGAGAGCAGCAGCAGCCAGATGTTCCCCTGCATTAGGAGCTGACAAGCCTGTCATGTCTACTCCTCCACTATCACAGAGTTCCATCACCTCCCATCTGCTGCACACACACCCTTGAGACCTGAGACGTCGTCCAGTATACAGGGCCAAGACAGAGGGAGGGGGGAGAGCGACAGATAGAGAAATCCGAGTGGAAGGGATGTTTTCCTTAAATTCTAAGACATTCCATACATATTATGGTGTTGATACTTGTATAATAGTAGTCTACCTTTGAAGGGTACCATCACTCTTTATCAGCTCTATATGGACAGAGATCAGCCTACTTAGCAGACAAAATGACAAAATGTATTTACTCTTAGTGTATCAAATCATATCTACATAGGATGGTGTCACGATGTGCATATTTTTCTGCTGTGACAAATGTCTCCCTCTAGAGGACTTGTGTTTCATTAACTGATGAACACAGACTGACTCGGGAACAGGCTCAGTGCAGTGCGATTATTCCGTGGTCTCTTGATCAACACCTCCTCCTACTGGCTGTCCTGGCAAACTACACCTCTATTATTCCTAACCGCTACTGACCATGAACATCAAGGCTCAGATCCAATACCTTCTAAATGCCTCATTCCTTCCCTATTTTCCTAAGAGAAAGGATACTAAACGCTCGAGCTCATATTTTGAAAAGCGATCCAATGTGACGATTCTACAAGGATTAGATAGCAGAGAAAAAATAAGACAAGATGATTAAATGGTCAATAAAATTGTTTTATTTAGTCATTTAAGGGTACAACTGGTTGGTTAATCAGATAGAAAACAAACTAGCTTTTCAAAATAAAAGCAATGTCCATTTAATAGAATATGTATTGGTTTTAAAACACACTCGGCATCACCTTAAATAAATACTCTTATTTTTATATATTTGTTTTTACAAAGACAACACAGTGACATGAGCGTACGCCGACAGGACGAAACAAACATTTGTTTGAAGGGTCGGTCGGAAAAGATAGCAGACACAGACAGATATAGGTTGTATCCCTATATGACACCCGATTCCTTTTGTACTAAAGTAGTGCACTATGTAGGGAATAGGGTGACATTTGGGAAGCCTACACACATCGCTGTAAGGACAGTAAGTCACACACCATAGAGCGTGGAGGACAGGTAGGTTTAAGGTTTAAGACACACGCGGGTGAAAGAGAGTTATTACATTATATTCAAGTAAAGCACTATGGTGTTGGACCAGAGTGCTTTTGAATTAGAGGAATCTCAATTCTGCAAAAAAACGTCAACACACCAGTTTAGTAGAGTGAGCTAGACAGCTATTTTAGTCAGTGTTTTAGAAGTGGGGGGGAGGGGGGGGGGGGGGCATAACTTGATTTATTTATTTTTATTTATCCAATCGGGTAAACACTCCAAACAGCCTACCCGACCGCTCGGAGGCGTCCGCATGGTCCTAAAGCACACCGTTGCCTCGTTTTGTATCAACTTACAAAAATGCAATTTCAGAATGTGTGGGGGACGCATTCCCCCCCGTCCCCAGTGAAGGTTGCGCCTCTGATTTTTGTTATACTCCATCTGTCGTTATGTTCAAAGTGCACGTCAGGGGTTAATACCGAGGCTGAGGCTATTTGGGCCTACATATACTATGAGAATGGTCAGTAGGTTTCCCAGGGAAAGCTCCTGGACATGTATTTTGATGATGTGACCAGGGAAAACTCCTGGACATGTACTGTACTTACAGCATCATCTAACTCGCCCTGACCTCAGATTACTCTTACCCTCTCCTCCACTGACCAAACTGGAACAGAAAGCTAATACTGAGGATTCACACTAAAGCTGGCATTTAATAATGCAGTAGGATCGGGGTGCAGGGTGGGGTAGAGAGGAGGGCAGAGACGGGTCAGGACAAAGGTGGTGGTGGAGAGGAGTATTGTTATATTCTGAGCTTAGTTTACAGTACAGTGAGTCAGATTGTTATTTATAAGATACTTTGTTGAGCTGCCACCCTTTTTGCTCTATTCTATTAGCCAAATAAGAAGCCCTGCAGGTGTATACACCATTCAGGTCACCCGTGATACCAGTCAGTATTCGACGTCCATACATCTGAGGATGTCGGGAGATTAAGTAGATACCGGCCAATAGGGGCAACAGTGAGCGCTGTTACCTTCAAGTTGTCTTTGGTTTTGTTAAGGTGTTGTGGATGGGTGTAAGCATGTGCCTCTGGTTCCAAAGGATGCATGTTTGAATCCAGCGATAGAAAGTTTTTTTTAAAATATTTTTTAAACCTAAGACCTTAACCCTAACCGTAAGAATTTGGAGTTAATGCCTAAACGATACAGGGAAGTAACCAAACACTTCAAAAAATTTGACGTTTGAGAAACATGGTTGAACGTCTAATTCTGATGTGAGACTTTGAGAGCTTGTTGGTATACACACACATACACGCAAGCGCACACTTTTACTCTCTCAATCACTCGCACACACACAATTGCGGAGCCTCCGGAGGCATGCAGTGGCCAAATTGAGCTCCGTACCGCATGGCTGTTGGTAGAGTATAGTGCTCGTAACGCCAGGATTGTGGTTTGATTCCTGTTGGGTTCACCCATATGAAAAATGCATGCACGCACAACTGTAAATCGCTCTGGATAGAATAGAAGTGTCTGCTAAATGGCATTCATTTATCTTTTCTTATATTAATCACCTCCATGCAGCCTCTCAAATTCTGTAATAATGCTTAAGGCTCTGCATTCTCCGCATTGACGTGATTGGTTGACGGTAGGTGAGGGCGTGAGGTCTTGTATAAACACAAACTTCCTTGACAACTTCCTTCACAACAGCTCTGCGGTGCTCAGCGAGGCGCAACAAGTATGAATGCCCTGAAAGGCGCTGCATGGTCATTCCGATTTCTGATTGGCCGTGCAGCATTTACGGTCATATGGCCTTTGCAAAAGTCAGGGCATTCATACTCCGAGCAGCTGTTGTGAAGGAAGTTGTCAAGGAAGTGAGTTAGTGTTTATACAGGACCTCCTGCCATCACCTACCGTCAACCAATCATGTTACAACCAATCATTGTTACAACATTTGAGAGGCGCATGGCGAAGCAGTACGGAGCTCAATTTGGCCTCTGCGTGCCTCCGAAGGCTCCGCAGTTGCGTCACAAGCCTTCGACCACATTTTCGGATCAAGCATAAATTGGCTCTGACTTCTGAAGGAGGCAACAGATGATAATGGATCCATCCATCCAAGAAAAGGAGGGACGCAGGTCAAAATGGGTGGTCGACTGCATGCAACAAAGAACCTATGTTAGGTAATATCCTTTCTATGCAGCATTCACATTTTCCACCAACTCTACTGCTGTGTGTGTTGAAATGGCTGTACAGACTGTGGGTATGTTTACCTCTGAGCCCCAGAAGGCCCTGTGCTCTGCTGGAGGCTCTGCTGGAGGCTCTTATAGTGCTCTCTCAGTGCTGGGTGTAGTATTGTTGTGTTATATTTTTGTTATATTACAGTCTTCTCTTACCCCTTTTCCACCAAAGCATTTTGAGAGCCGGTTCGGAGCCGGTGCCTACTCGCAAACCAGTTCTTTGTGTTTCGACAGCCAAAGAACCGGTTCTCGGCCAGGAAAATTGGTTCCAAAGCGGCACCAACTCTTTGCTGGACTAGAACCGTTCTTTTACCACGTCATGCTTACGTCGGGGGCTGGGGGCGGGGTTATTGTGACCAACAACACGACGGGAAAGGTTGTGACCGCCATTGCTAAAAACACTGCGCTAGTAGATTTGTTTGAAACGTCTTCTTCTGACCCCAATATAGGATCTAAAGCAAGGAGAAACATCTGCAGAAAGACGATGTATTCCGCCATTGTAATTGTTATGCTTGAAGTTGGCGCAAGAGTTTCTGGGAAAGCTAAGACGTATGGCGACGTACACAGTGACGTAACGACGTCGTTCGCTGGGCTCTCTAGTCAGTGGAAAAACAAACAGGTTCTGAGAAGGTTTCGCAAGTTGAACCAACTTTGAACCAACACCAGTTCCGAACCAGTTCTTTTTAGGTGGAAAAGGGGTATCAGTGCTGGGTGTAGTATTGTTGTGTTGGCGCCCTCTGATTCTCGCTGTGTTTGGATCCACGGTGGTAGGAAAAGTAGAGAGCTGTGGAGGCTGGTTGGCCCGTCCTCCTTGCTGAATGAGTTTATAAGCCGGAACAAACCCAGCACATACCTTTGTCAATACATAGAGAGAGGGCCCCCTTAATTCCCTCATAGCAACACAGCCATGCCAATCATGTCCTTGTGTAGAGTAATACACATCTATCAATCAAAGGGAAGGGGGGATACTAGTCAGTTGTACAACTGAATACGTTCAACTGAAATGTGTCTTCTGCATCTGAATCATCCAGTTGTTGTGGGGGTTAACTGCCTTGCTCAAGGGCAGAACGGCAGATTTTTCCACCTTGCCAGCTCGGGATTTAATGTCCCAACACTCTAACCGCTAGGCTACCTGCTTTAACACAATCAAATAATCAATCAATCAATGGCATTCAACATGTCCTCCTATTTCAGGTTGTCTTCGGGTTGTCTTCTAGACATTACTGTGACGTTGTGATATTGTGTCACTGTTAGCCCCTAGCCATCTGATACCTGTGGATCGTCTCAGTACATAGTAGCCTGAAGCAGGGTTAAGCCATGTCATGTAGAACTTCCAACACATCCTCTCATCTTCTCAGGACTGGATACCATGTGGGTTCACATCCTCTCATCTTCTCAGGACTGGATACAATGTGGGTTCACATCCTCTCATCTTCTCAGGACTGGATACCAGGTGGGTTCTCTCGGGTAAGATGAGAGGAGGTAAGGAGGGGTACGCAAGACAGGCTGGACATTCAAAACGCTCCATGTACCAAGGGTTTTGGGAGAAGGAGATAAAGACAGGGAAGGAAGGAGAGAGGGGCTGGGTGTAACAGTAGCTGTGGGTCAGTGGGACAGTGGGAGGAGGGGGGGTCACCTGTCACTCAACTCCCTGTGGTATCCATGGTGAGACGGGCCCTCAAGGCATCAACAGCGTGACATCACTTCCTCCCGAGGGATCAATTAGGTGGATTCAGATGAACAGAGACTCTTCACTCGTCCTCAATTGTAGGAACGTTATATTCAAGGGTCCAAATGAAATAAGCACAAGTGTTTTTGTACATAATGTAAGAACATTCCTGTCTTGTTAAAAAGCCTTAGGACTTACACTAATGAACACAAATTAAGTCGTCAAATTACTGCAATGATTCTTCACTACTACTCTGGATAAAGGTATAGGCTCTGGGCTCTACTCTAGACCATTCCAACTCTGCTCTCTTTCTCCATCTCTCTCTCTCCCCACCCTCCCTTTCTCTGGCAGTTTGGGATTTGAGGGGTTGTCACCATCTCATCCACTCTATCCCTCTTCCCTCTCTCTGGTAGGTTGGGGGGTGTCAGATTCGTCCATTGCCATGGGTACTCGCCCTCCTCTCCTGTGTGCTTCCTCTCCTCTCCTGGGAGTTTCCCCTCCTGCTGTGGGAGCTGTAGAAGAGATCAGAGGGACCAAAGGAGGTGCAGGAGGAGGTGGTGGAGGTGAGGCCACAGGCTTCACAGGCCAGGGCCAACTGTCTCAGAGCATCCAGAGAGTCTGCCTTGGCACTGCGCAGGAGATCACACTGACCCTGTAGAGAGGGAGGGAGGGAGAGAGAGAGAGAGAGCGAGAGAAAATACTATTATATTTTGTCTCTAAGATTTTACCCTTGGTGTCAATAATGTTTATTGTATCAAGTTTATTGTATTGTGTGTGTGTGTGTGTGTGTGTGTGTGTGTGTGTGTGTGTGTGTGTGTGTGTGTGTGTGTGTGTGTGTGTGTGTACCTTCAGTACAGTGATGTTCCAGGTGAAACTCTCCAGGGCTTTGCTCTGCTTGTGTCCCTTTAGCCTCTCCTTCTCTCCCAGCCTGGGCAGCTCCTCATGGAACTCCATTCCTGAGAAGAAAGGAGACAGAGACACAGTCCACTGATAGTTAGAGCTGTGGCCGAGACAGAGACACAGTCCACTGATAGTTAGAGCTGTGGCTAAGGCAGGCAATAGGTAGCAGTAAGCAGACCAATGTCATGGTTACCATGTTGGGAAAAACGCTGCTATCATAAACTAATTCAATTAAATCTCATTGTATTTCATTGTTTTTCTCCAGCCCCAGTATCTCTGGCAATTTCTCTCCTTATAAGGCAAATTATAGGATAACTGTCTTTACTGAAGTCTGGAGAAGGTTTATGTGTTCCATTTCTCCTACATAGCACTAGCAGTTCATCTCTCTCTCGTGGGGACTGGGGCATACAGTATAAATAGTACCACAAGATAGAGCTCTCCAGTCACACTTCAGTAGACCACTTGATATCTAAAGAGTTAGTTATTAGTTTGATATTCATTCCAGCCATATTTACTCCTTTCCTCCCCAACAAATGTTTTATATTCTTACTTTCCTCTCCCTCTGTCCATCCTTCCTCTCCCCTCACCTTCTCTCTGCACCTGGGCGATCCTCTCCTGCACAGCGTCTGCATTCTCGATCAGCTGCTTCTTGGCCGAGATCATCTGGAAGAGAGACATAAAGAGACACTGGATGAGCCTCTGGACAGACAGACATACAGATCAACAGACCAACCAATAGACAGATGTATAGACAGACTGTCATACACACAAAAACTTACACACAAAGATATTGGCTAAAAGTGGGGCAGGCATACACTGTACAACACAGGTGGTTGGTGGCACCTTAATTGGGGAGGACGGACTCGTGGTAATGGCTGGAGCGGAATGAAATACAAACACATCATTTGATGCCATTATTAAGAGCAGTCTTCCCCTCAGCAGCCTCCACTGTTTTACAGACACACAAGTTCTGTAATTCAAATGAAGGGAGACGGATGTGTGTATGTGTATACAGTATTTGTGCGTGGGCCTCTCTCTCCATACTTCTGTGTAAGCATGTATGCCGAAGACAAAGGTACATGAGTGAACAAACATATGCCTGTGGCTTCAAGTGTCTTAATCTCTCTCACTCTCTACATATACGTAATCCATTAATGTTATAATAATTCCCCACAGTTTCATATAGCTCAAGCATAATGCCTTTATCTCTCTCTCTACCTCCTCGCTACCTCCTCTCTACCTCTCTCTCTCTACCTCCTCTCTCTCTACCTCTCTACCTCCTCTCTCTCTCTCTCTCTCTACCTCCTCTCTACCTCTCTCTCTCTACCTCTCTCTCTCTACCTCCTCTCTCTCTACCTCCTCTCTCTCTCTCTCTCTACCTCCTCTCTACCTCTCTCTCTCTACCTCCTCTCTCTCTACCTCTCTCTCCTCTCTATCTCTCTCTCTCTACCTCCTCTCTACCTCTCTCTCTCTACCTCTCTCTCTCTACCTCCTCTCTCTCTCTCTCTCTACCTCCTCTCTACCTCTCTCTCTCTACCTCCTCTCTCTCTACCTCTCTCTCTACCTCTCTCTCTACCTCCTCTCTATCTCTCTCTCTCTACCTCCTCTCTACCTCCTCTCTACCTCTCTCTCTCTCTACCTCCTCTCTACCTCTCTCTCTCTACCTCCTCTCTACCTCCTCTCTCTACCTCCTCTCTCTACCTCTCTCTCTACCTCTCTCTCTACCTCTCTCTCTACCTCCTCTCTCTACCTCCTCTCTCTACCTCCTCTCTCTCTCTCTCGCTACTTCTCTCTCTACCTCCTCTCTACCTCTCTCTCTACCTCTCTCTCTACCTCCTCTCTCTCTCTCTCTACCTCCTCTCTCACTCTCTCTCTACCTCGCTCTCTACCTCCTCTCTCTCTCTCTACCTCCTCTCTCACTCTCTCTCTACCTTGCTCTCTACCTCCTCTCTCTCTCTCTACCTCCTCTCTCACTCTCTCTCTACCTCGCTCTCTACCTCCTCTCTCTCACTCTACCTCCTCTCTCACTCTCTCTCTACCTCGCTCTCTACCTCCTCTCTACCTCGCTCTCTACCTCCTCTCTCTCTCTACCTCCTCTCTCACTCTCTCTCTACCTCGCCCTCTACCTCCTCTCTCTCACTCTCTCTCTACACCTCTCTCTCTACACCTCTCTCTCTCTACCTCTCTCTCTCTACCTCTCTCTTTACCTCCTCTCTCTCACTCTCTCTCTCTCAATCCCACCATATGTTCCCTACCGTATCATAGTGGCTCAGTAGTTTGCGCGTGACATCTGTGATGCTGCCCAGGGCCTCCAAGTGGGGGTAGCCATCCCTCAGGGTCATGCTGGCCCCCGGGGGCCCCTCCGGGGTCTGCAGCCGTGTGGCCAGGCTCTGGATGCACTGCTTCAGCTTGGCCACCGGGGGGAGTCCACACTGCTCTTTGAAACTCACACTGGCACTCTGGATTGAACAGGACAGAGAGAGAAAGAGAGAGAAAGTGAAAGAGAGAGAGAGAGAGAAAGAGAGAGAGAGAGAGAGAGGTAGAGATATGACAGTCAGATGCAGTGTATTATGTATATTATGGTCAGGACCTGAAAAACATCTTACTCTGATGAAATCACAACGCCAGATGAGGCCTAAACTCATACCTAGATAAAGTCAAGCACAGATTAAAATGCATAGAACATCTCCTTCTCCTATTGTCTGAGTACGTCAGAGCAGTCTCTGGTCAGGTTCAGGTCAATCTAAATCAAGTAACAAGGCACTTGGGTGAACCCCTTATTACTTGAACTGAACCCCTAAAACCTGGGCTAGGGTCATTGAGGAGAATAGACATTAAGGCATCCATGCTAGACTTCTACTTTACTAGCTAATGTGTTTAGGAGGGAGGGAGTATACTGAGATCAGACACACTGCAAAACACTGACGCCATTTTCCACCTGGCAGCACCGCAACCGAACCAGCAGTCACATTGGTGATTACCATAGCATAGCCCTCCTGAGGACAGTGGGTTGGATGTGAGGGGGCAGTGTGTGTGTGTGTGTGTGTGTGTGTGTGTGTGTGTGTGTGGGCGGGCGGGGACATAAATTATGAATAATAACAGACTGTGGCAGATGAGAATACAGCTGGAAACATGGCAGAGCGAGAGCGAGAGAGAGAGAGAGAGAGAGAGAGAGAGTGATTGTGTATATGGAGATAAGCTGGTCCGTGCTGTGACCAGGTCTATGCGTTCCCTCTCTTCTCTGGTATTTATAGACTACTGTGTAATCCTCCTCAACCTACTCTCTCTCTCCTTCCTTCTCTCTATCCACCTCTCTCTCCCCTCGCTCTTTTCATTACTCTAACTCCCTCTGTTTCTCTGTCTCTCTCACAAAGTTCACGTCACCCCACAGAGAACTCACAGGTAGTGTCTTATTTCAGCCCAAATCACACACCTCCAAAACTCCTGCATAACAGACCATAATTCAACACTGGCTAAATATAACACAACAGCCCATCGCCACTATCTGTTCAGGCAGGAAAATGTATTCAAATGTATTTGTACATTTTCAATATTTCGCTTTTTGTGTAAGAGCTGTTTGAATAAAATGGCTGGAATTTCAGCCTGTTCAGGTGGGAGTTTTTGGCCCAGATCATGACATCACAATCTGATTATTCTGACCAATGACCAGTCATATTTTATTTGCATATGTATGCTCTTACTTTGAATGGGTAAGCGGGGTAAGCTCTAGAGCAGGGCCGACAAAACGGGGGCAGTTTCTGTGCTACAATGGTCAAATTAGTTTAAATTACGATGCTATCCGCCAATCAGGGCTGTGTATGTAAATATATTTGAATGTATATCGATACACCCACTGTCAAAAGGAGGATCTGGGAAATAAATGCAAAAAATATATATTTTCATGAAATATACACACACAGTGATTTATTAGACATACAGTGATTATGTAAAACATTAACTAAAAAGACTGCATGGGGGCTTTAAATATATTGGGTTATCAATATATTACAACACTGGCTGATATTTTTTATTGACCTCAGTTCCAAAATATATTTTCTCTTCTAGGCTTTAAAAGGAACAGACAGGTGGTAAATCCATGAGGGGACGTGAGCTACATGGATGACATGAGGGGACGTGAGCAAGTCCATACTACATGGATGACATGAGGGGACGTGGGCCTCTGACCTCTAACCTCTGACCTCCAACTCCTGACCCCCCTCTCACCTGTGCGTCCTCCCGCAGGTCAGTGGCCTCCCTGAGATGCGTGCTAGCGAGACGGAACGTATCGTCCAGAGCTTTAATACCCGTGTTCCGTAGGGTCACGTACTCTCGCCCCCGCCGTACCCCTCTCCGCACAGACAGACCCCTCCTCTGGGCCTTGCCCCCCCCTCGTCGGTTGGTCACGGCAACATGGACAAACAGGCTAGCGTGGGCCAAGGGGTCCCCCGCCAGACCCAGCAGGGGTACGTTGCGGTAACCCGGCTGAAGGCACTCGAAGGCCACGCTGTACTGGCCAATGAAGTCGTCTCCAATGTAGTCGTCGTCCAATACCACAAAGCGGAGGAGCGCCAACTCTGGCATGTTCACCTGGGAAGGACAGACAACAACCAATCATGAACCAAGGTGCAGTGACAGACGAAATCACAGGAATGTTACCGAATGTTGTATACAGACACAACTCTTGCTTGTTTTAGAACACTGAGTACGGTTACTTCACACAATAATACGATTATTGTGGATAGTCAGATTAATATAATAGTTTGTTTACATGCTTTGCAAGAAGAACGATTTCCTTAATAACGTTGCTTACATGGACACATCGGAAATCAGGCTAACTAATGGAACTTAAATCAATGGAAAATCGCCAATCAAAATAAACGTTCTACTACAGTGATCATGTTATTTTTACGATGCTATTTGATTCTGAGTTCAGACATATAAAGTGTATATGTGAAAATTATTTCCATGCATACTGTCTCTCACTTCACTTGCGCTACGGGGTCTGGCACATGCGCAGATCAAATACAACGCTGGAACACAGATTAAGCTGTTTACATGTCCTAATAATTCTAAAGCGATTTTGACCTTACGTCCATTAAGATAAGCAGAGTAAGGTGTTTACATGACTATTGCCATACTCGGCCTACTGACATAATCAGTTTAATATCGAATTATTTATTGTGCATGTAAACATACTCCCTGATATTGTTTTATTTGGTTTTCCCTCTAGTTCATTCTGAAAAAAAACAACATTTCTTTAAAGGCCAATAATTTGGTTTAAAGGCCAATGATTTCAACTAGAATAAAAAATATCAGTTTTTATTCAATAAAACGTTTTTATACAATAATAAGACCTTTTTTTTTTGCTAACAAAACGTAACGTTCCAATAGGATCTAACAGCATCACCAACGTAACCCAAGATAGATTGTGAAAAAAATGGAAAACCTGCAGAATTTATCTAACAATATAACAAGGTTAGGTGAGTCATGGAGAACAGCTATTATATAGGCCTGGTGATATTATCACACTGAGACATTAACATTTAACCCTAGTGGTGGGGGATGAAAGTTCATTGTACATTCATTAATAAACCCCATACTTTCACCCCAGAACACATAATATTATAATAAAATAACCCTTGACACACAAAAGTATCACACATAGGAACACATATACATGCATGACACACACACACACACACAAACAGACACACACACACACACACAGATATAATGATATACAGAGCATTCAGAAAGTATTCAGACCCCTTGACTTTTTCTACATTTTGTTACGTTACAGCATTATTCTAAAAATTGATTCAATAGTTTTTTTCCTCATCAATCTACACACAATACCATGATGACAAAGCAGAAACAGGTTTTAAGAAAACTGAAATATCACATTTACATAAGTTACCTTTACTCAGTACTTTCTTGAAGCACCTTTGGCAGGGATTACATCATTGAGTCTTCTTGGGTATGACGCTACCAGCTTGGCACATCTGTATCTGGGGAGTTTCTCCCATTCTTCTCTGCAGATCCTCTCAAGCTCTGTCAGGTTGGATGGGGAGCGTCGCTGCACAGCTATTTTTAGGTCTCTCAATCGGGTTCAAGGCAACTCCTGCGTTGTCTTGGCTGTTTGCTTAGGGTTTGTTTAGGGTTCTCAGTCTGATGTCCTGAGTGCTTTTCATCAAGGATCTGTCTGTACTTTGCGCCGTTCATCTTTCCCTCGATCTCCCAGTACTTGTTGATGAAAAACATCCCCTAAGCATGATTCTTCACCGTAGGGATGGTGGGCCAGGTTTCCTCCAGACGTGACGCTTGGCATTCAGGCCAAAGAGTTCAATCTTGGTTTCATCAGACCAGAGAATCTTGTTTCTCATGGTCTGAGAGTCCTTTAGGTGCCTTTTGGCAAACTACAAGCGGGCTGTCATGTGTGTTTTACTGAGGAGTGGCTTCCATCTGGCCTCTCTACCATAAAGGCTTGATTGGTGGAGTGCTGCAGAGATGGTTGTCCTTCTGGAAGGTTCTCCCATCTCCACAGAGGAACTCTAGAGCTCTGTCAGAGTGACCATTGGGTCCTTGGTCGCCTCCCTGACCAAGGTCCTTCTCCAAACTTCGGGCAGGCCAGCTCTAGGAAGAGTCTTGGTGGTTCCAAACTTCTTCCATTTAAGAATGATGGAGGCCACTCAATGCTGCAGAAATGTTTTGGTACCCTTCCCCAGATCTGTGCCTCAACACAATCCTGTCTCGGAGCTCTATGGACAATTCCTTCGACCTTATGGCTTGGTTTTTGCTCTGACATGCAATGTCAACTGTGGGACCTCATATAGACATGTGTGTGCCTTTCCAGATCATGTCCAATCAATAGAATTTACCACAGGTGGACTCTAATCAAGTTGTAGAAACATCTCAAGGATGATCAATGGAAACTGGATGCACCTGAGCTCAATTCCGAGTCTCATATCAATACTTATGTAAATAAGGTATTTCTGTTTTGTTTTTGTTTGTTTTGCAAACATTTTTAAAAACCTGTTTTCACTTTGTCATTATGGGGTATTGTGTGTAGATTGATGAGGAAAAACATTCATTTAATCAATTTCAGAATAAGGCTGTAACGTAACAAAAGTCATATATTGGAATAAAATCCCATACACATAGTGAGGAATACATTAATTAAGACTATAAACACACTCAAAACACACACACACTATCAGTGGTTCGTGTATACATTCATTGTGAGAGGAGACACAGAGTGTAGTTAATTATGACGAACAGATAAACATACAATAAAACACACACACACACACACACACACACACACACACACACACAATATAGTGAGAAGACACCTGTAGAAACACACACACACAAACACACACACTGGCCACCCATTGGTTTCTAGGCTCCCGGTATGATGAATGTGTTTGGTAGAAAGACCAGAGGGTAGAGAGGAGGGTGGAGACTATCCATCTCAACCCTCACTGTGTTTATACATACACCTAGCCCACTATGGTGTGTGTGTGTGTGTGTTCCTTCCTGTGCTGTGAGTTATAACCATATTAGGTCTTCAGGCTCTTAGCGACAGGAAACTAACCAATCTAAACTAGCTAAAGGCATTAATTCCCAGAGGGCGGATGTATGAGTGTGCGTGTATTTGAATGTGTGAGTATGCACAAGCATTTCGCTACACCCGCAATAACACCTGCTAAATATGTTTATGTGAGCAATACAATTTGATTTGATGAGTGTATTCTTTGACATGAGCACCAAGTCTATTTGTCATATGCACCGGATACAGCGATACCCAGTACAATCAAATGCTTACTTGCCACCTCACCGTCGGTCTGTTAGTCTTCCTCGAGATCTTCCTCACATTGGTTTAATTTTAATATGTACTTGAGTCTTTCTGAGTTGAAGACAGTGTGCAGTATGTGATGAACATGATCACCCCTCCATCACCCACATGGTACTGCCCACTTGTTGACTACCCATAAACAGAACTGATGGGGATTCTAGAACGGGGTAAGATTGTAGATCATAGGCAGGGTTAAGGTTTGCACTCAGAGACCCATGGCTGAGTCTGTGCTAGTCTAGATGTTAATGTTTTAGCATGGAGCACTATCCGTCTAATAGAGCTGTAGTTAATGGATGACGAACTAGAGAACATGTCAGTCTAAGTGATCCCAGACAGAAGTTTAGGCAGCTGAAGGCTCTGAGTGGATCACAGAGGAGAAAGATCCAGAGGGTGAATGAGAGAGAGAGAGAGAGAGAGAGAGAGAGAGAGAGAGAGAGAGAAACAGACAGACAGACAGACAGTGTGTGTGTACTCAAAACTAAGTCCACTCAGGTAGATAGAGCCCCTCCAGCACACAGAGGCATACATACACATACACATCCACGCATACACACACAATCAATTGTTGGTCCCCAAAAAGTCCTCACAAGTATAGTAAGACGTGTGTGTGTGTGTGTGTGTGTGTGTGTGTGTGTGTGTGTGTGTGTGTGTGCGTGCGGAGTCACGCCACATTACCCTCTAGTCCTCCACCAAGTCTTAGGTTACAGGAATAATGAGCAAAACAGAGCTCATCCATTGGCTTTAGTTTCTTTCTTACATGTAAAAAAAATTATGTTTTCTTTTTAGTCTTTGGTATGTTCATCTGAGACAGTTATTCTCATAACATTAGACGGTGGTTAGAAGAAAGATGTGAAGTACTGTTATAATCTGCACTACAAAACTAGCCTAGCGCGCCACACCAAGCCTAGCGCGCCACACCACTGGTCAACAACTGTTCCCTCTCCATTCCCATGTTTAACATCATGTTTTATAAGCCCTGGCCATCTGTCTTCATAACTAAATCTCCCACAAGGGCTCAGGGGAATCACAATGGCTCTGTCTGTCTGTCGCTATGGGAATGAATACTGTAGTTAAGTGTCCTTGGGAGCTGGAAAGGCTCTGTACAAATAGTACTTATTGTTGTGTATCCTTATGAAACTGATGTCTTTTGTTGTGTTTTGTCATTATCAGTACAGTGACAAACACAGACCATATTCTGTCTAGACTTAGCAGGCAAAACTGCTCTTAGTTTCTGATTGTAATCATTTCAACCAGTTTTGCCTACTCAGAGTCCATTAGACGTTCACGTGTATGAACACTCAGGTTGACATGTATCTGTAGGTTACTGAACTCTCACCTGAAACTCAAAGGTCTCATCAAACAGTGGCCCATCCTGGTTCTGTGCAGCGGTCCGGGTCCGTTGCTCAGCACAGTCCGCCGGTACCCCATGCAGCTCCAGAACCACATAGGGATCTATAACCTCTCCTTTAGCCCCAGCACCCTGTGGCTTGGGCAGGTTGTGGGCACTGATCACCTTCACCCTGAGGGTCTGAGGGGGCACGCCAGGCACACAGCCCTGGGTCACGGCACTGAAGTAGGAAACCTCGTCTCTCATGACCCCCGGGCGCAGCACGAAGCCACAGCCCCCGTTCTGGGTGAAACGGCCCCTGTGGAGGTCCAGCATGGCTCCGGGGGTTTGCTGGTTGAGGGCCACTAGCTGGACCCCGCCCTTCCAGTACCCCAGGGGGTTGGGGTTGGAGGAGTCCAGGCGGACGGAGCTGGGCCGGACACGGGTCAGGGTACGCTTGGTGAAGCCTACTAGCTCCTCTGGGCTCTCACTGGCCAGCCGGCCCGCTTCTCCCTCCCCCAGGGAGCACAGAGTCCAATAGGCCGAATCAGGGAGTAAGGGTGTGCCCGGGGTTGAGGGGGTGCTGGTTGGGGAGTGCTGCTGTCCTTGTCTCCTTGTTTCTCGGTAGTTGTAGAAGCTACGGCTTCCAGTTCTAGCCACACTCACCAGATCTGAGAGCTCACGTTGGAGGCGGAGTCTCCTGGGCTGAGGGGGTGGCGGCACCACTAAAACCACGCCCAGTTCCTCCTCTCCGGGGATGGTCATTCGCCGGCCAGCCAAGGGTCCGCCTCCCCCTATCTCCTCGTCCTCCTCTGATACCTCTCCCTCGGAACCCTCCTCTTCAGGGGGTAGCTTCTTCCCCACCAGCAGCACCCGGCCCTTCAGCTGCTCTGGGGAGGGCAGAGTGGTCGCTCGCCCCACCAGGCTGATCGGCAGGGCCTCAGGGGTGTAGAGACGTGTAGAGAACACCTTCCTCAGGTGCTGGGCCAGGGTACGCTGCTGGGAGGGGGAACAGCGCTGGCACAGGTAGAGCAGCAGTGGGTAGGGTGAGGTCAGAAAGGCGTACTTATTCACCACCTCCAGGGCACTGCGGATGGTGACAGGAGCATGGTGGTGATGGTGTTGGTGGTGGCGGTGGGCATCAGGACCATATTCCACCCCCAGGAGAGGTTCCCCCTCTGGGCCGTCTGTCACCCCCAGCTCCAGGCACCGACACCCGGCCTGGAGAGCCCTGGTCAAACCTCCTAGATCAGCCCTCCCATGGACCTGATCGTCCAGGAGATAGGACCGATACGAGGCACTGATGTAGTAGTGGGACAGGGGCAGGCTCATGTCCTGACACACTCCCTGGTGCTCCACGTCAAACAGCTGGCACTCTGGAGACTGCAGATAACGGGCAAAGCCATCGAGCCCCAGTAAGCCTCTCTCTCGGCCAGGTTTGGAGGGCTCAAAGCGTAGAACCAGCTCCAAACAGCCCTCAGCTGTGGCCAGGGACAAGCCCTGCTCAGTCTCCAGAAAGAGACGAAGGTCCTGGGCGTCCAGACACTCGCGGTCCTTAGAGAGCTGGACCAATAGGAAATAGACATCTGGGCGCGTGCAGAGCTCGCAGAAGGCCTCCTGGAACTCTTCACGCATCACATGAGACGTCAGCTTCTCCTTGCTGCGCTGGATCTCCTTGAACCTCAGACGCACCTAGAGAGAAGGAGGAGGAGGAGGAGGGAGGGAAGAGAGGAGGAGGAGGAGGAGGGAGGGAAGAGAGGAGGAGGAGGGAGGGAAGAGAGGATTAGGAGGGAGGGAAGAGAGGAGGAGGAGGGAGGGAAGAGGGGGAGGGAGGGAAAAGAGTAGGAGGGAGGGAAGAGAGGAGGAGGAGGGAGGGAAGAGAGGAGGAGGAGGAGGAGGAGGAGGAGGAGGAGGAGGAGGGAGGGAAGAGAGTAGGAGGGAGGGAGAGAGGAGGAGGAGGAGGAGGAGGAGGGAGGGAAGAGAGGAGGGAGGGAAGAGAGGAGGAGGTGGGAGGGAAGAGAGGAGGAGGTGGGAGGGAAGAGAGGAGAAGGAGGAGGGAAGAGAGGAGAAGGAGGAGGGCAGGAAGAGAGGAGGAGGAGGGAGGGAAGAGAGGAGGAGAAGGGGAGGGAAAAGAGAAGAGGAGGAGGGGAGGGAAGACGGATACAGAGGGAGAAGGAGAGAGATGAGAGGAGCAGGTTTAGAAAGGGCAGTCTGATTTTAATACTCCAGAGAATGGATGAATTATTGAGCTACAGTCATGTCTATGACTGAAAAATACCAGATGTCATCGGCAAGGCAATTCCACCAATTACAATCAATGCAGGAATCAAATTTCATTTCATTTCAGCTAATTTCGATCTTGGAACGGATATGAAAGTCACCCTGGTTATATGACTTAGCATGCTAGTCTACCTAGTACCTCTGGCCTAACCTTCCATGCATGCCAAACTGACTGCAGGAGAGTCTAGACACCTACACCTACACACACACACACACACACACACACACACACACACACACACACACACACACACACACACACACACACACACACACACACACACACACAGAGAGAGGGCAGCTGTACTGACTTTACAGCATGCTTCAAAACCAGGGCTTGAGCGTTGATTCAGACAGATTAGCTATGGAGCTGTGCGCACACAAACACATACCTCTGATTGGCTCTATTTAGGTCTGTATATTTCCAGCTGCTATCTGACTCCATCTCCTGCCTCCTCTCCTGCATTCGTACTGTTTGTCCGGAGAATATCCCAAAATATATTCACCCATCCTTGCAAAAATGACCAGTGGCGTGTATCAGCTTACTTTAATATTTGGTCTTTAGCATTTATTGAGATTTACTGTCTATACAGCGCCTTCAGAAAGTACTGTATCACACCCTTTCACTTCCACATTTTGTTGTTACAGCCTGAACTTAAAATTATTAAATTAAGGTATTTTTTTCACTGGCCTACACACAATACTGTATAATGTCAAAGTGGAATTTTGTTTTTCAAATTTTTTACAAATTAATAAAAAATAAAATACAATGTCTGGAGTCAAGAAGTATTCAACCCCTTTGTTATGGCAAGCCTAAATACATTCAGGAGTAAACATTTACTTAACAAGTCACATAATAAGTTGCATGGACTGCAATAATAGTGTTTAACATGTTTTTTGTATAACTACCTCGTCTCTGTACCCCACACATACAATTATTTGTAAGGTCCCTCACTCGAGTAGTGAATTTTAAACACAAATCAAATCATAGTTTATTTGTCACATGCGCTGAATACAACAGGTGTAGACCTTACAGTGAAGTGCTGACTTACAAGCCCTTAACCAACAGGGCAGTTTAGGTAGAAAATAAGTATTATGTAAACAAGAGAAGTAAAGAAATAATCAGTAAAGTGACAGTAAAGTATATATATATACAGGTGGTATATAGAGAGGGTACCGGTACAGAGTCAATGTGCGGGGGCACCGGTTAGTCGGGCTAATTGAGGTCATATGTACATGCAGGTATAGATAAAGTGACTATGCATAGATGGTAAACAGAGAGTAGCAGCAGTGTGAAGAGGTTGGGGGGGGGGGGACAGTGCAAATAGTCCGGGCAGCCATTTAATTAGCACTCATGCATCATGTTATGGGTATGCTTCTAATTGTTTAGGACTGGGGGGGTTTTCAGGATAAAAAATGGAGTGGAGCTAACTACAGGCAAAATCCTAGAGGAAAACCTGGTTCAGTCTGCTTTCCACCAGACACTGGGAGATGAATTCACCTTTCAGCAGGACAATAACCTACATCTACACTGGAGTTGCTTACAAAGAAGACAGCATACCGCTCAAACAGATCCACAGATGATGCAGACTCTATTGCACTCCACACTGCCCTTTCCCACCTGGACAAAAGGAACGTGAGAATGCTATTCATTGACTACAGCTCAGCGTTCAACACCATAGTACCCACAAAGCTCATCACTAAGCTAAGGACCCTGGGACTAAACACCTCCCACTGCAACTGGATCCTGGACTTCCTGACGGGCTGCATCCAGGTGGTAAGGGTAGGCAGCACCTCATCTGCCACGCTGATCCTCATCACGAGGACCCCTCAGGGGTGCGTGCTTAGTCCCCTCCTGTACTCCCTGTTCACCCACGACTGCATGGCCAAGCACCGACAACGATGAGACAGCCTATAGGGAGGAGGTCAGGGACCTGGCAGTGTGGTGCCAGGACAACAACTTCTCCCTCAATGTGAGCAAGACAAAGGAGATGATCGTGAACTACAGGAAAAGGAGGGCCGAACAGGCCCCCATTAACATCGACAGGGCTGTAGTGGAGCGGGTCGAGAGTTTCAAGTTCCTTGGTGTCCAAATCAACAACAAACATGGTCCAAACACACCAAGACAGTCATGAAGAGGGCACGACAACACCTTTTCCCCCTTTGTCATGGGTCCCCAGATCCTCAAAATGTTCTACAGCTGCACCATTGAGACCATCCTTACTGTCTAGTATGGCAACTGCTTGGCATAGAACCGTAAGGCGCTATAGAGGGTAGTGCGTACAGCCCAGTACATCACCTAACCATCCAGGACCTATACACTAGGTGTGTCAGAGGAAGGCCCAAAAAATGGTCAAAGACTCCAGTCACCCAAGTCATAGACTGTTCTCTCTGTTCTCTAGATATACACATTACCTTGACTAACCTTTACCCCGCACATTGACTCTGTCAAATAGCCTCAATAATTCTTTCCTTAAATGTTATTTAGTTTATTTAGTAAATATTTTCTTAACTCTATTTTCTTAAAACTGCATTGTTGGTTAAGGGCTTGTAAGTAAGGATTTCACGGTAAAGTCTACACTTGTTGTATTCGGCGCATGTGACAAATACTATTTGATTTGGTTTTGATGTTCCTGAGTGGCCGAGTTACAATTTTGACTTAAATCTACTTGAAAATCTATGGCAAGACCTGAAAATGGTTTTCTAGCAATGACCAACAACCAATTTGACAGAGCTTGAAGAATTTTGAAAATAATATTGGGAAAATGTTGCACAATCCAGGTATGGAAAGCTCTTACAGACTTACTCAGAAAGTCTCACAGCTGTAATCACTGACACAAGTGCTTCTACAAAGTATTGACTCAGGGGTGTAAATTACATATTTCTGTATTTCATTTTCAATACACTTGCAAAAATGTCCTAAAACAAGTTTTCACTTTGTCGTTATGGAGTGTTGTGTGTGAAAAAATGTTCTAATTCAGGCTGTAACACAACAAGATGTGGAATAAGTCAATTGGTGTGAATACTCTTTCTGAGGTACATTGAGGCATTTTGTTTACTCAGGGTTTCGTGTGGACTCCTACTGAGAGGTTTAATGAGTAGGAAGTAGGAATCACAGCTGTGACTACACTGCAGCAGACTCAATCTATACATCCACCATGGTACTAAGGATGTAAGTAAAGCTTACATAGGTTGGATATCCACCTACAGCATGTTCCATTTATACATTAGATATCCAGCAACGAAGACGATAACTATTCTAATTACAGCTGTTATACTAACTGTTGCTATCATGATTATCAGGGTTTGAGGTACTTCAATAGAAAACAATGTGTAATAATTGACTGAATTGGAAACAGATTTGACCTCAAACCTGATCATCTCTAAACCTTTCTACTTCCTCTAGTTTTACCTCAGTTTTACCTCAGTCCCGCCCTCTTACCTTCCTTGATACCATGACAGACCTTACAGATGTTTAGACAGCTATGAAGACAAATCATGTTTTCTATTTCAAGCTATACCATTCCTCTCTCTCTAGTGTAACTGTAGTGCCGTCCCCTAACACGCACATGCACGCACACACACACTCACCTTAGTCTCCTTGACACCAGGACACAGTTTACAGATGGTTGCCACGGCCGTGTCCTCTGTAATGATCCCATAGCCATCTTCATCCACCTCGGCAAACTCTGTGGCCAGCCATTCACTCCTCATCTTACTGCCGAGGCTACCCTCCCCTATGATGCTCCCCTCTCCCAGACCTCCTCCCCCGGCTGCCCCCCCTCCATGCCCGATGGCAGAGGGGTGGGACACCAGGTAATGGAGCCCCGTCACCCAGATGTTGGCCACGTCAGCTGAGAGAGCCACCAGGTCCAGTGACTTGGAAATACAAATAAAATCTAAACATTTCCTCAAGTAAAACTAATTAAAAACATTTGAAACAAGACAATAAAAGATATTAATCAAATAATATAATTAAAAACACAAAGGATGTCTATGATGATTTAAAAACCTCAATGGTATCTGCCTTTGCCTAAGTGCCAGTCTGTTTCTGCTCTCTTGCCATCTTCTTGGCATAACAATTCCCAATGGAGTTGGCAAGGCAGCACAAACTGATCTGGGACCAGGTTAGTGTCTGCCCCTCTTCCCCTCCTACCTGGTAGTCATCCCCGTGGATGATAGAGAAGGCAGCACAAACTGATCTGGGACCAGGTTAGTGTCTGCCCCTCTTCCCCTCCTACCTGGTAGTCATCCCCGTGGATGATAGAGAAGGCAGCCTCCTCAGCCAGGTGTTCTGCAGCAGGTCCATTATGGAGGAAGGTCTCAGTGCTCTTCCCCGTCCTAACCTCCCTGATGGTGGCCATGTCCAAGCGGGCACGCTCCCCATCCTTCTTAGAGGGCTCCCAGCGCAGGCAGCTGAGGTCCTGATCCAGGGTGTAGAAACGACAGTAGACCCGGGAGTTTGGACGTACCTTCTTCAGCTCACAGCCCCCCTGCATGAAGGCCAGACAGTCGGCCGCGCTGCTCACCTGGAGGACGAAGGAGAATACATTTCAATTGAATGCTTTCCCACCTCATGAACCGGTTATGTATGACTTATGCATGCATTTTGAAATCATTACGTAGGTCAAATAAAGTGTTACCCATTTAATTTTCATTGACAAGACTAAAATTATTATTTTTTTGTTTGTTGAGAAACTAAAAACAAACCTTCTTCTCTGAGGGTATGCTACTGAAGGACACTGTCTTCTTGCGCCCGCCGGCCAACTTGTGCATTGAAGGATCCTGGGTAAAAATACAGAGAAGAGCAGAGAGTGAGACAAGGCTACTTATCCTTTAGAAGCGTCAAGACAAACATTACAGGCAGGCATATCACATCAACTGGCATAATTAAAATAGGAGTAGTGGACATGGGGCCCAACTGAGAAGAATGTGGAGCGGAACTAATAAGTAATAATGAAGTAGCCATGAAATCCATCAGTAATGTCCCTGTGAAGGATTATGTTTTTGTAACCCCGGCTTCACTGTCTGTCTCACAGGCTTGGAAGGCTGGAAATCAATTGTGCCATTTTATTTCCTGTGTTGTAATTTAACACAGTGTACAGAGCCTGGTCTTAGGGCTGATGGGGCCCACAAAAATAGATCCCCTGGGTTCACACTCAGACAACCACGATCACACATCTGTTCTAGCTGCTTCCTGTGTCTTTCAGTCTCCAGAGGACAGCTGATTAATTGACAGGTGGGAAGAAGACAGCTCTGTCGTCAATGGGTGCTGAAATGTCAGGGCTGGTGCAGATGCAACAGGTCCATAGATGATGATGATGATAACTCTCTCTCTCTCTCTCTCTCTCTCTCTCTCTCTCTCTCTCTCTCTCTCTCTCTCTCTCTCTCTCTCTCTCTCTCTCTCTCTCTCTCTCTCTCTCTCTCTCTCTCTCTCTCTCTCTCTCTCTCTCTCCCCCTCTCTCTCTCTCTCTCTCTCTCTCTCAGCTGGCCAATATAACACAATATGCTCTTTAATGGTTTCAAGAACCACATAGGTATAATTCTTTCTTTCAAATCCACATCTCAGTTTATAAGCAGTAGCTTCTTTTCCTCCATGGTCAAAAAGGGTGTGAGGTAGAATATACAACATTACTACCAGGAAGACACTTCCCAAACAGGTTAATAAAGATACAGTTTTCAGAATAACAAGTGTGTTTACAATGTGTAAAAGTGACAATGTGTTTCAATATGAATTCCAGCTTTTGTGCAATATTACTGATGATAAGGAATTCATACTGTTGACAAACCAGAAACGTTTGTGTGGTTTCTAATAGATGTGTACCGGCAGTGCCAGACAGAGCTCTTTAATCCTGCTGTCATGTAATCATAGGGTTGTACATATAGCACTGACTGAGAGACTCTAAGTGCAGCCTTTTGTTACTGTAATGACATTTCCACCATTGATTCAAAGCATTTGGCCAGGGCTGTCATCTGCAGACCGGGGTTCAAATACTATTTGAAATCTTTTAAATATTTGCCTGACGGACAAGTTTGCCAGACTGGCGGGTTTTTAACTATTTTTTAAATAAAACAAATAGGATTTGAACCCAGGTCTGGCAGATTGTAGGAGAGTTACCGTCTGACGTAAATAGAGGCTTGGCTCTAGCTAAATCACCTGATCCTGGTTTACTATTTGGGATGGGGGGGGGGGGGCTATTTCTGTCATAATACCTCAAACCCACAGCAGCCCATCCTGGCTGGCCTACTAGCAGCCTAGCCCTACAGGAATACAGATATTACATCATATCCTTCATCTACTACACACTGTACTTTAGATATTTAAGGGCTTTGGAAATGGGAGTGTTTCCCATTACCTATTGGGACACAGTTGGACTCAGAGTACAGCTTGACTACCCACACACACTAAACCACACAGAGTAGTGTATGGGTATGCGTGTGTGTGTGTGTGTGTGTGTGTGTGGGTATGTATGTGGGTTGCCTGACTGAACAAATGATTAAATATAGAGCTGGTGTAACTTGACATCCTGATCAATAATACACAGTAGAGAAACCTGAGCTCCAGATCCTTCCTCTGCTAAAAGAGACACATAGATCCTTTCCTAACAGACAGGCAGTGACAGGGATGGTGCTAGCTCAAACCTGGACAAAAACTTCTGTACCATCAGTCAGGCTATACTCCCATGTCAACTATTCTTTCACCACCCATCTGACCTGACTGTGACCCCTGGTTTCTATTTTTTTCCTGGTCAGCTGTCCTGGAGAAGAGACAGTTTGATCTAGTATCTGTTGTTTCCAATTCAGTTAGACAAAATGTTTTTTTTTTTTTTAAGATGGAGGCTTGGACAATGTGTGGACAGACACCCAGGCTTAGTATGAACCAGGTCAGCAGGGGTTTAGGTGGACAGGGCAGGGTGGGGGCGGCGGTGGTGTCGGACTGTCCGCATCGATAGCGGGAGCGGTGGGCCCTGCATCACGGTATGTGGCATTAGTTCCCCTAGAGTTCACAGGTTGACCCTCCCGTCAACCGCCCAGTGCTGTCATTGTGACACATGATTTCCATGACGAAATTGTTAATGCACTGTGGTTTGGCCTAAAAGGATATCTATCAGTTCATTTGTATCTCCTCTCTCTCTCTCTCTCTCTCTCTCTCTCTCTCTGTTATTCTCTCGTTTTTTCTCTGTATTATTGAGTTTCTGGCAGAATGGAGCTAAGCACAGATGGAAAGATGATGGGAACAAAACAGGAAAGATGATGGGAACATAACAGGAAAGATGATGGGAACATAACAGGAAAGAGAATGTGAACGTAACAGGAAATATGATGGGAACATAACAGGAAAGATGATGGGAACATAACAGGAAAGATGATGGGAACATAACAGGAAAGATGATGGGAACATAACAGGAAAGAGAATGTGAACGTAACAGGAAATATGATGGGAACATAACAGGAAAGATGATGGGAACATAACAGGAAAGACGATGGGAACATAACAGGAAAGATGATGGGAACATAACAGGAAAGAGAATGTGAACGTAACAGGAAAGATGATGGGAACATAACAGGAAAGATGATGGGAACATAACAGGAAAGACGATGGGAACATAACAGGAAAGATGATGGGAACATAACAGGAAAGAGAATGTGAACGTAACAGGAAATATGATGGGAACATAACAGGAAAGATGATGGGAACATAACAGGAAAGAGAATGTGAACGTAACAGGAAATATGATGGGAACATAACAGGAAAGATGATGGGAACATAACAGGAAAGACGATGGGAACATAACAGGAAAGATGATGGGAACATAACAGGAAAGAGAATGTGAACGTAACAGGAAATATGATGGGAACATAACAGGAAAGATGATGGGAACATAACAGGAAAGAGAATGTGAACGTAACAGGAAATATGATGGGAACATAACAGGAAAGATGATGGGAACATAACAGGAAAGACGATGGGAACATAACAGGAAAGATGATGGGAACATAACAGGAAAGAGAATGTGAACGTAACAGGAAATATGATGGGAACATAACAGGAAAGATGATGGGAACATAACAGGAAAGATGATGGGAACATAACAGGAAAGGATAGATAGTGGGAATAGAGAAGAAAAGAAAGACAAAAAGAGAAAGGGGGGACAAGAGAGGAGAGCAATGGAAATAAGTAGGAGGTGGAAGAAAGTGAAGGATATAGGTTTAAAAGTAGAACCGACTGGATTCAAGGAAAGGACATGAGAGAGGGGAGGAAAATCACTTTTGAGAGAGGGAGTGGAGGAAATTGAATGACAGGAGCGAGGGAGAAAGAGTGAGTTAGATGAGAGAGAGAGTAGAGGACAGGATAGAGAGAGGAGATGGGCATGAGACAATACTATATTGTGTTCAGTCATGCACAACAGAGCATAATCACCATCATCAATCTCTTCATTCAGCCCAATGGATCGGAGGTGTGACAAACACCTGGGAGGAATAGACATAAAAGAGGAGAGGACCACACATGGCCAAGTGGCTCTAAATATAGACATCTATGAGTGAGATGGAGAGAAAGACCAAGAGATGGAGAGAAAGACCAAGAGATGGAGAGAAAGACCAAGAGATGGAGAGAAAGACCAAGAGATGGAGAGAAAGACCAAGAGATGGAGAGAAAGACCAAGAGATGGAGAGAAAGACCAAGAGATGTAGAGAAAGACCAAGAGATGTAGAGAAAGACCAAGAGATGGAGAGAAAGACCAAGAGATGGAGAGAAAGACCAAGAGATGGAGAGAAAGACCAAGAGATGGAGTGACAGATTGAATTGATGAAAAAGAAGAAGAAGAACAGTAAGAGGCAAGCAGTAACAAAAGAGAGTTTGAAAGACAGATAGATGTTGATGTTGAGAGAGGACATTTTAAGTTGGCAATCTGGTGTGATCAACTATGCATAGACAGACTAGTAATGACACCATAAATAATCAGGATCTGAATCTGAATGAAATTTAAGGACGACCTCTGAATCTTTCAAGGTTAGGTGACCTTGATGGTGTTAACATAACAGTCCTGATGCAATGTCATGCCAACAGTAGTCTGAAAGTATATAGATTACTAGTGAATTGTGTTTGGCCTGAGGAGCTAAACAGACCATGTGTAGGAGTGTAAATATAGCTCACACCACAAACACACACACAAACACACACACAAACACACACCACAAACTAACACTCAATACTCCCAGCCATGTGCATTGGTGTGTCCATCCCTCAGCCAATTCATTAACCCACTTACCCACCCTTACACACACAATCTCCCACACCAAAACAACCCTCCACCCCACCTCAAAACAACAATTGGTGCTAGTGGTAATTCACCTCTCAATCCCTCTATCCCTCTGTTCCTCCATCCACCCCCCCTCCATCCACCTTGGAATAGTGGCCTATGATCTGGATAATGATCCCCACCAGGCCAGCAGTAGAACTAGTATATTACGGTACACACACACAGCTAACTTCACTAGAGAATAAACTGATGGTCTCTCTCTCTCTCTCTCTCTCTCTCTCTCTCTCCCTCCCTCCCTCCCTCCCTCCCTCTCCAATTCAATTCAATTTGCTTTATTGGCATGACGTAACAATGTACATATTGCCAAAGCTTACTTTGGAGATTTACAATGTGAACATAATTAATATTAATAAACAATATTGTCAACAGGACAACAGTAACAACCAAGGTTTAAAATAATCACACATTGAACAATAACAATAAGCAGGTTGCTCACTGTCCCTCATCTAATGGCAGGCAGCAATGTAGTGGTCTGTCAACCGGCAGCTCTCTGTTCCTCCCCCAACAGGACGGGTAGCCTATCCTCATCAGAGAGGGCTTTGGAACCTCCCCTTAAATATGGGGAAATGGCACTCTCTACTTGTTTTATATTGCAGCTCTGTTTCCCTTCTCAATGGCAAGGCTGTGCTCACTGAGCCTGTACTTTTCTAAGGTTTTGATCAGTAACCATGGTCAACTAGTTAGCCACGGTGTACTGTCCATTTATGGCCAGATAGCACTGCATTTTGCTTTGTGCTTGTGTTTCCCAATAAGTAATGTATGTATGGCTCCTTGGTGGTGCAGTGGTCTGGTAGGGGTCTCTGGGTGGCCCACTGTCCAGTGTGGCATGGGGTGTTTGCCTACCAAGTAGAGACTTGGCGAACATCCCTACTGTCTGCTTCCTCAGGTGGGAGTAGTCGTGCAGGTGCTCTGGGGAGATTGTTGGGTGGTGAGCAACATGCACGTTCGGGAGTAGGCCACACCCTCTGGTGATGTCAGCGTTGACTTTCTGAATAGTACGGGATGAAAGTCTTTGCGGGGCAGCAGAGTGGAGATGGTGATGTAGGAGTTGGGGAACCACTCAGAGACCCTCTCTGCTACTCTGTTGACCAGGCTGCCTACTCTCTCCTACTCCTCTGGCAGGTTGTTGGTGCCGGTGTGAATAATAATGTGGCCTGGTGTGCCAAAGTCAGGCTGGGACAGGATGTGGAGTGCATCCTGCGTTTTTGGGAACCATATTTTGGACACCTTGTGGTGGGGGAAGAGTTTATCCTCTTGGATGAATTTCCCATTTGAGTCAATGAGGATGGCCACCTCAGTGGGTTTTAGCAGAGTAGGGGGTTTATGGTGTGGGGCTGGGGTACACAGGGCCTGTGTACAAGGAGGGGTGTGTGGGGTGTGTGTCAGGGGGGGCCAGAGAGCTTCTCTCTGTAGTAGGTGTCCCCATGTGAGCCTCCTTGTTGACTGGGGGAGTGGATAAAGGGTGGTCAGTATGGGGGGGTTGTGGGGGTGTTAGGAGTCTCTACAGTCTGGTCTCTATGCTGCAGCACCCTCTTGATGCTCTTTAGGCCTAAGGCAGATGACCTCAGACCTTGTATATTCCAGGATGAAATAGTAAAAGCTTTGTGTTCCATAGTGTCTAGTGTTGTTTTTGTGTGGTTTAGGCCCGGACCATCACAGTGTCTCTCTCTCTCTCTCTCTCTCTCTCTGTCTCTCTCTCTCTGTCTCTCTCTCTCTCTCTCTCTCTCTCTCGGTCTCTCTCTAATGACATTAGACTAAGTGGAATATGAGGCCTATGAGGCTCATCAGATCTGATCTGCTGTCATTGAGCTGATCTATAAACAAACATAATGATGGTGAGTAAAGTACTAAGCAGAGAGCCAGCTAATATCAACATGATTAATCAGGACAGAACTCTCATACACAGAGAGAGATAGGGAGAGAGAGGGGGAGATGGTGAAGATAACAACCTGTGATGTCGACAACACCCAACAAGACTGAGAGAGACAGCACACAAAGAGAGCGAGAGAGCGAGAGAGCGAGAGAGCGAGAGAGAGAGAGCGAGAGAGAGAAACTTTCATGTAGAGAGAGAGGGGAGATGGTGGAGATTATACTGGTTGCCTCTTTTTTCTTAAGAGAGAGGGAGATAGAGGGGGAGATAGCGAGAGCGATAGCTAGAGAGACAGAGAGAGACAGCGCTACAGAGAGACAGTGCTACAGAGAGACAGTGCTACAGAGAGAGAGACAGTGGTACAGAGAGAGAGACAGCGCTACAGAGAGATAGCGCTACAGAGAGACAGTGCTACAGAGAAAGAGACAGCGCTACAGAGAGAGAGACAGTGCTACAGAGAGAGAGACAGCGCTACAGAGAGAGAGACAGCGCTACAGACAGAGAGACAGCGCTACAGAGAGAAAGAGACAGCGCTACAGAGAGAAAGACAGCGCTACAGAGAGAGAGACAGCGCTACAGAGAGAGAGACAGCGCTACAGAGAGAGTGCTACAGAGAGAGAGACAGCGCTACAGAGAGAGAGACAGCGCTACAGAGAGAGAGACAGCGCTACAGAGAGAGAGACAGCGCTACAGAGAGAGAGACAGCACTACAGAGAGAGAGACAGCGCTACAGAGAGAGTGCTACAGAGAGAGTGCTACAGAGAGAGAGAGAGAGAGACAGTGCTACAGAGAGAGAGACAGCGCTACAGAGAGAGACAGCGCTACAGAGAGAGAGACAGTGGTACAGAGAGAGACAGTGCTACAGAGAGAGAGACAGTGCTACAGAGAGAGAGACAGTGCTACAGAGAGAGAGACAGTGCTACAGAGAGAGATACAGTGCTACAGAGAGAGAGACAGTGGTACAGAGAGAGACAGTGCTACATAGAGACAGTGCTACACAGAGAGACAGTGCTACATAGAGATACAGTGCTACATAGAGAGAGACAGTACTACATAGAGAGAGACAGTGCTACAGAGAGAGAGACAGCGCTACAGAGAGAGAGACAGCGTTACAGAGAGAGAGACAGTGCTACAGAGAGAGACAGTGCTACAGAGAGAGAGACAGTGGTACAGAGAGAGAGACAGTGCTACAGAGAGAGAGAGAAGAAGAGAAGAGTCCCCTAAGGAAGCTGGTCCTGGGGCAAACAGACCCCACAGAGGACAGCAACATAACTAGACCCAACCAAATCATGAGAAAACAAAAAGAGAATTACTTGACACATTGGAAAGTACTAACAAAAAAACAGAGCAAACTATTTGTCCCTAAACAGAGAGTACACAGTGGCAGAATACCTGACCACTGTGACTGACACAAACTTAAGGAGAGCTTTGACTATGTACAGACTCACTGAGCAAAGCCTTGCTATTGAGAAAGGCCGCCGTAAGTAGACCTGGCTCTCAAGAGAAGACAGTCTATGTGCAAACTGCCCACAAAATGAGGTGGAAACTGAGATGCACTTCCTAACATCCTACCAAATGCATGACCATATTAGAGACACATATTTCCCTCAGATTACACAGACTCACAAAGAATTCGTAAACAAACCCAATTTTGATAAACTCCCATATCTACTGGGTGAAAAACCACAGTGTGCCATCTCAGCAGAAATATTTGTGACCTGTTGCCACAAGAAAAGGGCAACCAGTGAAGAACAAACACCATTATAAATACAACCCATATTTATGTTTTTTCATTTGTTTGAACTATTTGCACATTATTACAACACTGTATATAGACATAATATGACATTTGAAATGTCTTTATTCTTTTGGAACTTCTGAGTGTAATGTTTACTGTTTAAAGCCCTTAAATTGAAATTTAATTGAGATCAACTATCTGCTAGCTACTTGGTCTTGTGTTGTTAGACCATGATGGTGGGATCACAGTATGTGGTCGTACAGGGGATGTAAGGACAACATGCCCCAGCCACAGCTCTAAGACTCATAGCAGGGCTTTAAGCCTGATGGCAAATTAGACACAACCAGCTCACTCATACAGCAATCCATTGCCAGACTGACAAACTCAGAGCCAGGGCCAGTATGGAGAGAGTGAGTATTAAGTGAGTGAGTGTACAGTCAACTCTTTAGGGCGGCAGGTAGCCTAGCGGTTAGAGCGTTGGGCCAGTAACCGAAAGGTCACTGGTTTGAATACCCGAGCCGACAAGGTGAAAAACCTGTCGATGTGTCCTTGAGCAAAGCACTTAACCCTAAATTGCTCCAGGGCCTGACCCTGTAGGTAGGCCGTCATTGTAAACAAGGATTTGTTCTTAACTGACTTGTCTAGTTAAATAAAGGTTAAATAAAATAAATAAAAACAGTATATACACTGAGTGTACAAAGAATTAGGAATACCTGCTCTTTCCATGACACAGACTGACCAGGTGAATCCAGGTAAAAGCTATGATCCCTTATAAATCCACTTCAATCAGTGTGGTTCAAAATACCTCACTGTCCCTTACCCTAAAGAGCCACCAATCCTCTATGTGTAGTCCTAATCACCAGAAAATCAATTCAGTTTCAGTCACCCTCGCTGCGATCTGTGTGATTTCTGTGAGAGCTGCAGGGCCACTCATAGTGATTGCCCGGTCACAATCAGAGCTCTATTCTCCACAGGGCTGTGTGTTTGCACTGTGCCCACACAGAGTAGCCTGCCTGCCTGCAAAGACCACTCTGAGGCCATTCTGAAAACAATCTATTGTCCACTCTGTGGCACTCTGCCAGCCAGCAGGCAGCATGCATAACCTCACAGAGAGAGACCGAGAGACCGAGTGAGAGAGAGAGTGAGATAGATAGAGATAGATAGATAGGTACTTTATTGATCCCCGAGGGGGAAATTTCTAGTGTGTCTGCTGTTCTAGGCTGTTCACCTTTGCCTGATTTCCCACGGAACACACACATACACAAACACACACACAGGGTCTGTCAGAGAAGTAGGAAATTATGAAACTTTCTAAATAGACTTGTTAATATAGGGTTGGGCGGACCTAGCCCCGCCGCCTGTCACTCAAGGAGCGCATTGATTGTTGCTAGACCACGAGACACGTGCGTTCGGTCTCTGCATGGGCCATGCAACAGTGTTGGTGACAACGATGCTGTTACCGCTTTGCTTCTTCATATAAATCCACAAGCGTTCTATAATTACACTATTAGTTTGTGTCTTACATCTGCAAACAGCTAGTTTGTCTTTTCTTAGCAAGTTGTGGCTAAATCGTGTTAGCCGCTAATGCTAGCTAGCTAGCTAGCTAATAAATGTACTGAGTCAGAGCTAACATAGCTAGCTACAGCCTGCAGGCCTAAATCAGCATGTTGTTTGTGCATCAGTATCTTGTAAAATCAAAGAGGAACAGGAAAGGAGAGCCTAAGAGAAAACATTATATGTAGCCAAAGATTCTAGGGTCCCCAAGGAAACACTAACCAACACGTTGGTTCTGGTTCCTACCCTGTCAAAATAACTCCTCCATGGCATTATCATGTCAACACCGTATTCAAAGTGCCCACTATTATATTCTAGCTATAGAATTAGAATAAACATTCTATTTCCATGATTTGTACAGTTTTGATCATTTATTTATTTATTCGGATCGTTTGCTTACAGTTATAAGCCATGGCGTAGGACTGCTATTTTCTTACGTTTGGAAATAGCACACCTTGTGTGCACTGGTATGGTACAGGAACGGTATGAAAATCTGCATACCGCCCAACCCTACTCTCACTACAACATTCAACTACCCTATCAGCCTGTGCTGTCAACTATCCTAGAGTGAGACATAAACCTGCTGTAAGTCCTCTATCCATCTCCCCAAAGACTAGACTAATACTCTCAAAGCCTGCCTTCCATCTCCTCAATCCTCGTGCCCTCTGCCATTTCTCTCTCTCTCTCTCTCTCTCAACCCTCTCCCCCACTACAATCTACCCTCTCCTCCCCTCTATCTCCTCTCTCCTTCTTCCCTCTCTCTCCCCTCTACCCTCTCCTCTCTCTCTCTCCTTCCCTCCTGCTCTCTCTTTTCCCTCCCCTCTCCTTCACCCCCCCATTACCCTCTCCCCTACCCTCTCTCCTCTATACCCTCTCTCCCAGCGGCACCAGGAGAGGAGAGGGCCTGTGGGGAGCGTTCCAGCCTCCCTTTCACCCCCCTCCAGGGAACTCTTATCCAAAGCACACTTAGACGTCAAATGGAATATATTGCATAATGGCCTTTAAAGACACTGACTGCTGTTCCTCCTGAGTCCTGGAAGCCTCTCTGGATGCGTCACAAATGGCAACCTATTTCCTATATAATGCACTACTTTTGAGCCCTGTGTGTGTGTGTGTGTGTGTGTGTGTGTGTGTGTGTGTGTGTGTGTGTGTGTGTGTGTGTGTGTGTGTGTGTGTGTGTGTGTGTGTGTGTGTGTGTGTGTGTGTGTGTGTGTGCGTCGTGCATGAATGCGTGCGTGGTCAGGGAGTCAGTCAGTCAGCCCACAGAACCAAGCGCCAAGCCAAGACCCTGATCTGAGCGCCAAGCCAAGACCCAGACCCTGATCTGAGCGCCAAGCCAAGACCCAGACCCTGATCTGAGCGCCAAGCCAAGACACAGACCCTGATCTGAGCGCCAAGCCAAGACACAAACCCTGATCTGAGCGCCAAGCCAAGACACAAACCCTGATCTGAGCGCCAAGCCAAGACCCAGACCCTGATCTGAGCGCCAAGCCAAGACACAAACCCTGATCTGAGCGCCAAGCCAAGACCCAGACCCTGATCTGAGCGCCAAGCCAAGACCCAGACCCTGATCTGAGCGCCAAGCCAAGACCCAGACCCTGATCTGAGCGCCAAGCCAAGACACAAACCCTGATCTGAGCGCCAAGCCAAGACCCAGACCCTGATCTGAGCGCCAAGCCAAGACCCAGACCCTGATCTGAGCGCCAAGCCAAGACCCAGACCCTGATCTGAGCGCCAAGCCAAGACCCAGACCCTGATCTGAGCGCCAAGCCAAGACCCAGACCCTGATCTGAGCGCCAAGCCAAGACCCAGACCCTGATCTGAGCGCCAAGCCAAGACCCAGACCCTGATCTGAGCGCCAAGCCAAGACCCAGACCCTGATCTGAGTGCCAAGCCAAGACCCAGACCCTGATCTGAGCGCCAAGCCAAGACCCAGACCCTGATCTGAGCGCCAAGCCAAGACCCAGACCCTGATCTGAGCGCCAAGCCAAGACCCAGACCCTGATCTGAGCGCCAGGTTAGAATAACAGAGGAGGAGGTTAGAATAACAGAGGAGGAGGTTAGAATAACAGAGGATGAGGTTAGAATAACAGAGGAGGAGGTTAGAATAACAGAGGATGAGGTTAGAATAACAGAGGAGGAGGTTAGAATAACAGAGGAGGAGGTTAGAATAACAGAGGATGAGGTTAGAATAACAGAGGAGGAGGTTAGAATAACAGAGGAGGAGGTTAGAATAACAGAGGAGGAGGTTAGAATAACAGAGGAGGAGGTTAGAATAACAGAGGAGGTGGTTAGAATAACAGAGGAGGTGGTTAGAATAACAGAGGATGAGGTTAGAATAACAGAGGATGAGGTTAGAATAACAGAGGATGAGGTTAGAATAACAGAGGAGGAGGTTAGAATAACAGAGGATAAGGTTAGAATAACAGAGGAGGTGGTTAGAATAACAGAGGAGGAGGTTAGAATAACAGAGGATGAGGTTAGAATAACAGAGGAGGAGGTTAGAATAACAGAGGAGGAGGTTAGAATAACAGAGGAGGAGGTTAGAATAACAGAGGAGGTGGTTAGAATAACAGAGGAGGTGGTTAGAATAACAGAGGATGAGGTTAGAATAACAGAGGATGAGGTTAGAATAACAGAGGAGGAGGTTAGAATAACAGAGGATAAGGTTAGAATAACAGAGGAGGAGGTTAGAATAACAGAGGAGGAGGTTAGAATAACAGAGGATGAGGTTAGAATAACAGAGGATGAGGTTAGAATAACAGAGGAGGAGGTTAGAATAACAGAGGAGGAGGTTAGAATAACAGAGGAGGAGGTTAGAATAACAGGAGGAGGTTAGAATAACAGAGGGGGAGGTTAGAATAACAGAGGATGCAGTTAGAATAACAGAGGATGCAGTTAGAATAACAGAGGAGGAGGTTAGAATAACAGAGGAAGAGGTTAGAATAACAGAGGATAAGGTTAGAATAACAGAGGAGGAGTTAAGAAAAACAGAGGAGGAGGTTAGAATAACAGAGGATAAGGTTAGAATAACAGAGGAGGAGTTAAGAAAAACAGAGGAGGAGGTTAGAATAACAGAGGAGGAGGTTAGAATAACAGAGGAAGAGGTTAGAATAACAGAGGAGGAGGTTAGAATAACAGAGGATAAGGTTAGAATAACAGAGGAGGAGTTAAGAAAAACAGAGGATAAGGTTAGAATAACAGAGGAGGAGGTTAGAATAACAGAGGAAGAGGTTAGAATAACAGAGGAGGAGGTTAGAAAAACAGAGGAGGAGGACAGTTCTCTGGATACCAGCTTGTCACAGCTCATATGAAACACAGGCGTTTGGTTGGTAAACTCACTGACTGATGAATCATTCAGAGAATGAAGGGACAGAAAGAGAGGAAGATGAAAATGGAAATTGTGAATAATGAATCGGCTCTGCCTTGTGATTGTAAGTGTTATTTTAAAAACAGGAGAACGGTCTCACCTCTGAGGATATCGCTGCACTAGACGAACAGCACTATAACATGCAGCCAAAAAGAACAGTTACGCAATGAAAGCCGACCGACGTGCTTGTCTTGTTGTGACATTTCAAAGCAGAAAAGCGATAGGCCGTTCCGCTCTTTCTGTATACACTGCTGCCATTTGGCAGAGCCAGGGAAGGAAATCACTGCTGCCATGGCAACCCCAGGTGAAGGACACTATAGGCCTATGGGAAAATGAAAAAGTAATGGCCCTAATTTTCTGTCCCTATCTAAACACTTAAGGAGCTTTCTAAAAGACAGAGCAGTAGCTCGTTCCTCTTTCTACCTGCCGCTTAAAGACTATCTGTGCATATCAGACTGGATAATATTATATTTCCTACAGTAACTTTCCTTGAGCAGAGCAGAAATATACAGTCTGTACAACACAATAGTGCAGTGACGGTATAGATTAGGGAATAAACTCTGGATCCTGACCATGCAGGAAAAACTGGGGCCTAGTTATAGCTAGTGCTGACCTAATCAGGTAAAACTCTGGGACCTAGTTATAGCTAGTGCTGACCTAATCAGGTAAAACTCTGGGACCTAGTTATAGCTAGTGCTGACCTAATCAGGTAAAACTCTGGGGCCTAGTTATAGCTAGTGCTGACCTAATCAGGTAAAACTCTGGGACCTAGTTATAGCTAGTGCTGACCTAATCAGGTAAAACTCTGGGACCTAGTTATAGCTAGTGCTGACCTAATCAGGTAAAACTCTGGGACCTAGTTATAGCTAGTGCTGACCTAATCAGGTAAAACTCTGGGGCCTAGTTATAGCTAGTGCTGACCTAATCAGGTAAAACTCTGGGACCTAGTTATATCGCCCCCTCAGGAAAACCTCCAGGCCCTATCAATTCAGACAGAGCAGCACTTGTTGCAGCCTATTCATTAGCCAATTGAAAGACAGGGTGCTCCTCTGTTAACTACATTAGATAAGAGGATAGAGCTGGGGGGGAAGGAGGGAGGGAAGGGGAGGATAGTGGGATGGTGTCTGGAGCTTCTGGAGTGAAGGAGTGGAGGAAACGATTATCTCCACAGGGGGCATGTGTTGCTGAGGTCACAACACAACAGGGCTTCACTATGACCTCACCACCTGGGGGCGACCCATCAGGAAGTCGGCAGGTAGCCTAGCGGTTAGAGCGTTGTGCCAGTAACCGAAAGGTCGCTGCTTTGAATACCAGAGCCAACAAGGTGAAAAACCTGTCGATGTGTTCTTGAGCAAGACACTTAACCCTAATTTGCTCCAGGGGCGCCGTACTACTATGGCTGACCCTGTAGGTAGATGAGCTTGGAGGATACTCTGGTGTTGAATGCTGAGCATTTTTACATAGGTATGCCTCTTTTCCAGATGGGAAAGGGCAGTGTGCAGTGTGGTGGCGATTGCAGCGTCTGTGGATCTATTGGGGCGGTAAGCAAATTGAAGTGGGTCTAGGGTGGCAGGTAAGGTGGAGGTGATATGATCCTTGACTAGTCTCTCAAAGCACTTCATGATGACAGAGGTGAGTGCTACGGGGCGATAGTCATTTAGTTCATTTACCTTTGCTTTCTTAGGTACAGGGACAATGGTGGCCATCTTGAAGCATGTGGGGACAACAGACTGGGATAGGGAGAGATTGAATATATCTGTAAACACTCCAGCCAGCTGATCTGCGCATGCTCTGAGGTGCTAGGGATACCATCTGGGCCGGCAGCCTTGCGAAGGTTAACATGCTTAAATGTCTTACTCACGTCGGCCAAGGAGAAGGGGATCCCACAGTACATGGTAGATCCCACAGTACTATCATATTGATCGCGCTGCTAAAACGCTCAACCATTGTTATACTTCCTTCCAGAATGCATATAAGGCCCTTCCCCGCCCTCCATTCTGCAAATTGAACCACGATTCCATCTTGCTCCTTCCTTCCAATAGGCAGAAACTAAAACAGGAAGCGGTACTGTATCAAAGTGAGCGAAGAAGGTGTCCGGAAGCAAGACGTCGGTGTCCGCGATGTGGCTGGTTTTCTTTTTCTATTCCATGATTGTCTGTAGACCCTGCCACATACTTCTCGTGTCTGAGCCGTTGAACTGAGACTCAACTTTATCCCTATACCAACGTTTAGCCTGCTTGATTGCTTTGCGGAGGAAATAACTACTGTACACTGTTTGCACTACTATCTCCTATGCACTTTCTGATAAACTCATTCACCATATCGGTATATATGTCAATATTATTTCCTGAAGCTACCCGGAACATATCCCAATCCGCTTGATCAAAACAATCTTGAAGCGTGGATTCCGATTGGTCAGACCAAAGTTGAATAGTCCTTACCACGGGTGCTTCCTGTTTGAGTTTCTGCCTATTGGAAGGAAGGAGCAAGATGGAATCGTGGTTCAATTTGCAGAATGGAGGGCGGGGGAGGGCCTTATATGCATTCTGGAAGGAAGTATAACAATGGTCGAGCGTTTTAGCAGCGTGAGTACAACAATCGATATGATAGTATTTCAGGAACCTATTCCTCAAATTTGCTTTGTTAAAATCCCTGGCTACAATAAATGCAGCCTCAGGATATGTGGTTTCCAGTTTGCATAAATTCCAGTGAAGTTCTTTGAGGGCCGTCGTGGTATCGTCTTGAGGGGGGATATAGATGACTGTGGCTATTATTGATGTAAATTCTCTCGGGAGATAGTACGGTCGGCATTTGATTGTGAGATATTCTAAAATCGGGTGAACAGAAGGACTTGAGTTCCTGTATGTTATCACAGTTACACTATAAGCTGATAATCATTAAACATACACCTCCACCCTTCTGCTTCCCGGAGAGATGTTTATTCCTGTCGGCGCGATGCACTGAGAACCCAACTGGCTTTACGGAGTCAGACAATATATCTTGAGAATGCCATGTTTGTGTCTCTCTTGTGTCTCTCTGAAAAGCAACTCTCGCCCTGAGCTCATCAACTTTATTATTCAGAGATTGGACATTAGCGGCTAAAATACTCGGGAGATGCACGCTTCCTAAGTCGGACCAGAAGACCGCCCCGAGTACCTCTCCTCCGCCGCCGTTGTTTTGGGTCAGCCTCTGGAATAAGTTCAATTGCTCTGGGGAGAGCAAACAAAAGGATCTGCTCCAGGGAAGTCGTAATCCTGGTCGTAATGCTGGTAGTTCTGATGAGTCCAATAGTTCTTCCCAGCTGTATGTAATGACACAAAACAATTCCTGAGCTAATAACGTAATAAATAAACAAACAAAATACTGCAGAGTTTCCTAAGAGCTATCGTGTGCAACTGCATTCCATTGGTTCCTTCATGAACACCTCCCCCTCGAGCGTCCAATTGATTCCTGCATGAATTCACATGTCGATTGTGATACTTTTGAATGTGAGTCAAAAGGGAAAAGTATTATTTGAGATTTTTCGCCCATGCCTACCGGAGTCCTCCTTGCTAGGTCGCTCACGCCTGCCGAACACCTGCCCTCACCGTCGTTAACAGAACTGCGAGACAAACGGGGGTGAAGGACACAGTCTACCGGTCGCTAGCGACACTGTGTGCTAGATAGCTTGCTAGTTAGCTAGCTAGCACACTGTGTTGCCCTTGCCTCCCGCTTGCTGTGTACCAGAGAAATCTATGTCCGACAGACTAGCACAGCAGCAAATAGGAGGCTAGCGCGACACCCTGCGCAAGCTAACTAGCAAGCTAGCTAGTTACCGGTCATCCCCAGCTCCCACTAGCAAAGCAGCAGACGGGAGGCTAGGGCAATACCCTGTGTTATGTAACTAGCTAGCTTGCTAGTTAGCGACACTGTTTGTGCCGGGAAAAAACGTGGAGAACAGGCGGGGGAGAAGGACACTGTCTACCAGTCGTCCCCACCTCCCACTAGCACAGCAGCAGACTACAGGCTAGTGCCACACTGTATGCTAGCTAACTAGCTAGCTTGATAGTTAGCGACACCGTGTGCTAGCTCGCTTCCCTGTTAGCTAGCAATATTGCCCTTACCTCCCGCCTGCTGTGTACCAGAGTCCTAGCACACAGTGTACTTCGCTCCCGCCTGGCGAACACCTGCCCTCGTCGTTGTTAACAGAACTGTCGGGAAAACAAATAAATTAACTGCCTTCCCTTCACAGAAAAATACTTTTACGCCCATCAAGCCTCAAGGTGACAGCTAACATTTTAAAACGTTTAGGCATATTTGGTATTACTGGTTAATATAAGCTAGCTAGTAACTTAGCTAGCTACTGTAGCTAACTAGCAACTTGGTTCCAGTTAGTTTTCTCGTCATGAATGAAGCAGGTAGAATAGCTTTAGCAAATATATATGCATTGACAGCTTGGAGTGGATCACAGATCAACACTCTGACGATCTAATGCATCCATCATCCATAACAAACAGGACAGGTAAGGGTATTCATTTTCTGTTAAATAAATCCAATGTTTTTAGCAAAGATTGGCCTATGTTTGCATCTTGACAGAAAACATGTGTTGCGATCGGAGCTCTGGATTTACTATGCTGCATTTTTTTTTAAAGAAATAGCAACTAGGATTAAATATAACGATGTTTGCCTTTCCTTGCCTTGTATAGTCTACTACTGAATATGTGGTGCAAATGTATGCTCCGATACTGTATATCACCTTCATGTGGAGAAGCACAATGATTTTCGGTGCCTGAACAGGTAAAATCATTTAGGCACTAGACCATTTTCCCTCAAACATACGAGGATGAATATTACATATCATGTAAGGAATTATAAGTAAGGAAATATTGAAATGATGCACTTTTGAGAAATACAAACACATAAATGATGAGGTAATCAGGTAAGATACACTATATATACAATTTAGATTTTAATATGATGATGCCACATTAAAATCGAGCACACTAGCCATGCAATCTCCATAGACAAACATTGGCTGCAGAAAGGCCTTACTGAAGAGCTCAGTGACTTGTAAGTGGAAACATCTAGGACCAACAACGGCTCAGCCGGGAAGCGGCTGCACATGCTCACAGAACGGGACCGCTGAATGCTGAAGCGCATAGCACATAGAACTGGAGCTCAGCTTTAACACAACGGGCCTTACAAGGCAGCTCAAAACTGTGTGTTGTAGGTTGTTGATGTTAACTTCTCTTTACAGCCTAGTGGATCAGACAGACAGTGGGTACGTCCCAAAGGGTCCCATTTGGGACGCAGCCCGTGACTCCATCTTCCGTCCGGTACAACAGGGCTTCATTACAGTGTCCTCCAAGGGCAATTTGGCCCTAACCCTCTAGATCTCACCAGCTTATGGATCCACTTACACCCGATGCTCAGCCCAGCTGCTGATGCACAGGGAATAGGGATTTATGGATGCCTGGCGCGGAGTCAAAGGAAACAAGGTCGACGGATGGATGCCTGCCGGTCCCTAAAGCTATTACCATGTACTACAACTGAAGTGTTTAGAGTTGATTCAATAAGACCAACTTTACAAATTCAATTTGTCAAAGTTGCTAGTGAGAGACAATGCACAATAGCATCTGGTACTATAGATTAATAATAAGTACTAGAAGGGTTTATCATATTTCTCTCTAAACGAGTGAAGAGACAGTAAATGAGGGGGGGAAGAGAGGGAATGAAGGATTGAGGAAGGAGAGAAGAAGAGGAGACAGACATGGGATGAGGGATAGAGGGAAGGGAGGAAGTGAGAGGTCATTAAACTTAACTTTTTAAGACTTCGCTAGCTTGATGAAAAAAGCATACTAACATCTCGTCGGACATCTTAACTCTCAGTGTAAACAATATTTGATACTGTATTAAGATTTATCTGAGATGAACTGTAGAGTTTAAACACACTGTAAACACAATCGAACATGGAGAGGTTCAGGGAAATTCCACAGTAACGGAATTACACTTTGACTCAGTTTTTTCACTTTAAAATGTATGCCAAACAAAGTTTTAACAAACCGTACAACTCTGCACAAGGACTACTTTTTTAAATGTCCACTGAAAACTGTATAACAACTTTAGTGGAAGAACTGTGTATACTCAAACTAACGGAATTACGCAAACATTTCCCTCAGGTTTTCCAAAAACAATGTTAAATATCTTCTCCGAATTAAGATTAAAAAACTTCTGCATAAAGAATAGGGTGTCAGCTACGACATGTCACCTGGATTTACACCTGGTAAAAGAATTACATCATGGGTCCCTGATCTGTACTACATAGAAATGCATTATTATAGATATGGGCTCCCGAGTGGCGCTGCGGTCTAAGGCACTGCATCTCAGTGCAAGAGGCGTCACTACAGTCCCTGGTTCGAATGCCGGCTGTATCATATCCCGTCGTGTCCCATAGGGCGGCGCACAATTGACCCAGCGTCGTCCAGGTTTGGCCAGTGTAGGCCGTCATTGTAAATAAGAATCTGTTCTTAACTGACTTGCCTAGTTAAATAAAAAATAAATAAATAAAAATGTATTTCTCATGTCTCACAAGTTTGGACATCACAGCAGAGTATAGTTTGTTTTCAGTAGAGTACAGTACATCATATTACAGTACAATATACTCTACTTTTCTTTCATTATACTGTATTGTACTGTGTTGTACTGTACCCTGCTGTGCTCTTCTCACTGTACTTTACTGTACTGTACAGTATTGAGCTATCCAAACTTGTGAAACATACAGTACGTGATAGGTATTTGGTCCAGTCCGGTCTGTCTGTGGACGTTAACATCAAGGCCAGATTGGACCACATTGCTAGTGGAAGGGAGACAGTAGCAGGTGACCCAACTGTGTTTTGTTACTATTATGATTTACCATCGTAGCTAATTCAGTTGCAGTAATTAAGATACTGTGTTTTGGTAATTCCGTTACCAATTTGGTAACGGAATTAGATAGATAGATAGATAGGTACTTTATTGATCCCCCGGGGGGGAAATTTCATAAATTACACGTTTTAATCATTTAATAAGTCATGAACAAAATTGATATCAGTAAAAACACTATAACAAATGTAGTGGTCTACCTTTACTTGTTACTTCTAAGAACTTTCATCATCCTCTCTCCTTATAAGGGAGAGAAATTTGAAAATATCTTTAAGATATGTGGGTTCTTGGTAACAGAATGACAAGGCACTAGACAATATATCTTAAACTTACTTAATGAAATATAAGCGTTGATATTAGTTGGCAGGAGTATTTACGCCAACGATATTCTGTTTTGATGTTTTCTAAGACCCCTTTTTTAACTATTTATCCAGAAACCAAAGCTTTGAATTATGCCAAATTTTTAAGATGGAAAACATGTATCTATAGATTCTTAGCATTCATTTGACATCCAATCTTACATGCTCTTATGAACTTAGCATTTTGCTGCTAATGGGTCCTTTTCGATGGAAATGCCCAAGATCAAAACAGAGGGAGGAAACAAGAGAAGATAGAGGTGTAAAGGGGAGGAGAAAGGGGCCTGGGGAAAGAGAGAAGGAATGAACGCAGGGCGAAAGGAGTCCCTTATCTCATCTAAGAGAGTGAAACGGGGGAGAGAGGGGGAGATTGGATGTGGCCTTGGATGGAGGACAGAGAGAACAAAATAGAGAGATGGGGGGGTAAGGCTAGGACAGCTGGGATTGGAGAGGGGGGGGGGGGGGAGAGAGAGAGAGAGAGAGAGAGAGAGAGAGAGAGAGAGAGAGACATTGGAGGCTGGGGGGGTAAGGCTAGGACAGTAGAAATTAGTTCCAAATTAACACACTTCCTACTCCTGAAACCCTAACCGCTAGGGCACTAGTATAGATTTAAAAGCATTGGTTACAGTTCATATGAGGAAATCAGTCAATTTAAATACATTCATTAGGCCCTAATCTATCGCTTTCACATGACTGGGCAAGAGTGCACCCACTGGGGAGCCAGGCCCAGCCAATCAGAATGAGTTTTTCCCCACAAAAGGGTTTTATTACAGACATAAAATACTCCTACGTTTCAACAGCTGTGCAGGTGGTTGATCTCAGACGGTCCGGCAGGTCAAGAAGCCGTATGGGGAGGTCCTGGGCTGGCGTGGTTACACATGGTCTGTGATTGTGAGGCCGGTTGGACGTACTGCCACAGGCTTGGGCGGGGGCTCCGGCTCAGGAGCAGGGCTGTAGCCCTTTCCAGGACTGGGCACCGGTGGAGCGGACTGCTCCGGCACTGGAGCGGGGCTGACGACCGGTCCCGGACTGGGCACCGGTGGAGCGGACTGCCCCGGCACTGGAGCGGGGCTAACGAACGGTCCCGGACTGGGAACCGGTGGAGCGGACTGCTCTATCTGTACGTGGGTGTGTGTATGGGTGAGCATCCTTAGGCGATGTGTAGAGGAGGTAATCTCTCAGAGGGCGGACAGAGCCCTCTACATCTGTAACCCCTGTATGTCTGCACACCATGCATAGACACCTTTATGCTATCGATAGATAGATAGATAGATAGATAGATAGATAGATAGATAGATAGATAGATAGATAGATAGATAGATAGATAGATAGATAGATAGATAGCATAAAGGTGTCTATGCATGGTGTGCAGACATACAGGGGTTACAGATGTAGAGGGCTCTGTCCGCCCTCTGAGAGATTACCTCCTCTACACATCGCCTAAGGATGCTCACCCATACACACACCCACGTACAGATAGAGTAACAAACACACACCTTTAGGGAGAGCCAGAGAGAAATTCTCACATCCCCACAGCCTCAAACTGTCTAACACATAGACATGTGTAGCATAAACAGACTCTGGAAAACAAACAGATACACTGAGTATCAAAGCACAAATTAGCTAGCTAGATGCACTACAGTAACCTTATCTCTCTCTCACACACACACACACACACACGGCTGTGCTCCCTGCTTGGTTGAGGTCCTGGCGGATGTAAGCAGTGTGTGTGTGTGTGTGTGAGTGAGTGAGTGAGGGAGAGGGACGTGGGAACAGAGCTCAGTAAGACACATTGTTTAGAGTTCCCACACTAACCCTAACTACGGCAAGCCTTGGGGCTCACACAGAACCCTCACATATCTCTCACAATATACACAATCCATACCATGCTAGAGTAAGTTACATACTTTTTATAGATGTGCAATAGCTTAACAACCTGATTTCATGTACAATATGAACTATTTAAATCCTAGTTCAACACATGGCCCATTATCCTCGTTCAGCACTAGTCATCACTAGTATAGGAACACTTTTCCACAACACACACACACTTCATCCCTCTCCAACTGTAATCAGTCTATGACAGGAAGTGGTTTCCCCATCACACACATGCTCCCATGGACTACATAATCAACAGTCCCTACGTTAAGCTGATCTAATGGGTGTCATCATTTAACACAGCTGATGTATAATCAGTGTGTGTCCATGGTGACCATCAGCTTTAGTCTGAGGAGTCAGGGAGAAGGGAGGGCACTGCCCAGGGAAGGAGAGTCAGGAGGAGAGCAGATATGGCCCCTAGGCATGGAGCTGGAGAATGGCTACTAGCCTACAAGTTGATTACACTGTGTGTGTGTGTGTGTGTGTGTGTGTGTGTGTGTGTGTGTGTGTGTGTGTGTGTGTGTGTGTGTGTGGTCTGGTATTTCTATGTGTTTAAGTGTAATTACACCTCCCTCTCTCTCACTCTCTCACTCTCTCTCTCACACACACACACACACACACAAACTCCCTCTCTCACTCTCACAAACACACACACACACACCTCTCTCTCTCTCACATACACATACACACACACACACACACAAACTCCCTCTCTCACTCTCTCTCACAAACACACACACACACACACAAACTCCCTCTCTCACACACCTCTCTCTCTCTCACACACACACACACACACACACACACACACACACACACACACACAAACTCCCTCTCTCACACACCTCTCCATCTCACACACACACACACACACCCCTCATTCACAAGGCTATTCTTCTGTTCCTCTCTCCTCTTGTAGGGTGTGCCCCAAATGGCATCTTATCTCCTACATAGTGCAACAATACATTTGACCAGAACCATGTTCCCAGACAACCTCCCATTTACATTGAACGCTGCCCCCACAAAAAGTCCTCTATACATCATCTACGCCATAAAACGCCCTTTCAGACACAAAATCTATAACATCTGTACAGCGTGTCATGGATTTAGTCATGTGACCAGCCCCAACGCAAACAGCTTTGTTAGGGTATACTGTATATGTTAGACTTCATAGCTAGAAAGGTAGAGGGTTTGTCCCTAATGGCACCCTATTCCCTATACAGTGCACTACTTTTGACCAATGCTCTGGTCAAACGGAGTGCACTATAGAGTGCCAATTGGGACGCAAGAATAGAGGCGTATAAAAGAATAGTGCCCATCTGGACTGAGCCGGTCTAATAGGATGTCAAGGTGGAACAGTGCCCATCTGGACTGGGCCGGTCTAATAGGATGTCAAGGTGGAACAGTGCCCATCTGGACTGAGCCGGTCTAATAGGATGTCAAGGTGGAACAGTGCCCATCTGGACTGAGCCGGTCTAATAGGATGTCAAGGTGGAACAGTGCCCATCTGGACTGAACCGGTCTAATAGCATTGTCAGTACAGTATTAACATTGTCAGTACAGTATTAACATTGTCAGTACAGTATTAACATTGTCAGTACAGTATTAACATTGTCAGTACAGTATTAACATTGTCAGTACAGTATTAACATTGTCAGTACAGTATCAACATTGTCAGTACAGTATTAACATTGTCAGTACAGTATTAACATTGTCAGTACAGTATTAACATTGTCAGTACAGTATTAACATTGTCAGTACAGTATTAACATTGTCAGTACAGTATTAACATTGTCAGTACAGTATTAACATTGTCAGTACAGTATTAACATTGTCAGTACAGTATTAACATTGTCAGTACAGTATTAACATTGTCAGTACAGTATTAACATTGTCAGTACAGTATTAACATTGTCAGTACAGTATCAACATTGTCAGTACAGTATTAACATTGCCGATCATCTTTCTTTCTGACTAGAACAAATCCCTCCCTTCCCTTTCTGTCGTTTCCCTTCTATTCTTTCCCCCCACCTCCCTAACCCCCCGCACCCCCCTCCCCTCCCCCTCTAATCTCTCCACCCCCCTCCTCCCCTCCCGCACCCCCCTCCCCTCCCCCCTCTAATCTCTCCACCCCCCTCCTCTCCTCTGCCCCCCCCTCTCCCCTCTCTACACCTGTCCCCTCTCTGCTACCACTCCTCTCCTCCTCTCCTCCTCTGTCTCTCTGTCGGAGGGGGACACACACAGAGCAGTAATGAGAGCACACAAAGGTGTCTGCAGGAGACATACTTTCATCAGCCCAGCTGGATCAAAGTAACCATGGAAATAAGGGCCAGCGCACGCACACACACACACACACACACACACACACACAGATACTCCTCCGCTTTGCCCTGGAGCCAACCAAGTCCAATGTTATTCAATACAAAAAATACATTATTTGATTCTATGTCCACTCCACTCCACTGCATAGCTTGGCGCCAATACTCCGTGACAGTGGTATTTGTGGCTCAAGACTACATCCAATACTCAGACTGGCACACACACAGAGAATGACATACCACACACACACACACACAAGGCCTGCTCTGTCGACCTTATCCCTCGTCCAATCAGAACAGAGACAGCTTTAGGCAGCAGCGGTGCCATGGAAACCAGACAGAAACCCTTATCCCTCCATCACCACACGCCATCCCATAATGCCTCACCCTCACACTGACACACAGGTGTGGAGGGGCGGGGCTAGCGACTCCTGTGGAGGCTTCAGGAAGTCACAATGTTTCTCAGCATTGTTGCAGACACGCCCTATCTGCCACTGATGGGAATAATGGATTATTTGCATTCAATCGTTTGTCATGCTTCACTAGCATGCCATGAACTGGAGATGAACAGCTACACCCTGAGAGATAGCAGCTATACACTATAAATAGGAAATAAATTGGTCCTCCACTCAAAATCCCTGCACCGAAACACCAATCAACACACATACACACACACACACACGCTGACCCCAGAGCTTAATGAGCAGTAGCTTCCTCTGGAACACTGGGTTATACAATAACACTGACAGTAATTAATTAGACGTCTAGACAAGGTGACCGGAAGGATGGAGGGAGAGAGAGATGTCAATATTCTTTTAAAACTTTTGTGAGTGTAATGTTTACTAATGTTTCCCTTGTTTACTGTCTATTCCATTTGGCAATGTAAACATGTTTCCCATGCCAATAAATCCCTTTGAATTGAGAGAGCGAAAGAGAGAGAGAGAGAGGAGAGCGAGTTAGAGAGAGAGAAATAATATATTTATAGAGAGAAATAGAAATGAAGGGATGGAGATGGACAGAGGGTTGGAGAGAGGGAGAGACTGAGAGAGATGAGAAGGAGAGAGTTGGAGGGAAATATAGTTAGAGAGGAAGAGAGAAAGACCAATGCAGAAGATTGTCCCTGGCCGCTAGACATAGTATCTTATACAGCCAGCCACAGTCATACACACACACAGAGAGAGAGAGAGAGAGAGAGAGAGAGAGAGAGAGAGAGAGAGAGAGAGAGAGATGGACGGGTGAGAATATGAACCTCTGTTGAAAAGAGCAGAGGATAAATCAAACTGAAATCTCAATTTGAGTTTGCACAATTTGGATTTACTGCAACCAAGTCTAGATACTGAGTGAGTTATATGAGAAATAAGTGACAGGGAGAAAGATAGTAAGTATAAGCAATGGAGATGTGGTTATAAGAGGGCACAGAGAAACGGGTGGTAGAGAAGAATAGGTGGAGGAAGTGGTGAGACCCAACACGACAGAAAGAGAGAAAACTGAATAAAAAAAGAGAAAGTAAAAGAAAGGAGGCGAGAAAGAAAGAGAGCGATGAAACGACAAAGGAGAGAAAAAGAAAAGAGAGGGGACTAGAGAGAGATAGAGGGGTGTCATTAATGGAGGAGGAAGGAGAAGAGAGGGAGATGGAGAGGTCAGATTAGAGGGAGATGGAGAGGTCAGATTAGAGGGAGATGGAGAGGTCAGATTAGAGGGAGATGGAGAGGTCAGATTAGAGGGAGATGGAGAGGTCAGATTAGAGGGAGATGGAGAGGTCAGATTAGAGGGAGTGTCTGTGTGTCTGCATGGCTGTGTGTCCGCATGCCTGTGTGTCTGCATGCCTGTGTGTCCGCATGCCTGTGTGTCCGCATGCCTGTGTGTCCGCATGCCTGTGTGTCTGAATGCCTGTGTGTCCGCATGCCTGTGTGTCCGCATGCCTGTGTGTCCGCATGGCTGTGTGTCCGCATGCCTGTGTGTCCGCATGCCTGTGTGTCCGCATGGCTGTGTGTCCGCATGCCTGTGTGTCCGCATGGCTGTGTGTCCACATGGCTGTGTGTCTGCATGCCTGTGTGTCCGCATGGCTGTGTGTCTGCATGGCTGTGTGTCTGCATGCCTGCGTGTCTGCATGGCTGTGTGTTTACATGCCTGTGTGTCTGTGAGTGGAGTGCTATGTGCATGCATGCGTACCTGCCTGTGAAAATAAAAGATTCCCACATAAAAATAAATACTATAGTATTCACTGTAGTGTTTTGACTTCACTGTATTATTCACTGTAGTGTTTTGACTTACCTGTATTATTCACTGTAGGGTTTTTGCAGACTAAAGTAGTATTTGCTGTAGTATTTACAGTTAACTATAGTATAAATATTGTAGTAAAAGAACTGTAGTATATACTATATTATAAACTAGGTGGTTCGAGCCCTGAATGCTGATTGGCTGACGGCCATGGTATATCAGACTGTATACCATGGGTATGACAAAACATTTATTTTTACTGCTCTAATTACATTAGCAACCAGTTTAGAATAGCAATAAGGCACCTTGGGGGTTTGTGATATATGGCCAATATACCACGGCTAAGGGCTGTTCTTAGGCACAACACAACGCGAAGCCTCCTCCTCCATATTGCTTAAGTAATCAATGTAGTGTTTTTGCGGACTGTAGTAAACTAGTATTTACTGTAGTATTCTGCGGACTGTAGTAAACTGTAGTATTTACTGTAGTGTTTTGCGGACTGTAGTAAACTGTAGTATTTACTGTAGTGTTTTTGCGGACTGTAGTAAACTGTAGTATTTACTGTAGTGTTCTGCGGACTGTAGTAAACTGAAGTATTTACTGTAGTGTTTTGCGGACTGTAGTAAACTGTAGTATTTACTGTAGTGTTCTGCGGACTGTAGTAAACTGTAGTATTTACTGTAGAGTTTTTGCGGACTGTAGTAAACTGTAGTATTTACTGTAGTGTTCTGCGGACTGTAGTAAACTGAAGTATTTACTGTAGTGTTTTGCGGACTGTAGTAAACTGTAGTATTTACGTAAGTGTTTTGCGGAGTGTAGTATACTGTAGTATTTACTGTAGTGTTTTTGCTGACTATAATATACTGTAGTATTTACAGTAGTGTTTTTGCAGACATTAATGTATTATTTACAATAGTGTTTTTGTTTTATTATCTTCGACATAGAAGTGGATTCTTTCTCCTTCAGGAAACCCAACTGGAGAAATACTAAAAGAGCAAATTTTCCATAACCTGTAAGTAGGTAGGTAGGACTGGGCTTCTGCTCTTTCTATAACCTGTATAAAACAAAACATATAGTGTATACTTGGCACGTAGGTTTACGATATGGGGGAGGGGAACTGGCAGGGTATATGCAAATTACATAATGTAGTTTTCACCATAGTTTTAAAAAAGTGTAGTTTTTGTGGACGGTAGTGTTTTTGTGGACATTACTGTAGCATTTAATATAGTATTTTTTTTTATTCTATAGTAAGTACTACACATGATTGAGGGATACTACAGTGTGTTGTATAGTATTCTACAGTATCCTACAGTGGGTTACTGAGTAAGCCGACGGATGAGAATGTCTGCTCTAATTAGTGAATGAGGCGACGACAGAGTACAGCCAGCTAGGGCATCTGTGAACACACACATATTGTCAAAAACAGAGACAGCAGAGGGAGCCCGCCCCCATCCACATCGACAGGGCCGCAGTGGAGAAGGTGAAAAGCTTCATGTTCCTCGGCGTACACATCACTGACAAACTGAAATGGACCACCCACACAGACAGTGTGGTGAAGAAGACACAACAGCGCCTCTTCAACTTTAGGAGGCTGAAGAAATTTGGCTTGGCCCCTAAGACCCTCACAAACCTTTACAGATGCACAATTGAGAGTATCCTGTCGGGATGGTTGGTGCGGTCTGCCCAACACATCACCAGGGGCACACTGCCTGCCCTCCAGGACACCTACAGAAGCCGATGTCACAGGAAGACCAAAAAGATCATCAAGGACATCGCAATCATCCAGAAGGCAAGGTGCATCAAACCTGGGACAGAGAGACTGAAAAATAGCTTCTATCTCAAGGCCATCAGACGGTTAAATAGCCATCACTAGCCGGCTACCACCCAGTACCATGCCCTGAATTTAGCAACTATCACTAGCCGGCTGCCACCCGGTTACTCAAGCCTGCACCTTAGAGGCTGCTGCCCTATGTACATAGACATGGAATCACTGGTCACTTTAATAATGTTTAAATACTACTTACTGTAGAATAAAAGTGAAGACATCAAAACTATGACATAACACATATGGAATCATGTAGTAACCAAAAAAGTGTTAAACAAATAGCCACCTTTGCCTTGATGACAGCTTTGCACACTCTTGGCATTCTCTCAACCAGCTTCACCTGGAATGCTTTTTCATCAGTCTTGAAGGAGTTCCCACATATGCTGAGCACTTGTTGGCTGCTTTTCTTTCACTGCGGTCCGACTCATCCCAAACCATCTAAATTTGGTTAAGGTTGGAATCAAAAATCTCAAATTTGGACTCCAGACCAAAGGACAAATTTCCACCGGTCTAATGTCCATTGCTCGTGTTTCTTGGCCCAAGCAAGTCTCTTCTTCTTATTGGTGTCCTTTAGTAGTGGTTTCTTTGCAGCAATTCGACCATGAAGTTCAGCATTCTGAGGCTGGTAACTCTAATGAACTTATCCTCTGCAGCAGAGGTATTTCTGGGTCTACCATTCATGTGCCAGTCCTCATGAAGCTGGTTGAGAGAATGCCATGAGTGTGCAAAGCTGTCATCAAGGCAAAGGGTGGCTACTTTGAAGAATCTCAAATATAAAATATATTTTGATTGCTTTTTTGGTTACTACATGATTCCATATGTGTTATGTCATAGTTTTGATGTCAAAAATATTTTTTTTGCAAATAAAGAAAAACCCTTGAATGAGTAATATTCCAAACGTTTGGCCCTCAGTGTATATATATATATACATACAGTACTGTGAAAATGTTTTAGGCAGGTGTGAAAAAAATGCAAGAATGCTTAAAAAAATAGACATGTTAATAGTTTACATTTATAAATTATAAAAATGCAGAAGAAAAATCTACATCAAATCAATATTTGGTCAGCCTTTGCCTTCAAAACAGCATCAATTCTTCTAGGTACACTTGACCACAGTGGGAAGGAACTCGGCAGGTAGGTTGGCCCAAACATCTTGGAGAACTAACCACAGTTATTCTGTGGATTTAGGCAGCCTCAGTTGCTTCTCTCTCTTCATGGAATCCCAGACAGACTTGATTATGTTGAGATAAGGGCTCTGTGGGGGCCATACCATCACTTCCAGGACTCCTTGTTCTTCTTTACCCTGAAGATAGTTCTTAATGACTTTCGCTGTATGTTTGGGGTCGTTGTCGTTGTCATGCTGCAGAATAAATTTGGGGCCAATCAGATGCCTCCCTGATGGTATTGCATGATGGATAAGTATCTGCCTGTACTTCTCAGGATTGAGGAGACCATTAATTCTGACCAAATCCCCAACTCCATTTGCAGAAATGCAGCAACAAAAACTGCGGCCGCAAACTTGCAAGGAACCTCCACCATGCTTCACTGTTGCCTGCAGACACTCATTTGTGTACCGCTCTAAAGCCCTTTTTATTTTAAAGCATGCTATTTTTTTAAAGCATTCTTACTTTACAGCATTTTTCACACCTGCCTAAAACTTTTGCACAGTACTATATATATATATATATATATATATATACAGCGGGTGAAATAAGTATTGAACAAGTCACCATTTTTCTCAGTAAATATATTTCCAAAGGTGCTATTGACATGAAAGTTTCACCAGATGTTGGTAACAACCCAAGTAATACATACATACAAAGAAACCAAAACAAATAAGTTCAGAAATTAAGTTATGTGTAATAATGTGAAATGACACAGGGGGAAAGTATTGAACACATGAAGAAAGGGAGGTTCAAAAAGGCATGGAAAGCCAAGACAACAGCTGAAAACTATCAGTAATTAAAAAGCAATCCAGCCCCCTGTCAGTGCAAATGAATATCAGCTGGTTCAGTCCCAACTGATGGCCTACAAAAAGGTCTCATTGCCAAGGTGTCACACAAGACATATCTCATGATGGGTAAAAGCAAAGAGCTGTCTCAAGACATTCGCAACCTAATTGTTGCAAAACATAATGATTGGCATTGGTTATAGGCGCATTTCTAAGCTTCTGAATGTTCCAGTGAGCACTGTTGGGGCCATAATACGGAAGTGGAAAGACAATCATTTCACCATAAATTTGCCTCGACCAGGTGCTCCTCGCAAGATTTCTGACAGAGGAGTGAAAAGAATAATCAGAAGAGTTGTCCAAGAGCCAAGGAACACTTGTGGAGAGCTTCAAAAAGACCTGCAATTAGCAGGTACTGTTGTCTCAAAGAAAACATTAAGTAATGCACTCCACCGCCATGGCCTGTATGCACGCTCACCACGCAAGACTCCATTGCTGAAAAAAAAGCATGTTGAAGCTCGTTTAAAGTTTGCTGCACAACATTTGGAAAAGCCAGTGAAATACTGGGAGAACATAGTGAGGTCAGATGAGAGCAAAATTTTACTGTTTGGATGTCATAATACACACCATGTTTAGAGGAGAAATGGCACTGCACATCACCCTAAAAACACCATACCAACAGTGAAGTTTGGAGGTGGGAACATCATGGTGTGGGGCTGCTTTTCAGCAAATGGTACTGGCAAACTTCACAGGAAGGATGAATGGGCAAATTTACGACGAGCACCTGGTCGAGGCAAATTTATGGTGAAATGATTGTCTTTCCACTTCCGTATTATGGCCCCAACAGTGCTCACTGGAACATTCAGAAGCTTAGAAATGCGCCTATAACCAATGCCATCATTATGTTTTGCAACAATTAGGTTGCGAAGGTCTTGAGACAGCTCTTTCTTCATGTGTTCAATACTTTTTCCCTGTGTCATTTCACATTATTACACATAACTTAATTTCTGAACTTATTTGTTTTGGTTTCTTTGTATGTATGGATTACTTGGGTTGTTACCAACATCTGGTGAACATTTCATGTCAATAGCACCTTTGGAAATATATTTACTGAGAAAAATGGAGACGTGTTCAATACTTATTTCACCTGCTGTATATATACAGTGGGGAGAACAAGTATTTGATACACTGCCGATTTTGCAGGTTTTCCTACTTATAAAGCATGTAGAGGTCTGTAATTTTTATCATAGTTACACTTCAACTGTGAGAGACGGAATCTAAAACAAAAATCCAGAAAATCACATTGTATGATTTTTAAATAAATAATTTGCATTCTATTGCATGACATAAGTATTTGATCACCTACCAACCAGTAAGAATTCCGGCTCTCACAGACCTGTTAGTTTTTCTTTAAGAAGCCCTCCTGTTCTCCACTCATTACCTGTATTAACTGCACCTGTTTGAACTCGTTACCTGTATAAAAGACACCTGTCCACACACTCAATCAAACAGACTCCAACCTCTCCACAATGGCCAAGACCAGAGAGCTGTGTAAGGACATCAGGGATAAAATTGTAGACCTGCACAAGGCTGGGATGGGCTACAGGACAATAGGCAAGCAGCTTGGTGAGAAGGCAACAACTGTTGGCGCAATTATTAGAAAATGGAAGAAGTTCAAGATGACGGTCAATCTCCCTCGGTCTGGGGCACCATGCAAGATCTCACCTCGTGGGGCATCAATGATCATGAGGAAGGTGAGGGATCAGCCCAGAACTACACGGCAGGACCTGGTCAATGACCTGAAGAGAGCTGGGACCACAGTCTCAAAGAAAACCATTAGTAACACACTACGCCGTCATGGATGGGGACACGCAAGGTCCCCCTGCTCAAGCCAGCGCATGTCCAGAGCACTGTTGGGGCCATAATACGGAAGTGGAAAGACAATCATTTCACCATAAATTTGCCTCGACCAGGTGCTCCTCGCAAGATTTCTGACAGAGGAGTGAAAAGAATAATCAGAAGAGTTGTCCAAGAGCCAAGGAACACTTGTGGAGAGCTTCAAAAAGACCTGCAATTAGCAGGTACTGTTGTCTCAAAGAAAACATTAAGTAATGCACTCCACCGCCATGGCCTGTATGCACGCTCACCACGCAAGACTCCATTGCTGAAAAAAAAGCATGTTGAAGCTCGTTTAAAGTTTGCTGCACAACATTTGGAAAAGCCAGTGAAATACTGGGAGAACATAGTGAGGTCAGATGAGAGCAAAATTTTACTGTTTGGATGTCATAATACACACCATGTTTAGAGGAGAAATGGCACTGCACATCACCCTAAAAACACCATACCAACAGTGAAGTTTGGAGGTGGGAACATCATGGTGTGGGGCTGCTTTTCAGCAAATGGTACTGGCAAACTTCACAGGAAGGATGAATGGGCAAATTTACGACGAGCACCTGGTCGAGGCAAATTTATGGTGAAATGATTGTCTTTCCACTTCCGTATTATGGCCCCAACAGTGCTCACTGGAACATTCAGAAGCTTAGAAATGCGCCTATATCCAATGCCATCATTATGTTTTGCAACAATTAGGTTGCGAAGGTCTTGAGACAGCTCTTTCTTCATGTGTTCAATACTTTTTCCCTGTGTCATTTCACATTATTACACATAACTTAATTTCTGAACTTATTTGTTTTGGTTTCTTTGTATGTATGGATTACTTGGGTTGTTACCAACATCTGGTGAACATTTCATGTCAATAGCACCTTTGGAAATATATTTACTGAGAAAAATGGAGACGTGTTCAATACTTATTTCACCTGCTGTATATATACAGTGGGGAGAACAAGTATTTGATACACTGCCGATTTTGCAGGTTTTCCTACTTATAAAGCATGTAGAGGTCTGTAATTTTTATCATAGTTACACTTCAACTGTGAGAGACGGAATCTAAAACAAAAATCCAGAAAATCACATTGTATGATTTTTAAATAAATAATTTGCATTCTATTGCATGACATAAGTATTTGATCACCTACCAACCAGTAAGAATTCCGGCTCTCACAGACCTGTTAGTTTTTCTTTAAGAAGCCCTCCTGTTCTCCACTCATTACCTGTATTAACTGCACCTGTTTGAACTCGTTACCTGTATAAAAGACACCTGTCCACACACTCAATCAAACAGACTCCAACCTCTCCACAATGGCCAAGACCAGAGAGCTGTGTAAGGACATCAGGGATAAAATTGTAGACCTGCACAAGGCTGGGATGGGCTACAGGACAATAGGCAAGCAGCTTGGTGAGAAGGCAACAACTGTTGGCGCAATTATTAGAAAATGGAAGAAGTTCAAGATGACGGTCAATCTCCCTCGGTCTGGGGCACCATGCAAGATCTCACCTCGTGGGGCATCAATGATCATGAGGAAGGTGAGGGATCAGCCCAGAACTACACGGCAGGACCTGGTCAATGACCTGAAGAGAGCTGGGACCACAGTCTCAAAGAAAACCATTAGTAACACACTACGCCGTCATGGATGGGGACACGCAAGGTCCCCCTGCTCAAGCCAGCGCATGTCCAGAGCACTGTTGGGGCCATAATACGGAAGTGGAAAGACAATCATTTCACCATAAATTTGCCTCGACCAGGTGCTCCTCGCAAGATTTCTGACAGAGGAGTGAAAAGAATAATCAGAAGAGTTGTCCAAGAGCCAAGGAACACTTGTGGAGAGCTTCAAAAAGACCTGCAATTAGCAGGTACTGTTGTCTCAAAGAAAACATTAAGTAATGCACTCCACCGCCATGGCCTGTATGCACGCTCACCACGCAAGACTCCATTGCTGAAAAAAAAGCATGTTGAAGCTCGTTTAAAGTTTGCTGCACAACATTTGGAAAAGCCAGTGAAATACTGGGAGAACATAGTGAGGTCAGATGAGAGCAAAATTTTACTGTTTGGATGTCATAATACACACCATGTTTAGAGGAGAAATGGCACTGCACATCACCCTAAAAACACCATACCAACAGTGAAGTTTGGAGGTGGGAACATCATGGTGTGGGGCTGCTTTTCAGCAAATGGTACTGGCAAACTTCACAGGAAGGATGAATGGGCAAATTTACGACGAGCACCTGGTCGAGGCAAATTTATGGTGAAATGATTGTCTTTCCACTTCCGTATTATGGCCCCAACAGTGCTCACTGGAACATTCAGAAGCTTAGAAATGCGCCTATAACCAATGCCATCATTATGTTTTGCAACAATTAGGTTGCGAAGGTCTTGAGACAGCTCTTTCTTCATGTGTTCAATACTTTTTCCCTGTGTCATTTCACATTATTACACATAACTTAATTTCTGAACTTATTTGTTTTGGTTTCTTTGTATGTATGGATTACTTGGGTTGTTACCAACATCTGGTGAACATTTCATGTCAATAGCACCTTTGGAAATATATTTACTGAGAAAAATGGAGACGTGTTCAATACTTATTTCACCTGCTGTATATATACAGTGGGGAGAACAAGTATTTGATACACTGCCGATTTTGCAGGTTTTCCTACTTATAAAGCATGTAGAGGTCTGTAATTTTTATCATAGTTACACTTCAACTGTGAGAGACGGAATCTAAAACAAAAATCCAGAAAATCACATTGTATGATTTTTAAATAAATAATTTGCATTCTATTGCATGACATAAGTATTTGATCACCTACCAACCAGTAAGAATTCCGGCTCTCACAGACCTGTTAGTTTTTCTTTAAGAAGCCCTCCTGTTCTCCACTCATTACCTGTATTAACTGCACCTGTTTGAACTCGTTACCTGTATAAAAGACACCTGTCCACACACTCAATCAAACAGACTCCAACCTCTCCACAATGGCCAAGACCAGAGAGCTGTGTAAGGACATCAGGGATAAAATTGTAGACCTGCACAAGGCTGGGATGGGCTACAGGACAATAGGCAAGCAGCTTGGTGAGAAGGCAACAACTGTTGGCGCAATTATTAGAAAATGGAAGAAGTTCAAGATGACGGTCAATCTCCCTCGGTCTGGGGCACCATGCAAGATCTCACCTCGTGGGGCATCAATGATCATGAGGAAGGTGAGGGATCAGCCCAGAACTACACGGCAGGACCTGGTCAATGACCTGAAGAGAGCTGGGACCACAGTCTCAAAGAAAACCATTAGTAACACACTACGCCGTCATGGATGGGGACACGCAAGGTCCCCCTGCTCAAGCCAGCGCATGTCCAGAGCACTGTTGGGGCCATAATACGGAAGTGGAAAGACAATCATTTCACCATAAATTTGCCTCGACCAGGTGCTCCTCGCAAGATTTCTGACAGAGGAGTGAAAAGAATAATCAGAAGAGTTGTCCAAGAGCCAAGGAACACTTGTGGAGAGCTTCAAAAAGACCTGCAATTAGCAGGTACTGTTGTCTCAAAGAAAACATTAAGTAATGCACTCCACCGCCATGGCCTGTATGCACGCTCACCACGCAAGACTCCATTGCTGAAAAAAAAGCATGTTGAAGCTCGTTTAAAGTTTGCTGCACAACATTTGGAAAAGCCAGTGAAATACTGGGAGAACATAGTGAGGTCAGATGAGAGCAAAATTTTACTGTTTGGATGTCATAATACACACCATGTTTAGAGGAGAAATGGCACTGCACATCACCCTAAAAACACCATACCAACAGTGAAGTTTGGAGGTGGGAACATCATGGTGTGGGGCTGCTTTTCAGCAAATGGTACTGGCAAACTTCACAGGAAGGATGAATGGGCAAATTTACGACGAGCACCTGGTCGAGGCAAATTTATGGTGAAATGATTGTCTTTCCACTTCCGTATTATGGCCCCAACAGTGCTCACTGGAACATTCAGAAGCTTAGAAATGCGCCTATAACCAATGCCATCATTATGTTTTGCAACAATTAGGTTGCGAAGGTCTTGAGACAGCTCTTTCTTCATGTGTTCAATACTTTTTCCCTGTGTCATTTCACATTATTACACATAACTTAATTTCTGAACTTATTTGTTTTGGTTTCTTTGTATGTATGGATTACTTGGGTTGTTACCAACATCTGGTGAACATTTCATGTCAATAGCACCTTTGGAAATATATTTACTGAGAAAAATGGAGACGTGTTCAATACTTATTTCACCTGCTGTATATATACAGTGGGGAGAACAAGTATTTGATACACTGCCGATTTTGCAGGTTTTCCTACTTATAAAGCATGTAGAGGTCTGTAATTTTTATCATAGTTACACTTCAACTGTGAGAGACGGAATCTAAAACAAAAATCCAGAAAATCACATTGTATGATTTTTAAATAAATAATTTGCATTCTATTGCATGACATAAGTATTTGATCACCTACCAACCAGTAAGAATTCCGGCTCTCACAGACCTGTTAGTTTTTCTTTAAGAAGCCCTCCTGTTCTCCACTCATTACCTGTATTAACTGCACCTGTTTGAACTCGTTACCTGTATAAAAGACACCTGTCCACACACTCAATCAAACAGACTCCAACCTCTCCACAATGGCCAAGACCAGAGAGCTGTGTAAGGACATCAGGGATAAAATTGTAGACCTGCACAAGGCTGGGATGGGCTACAGGACAATAGGCAAGCAGCTTGGTGAGAAGGCAACAACTGTTGGCGCAATTATTAGAAAATGGAAGAAGTTCAAGATGACGGTCAATCTCCCTCGGTCTGGGGCACCATGCAAGATCTCACCTCGTGGGGCATCAATGATCATGAGGAAGGTGAGGGATCAGCCCAGAACTACACGGCAGGACCTGGTCAATGACCTGAAGAGAGCTGGGACCACAGTCTCAAAGAAAACCATTAGTAACACACTACGCCGTCATGGATGGGGACACGCAAGGTCCCCCTGCTCAAGCCAGCGCATGTCCAGGCCCGTCTGAAGTTTGCCAATGACCATCTGGATGATCCAGAGGAGGAATGGGAGAAGGTCATGTGGTCTGATGAGACAAAAATAGAGCTTTTTGGTCTAAACTCCACTCGCCGTGTTTGGAGGAAGAAGAAGGATGAGTACAATCCCAACCGTGAAGCATGGAGGTGGAAACATCATTCTTTGGGGATGCTTTTCTGCACAGGGGACAGGACGACTGCACCGTATTGAGGGGAGGATGGATGGGGCCATGTATCGCGAGATCTTGGCCAACAACCTCCTTCCCTCAGTAAGAGCATTGAAGATGGGTCGTGGCTGGGTCTTCCAGCATGACAATGACCCGAAACACACAGCCAGGGCAACTAAGGAGTGGCTCCGTAAGAAGCATCTGAAGGTCCTGGAGTGGCCTAGCCAGTCTCCAGACCTGAACCCAATAGAAAATCTTTGGAGGGAGCTGAAAGTCCGTATTGCCCAGCGACAGCCCCGAAACCTGAAGGATCTGGAGAAGGTCTGTATGGAGGAGTGGGCCAAAATCCCTGCTGAAGTGTGTGCAAACCTGGTCAAGAACTACAGGAATCGTATGATCTCTGTAATTGCAAACAAAGGTTTCTGTACCAAATATTAAGTTCTGATTTTCTGATGTATCAAATACTTATGTCATGCAATAAAATGCAAATTAATTACTTAAAAATCATACAATGTGATTTTCTGGATTTTTGTTTTAGATTCCGTCACTCACAGTTGAAGAGTACCTATGATAAAAATTACAGACTTCTACATGCTTTGTAAGTAGGAAAACCTGCCAAATCGGCAGTGCATCAAATACTTGTTCTCCCCACTGTATATATATATATATATATGAAGTCGGAAGTTTACATACACTTAGGTTGAAGTCATTCAAAAAATATCATTTTTCAACCACTCCACAGATTTCATGTTAACAAACTATAGTTTTGGCAAGTCCTTAAGGACATCTACTTTGTGCATGACACAAGTAATACTTACTTACTCGTACTTTTTGGAGAAATGTCCTCTGGTCTGATAAAACAAAAATAGAACTGTTTGTTACTGTTTGATAATGACCATCGTTATGTTTAGAGGAAAAAGGGGGAGGCTTGCAAGCCGAAGAACACCATCCCAACCGTGAAGCACAGGGGTGGCAGCATCATGTTGTGGGGGTACTTTGCCGCAGGAGTGACTGGTGCACTTCACAATATAGATGGCATCATGAGGAAGGAAAATTATGTGGATATATTGAAGCAACATCTCAAGACATCAGTCAGGAAGTTAAAGCTTGGTCGCAAATGGGTCTTCCAAATGGACAATGACCCCAAGCATACTTCCAAAGTTGTGGCAAAATGGCTTAAGGACAACAAAGTCAAGGTATTGGAGTTGCCATCACAAAGCCCTGACCAAAATCCTATAGAAAATGTGTGGGCAGAACTGAAAAGGCGTGTGCGAGCAAGGAGGCCTACAAACCTGACTCAGTTACACCAGTTCTGTCAGGAGGAATGGGCCAAAATTCACCCAACTTATTGTGGGAAGCTTGTGGAAGGCTACCTGAATCATTTGACCCAAGATAAACAATTTAAAGGCAATACTACCAAATACTAATTGAGTGTATGTAAACTTCTGACCCACTGGGAATGTGATGAACGAAATAAAAGCTGAAATAAATCATTATCTCTACTATTATTCTGACATTTCACATTCTTAAAATAAAGTGATGATCCTAACTGACCTAAAACAGGGAATTTTTACTAGGATTAAATGTCAGGAATTGTGAAAAACTGAGATTAAATGTTTTTGGCAATGGTGTATGTACATTTCCGACTTCAACTGTATATATATATACTGTATATACATACTGTATTCTAATCAATAACATCCTATTCAATTATTGCTGTATATATACTATTCTATCCTACGTATTCTACAGATATACAAAATATTCTATCCACATACTGTCCATATTGTCTGTACATCCCGTACTGTACAGCGCATTCAGAAAGTATTCTGGACCCCTTGACTTTTAGTTACTTTACAGCCGTTTTCTAAAATGGATGAAATTGTTATTTTTCCTCATCAATCTAAATACAATAATGACAAAACAACAAAAACAGGCTTTTAGAAATGTTAGCAAATGTATTAAAAAGAAAACACTGAAATATCACATTTATATAAGTATTCAGACCCTTTACTCAGTACTTGAAGCACCTTTGGCAGCGATTACAGTCTCGAGTCTTCTTGGGTATGACTCTACAAGCTTGACACACCTGTATTTGGGGAGTTTCTCCCTTTCTTCTCTGTAGACCCTCTCAAGCTCTGTAAAGTTGGATGAGGAGCGTCGCTGCACAGCTATTTTCAGGTCTCTCCAGAGATGTCCGGCCTCTGGCTGGGCCACTCAAGGACATTCGGAGACTTCCCGTCCCAAAGCCACTCCTGCGTTGTCTTGGCTGTGTGCTTAGGGTCATTGTCCTGTTGGAAGGTGAACCCAATTTGAGTTCCTGAGCGCTCTGGAGCAGGTTTTCATCAAGGATCTCTATGCACTTTGTTCTGTTCATCTTTGCCTCGATCCTGACTGGTCACCCAGTCCCTGCCGCTGAAAAACATCCCCACAGCATGATACTTCCACCACCATGCTTCACCGTAGGGATGGTGCCAGGTTTCCTCCAGAAGTGATGCTTGGCATTCAGGCCAAATAGTTAAATCTTGGTTTCATCAGACCAGAGAATCTTGTTTCTCATGGTCTGAGAGTCTTTAGGTGCCTTTTGGCAAACTCCAAGCGGTCTGTCATGTGCCTTTTACAGAGGAGTGGCTTCTGTCTGGCCACTCTCCCATAAAGGCCTGATTGGTGGAGTGCTGCAGAGATGGTTTACCTTCTGGAAGGTTCTCCCATCTCCACAGAGGAACTCTGGAGTTTGTCAGAGTGACCATCAGGTTCTTGGTCACCTCCCTGACCAAGGTCATTCTTCCCCGATTGCTCAGTTTAGCTGGGCGGCCAGCTCTAGGAAGAGTCTCGGTGGTTCCAAACTTCTTCCACTGTGTTCTTGGGTACCTTCAATCCTGCAGAAATGTTTTGGTACCTTTCCCCAGATCTGTGCCTCGACACAATCCTGTCTCGGAGCTCTACGGACAATTCCTTTCACCTCATGGCTAATGTTTTATTTAATCAATTTTAGAATAAGGCTGTAATGTAACAAAATGTGGAAAAAGTCAAGAGGTCTGAATATTTTCCGAATGCGCTGTATATATTTATACTCCGGACTCCGACATTGCTCATCCTAATATTTATATATTTCTTAATTCCATTATTTTCCTTTTAGATGTGTGTGTATTGGGTATATGTTGTGTAATTGTTAGATATTACTGCACTGTTGGAGCTAGAAACACAAGCATTTCACTACATCCACAATAACATCTGCTAAATATGTGTATGTGACCATTTGATTTGAAAAACAAACATATAAACACACACACACACACACACACACACACACACACACACACAGTTATCATCACGAGCAAACACACACACATTACCCTATACTGGACAAACACACACACACACACACACACACACACACACACACACACACACACACACACACACACACACACACAGTTATCATCACGAGCAAACACACACACATTACCCTATTCTGGACAAACACACACACACACACACACACACACACACACACACAGTTATCATCACGAGCAAACACACACACATTACCCTATACTGGACACACACACACACACACACACACTTTAAATGTTGACTCTAATTGTTGCTCCCTCTCTAGAAATCTAGATAGCAGTCTGAACCCACACCTTGGGATGGTACAGTATGCTTACTGTTAGATCCTGTACCGATACTATTGTAAGCATGGTGTAATGACTTGTCGTTTTCTAACTGCATGTTAAAATGTTTTGGCTCCTCTATATTTCTCTGGGAAACTAAAACACTGAACTGATTGACCATCTCGTAAATCATTCTTTGACTTGCCTAGTTAAATAAAGGTTAAATAAAAAATAAAATGCATTTGGGGGAATGCGCACAGATCTCAAGGTTTCTCCCTTCTTTCTCTTGCTCTCTCTATCTCTCTCTTTCTCTCCTGTTAGATGCTCTTGCTTAAAACTTGGCTGACTTAAACCGTGACTGATGAGATTAGCTGGCTCTATAATGCCATGGGAAGTCATCAATGGAGCCCTTTAATGCTAATCAAGTTTAGAAGCCAGGCGAGAGGCGACCTGAGGCTGCCAGCTCCCAGGGCAGACTATATGGGTTAGAGCCTCAACACTCATGCTGGCTAGGCTATATGGGTCAAACTCAGCAGCACTGAGTTAAATGACGCCTGGCCAGCTCTCCCACTCTCACGGTAACTAAATGGGACAGACTGAGCTAAATGACCTATGGCCTGGCCAACTCTCACGGTGACCAGAGCTAATATTGACGGTGACTATACAGTATGGGCTGGATTCAGCACTGACCTATATGACCTGTCACCTGATCATCTTTCCAAGACTATCGTGGTCCCTGGTTCAAAGAACTGTCAGGGTGAAGAAAAGGCTGCAGCATATAATAGATTGAGGCAGGATGTATGACTGATGCATGGCCACAAACCAAGACCTGAGGAGTTCACCTCCACTGAAACACCAACACACCACCCCTCACCTCTCAAGCACCAATATTCACATGTTTGTGTTGTACCATAGCCTGAACCTCTTCAGTTGCTGTCCTAGCTGGCAGCTAGCCTAATATCCTTTGTGGTGTGTCTCAGCCGGATGATAAGTAATAAGATTGGATGTCTCTGTAGCATGTGATGCTATCGCTAACTCTAGCTTCGTTAGCAGAGGAGAGATAATCTGCTAACACCATTCCTCTAACTGCTAGTCCTCACCACTGCATGGTGCAAGACCTGGGTTCAATTCGTTTTTTGAGATCATTTCAAATACCTTATCTGTTCTTGATTGAGCTTGTTTGTTGCGGTGGAACCAATAGAAAAGTCAGAAAAGCTTAACCTCCGCCCCCCTGGCACTCCAGGCAGGCAAAAGCAAACATTCGAAGTATTTGAAAGTTTTCAAATAGTAATTGAACCCAGATCCGCTGCATTTGCTACCTGAAGAGCAGCCCTACTGTATAGCAGCAGCAAGTTATAGGCTCCCCGGCAGCCAAGTAGCCAAGCCTCCTCAGTTCAGAGAAAACCCTAGCAGATCTATTTTCCAGGTATAGAGACATCAACAACCAAGTGACCTAAACTGCAGCGACAGTAAGTGGAATAGTGGCACTGATTTAGATCCTCCTATACTAACTGCTGGTCTTCTTCTACATTATAGCCTATTGTAACCTAGAACTGGGGAAGGCTGTGTTTTTCCGTGTGGGGCTACATTAGGAAAATTGTAGGGTTGCAAAAGGAGAGTAACTTTCCCAAAATCCCCTGGTTGAAGAATTCCCAGATTTCCTGCTTATTCCGGGAATCTTCCCATGGGATTTTTAGAAAACCGTGGAGTTTTGGTAAAGCTTTTTCATTTTTCAACCCTAGGCAAATGTGATTAAAAGCATTGAGAAATTGGCTACTTCAGTGTGCAGACTAGGAGGACTGGATTTCTTTAATGACACATTGGGCCACCATCTGTGTTAACCCAGTAAGGGAGTACAGTACAGCATGCACAGGGTGTAGGTATGCTACCATAATAACATCTACATGCTGCTAGTACAGCAGAGATCCTACCTTAGATTTTGTCATAGATAAGCCTGGCGCGTTGGCGCTCTCAAAGAGGTCTGTTCCTTATTTCCTTATGTGCTATTGCCCCTGTGTTTTGGCACCTTCCTACCTACAGGATCTCAGGTGGAACTCCCTTTGTATGCAGACGATGAGGAATGAGAGATTGACTAGATAGAAAGATAGAAGAGTGAATGGAAGGAAGGAAGAAAAAACTGAGAGGCAGAAAGAAAGAAAGAAAGAAAGAAAGAAAGAAAGAAAGAAAAAAGAAAGAAAGAAAGAAAGAAAGAAAGAAAGAAAGAAAGAAATAAGATGAAATAAATAAATAAATTATTTTTTCAATGAGTAGACTATTAATGAAGTCTTGCAGCGAATGTACAGAGTGGAGGAGAAGAAAGGTGCAGATCTGTGCTAGAAAATCATTATTTTGTGTGTGTGTGTGTGTGTGTGTGTGTGTGTGTGTATTGTGTCTTAATGGAGATGGTTGTGTGGAAGTGCCCATGAGGTCTTGTAGGTTCAGCCTTGGGGTGTCAACAAGAAAGAGACACTCTCTCCCGTATCCACACTCTCTCTCTCCCTTATCCACACTCTCTCTCTCCCTTATCCACACTCTCTCTCTTATCCACACTCTCTCTCTCCCTTATCCACACTCTCTCTCTTATCCACACTCTCTCTCCCTTATCCACACTCTCTCTCTTATCCACACTCTCTCTCTCCCTTATCCACACTCTCTCTCTTATCCACACTCTCTCTCCCTTATCCACACTCTCTCTCTTATCCACACTCTCTCTCCCTTATCCACACTCTCTCTCTCCCTTATCCACACTCTCTCTCTCCCTTATCCACACTCTCTCTCCCTTATCCACACTCTCTCTATCCCTCTTATCCACACTCTCTCTCTCCCTTATCCACACTCTCTCTCTCCCTTATCCACACTCTCTCTCTCCCTTATCCACACTCTCTCTCCCTTATCCACACTCTCTCTCTCCCTTATCCACACTCTCTCTCTCCCTTATCCACACTCTCTCTCTCCCTTATCCACACTCTCTCTCTCCCTTATCCACACTCTCTCTCCCTTATCCACACTCTCTCTCCCTTATCCACACTCTCTCTCTCCCTCTTATCCACACTCTCTCTCTCCCTTATCCACACTCTCTCTCTCCCTTATCCACACTCTCTCTCTCCCTTATCCACACTCTCTCTCTCCCTTATCCACACTCTCTCTCCCTTATCCACACTCTCTCTCTCCCTCTTATCCACACTCTCTCTCTCCCTTATCCACTCTCTCTCTCCCTTATCCACACTCTCTCTCTCCCTCTTATCCACACTCTCTCTCTCCCTTATCCACACTCTCTCTCTCCCTTATCCACACTCTCTCTCCCTTATCCACACTCTCTCTCCCTTATCCACACTCTCTCTCTCCCTCTTATCCACACTCTCTCTCCCTTATCCACACTCTCTCTCTCCCTTATCCACACTCTCTCTCTCCCTCTTATCCACACTCTCTCTCTCCCTCTTATCCACACTCTCTCTCTCCCTTATTCACACTCTCTCTCTCCCTTATCCACACTCTCTCTCTCCCTTATCCACACTCTCTCTCTCCCTCTTATCCACACTCTCTCTCTCCCTTATCCACACTCTCTCTCTCCCTTATCCACACTCTCTCTCTCCCTTATCCACACTCTCTCTCTCCCTCTTATCCACACTCTCTCTCTCCCTTATTCACACTCTCTCTCTCCCTTATCCACACTCTCTCTCTCCCTTATCCACTCTCTCTCTCTCCCTCTTATCCACACTCTCTCTCTCCCTTATTCACACTCTCTCTCTCCCTTATCCACACTCTCTCTCTCCCTTATCCACTCTCTCTCTCCCTTATCCACACTCTCTCTCTCCCTTATCCACACTCTCTCTCTCCCTTATCCACACTCCTCATGTTGATGTTCAAGTACCAGTAGAAGCATCAACAGGGAGACATGTTTCTGTTTCTGCTATCGTCTGTCTGTGCTTCTGCCTGTCTGTCTGTCAGAGCCAAGCGTGTCATGAGCTGAGAGAGCCCATAAGGAAACCACAATCGGACACAGAGATTACAAAAGATACGTCTCAGGGTGAGGTAAGTCTTTAGCTAAGCTTTATCATAAGAACTGGTTTGGCATGTATATGTGAGAATGCATAAACCTCCCCATCAGCTGTCATGCCTTTTCAAGTTTCAAACTTCAAGAGTGACATTAGAACAGATTCAGATAAACACATATATAGAGGCATAGAGAGGAAGAGCAGAGAGAGAGAGAGAGAGAGAGAGGAAGAGCAGAGAGAGAGAGAGAGGAAGAGCAGAGAGAGAGAGAGAGAGCGCGCGAGAGAGAGAGAGAGAGAGCGAGAGAGAGCAGAGAGAGAGAGAGAGAGAGAGAGAGGAAGAGCAGAGAGAGAGAGAGAGAGAGAGAGAGAGGAAGAGAGAGAGAGGAAGAGAGAGAGAGAGAGAGAGAGAGAGAGAGAGAAAGAGCAGAGAGAGAGAGAGAGAGAGAGAGAGAGAGAGAGAGAGAGAGAGAGAGAGAGAGAGAGAGAGAGAGAGAGAGAGAGAGAGAGAGAGAGAGAGAGAGAGAGAGAGAGAGAGAGAGAGAGAGAGAGAGAGAGGAAGAGCAGAGAGAGAGAGAGAGTAATCAGAGATGGAGGGAGGTGAAGCATAATCAGTCATCAAGGAGGAGGCAGAAAGAGGGGGAAAGGTTGTTTTTCAGAATGAGAGGTGGAAGGAAGGATGAAGAAGAACAAGTTGATTGAGTGTAATTTACATGTCTCAAATTAACTGTTTATGTTTGATATAATACTGTATGTAGGCTATATTCCCACTGATGAAAGTGGTACCCAAGTTGCTGTTTCCAGGTGCTTGAACATGTTGTGACTTTCATACAAACTTTGAGAAATAACGAGGAGCGCCCACAATGTGTTTTGTTATGAGTCTCTCAAAACGAACACATTAATAAAACACATCCTGACCAAACATCCACAACATGACGGTAAACCCAGGGAGTTATTTCAGAACAGAACAGGAAACAGTGCTTCGACAGTGGAAAAGTAAGTCAGATAGCAAGGCATTGTTGTCCTTTTGTAACAGGTGATGAGCAGAAATAAGGGAGTATTATCTCTCATAGTAGTAGATGTGAGTTTCTCTTTCAAACAATCCCCTGGCCTTGTAACGTTACACAGCTAATAGCTAACGTTACCCAAAGCAAGCTAGCTACTGATCCTATGGGGGCATTGCCATGGTAGCCACATTTTGTTTATATATATACACATGACCCTAAGCATGATGGGATGTTAATTGCTTAATTATATAATGTATAATTTACTCAAGTGTTTCCATTATTTTGGCAGTTACCTGTATGAAATCTTTGAATCCTTCTCGTCTGTAATGTGACTTGTGGATTCAAATAAAGTGTGTGTGTGTGTGACTGCTGTTAACAGAGTAAACATTTTTGGTGCTATAGCTTGTACACTGTGACTGCCACGCATCTGGTTTCCCCACACATCTGGTATTCACTTAGAAGTCTACAAGGACTGAACGAGCACATGTGGAACAAACTAAACAGGGCCTACCCCCCCACCCCCACCCCATAAAAAAATAACCCAAATCCCCTACAGTTTGGGTGGGCATGTGTCAGAGGCACATAGGTTGCCATGGTATCCAAGCTTTGGGCCTGGGATCTCTGCTACAAACTGTGGTGACGTCATTGCTCTCTGGCAGCCACAAAGCATTCCTCCATACATACGAAGCTGCATCTTGCCCTTTACACACGCACACACACGCACAGCGCCTTCAGAAAGTATTCACCCCCCCTTGACTTTTCCACATTTTGTTGTGTTGCAGCCTGAATTTAAAATGGATTACATTTTTATTTTGTGTCACTGGATTACAAACACAACACTCCATAATGTAAAAGTGTACATTTTTACAAATTAATAAAACAAGAAAAGCTGAAATGTCTTGTTATGGAATCATTTCAGGAGTAAAACTGTGCTTAACAAGTCACATACAGTCATGTGAAAACGTAAGTACACCCCCTGTAAGTTCTCTTTGTTTTACCATATTTGGACAACCAAACTGACAACGCTTGAATAATTTTTTAAAGAATAATGTGCAAATATTGTACAATCCAGGTCTGCAGAGCTATTAGAAACTTACCCAGAAAGACTCCCAGCTGTAACCGCTGCCGAAGGTGATTGTAACAAGTATTGACTCAGGGGTTGAAAACGATCAAGATATATTTATGTTTCATTTTTCATTAATAGCTTAACAGTTCTTCTTAAACTTTGCCATTACAGAGTATATTTTTTGGATCGTTGAGAAAAAAATGACACATTTTAATCCCACCTTGTAACAAAATGTGGAAAAAGTCAAGGGATGTGAATACTTTCTGACGGCTCTGTTCACACACAATCTTGTGTCTACCTGAAATCCATCCATTCTCACTAGACAAGCTGCAATGTTTCACGACACAATGCCAAGTGCCCAAATCTCCCCTACCAGCCTCATTGCACTACATTTTGCACTCTGTATATAGATTTTCTATTGTGTTTTTGACTATGTTTGTTTACTGTGTAACTCTGTGTTGTTGTTTTTGTCGCACTGCTTTGCTTTGTCTTGGCCAGGTCGCAGTTGCAAATGAGAACTTGTTCTCAACTGACCTACCTGGTTAAATAAAGGTGAAAAAAAAAAAAAAAAAAAAAAATCCAAACTCTCTAAACACACACACACACACACACACACACACACACACACACACACACACACACACGCTTTAACTTATTGAAGCCAAGCTGTCTGGCAAATGATGACTTGGATTCTCCCACTGACGTTGGACCTTAACTGTACAATAACAGACGCTCCCTTAAGACTAATCACTCTGGAATGGACAGAGTAGGTTATAACAGGTCGTCCAGTGAGTTTACTGTGGTGAGACAATTTTAATACACAAAGTATTGTAGACTTTCAAGTGTACCATGCCGAGTTTAGGTTTTGCATATGTGTTAGCCTATGGCTGTGTGTGTGTGTATGTGTGTGTGTGTATCTGAGACATACATGTGGGTGTGTATCTAAGAGCATGCGTATTGTGTGTGTGTGTGTGTGTGTGTGTGTGTGTGTGTGTACTCATTACTTTGCTTTTATTACCCAGCCTCCCTCTGCACGCCACTGTTTTGGTTCAGTGCAGTTAGAAAGCACTAGCTGCTCCACAGGTGTTTAAAATGAAAAAAATAATCAAAATACATTTGTTTATCTATTTTGATGTGCTGTTGTTAGATTTGTATCATTGTTTCCTGTCCGATGTACTCAGGTGTTGTTACATTTAAGTGCCGTGCGCCACAAGCAATTTCATCATCCTTTCACTTTCCCTGTAAGAACCATGATGAGCACGGGCATGTCTGATTTAAGCTTTGCTGTATCCCTGTAAGAACCATGATGAGCACGGGCATGTCTGATTTAAGCTTTGCTGTATCCCTGTAAGAACCATGATGAGCACGGGCATGTCTGATTTAAGCTTTGCTGTATCGCAGACTCTGACTCTGAGTCGCCTTCCATCAGCCTACCAAACATTGGACCTCAGCAGAAAACTGCAAGTCAATGAGCAGCTCACAAGTAGATACTGAAAAATAATCAGTAGGCCTAATATGACATAATTTGATATATTAAATATATACATTTCTAGGCATTTAACACCGTTCTGCATGTTTGTCATATATTTTCCCAACATCGATCAGTTAAATCACATGTTTTAATTCAGTTAAAAAGGTAACAGTCCTGGTTGAGCCCCATATTCGAGTGCACTGTGGCAGCTACGCTGTTACAATGTAGCCAAGCTGTGTCTGTACGTGCTTACGCACAAAAATAGATCTGCTTGGCTTGGTAAGTAAGTGCTGCTGAGGCAAGTTCATTTAAAAAAAATTCATGGTGACATTATTGTGATCGCAATAATAATAATAATAATAATAATAAAATATCTTTATTCCTCCCATTCTTGCGTTATCCTGGCCACATTGTTAACAGCTTGGCCTGTCAAGCGATTACTGTGGGTGGGATTGTCAGGGAAGGGATGTTGGTGAATCTCACGGTTGGTAGGGTTTAAGACCTGTCAGTTAATTATTGGGGTTTTCAGGGAAGGGAGTTTTCATTGGGGTTTTCAAGAAATTTCCCCCCCGGGGATCAATAAAGTACCTACCTATCTATCTATCTAATTTAGTCATTAAACACGTGTTACTTTACTCCGTTACTCATAAAAGTAATCTGATTACATAACATGTTACTTTTTACCCCCAACACTGATGTTCGTAGGTGTGTGTGTGCGAGTTCACCACTAACAGGGCCAACCATCCCATTGCCCTCCAGTTTCCTGTAGGCTCTGTTGTGTTGACCTAAAGGTGTTGAAGCAGGCCCAAATCAGCCTTATTTCTAACTCTCCAGAGCCCTTCTCCAGTCTGCTCCACCCTGAGGTAAAAAAACATGCACTAGTGAGCAAACACACATGCACATTAACACGCCCACAAGCAAGCACACATACAGACTGCACCATTCACAAACACACACTGTGCCAATCACAGCCCTGTGTACATCTCTCTATCTGTTTATCTCTCTCTACGTCTTCTCTGCACATCCGTCTCTACTTTTCTCTTTCCTGCCCTTTCGACATTTCAGTCACATTCTCCACCGTTTCACTTCGTTTTGTACATATCTAAAGTCTCTCGCTCTCTCTCTCTCTCTCTCCCCCCTGTCATGACCCTAACAAAACACTGACAGTAACAGCCATTCAGAAGTGTAAACTTGTCACGGTCGGGTGTATACAGAGATCAAGGCGCAACGCAGTTGAAGTAGTTCGACATGTTTAATTATATAGATAATAGAAGTTTACACAACACTGTCGAACTATACAAACAAAACGAAAACACACTTACTTTGACCGTAACACTGTAGAGATATCTAACAATGACCCACACTACAGGTGTGGGATAAGGCAACTTAAATAGAATCCCCAATCAGAGACAACGTCTCGCAGCTGTCTCTAATTGGGGATTCAATTAGAGGAAAAAAGGAAAACATAGATCTAGGCCTACTAGATCTGTCAGGCTCAAACCCTGGCTATCTAGAGGAGCCAAAGAGCTCCCTATGACCAGAGCCTGACAGTACCCCCCCTCTAAGGCGCGGACTCCCGACCGCGATAAATACATATAAAAACATTTTTTATCATGAAAAAAAATGACATGGGAGGGTTGGGGAGGGACACTTCACCTCGGTGGCGGTTCTGGCCCCGGTGAAGTGGACACTTTCCTCCCTGACGCCAGTCTGATGACCTGTCCTGGAATGGGACCTGGTCTGGCGAACGGCTCCGGCCATGGAGCGGGGCAGACGCCCAGACCCTGACTGGGCACCGGTGGAGCGGACTGCTCTGGCCCTGGAATGAAGCAGACAACCGGCCCCGGACTGGGCACCGGTGGAGCGGACTGCTCTGACACTGGAGTGAAGCAGACGACCGGCCCCGGACTGGGCACCGGTGGAGCGGACTGCTCTGACACTGGAGTGAAGCAGACGACCGGCCCCGGACTGGGCACCGGTGGAGCGGACTGCTCTGACACTGGAGTGAAGCAGACGACCGGCCCCGGACTGGGCACCGGTGGAGCGGACTGCTCTGACACTGTAGTGAAGCAGACGACCGGCCCCGGACTGGGCACCGGTGGAGCGGACTGCTCTGGAGACTCCGGGCTGCTGACCCTCGCTGGAGGTTCCGGGTTGCGGACCGTCGCTGTAGGCTCAGGGCTGCATACCTTCGCTGGATGTTCCGGGCTGCTGACCTTCGCTGGATGTTCCGGGCTGCGGACCTTCACTGTAGGCTCAAGGTTGCGGACCTTCAGTATAGGCTCAGGGTTACTGACCTTCGCTGGAGGTTCCGTGTTGCGGACCTTCGCTGTAGGCTCCGGGCTACGGACCTTCGCTGGAGGTTCTGGGTTGCGGACCTTCACTGGAGGTTCTGGGTTGCGGACCTTCGCTGGCGGCTCCGTGCTGCGGACCTTCGCTGGAGGCTCTGGACTGCGGACCTTCGCTGGAGGTTCTGGGTTGCTGACCTTCACTGGGGGCTCCGAGCTGCTGACCTTCACTGAAGGTTCCAGGCTGCGGACCTTCAATGTAGGCTCAAGGTTGCGGACCTTCATTATAGGCTCATGGTTACTGACCTTCGTTGGAGGTTCCGTGTTGCGGACCTTTGCTGTAGGCTCCGGGCTACGGACCTTCACTGGAGGTTCTGGGTTGCGGACCTTCGCTGGAGGCTCTGGGTTGCGGACCTTCGCTGGAGGCTCTGGGTTGCGGACCTTCGCTGGAGGCTCTGGGTTGCGGACCTTCGCTGGCGGTTCTGGGTTGCTGACCTTCACTGGAGTTTCCGGGCTGCGGACCATCGCTGTAGGCTCAGGGCTACGGACCTTCGCTGGAGGCTCCGAGCTGCTGACCTTCGCTGGAGGTTCCGGGCTGCGGACCTTCGCTGGAGGTTCTGGGTTGCTGACCTTCACTGGAGGTTCTGGGTTGCGGACCTTCACTGGAGGTTCTGGGTTGCGGACCTTCACTGTAGGCTCCATGCTGCTGGCCTTCGCTAGAGGCTCTGGGCTGCGGACCTTCGTTGGAGGTTCTGGGTTGCTGACCTTCACTGGAGGCTCCGTGCTGCGGGCCTTCGCTGGAGGCTCTGGGATGCGGACCTTCGCTGGAGGTTATGGGTTCCTGACCTTCACTGGAGGTTCTGGGTTGCGGACCTTCACTGGAGGCTCCGTGCTGCGGGCCTTCGCTGGAGGCTCTGGGATGCAGACCTTCGCTGGAGGTTCTGGGTTGCTGAACTTCACTGGAGGTTCTGGGTTGCGGACCTTCGCTGGAGGTTCTGGGCTGTGGACATTCGCTGTCTCAGAAGCCTGCTCCCGCACATCCATCAGCCTGTTCACGAGAGAATATCGGCGCCCGAAGTCCTCCTCCTCTATCTCTATGAGAAGCGGGTCTGTCTGCTTCTCCAGTGGAAGAGCAACCCAGGCTCTCCACCACCTCGTCTGTTCCATTTTTGGGTATTCATAAAACCCCTCGGGCTTCTCTCGATCCTGGATTGTTGGCAGACGAAGTGGTGGCCGATCCTCTTCCTCCAGCCTCTCCGTGCTTTGGCTGCGCACCGATGGTGTGGTGCGCTAAGTCGGCACGGATCGTGTCGGGCTGTGAGTGCGCACCGATGGTTTGGTGAGCGGAGCAGGCACGGACCGTACCTGACTCTGGGCTGACGCTGGAAGCACCGGGTTGGGAACTGGCGTTGGAGGGCTGCGACTGCCTCGATCTTCCTCTCTCCATCGCCAATCCCCTTCCTGTGAGGACTCCATCGGGAGCCCCCACGAGTGAGGGAACAAAGGCACATAGTCGTCGTCTTCCTCCGACTCCTCTCCGTACCTCTGCTCCCATGGTTGTAGGGGCTCCTCCTGGATCCCCCACGAGTGCAGTGGCCGGGGCTCTTCACCATCGATCCCCGACCACCCCCATAGCCCCCCCTCAAAAACAGCTTGGGGGTTCTTCTGGGCTCCAGGCTGGTCCTTCGCCTTTCTAGCCCGTCGACTCTTTCCCTTACGCCTCTTGGTCTCGTTTTGTTGGTTCATTCTGTCACGGTCGGGTGTGTTCAGACCAAGGCACAGCGCAGTTGACGTAGTTCGACATGTTTAATTATATAGATAATAGAAGTTTACACAACACTGTCAAACTATACAAACAAAACGAAAACACACTTACTTTGACCGTAACACTGTAGAGATATCTAACAATGACCCACACTACAGGTGTGGGATAAGGCAACTTAAATAGAATCCCCAATCAGAGACAACGTCTCGTAGCTGTTTCTAATTGGGGATTCAACACAAAAATGAAAACATAGATCTAGGCCTACTAGATCTGTCAGGCTCTGACCCTGGCTATCTAGAGGAGCCAAAGAGCTCCCTATGGCCAGAGCCTGACAAAACTATGTAACAGAGGCCATTCAGAAGAGTAAACTATGTAACAGAGGCCATTCAGAAGAGTAAACTATGTAACAGAGGCCATTCAGAACAGTAAACTATGTAACAGAGGCCATTCAGAAGAGTAAACTATGTAACAGAGGCCATTCAGAAGAGGAAACTATGTAACAGAGGGCATTCAGAAGAGTAAACTATGTAACAGAGGCCATTCAGAAGAGCAAACTATGTAACAGAGTGAGAATGAGAGAGAAAAGGAGGAACTCAACAACATCATCTGCAGGGAAGGTTTTACTAAACAGGAAGCAGCGTGCAGATAGTGCTCTCTCTCTCTCTCTCTCTCTCTCTCTCTCTTCTCTGCTTATCATGACACCTCATATCAACACAAACCCCCAACAGCTCAACTTACTGACAGGGAGTCTAGACAGGTCAAGGTATAAAGCCAATTAGTAGGGAAATTGTTTAATGGCAGTCCTGACTCCTATCGTGTAATACTGTATGCTAAAAGTGTCAGGGAGGGAAAAAAAAGAGTCTTTCATAGATAGCTAAAGCAGCTGTGACAGGCAATATGTTTTACAGTTTCTATTTGATTCAGACCAATTCCTCAAGGCAAACACACACACACACACACACACACACACACGGTCTCATGATGAGCAGCTGTGGTGTGGTGGTGTGAGTTCCATGGGTGATGTGGTATCAGTAGGAGGATGACACTGAAGGCCCACACAAACATACGCCAGCCCCCTCCTACAGATAATAGCTACACACACAAACCAATAAACACACACTCACACACTCACACACACACACACACACACAGCAGATACATTGTCATTATTGTTGACCCGGAGCCAAGCGTACTTTGTAAACAAATCAAATCAGCTGAGCTGCACAGCAGGAGAGAGAGGGGGGAGAGACGAAAAACAGTGGGACAGAGAGAGAGAGAGAAAGAGAAACAGCAAGAGAGAGAAACAGCAAGAGAGATAAAGAGATATAGAGCGAGAGTGAGGGAGGTGGGTTACTTCTGTGCCTGAGTCAAAGCCCAACAAGTTCAGCAGCCGATGTCATACAAAAACAAAAACAATGTTTGACAGAAAAATATGAGAGAGAAACAGCAAGAGAGATAAAGCGACAGAGAGTCTATTCAAACAGACCCCATTTCAAAGGAAAGATCAGGTGTGGCCAATTAGTGGGTGCGGCCAACACACCTGAACACACTTAACAACATAGAGGATATAGAGTCTGTTGACGCTGAATGTATACATTTTTAAATAACATTCTTAGAACGTTCTTTGAATGTTACTAATGTTTTATTGTGATTTTTATGGAATGTTTTCTTAATGTTCTGAGAACATGACTTTAAATAAATAGAATCACGAGGAAACATGTAGGAAACATTATGCTGAAGTACTGATATTCCCACAGAAGAACATTGTTTCTTAACATTTTCAGAAACATTTTAGAACATGACTTGTTGGATTTTTTTTTTTGAACATTTCCAATGTCAAACCAGTTGGAGGACATTCTTAGAGCATTATAAAAAATGTAATTAAATGTAACCACATTTGAACTTTTAGGAAATGTTCTGTTAAAGTAATGAAATACCAAGAAAATATAGTTTTTTTGTCAAGTTCCTTAAATGTGCTGAGAATGTTCCAAAGCCAAGAAACTATCCTGCACCATTCCCAGAAAGTTGTGGGAAGGTTGTATGCAAAATAATCCTTGGACAACCACGCTCTCACCAAGCTCTAAAAAACATATGGTTCTCAGAACGTTATGTGCTAGATGGGTTGTCTACACAGAACTTGAGAGGGTAAGGCAGAAACATGAGCTATTATAATAATCCAGATTACTTTGACCCAACACTGACTCTCAGGCCAGGCAGCGGAAGAGACAGAGAGCACCAAGGAATCGATTATTAATTAATATTCTTTCGTTGTCCCAGTCCACACACACACACACACACACACACACAAACACACACACACACATACAGGGTGAAAGCCTTGCTATATGCTTATCCAGGGCAAGAAGATGAAATCATCCCTTAATACACTGTAGATACATCTGTCTGTTTGCTGAAGCATTTTAGTGTAAGTGGCTTTTCCCAAGGGCAGAGTGTGTTTAATGGATAGTGTATTTCAGACAGCCCAGTCAGTCCAATTGGTAATGTCACAATATTTAACTTTTATCTTCTTCAGTTGTGGATGTTTCTAGGCACCTGGTATTATGGTTATTAATGGCAGACGGAGACACAGTGTGACCAGTGTAGCCAGCAAGTGTAACTTTCTGGTCATCTAGTGCCTGATTATGTGGCTGAATGACTTTTGTTGTTCTATTTTTCATGTTACAGTGGGAGAGTGACAGGAAAATGAAGGTGTAGGACCTCTGGACAGAATACTACCTTTGAACAGACCCCAGCTAGCACATTTGGTTCTTTGGAAGTTGTGGGAACTTACATTTTATGTTTCCTGTTAGAGCGAAGCCATAATTTCCTGACCGGTAAAATGTAGTTTGTTAAACATTCTGAGAACGAAAGTGAAAATGTTGCCTTTTCTTGGTACGTTCATTTTTAGGTTGCAGGGAGGTTCTTAGAATGTTTTCCTGGGAGGTTTTATAAATGTTCTGAGAAAGGAAATGATGGGTTATTTTAAGGATGATGTTTTGAGAACATTTTCTAAATGTTATGAATGTTTTGAACAAAATGTAAAGGTTATTTAGAGGTTTTTAAATAACTTAAAAATGTCAGTGAATATTTCAATAAGACTTTTAATAACAATGGTAGCTTGTTTTGGGTTAACTGTTTTGAACTCCAAGCACAGATAGGACACATGAAAGTTTATTTAACCGGTAAAACAGAAACATTTTTAAACGTTCTGAGAAGGGAAGTGAACATTTCGCCTGTTCTGGGACCGTTCATCTTAAGGTTGCAAGGAGGTTCTGAAAATGCCTTACTATGGTTCCCTGAAATGGTTACCCATGGGAAGATGAGATTCTCACAAACACGATGGTGTTCTCCGTTTTGCTCTACGGCCTCCACATGTGTCACGGGAGTTGTCTGAAGGACACCCGGTTCCGGTTTAAAACAATTATGGAAGTATTGAGGTAGTTGTGTGCCAACAAAAAAATATTTTAAATATGTGTCCAAAAAACTAAAATATTTCCTGAGCTTTCATATATCTCCTAGCACAATAGAACCATGAGGAAACCTGCAGAAAACATTATGCTGAAGTACTGAAATTCCCACAGAAGAATGTTGTTTCTTAACATTTTCAGAAACATTTGAGAACATGACTTGTTGGAAACATTTTTTAAGTTCTGAGAATATTATTTTAAAAAGAACCACGAGGAAACCTGTAAGACAAGTTATGCCCTAGTACTGACATTCCCACAGAAAAACATTGTTTCTTAATGTTCTCGTAACAATTTGAGAACATTACTTACTACAAAATAGGGGGGGGGGCATAGGGGTGGGTAGTGCATTTTTTCTCTGCTTTACATTCACTCTTTTGCAGGTTTAACTATATAATTTCTTATATCTGCTTGCATGCACCTGCCCTTATATAAAGGTGTCTTGATTCTAACTTTTACTACATCACAGGTCAATATAGTCTCCCAGTCTGTCTATCCTGACCTCCATCTGAAAGGACCGACGCTGGAGATGAGAGGCAGGTACGGGGAGTTAACATTTAATAACGCAGACAAGGAACAGGACAGGACCGGAACCAGCGTCGGAACCGGGTGACATCATGACAATTACAATTAATGCAGTGGCGGGGAACAGAGCTGGGGTCATTACCGATACAGGGACGGTAACGGCGTGATTGAGTCCAGGCGTGACACTATCCACCATTCATAGTGACAACAGTGGTAGGTGGATCGTTTGTTCAGATCAGCAATAGGCCAACTCTTGTTTAGGTACAATACAATTAGCCTACCTAGACTAGCCTACAACACCACAATGCAATTAATACTTGGCACTATTGTCCTCAAGTGAGTACTCTAGTCTGCAGTGAAAATGTCATTTGAATAACAACACAAAAGCCCTGTGATTTGAACGTTTCATTCCATTTGTATTAGGTGTGGGTCTACTCTATACTTTTTTTATTGTTTTATTTCACCTTTATTTAACCAGGTAGGTTTTATTTCACCTTTATTTAACCAGGTAGGCCAGTTGAGAACTAGTTCTCCTTTACAACTGCGACCTGGCCAAGACAAAGCAAAGCAGTGAGACAAAAAACAACACAGAGTTACACATGGGATAAACAAACGTACAGTCAATAACACAATAGAAAATCTATATACAGTGTGTGCAAATGTAGTAAGATTAGGAAGGTAAGGCAATAAATAGGCCATATTAGTATCCTGTCAGTTGCACCTTTTCTCATTGCTTTTAGTATATTGAATGTGCAATACGTGCAGTTGTCTGTAATTAAACCCTGCGCACTAAGGACTGTATTTTAAGGGAATTACTATTATTACCCCAAATTATATCATACACACATTTAGCTATTAAAGTATCTCTTCCTGTCATTTACCTGTACAGTTTGTGTAACCATGCAAGTATTCACTTATCTGTAAATATAACTGTATACTTACCTGTACAGCTAATTTAACCATGCAAAATTGTCACTTACCTGTTCATTTAGCCAGTCTGTCTATTAAGTAAACTATTATTATTACCCTCGCTCATATCATACGCATTTTTAGCTACTGAAGTATTTCTCTGTATAGTATAGTTAACCATCCAACATCCACCAATGTATAGTGTACATATTCAGCCAACCACCCATTCTATGCAATATCTTTTTATAGCTTTTTTTTGCACTCCAGATATCTTGTATTTCTATACTTTTTCATACTGCCGCTCTATGTATCATGTACCATGTATCTGTCTTTTGTGTACTTTCGTGTTAATTGTAAAGCTGCTTGACAACACCAATATGATCTATCTATCTATCTATCTATCTATCTATCTAGTGGTAAAATAATTACAATTTAGCAATAACACTGGAGTGATAGATGTACAGATGATGATGTGCAAATAGAGATACTGGGGTGCAAATTAGCAAAAATAACACTATGGGGATTAGGTAGTTGGGTGAGCTATTTACAGATGGGCTGTGTACAGCTGCATTGATCGGTAAGCTGCTCTGACAGCTGATGCTTAAAGTTAGTGAGGGAGATAGGATTCTCCAGCTTCAATGATTTTTGCAATTTGTTCCAGTCATTGGCAGCAGAGAACTGGAAGGAATGGCGGCCAAAGGAGGTGTTGGCTTTGGGATGACCAGTGAAATATACCTGCTGGAGCGCACAAATATGTAGTGAGGGCCAGCCAACGAGAGCATACAGGTCACAGGGAGTGTTGTATGACATTGAAGCTCGTTTGGAGGTTTGTTAACACATTGTCCAAAGAAGGGCCAGATGTATACAGAATGGTGTCGTCAGCGTAGAGGTGAATCAGAGAGTCACCAGCAGCAAGAGCGACATCATTGATATATACAGAGAATAGAGTCAGCCCAAGAATTGAACCCTGTGGCACCCCCATAGAGACTGCCAGAGGTCCGGACAACAAGCCCTCCGATTTGACACACTGAACTCTATCTGAGAAGTAGTTGGTGAACCAGGCGAGGCAGTCATTTGAGAAACCAAGGCTATAGAGTCTGCCGATAAGAATGCAGTGATTGACAGAGTCGAAAACCTTGGCCAGGTCAATGAAGACGGCTGCACAGTACTGTCTTTTATCGATGGCGGTTATGATATCATTTAGGACCTTGAGCGTGGCTGAGGTGCACCCATGACCATCTCGTAAACCAGATTGCATAGCGGAGAAGGTACGGTGGGATTCGAAATGATCGGTGATCTGTTTGTTAACTTGGCTTTCGAAGACTTTAGAAAGGCAGGGCAGGATGGATATAGGTCTATAACAGTTTGGGTCTAGAGTGTCTCCCCTTTGAAGAGGGGGATGACCGCAGCAGCTTTCCAATCTCTAGGGATCTCAGACGATACGAAAGAGAGGTTCAACAGGCTAGTAAAAGGGTTTGCAACAATTGCGGCGGATAAGTTTAGAAAGAAAGGGTCCAGATTGTCTAGCCCAGCAGATTTGTAGGGGTCCAGATTTTGCAGCTCTTTCAGAACATCAGCTATCTGGATTTTGGTGAAGGAGAAGCGGGGGGAGCTTGGGCAAATTGCTGCAGTGGGTGCAGTGCTGTTGGCCGGGGTAGGGGTAGCCAGGTGGAAAGCATGGCCAGCCGTAACAAAATGCTTATTGAAATTCTCAATTATCGTAGATTTATCGGTGGTGACAGTGTCTAGCCTCAATGCAGTGGGCAGCTGGGAGGAGGTGCTCTTATTCTCCATGGACTTTACAGTGTCCAAGAACTTTTTGGAAATAGTGCTACAGGATGCACATTTCTGTTTGAAAAAGCTAGCCTTTGCTATCCTAACTGACTGTGTATATTGGTTCCTGACTTCCCTGAAAAGTTGCATATCGCGGGGGCTATTCGATGCTAATGCAGTGCGCCACAGGATGTTTTTGTGCTGGTCAAGGGCAGTCAAGTCTGGAGTGAACCAAGGGCTATATCTGTTCTTAGTTCTACATTTTTGGAATGGGGCATGCTTATTTAAGATGGTGAGGAAAGCACTTTTAAAGAACAACCAGGCATCCTCTACTGACGGGATGAGGTCAATATCCTTCCAGGATACCCAGGCCAGGTCGTTTAGAAAGGCCAACTCGCTGAAGTGTTTTAGGGAGCGTTTGACAGTGATGAGGGGTGGTCGTTTGACCGCGGACCCATTACGGACGCAGGTAATGAGGCAGTGATCGCTGAGATCCTGGTTGAAGACAGCGGAGGTGTATTTGGAGGGCAAGTTAGTCAGGATGATATCTATGAGGGTGCCCATGTTTACAGACTTAGGGTTGTACCTGGTACGTTCCTTGATAATTTGTGTGATATTGAGGGCATCTAGCTTAGATTGTAGGATGGCCGGGGTGTTAAGCATATCCCAGTTTAAGTCACCTAACAGTACGAACTCTGAAGATCGATGGGGGGCAATCAATTCACATATGGTGTACAGGTCACAGCTAGGGGCTGATTGGGGTCTGTAACATGCAGCAACAGAGAGAGACTTATTTCTGGAAAGGTGGATTTTTAAAAGTAGAAGCTCAAACTGTTTGGGCACAGACCTGGATAGTATGACAGAACTCTGCAGGCTATCTCTGGAGTAGATTGCATCTCCGCCTCCTTTGGCAGTTCTATCTCTGTAGTTGGGGATGGAAATGTCAGAATTTTTGGTGGCCTTTCTAAGCCAGGATTCAGATACGGCTAGGACATCAGGTTGGCGGAGTGTGCTAAAGCAGTGAATAAATCAAACTTAGGGAGGAGGCTTCTGATGTTAACATGCATGAAAACAAGGCTTTTACGGTTACAGAAATCAGCAAATGAGAGCACCTTGGGAATAGGTGTAGTACTGGGGGCTACAGGACCTGGGTTTACCTCTACATCACTAGAGGAACAGAGGAGGAGTAGGATAAGCGTACAGCTAAAGGCTTTAAGAACTGGTCGTCTAGTGCATTGGGTACAGAGAATAAAAGGAGCAGATTTCTGGGCATGGTAGAATAGATTCAGAGCATAATGTACAGACAAGGATATGGTAGGATGTGAATTCAGTGGAGGTAAACCTATGCGTTGGGTAACGATGAAAGAAGTTGCATCTCCGGAGGCACCAGTTAAGCCAGGTGAGGTCTCTGCGTGTGTGGGGGTTGGGACAAAGGAGCTATCTGAGGCATGTTGAGCGGGACTGGGGGCTCTACAGTGAAATAGAACAATAAGAACTAACCTAAACAGCAACAGACAAGGCATATTGACATGAGAGAGAGGCATAAAACAATCACAGGTGTTAATCAAGAGAGCTAAGACAACAACGGGTAATGGCGATGAATGGACAGAGAGGGTCAGTTAGAGAAAATGTTGAGCTACACACAGGACCTGAGTTCGAGGCTGAGGCTTAACAGATAAACAGAATGAGGTACTGTGTAAGGGAACAGTCCAGCAGGCATCAGCTGTGTAGCCGAGTGATCATAAGGTCCAATGAGCAGCAAGAGGTGAGCCAGGGAGCAGTACGGTGGCCGCTACTGCACTAGGCGAGTGGGAGGCACGGCGTTTAGAATGCTAGCGGGCCGGGGCTAGTAGATGGGTCTTTGGCGACATCACAACGGAAAAGCCTGTTGAAACCACGTCAGACGATTACGTCGGCAGACCAGTCGTGATGGATCGGCTCCGTGTCAACAATAGAAGGTCCAGGCCGGTTGACAAAGAGGTACTGTAGCCCAGGAATTAGCTAGTACACCTCGGCTAGCCGGGAGATGGGCCTAGCTCGAGGCTAGCTCAAGGCTAACTGGTGCATGCTTCAGGACAGTGGTGTTAGCCAACAACAGCCACTCGGTTGCAGCTAGCTAGCGGCGATGATCCGGTGTAATGGTCCAGTGATTTCGGCAGAAATCCGATGATGTGGTAGAGAAAGCAATCCGATATGCGCTGGGTTGGTAGCGCGCTGTGCAGACTGGCCGATATTGTCCCAACTAAAGCTGGCTGGTGCAGGCCAAGGGCAGTGGTGAGGACCGCTAGCAGTGGCTAGCAATGGCTAGTATCAATCTAGTTAGCAGGCTAGCTTCTGTCGGAGGTCCAGTTATATGGGATAAAGAAATAAAGAAATGGTAGATCCGTTCCACATTGGGTGAGGCGGGTTGAAGCAAGGAATATGAGCTTAAGAAATATATACAGAGTTTATACAGTCTAGAAAGGCCCAGTAGCAGGCCAGTCTGGCTGGATTTATACTTCTGATACTGAGATGTGCTGTTTGTTGCAGATGCTCATTATCCCTAGTTGTCCCATAATAACCCGGCAGGCCCAGTTATTCAGGAAAGCTTAACGAGCTCTGCTTCCTCTCCAATCCAAGCAGCTTTTCCTCCCGCACCTAGAACCTACACCTAGAACCTACACCTAGAACCCTTCAATATAGCCTAACTTTTCAAATGTATAACCTTTTATATGTGGTATAAACACAACCAGTCACAATGTTTTAATCTGATTAGACTACTTCAAAAGTCTCCTGTAGGCATGCGCACGTTCGTTCAAAATATAATTCCAGCATCCTGAAAATGGCCTGACATTAACCAGGTTTCCATCCAACCTTTTTATGCGAGTAAAGTACAGGTTGGAAAAAAGGTCACGACATCATAAGAAAGCATGCAGTTTATTAGGCTACAGATTAAATAAATTAAGATGAACTTCACAGGGTGGTGAAAGTGCAACGTGATGAGCTTGATGCTCCTTTCAATAAATATCAAGCGTCTTATTCTGGTGACATGATCGGTGCTTGGCTGCCGTTTGACAAATAAAATTATCTTTTGTCCATAATAATCTCATCATGTCGGCTATACCAGCACTGTATCTGCAAGCTGTTGGCTAGAGAGCACGTGCCAAGACCAGAGTGGGAACATTCGCTATACTTACGCAACATGTTTAGTGACAAAACCATCAGTAGGCCTAGAGTTTACAATGTGATGGAAACCCATTTAACTTGTATTTTTTATTCAGTACATGGGAATTTATGGACAAAAGTAATTTTCATGTGCATTACATATTTACAACAGGAACAAGTCAATCTGATGGAAACAACTCTGATGGGAAAATACGTATATTGTTTTTATGCTGATTTTAGAATATTTGCATGAAAACCTGTAGCCAATTGGATGAAACCTAGTTATAGACACCCTAAAGACGCTGGTAAGTGTGCTAGTCCAGTGTCACTTTCATTATGCCTGTACATCCTGGTTCACCAGCAGACCCAACCATCTAGAGGATAAGATACAGACCAGCCAAAACAAGCTGGTGAAAGTTGTACTTAAACTCCCTCCCCATACTCATCTGGAGGTCGAGCATATTTTTGTCTGTTTTTTTTGTCTGGCATTTTTCTGTCTGTAATGTATCTGTATCTCTGTCATTGTATATGCATTTATGTAAAAAATAGGGACCACAATGGAAGTAAATCCCAGATTTTATTGTGTAATCCTGATCACTTTAAAAAAATCTTTGTACTGTGTGTATTTAATGACAAATAAAATCAAAAAATCAATCCAAACTGTGCAGTAATTTGATGAATGGAAAGAGACATCTGTTACAAAACACCCAAAAATGCAATGACAATCAGAGATTGTCAAGCCAAGCCTTCAATACTGCTAGGCTTACAAGGTGAGGAGGGATGCATTTTCTGTTTGTCGAGATTGACATAATCTATTTATTGTGGTGTTGAAAATGCAAACCATGATATTGAAGTGCCCTAAGTCAGTATGCTTGGTTTATTGGTTGTGTGGTGCATTGGCACAGAAACCTGTTGGTGGAGAATCCGTTGCATATATTTTATATACTTATAAATATCAAAATGTTGAAAATCATGCTGATCCTAACCGGCTCTGATCCTTGAGTAAAGAAACATTTGAAACAAATTATTATTTGTGGTCGTAAACATTATTCTGAGTTAATTCTATGTGCAATATATTTTAGGAGATGTGAAAATATTTGTCATGTTGGGGAGGGGGTTGCATTTTTTGGGGGTGACACCTTGAGTTTTCCCTAAACAACCAGGTCCAGTTGATTAGTCAGGTTCCTATCAGAATTCCCCCTCCTTCCCTCCCTCCCTCCTTCCCTCCCTTCCTCCCTCCCTCCCTCCCTTCCTCCCTCCCTCCCTCTGATCCCTTCCCTCAATGCCTGTCACTGACATCCCTCTCATCTTCTCCTCTCCTCTCCGCATTTGTCCATCACTTGTGACACTTCCTGCCAATAGGACAGAGAGAGGTCTCTGTTGGCACAATCAACACATCAGTGCCTCTCAGCTTGGAGGTACAGTACACACACACACACACACACACACACAAACTGGAGAATGGAGCCTCCCTATAAGGAAGACAAACTAACATCTCTGGACTAGACATCTATTTAACAGTGATCTATGACATGATCCTCCTGGACTAACATTGGATCACACCTAGGTGTTAGTGTGGTATGATGTCACCCTAGTCTGGCCTGTAGTTGCAGGTAGGGTTAAAAAGGATTTGTTACCTTTCCGGGTAAATTTCCGGAAATTTTCCCTGGGAAGTTAAGCCCTGGAATGTTGGGAGGTTTGCTTAAATTCATCAAAAAAGTCAGCTTATACCAGTGAACCTTTTTTGTGGGAGACATATAAGGCAATTCTAGGTTAAACTATCCCCAATTCAATGGAATTGCAACCCTCTACATGCACAGTGCATTCTTCCATCACATGTACAGCTGATTCTCAAGATCTTGCACACTAATGAGATGCTATTTAGCCCACACTACTACACTGTCTGAGACAAGGACTACATGGTTTCTGGTAAGTTTTGATTACAATACTGGGTAGGGTGAATATATTTTATATGACAAACATTATTTTTTGTTAACTATTACATAGTGTGTTTAATTTCTAACTTGTTAACAATTTCTGCTAGTTAGTTTTTGCTACCATGTGGGTTTTAGCTTGCTTGAGCCTGCTAACTGAGGAGTGTTAATTCACCTGTTTCCATACATGTTTCATTTTAAAACATGTATCTTCCAAAGGAGTTGTTTAATCTAACTGCTTAACTATTTATCTGTACATGGAATTGTATTTGGGTTTTTTTACTCATTTTTTCCTAATATTTACAGGAACATGCCACAGGCACTATCTGATGTGTGGACACATTTCACTGTAGTTAATGTAGAAGGAAAAGCTGTGTACATTTGCAAATACTGTGACAGATCATATGTGAAGAATGCAACAAAGATGCAGAATCATCTGGCCAAGTGCATAAAGTTCCCTCAGCGCTCACGACAAGCAACCTCTGACAAAAGTCCCTCTACTTCTATTTGAGGTGAAAATGATGAATCAGACACCTTATCGATGGCAACAGCGCATGGTCCTCATGGAATCAGAAGTTTTTTTGACTCAATGGAGGAAGAAATGCTGATGAATGTCTTGCTCGAGCTGTGTATGCAACTGGTTCACCTCTGATGCTCACAAGTAATGTGTATTGGAAGAGATTTCTGAATGTTCTTCGCCCAGCATACACCCCTCCAACCAGACATGCTTTATCTACTAATCTACTAATACATAATCTCCACCCTCAACCAGTATTCTACAAGAGCACAGACACAAGGGACAACACACACATCGGTCTCTACATTGCAGATGAGCTGAAGGCCGTCATCAATGACCTTGGACCACAGAAGGTATTTGCACTGGTGACAGACAATGCTGCGAACATGAAGGCTGCTTGGTCTAAAGTGGAGGAGTCCTACCCTCACATCACACCCATTGGCTGTGCTGCTCATGCATTGAATCTGCTACTCAATGGATGCACTCTACAATAGCGCCAAGGAAATGGTTAGGTATGTGAACAGTCATCAAGTTATAGCAGCAATCTACCTCACCTAGCAAAGTGAGAATAATAAGACCACAATATTGAAGCTGCCCAGCAACACCCGTTGGGGTGGTGTTGTCATCATGTTTGACAGTCTCCAGGAGGGGAAGGAGTCTCTCCAAGAAATGACTATATCACAGTCTGCCGATATGGACAGCCCCATCAAGAGGATTCTCCTGGATTATGTATTTTGGGAGAGAGTGGTAAGCAGCCTGAAATTCCTGAAACCTATAGCAGTAGCCATTGCACGGATTAAAGGGAGACAATGCCATCCTGTCTGATGTTCAGACTCTGCTTGCAGATTAAGAGAAGAAATCTGTACTGCCCTGCCCACTTCACTGTTGCTCCAAGCAGAGGAAACTGCAGTTCTGAAATACATCAAAAAGTGTGAAGACTTCTGCCTGAAGCCCATACACGCTGCAGCGTACATGTTGGACCCCAAGTATGCTGGCAAGAGCATCCTGTCTGGTGCAGAGATCAACTAGGCCTATGGTGTCATCACTACCGTGTCTCGCCACCTTGGCAGTCTGGCGAAGTACACTTCCAAGCAAGGGCTTTGGGATGGAGATGCAATATGGCAGTCGTGCCAACATATCTCATCAGCCAACTGGTGGAAGGGACTTTGTGGATCTGAGGCTCTTTCCCCTGTTGCCTCCATCATTCTCCAAATCCCACCAACATCAGCCGCCTCAGAACGCAACTGGTCCTTGTTTGGGAACAAACAAAACAAAGCACGCAACAGGCTGACCAATACAAGGGTTGAAAAATTGGTGGCCATCCGGGCAAATTTTAGGCTTTTTGAGCCTGACAACGAGCCATCCTCAACAAGGCTGGAAAGTGACAGTGAAGAAAGTGCTCATGGCATTCTCTCAACCAGCTTTTCTTTTTTGGTTACTACATGATTCCATATGTGTTATGTCAAAGTTTTGATGTCTTCACTTTTATTCTACAATGTAAAAAATAGTGCAAATAAAGAAAACCCCCTAAGGTAAAAGGTTTATGTTTCTGTCTCCATATGGTGGTAAATATATCCAATGCAATAAACATCTACATTTAATGTTCTGTTAATTCACATATATTCCGGTTAATTCCCACGGAAAGTTTCCACCTTGAATATTCCCCAAAATGTGCAACCCTAGTTACAGGTCAGTGGTTTAGGGTCAACCACAGGGTCAACCACAGGATCAACCACAGGGTCAACCACGGGGTCAACCACAGGATCAACCACAGGGTCAACCACAGGATCAACCACAGTCCATCCTGGATGCAGGCAAGAAGGATTGATATTGGAATAATGGCACGGATTAGGCACAGGTTTGGCATGTGAATACGAATGTGTGATGCGCTGTGAAGGCCTGAACTAAGATTACCTGGCGCATGGCATGGAATGCGCAGTGTTGTTCGGAGTAGGTGCTGTCGGGAGTCACAGGTTGAATGAACAATGTGTAGCCTACATTCTTTGGCGCATAGTAGGGAATATGCCGTGCATAACCACAGTTCAAATCACAACGATACCACATGGTAGTAGTTGTTGTTGTTATTTTGAGTGCCTTTTGAGTGAGTAAATTATACTGTGCATGACAGAACTGAGTGGCAACTGCTGTTTCCTACACCTTATAGGGAACAGAGACTAAAACCATTTCAATTGCAGAACACCATCATAGCCCATCGCACCCTGCACGTTTCTCTCCTTTAAAAATAGATTAAGTTCTTATAAGTCCTCAATAACAATTGTCATCCCATGTGATGTCTGAGAACCAAATTGAGACCATCTCTGAAGAGTAGCCTACATGGCATTTGCCTGGTGCATGTTTGCATGCTAATGTAATCACAATTCTCTGTAGTCTATACTACTTCTACTAAATATTGACAGTCCTTTATCCGGAGGCTCCATGTCGAGTGTCTGTTGCAGAGATATTTGAAGTAGATGAATACACAATATGAACAGTGCGATGGGAGGCTCCAATACGTCTATTAGGGCTAGCCTATGGTTTTTCCATTTACAGCCTGGGTATTTGGTTTTCTTTGGGTGAACTAAGGTAAACAATTGGCTCAGGTAAAGGCAGGCGCTTGTGTGAGGTCTGTTAAACGAAATCGGTCAGATATATTTGCCAGTGTCATCACATTTATCCTCAACAATCACCTCAATAAACTGATATCTTACCTTGATTATGCTGCTCCTGCGGGGGGCTGCCCTCACTGCCTCCAGGACTATGGTGTCGTTGTCCTGGCCTGGGAGGATGACTCCGGTCCGCCTGCCCGTCCTGGACGCTCTCGGTGGGATGATCTCAGGAGCTCCATCATCGCACAGCCCGTCCCCATAACGCTCTTGCTCCGACATATTCTCAACAGAAGCACAAGTTCAAGTTTCAGGTTAGGAAATCACTCAATGTTACGTTTTGCCTCGGAGTAAGTCTGCGTTGGTCGTTGGTTGTTTATGGGTGCCATATATTTACAGGAGGGGTCTGCTGCGCCTTTCCATAAACATGAACCACGGAACTGGACTCCAGCTCATCTGGCCCCGGGCGGTTCCTTTAGTCCTCGGTCCGGCAGTCGGGTAGGTTAAGTACTTAAATTTACTTAAATACGCCGAAAGTCCATCACATCCAGTCTCATGTTCGCTCTCCAGTGTCCACAAAGTCGACCTGACTTGTATAGCCTATCTGGTATAGAAGCAAATGATTGGGTGTGGAACACCCACCACAGACGGTCGGAAATGTGTCCTGTTGGGTAATCAAAACACGCGCAGACTTGAATGTAAATTGGTTTTGATAACGGGTTTACACCAAAATACTATGCATTCCTGAGGGACGTGTTTTTCGCGCAACAAGTCCGATCAGTTTCAGATTTGCAGCAGCAGCCCTACCTCTCCATGAAATAAAGCGCTGTTCTGGATGCTTCAGACGATTCACTTTCACACACAATGATAGGTAAACATTGGGAAGAGGAAACTTCGCAATAAAAATAGTTAAAAACAACAAAGCTATTTAGGTGTAGGTTACCTAAAGTAGCCTATTCAGTCTACCTTACCATCACCGACACAGTTAACAAAGTGCAAGGTAGCAAACTTTACGCTGTTATAAATGGTGTTCTGTTAAGGAGAACAATACTTATTTATATTACATAGTTCCGTACATTGACTCTGAGATCTCAAAGTACACTGAGCTGATTTTGACGAGACTGAGGAACAGAACTGACAGTTACCCCGCCTCTAATCCCCCCCCACCTACCTCTCTGGCCCTGCCTTCCCTCTTATCCTAGAAATCATGATTGACGCGTCATGCGACCAATATGCACGGGGATTTGGCACTCGAAGCGCCAAAACGCACGCAGTTAACGAACCAAAACTCGTGGATGGGTGGAGTCAGAAGTCGCGGGCTCTGGAATGCCTCAATTTTTGGAAACGTTCCAGATGTTCTTGTCCGGAGGAGAGGGCTAGGGACATCGGAGCCCGGGAAAAGGAAGGAGGGATTCACTAGAGCAGGGTTCCCCAACTGGCGGTCGCAGGAATTTGGCCCACGGGTGTTGTTGGACATGAAAGACTGTAAAAACACCAGCAAATCAACTCCAAGTGATTTTCATTTTGGAAATCTTTTCAAAATTATTCCAACCTGTAATAGAGAGAGGCGTATACAAAAAATAATTCAAGAGTCCAATGGTCGGCAAGCTTCACACCACTCCAGCCGATGCTTGGCATTGTGCGTGGTGATCTTAGGCTTGTGTGTGGCTGCTCGGCCATGGAAACCCATTTCATGAAGCTCTGGACGAACAGTTCTTGTGCCGATGTTGCTTCCAGAGACAGTTTGGAACTCGGTAGTGAGTGTTGCAGCCGAGCACTCTGTCGTCCCGTTCTGAGGGATTGTGTGGCCTACTACTTCGCGGCTGAGCCTTTGTTGCTCCTAGATGTTTCCACTTCACAATAAAAGCATTTGACTGGGCAGCTGATGAACTGACTTGTTGGAAAGGTGGCATCCTATGACGGTGCCACGTTGAAAGTCACTGAACTCTTCAGTAAGGCCATTCTACTGCCAATGTTTGTCTATGGAGATTGCATGGTTGTGTGCTTGATTTTATACACCTGTCAGCAATGGTGTCCACATACCTTTGTATATATAGTGTATATGGAATTGTTTTAAGAAGGTCATACCAAGGATAATTTAGCCATTTTATTTGGAACATTTAATTATTACAAAATTATTTAATGAAAAATGTTATTTGGCCTTACTGCTATTAGCCCATACAAATGCATTGAATAACAGATTCACTACATGGAACAACAGATAGTTCCCCCCAAAAAATGTAAAGGAAGTTTGGTCTGAAGTGTCTGTCCTATACTGTATCTGAGAGAAAGATCAGGACACATTATTATAATGTCGTTGTTTTTTTACACGTATTTATTTTTGGCACTAAAGAGTCTCCATCTAAAGAGTCTCTGTATATACTTCCATTAATTTTTTCAAATGGTACCGGGGACCTTCAGATGAATCTTGTGAGGCCTGTGGGCATCCTAGAGCAAACCGACATGTTCGTGAGAGTCTCACCTTTGCACAGAGGGGTCTTATTAGTGTGTAGCCTGTTCAGAAGCTACAGACAGAAGTTGGCATATCGGCTGTACCAACTTCAGACTTGTCCCAAGACGCTTGTGGGGGATCGTAGAGCAAAATGGAGAACACAATCGTGTTCGTGAGAGAGTCTCATCGTTCCATAGAGGGGTCATAATAGTTTGACCTCTACAGGCGATTCTGTGAGACAACCGGGGTGTCTCATGGTCTCTGACAAACACTGCTCTAGTTCTGTCACCGCATATGCAGACGTTTTGAGGCGCATCCAATGCAAAAAAAAAAAAAAGATATCTCTAGCTTAAATTGACAGATTGTTGTGGGAATGTTTGTATTATGCTAAGGTTTCAAATTATTATTTGCGCAGCAACAGAACAAAGTGACAGTTAGGCTCAGGGAAACCAATTCAGTTCCCTTCGGTATGAAGTTCACCCGGCCCTTTCCCTTTCCCAGGACCCGTGCAAGCAAGAGCTTTTTTTCTGTTTGATTGGCAATCTCTAATGTAGTGGAGCCTTAGCACTGTAATGAAAGATATGTATCCTATATCCTTCCTCTAAGCCCCTCAAACTCAACTCTGTACCTCGAAGCCAGTTCCACTGCATTTCTTTCATTGTTCCCCTCTAATCAGGGACTGACTTAGACCTGGGACACCAGGTGGGTGCAATTAATTATCAGGGTAGAACAGAAAACCAGCATGCTCCAGACCTCGTAGGGTAAAAGTTAAATAGCCCTGCTCTAGGCTATGCAATTAGTAATGTAATTAAAACATTGTTAATTGTGTTTCATGTATTTTTTTTCTCCAAAATGATTAAGAGGGTTCGCTTAACATCCACCAGCCAGCCGCTCACCTCTGGCCAAGGGGGATAGTGTATGCCTATCTGACACAATGCTCAATTACAGGCAGTTTGCTTCCATCTACAGTTTATACAATGCACTGCAAAAACTATTCTAATTAATTAATTGTGTAGTCATTTAGGCATATTTCTATTCTTTGTATTTTAAATGGAGAGCTTGAACTGAGCACCATAGATGAAAGAAATAGGCTATAGGCCTACACCTATTGGTCTCTCATTGACACCCAAGTGTGCCAAATGAGTCTTAAGAAATAGTTAGTGTCATAGCCGTGGGAAATATGGGTGCTGAGGATGCTGCAGCAACCCCTGATAAATCAGAATTAAGTGAGCAGTGTGTCAAGAAGCAGTGAGGTTTGGCAGGGAGGACGCATGGCTCTCGACCTTCGCGTCTCCCGAGTCCGTCCTGTTCTTCGATTGGTCGAAATGTTAAAACATATTTTTCCATATATAGACAGAGACCCGATGTGTTTGAATAAAATCAACTACATATGCACTGAGCTTGTCTGATGCTTTAAGTATACTGTTTGATTAAATCATTAAGACACACAAATTACCCAAGAAAAAGTCCGATGGTAAGACTGTGTTCAAAGAAATGAAAGCTAATGCCTGTGTGACTGGTGAACGGAGTCTCGCTCTCCTCCCTACTGCAGTGAAAATGCACCATTTCAGCCATTTAGTTTTTGTCATTTGTTTAGGAAAAACATTTCCTATTCCCTCAACCCTTGCTTGATCTCTTTACGTGAAACATCGCATGCACGTGACCAATAGGGCCTGACCTTTAGCCTATCATAATAACATCAATAAATTGTTTAGAACAAACTCTGAACACAGTAACACGACTGCAAAATGCATGCGGATGACGTCAAAAATAAACTTGAAACGGGCAAACAGTTGCTGTTAGATTACAATTGTATTATTTTTTCTGACCTTTGGGAACAGTGTAAAAAACACTGAATGAATAAGTGTACCAGAGAGTCTGTTCTAACGAAACAAAAAATATATAAAGCCTTTATTACAGCAGACTAAAAACAGTTACACGCATTCTGAATTGCGGTTTATTTATTGTTTTATCTAATTATTCAAAGCTCCCTTTGTTATTTAATTTTATAACTAAAATGCTTGATTATATTTCAAAGCATGAATGTCTCATATGCTGTGTGATGGCATGCACATATTAATGATTAATTAATTGATTGATTGATACAGTAGCCTGTATTAGTAAGTCACGGTATTAAGACTGAACAGGACGCGCTCTTATGCCTACAGCTCGATGGTGGTTATACAAGGCTACTATACAAAGCCTACTAATGATAACGATATTACTTATTATTATAATTATGATCATAATAATACATTGTAATAATAAAAATAAGAAGGATATCAAAGAAAAATATTTTTTTTCTGCCTGTTTGTAAAAGTGTAAATTATAAGGGGCAAAAAATGTCTAAAGCCTTTATAGCAGCATAGCAAATATTAAAAACAGCTTCATCTGTGAATTTGCTTTATCCCACATTTTGCCGTTGCATGATGCATGGTGCTCGCGGAATCAGTACACTATTAAACAAACACTCAAAACAGGCAACAGTAGCAAGGCGTGTCTTATTTCTGTAGACCTACACTGCCAGTCAAAAGTTTTAGAACACCTACTCATTCAAAAAATAAGTACACACCTAGCTTCAATATCTTGTGTTGCCAACTTTGACTGAAATAACGTCATGAGTTCAAGTAACAGACACATCTCTACAACAACTGTTCAGTGGAGACTGTGTGAATCAGGCCTTCATGGTCGAATTGCTGCAAAGAAACCACTATTAAAGGACACCAATAAGAAGAAGAGACTTGCTTAGGCCAAGAAACATGAGCAATGGACATTAGGCAGGTGGAAATTTGCCCGATTTTTGGTTTCCAACCTGTGGGGGGAACGGATGATCTCTGCATGTGTATTTCCCACCGTAAAGCATGGAGGAGGTGTTATGGTGTGGGTGTGCTTTGCTGGTGACACTGTCTGTGATTTATTTAGAATTCAAGGCATACTTAACCAGCATGGCTACCACAGCATTCTGCAGCGATACGCCATGCCATCTGGTTTGGTCTTAGTGGTCGTAGGTGTCTCGTTTCGAAATGTTTCGACTGATGTCACATCTATGCTAATATGGCTAAAATTCACTAGCTTGCTAGCCAACAACTGTAAATATGTATTTGAAAGACAACAAGTGCTTATTGTTCACATTTATTTATGATTTCAATAAACATTGGAGATGAAATATAGTTTACATGTTGTCAACAATCTAAGCCAACCCTGTCTGTTTTACGCCATAGTTACCCATGTGTTGGTTTTGTTGGTAAACAATCAACCATCAATCTATAAACACGACAAATGAACGAGAGCAAATAGATGTTCTTGTCATGTATTTGGCTTTTGGAGTCGAGTCCATCCATACATTGGAGGAAAAATAAGTTACAGTTTCCATAGGTCTATCATCTCTCCTTTCAGATCAAACAAATATAGGCCTACAAGAGTTAAAAACTCTGTATATTCCTATATAATATGTTATCTTGATCCAGTTTGTTTTACACTGTCTAGAATAAGAGATATTACAGGTCCATAAGGTACCAATGACACCATGAAGTTAGAGATGGATAGCTTGTTGCTTCAGAGGGCACCGAGACAGAAGGTCAACTAACTATAGCCTAGCCATGGTGAAACTGGTGCCTTCATGTTATGTGGGGGTGCATTCTGGAGGCTCAGTGCTGTGTGTGTGTGTGTGTGTGTGTATACACACATTTTACTATATTTGTGAGTACCAGTACCAGAAGTCCTCACAAGAATAGTAAACCAACCAAACTTCAGAGAAGTGAGGACATTTTGTCGGTCCTCACCTGTAAAAAGGCTATTTTAGGCTTAGGGGTTAGGTTTAGGTTTATAGGGTTAGGGTTTGGTTTAGGCTATGAGTTAGGGGTTTAGGTTAGTGTTAATGTTAAAGTTAGGGTTAGGATAAGGGTTAGGGATAGGGAAAATAGGATTTTGAATGGGTATTAATTGTTGGCCCCCAGAAAGTCCTCACTAGTACAGTAAGACATAGTTGTGTGTCACATGCGCGTGTGTGTGTGCACACTGATTGGGCCTGTGAATTGGTCTGCTGTCTCCCTCCTTGAAAAATACTTGTTGGTGCCAAGGAGCAGTTCATCCTGAACACACTGAGCCCCGTGACTGATTACACACACACACACACACACACACACACACACACACACACACACACACACACACACACACACAAACTAATATAGACACTCTGATCCTCTCACTTAAACAGAGACCCCCCACCACACAGACATAAACATACAGTATGTAGTGCACTACTTTTGACCAGGGCCCAAAGGCCCTTTGTTCTATTCAGATCATTCTGTTATAGCCACATTTTAGGTATGGTTTGCTTCACTTCTGGGTGGCCAGGCCTGGTGTTTTCAATCACCATCACTGCTATGACACATTCCTGAGTTCAATATCCATGTGCCAATTCTAATAGCTTTGTACAAACATGTTAAACAAACAAATATTCTAGTACAGTATATTTATAAACGCTGAACAAGACGTACACACACTTTTTGTAACATGAAAACTTCTGAGATGATTGGGGCTGTTTTGTTGGTTATTTTTAAGTATTACAATGCAAAGCCATAAGGTATAGTAACCACAAGAAAGGAAAACACATATGATTGTAGTATCTTTGACAGCACGTCAGTGGTGCTTTGATGATGTTGTAAGTCATCTATGAAGTCTCTTTTGCAGCTCATCTGCAAAAGAGACTGTGTTCTCAGAATGACTCCCCGCTGAAATAAAAATATGAAATGATGGACTGAAGACTAAGATGTCAAACCTATTGATAGATGGAGCCTACCGTTCAGATTATCCTAGGCATTAATCACCGCATATCTGCCAAATGAAAAGGTTTCTATTCAGAATCAGAATGAGCAGATGCTTGTTCAAAATGGGATACATCTTTCAATGTCAGGAGGACAGTACACTCTTAGAAAAAAGGGTTCCAAAAGGGTTATTCTGCTGTCCCCATAGGAGAACCCTTTTTGGTTCCTCTGTGGAAAGGGTTCTACATGGAACCAAAAAGGGTTCTACCAAGGGTTCTCCTATGGGGACAGCCGAAGAACCCTTTTAGGTTCTAGATAGCACTTTTTTTCTAAGAGTGTGCTCTGAAAAAACAATTTGTTTCACTGCTCTAAAAATGGACCTCCCTTGACCCCTACTGCATTCCTGTGTTGTGTGTGTGTGTGTGTGTGTGTGCGCAAACTCGTATGTGTGTATGTGCTTGTGTACATCCGTGCGTGTGCATGTGTGTGTGTGTGTGTGTGAGACAGGGCCGGTGTGTGAGAGAGTATGTGTATCTGTGTATCTGGCTGTACTGCAGGTTCTTGGGGAGTTAGTTGTGTTCTGTTTTTAAAGCAACACAGTACAGCAGGTGTTGAGATGTGTAAGGTCATTGGGTCCTCCTCCTACTCTGTTACCGTAGAGGAAAGCAACAGATGTGATGTGCAACCCCCACAACCCTTTGTTATTCTCTCTCTCTCTCTGCTAGGGGATGATGATAACACTACCCTAGTAGACTCACACCTGCTCTCCAAACCACTCACTATATTCTAATGTAGCCTGCCCAGAGTACAGGTTTTCCATTCATTCTTAATACCAGATAGACATTATTTATTGTGCCGGTGGCATCTGAAGCCCTAAACCTTCTGTGGTCTGTATTGTGAAAGGTTCATCTTTTTTTCCACAGGCTCTGCCATTTCTATTGATAGAACCATATGGAAGTTGAATTTGGAACATGGACTGCCTCTAGTGTTAATTAAGTCTATTGCATTCATGACTACTTCTTCAAGCTGTGAATAATAACATTTTGGACACTAGGTGGCAACATTACCCAACTAATCAAACTAGCAACCCTTGTTGCCCTTGAGAGAACAGGATCTCTCTCTCTGACACACTTGCATGTCCATCTGTCTCTCTTGGATAAAGCCTCTCTGACTCCATGCAGTAGTAACTCAGAATTTATTAAGACCAGGCCAACTGAACCACTCAAATGAGTTGGAACCCTGGGTGTGACCAACCAAACTCAATATTAACAAACAAATACACATCCACACACTCACACTCACGCACACACAGACACAGAGAGAACCACTCAATGGGTCTGGACCCCTGGGTGTAACCAGCCAAACACCAGCTGTACGGGCCCAGAGTTGTCCCTGACCAGTCAGTATCTGTGACCACCATCTGCCTCATGCAGCGCAACACATCTCCTTCACATAGGGTTGATCAGGCTGTTGATTGTGGCCTGTGGAATGTTGTCCCACTCCTCTTCAATGGCTGTGCAAAGCTGCTGGATATTGGCGGGAACTGGAACACGCTGTCGTACACGTTGATCCAGAGCTTCCCAAACATTCTCAGTGGGTGACATGTCTGGTGAGTATGCAGGCCATGGAAGAACTGGGACATTTTCAGCTTCTAGGAATTGTGTACAGATCCTTGCGACATGGGGCCGTGCGTTATCGTGCTGAAACATGAGGTGATGGCGGCGGATGAATGGCACGACAATTGGCCTCAGGATCTCGTCTCAGTATGTCTGTGTATTCAAATTGCCATCGCCACCATGGGACACTCTGTTCACCACGTTGACATCAGCAAACCGCTCGACCACACGACGCCATACATTAATTTGGCAAAAAATGCTAACTAACAGGGATGTAAACAAATTTGTGCTCAAAATCTGAGAGAAATAAGCTTTTTGGGCATATTGGGATCTTGTATTTCAGCTCATGAAACATGGGACCAACAATTTACATGTTGTGTTTTTGTTTTTTCAGTATACATGTGATGCTTGCCAGTGACCAACCCATCAGCCTGGCAGAGGAAGATAAGACGTATGGTTTAGGTCAAACTGATGTATACAGTGTCCTTCCTTCCCGGTGTTTAAAGAAGGGTTTCCTTCCCACTGTCCTCTGCTCTGGCCTGGGTGGGGCTGTGGTTTCCTGTCTGAGAGTCTCAGTCTTCATCCCAAATGGCACCCTAGCCCCTATGTAGTGCACTAGTTTTAACCAGGGCCATAGGGCTCTGGTCAAAAGTAGTGCACTATTTAGGGAATATGGTGCTATTTGGGACGAACCCAGCTTTGAGTATTTTTACACCGAGGTTATTTTGGAACATTCCTCCAGACTACAAACACATATAGCATGTGATGTGCAAATAATTTGACAGGGACCTATTTGAATGACTACTGCCCAGGCTATCCAGGGTGCTGGCTGGACTGTTTCGGTCCAAGTACCCATGCTGTCATCGGCTTATACAAAATCATACTGGCACCCTGGCTAGGGAATGGCTACTGTTTCCAGGACGAATAGCTAGCTAGCATTTCCATTCAGTATTCTATACTTATCCATGGGTCGTTTCACTCTATGTGGCTGTGTATGGTGTGTAGACTATTATTTAATATTCTTCTTCTCCTCCTCCTCCTCCTCCTCTGTTCTGGTCGGTCCAGCTCAGCAGGTGTTTGGTTGACAGGTGGACCAGAAGCAGTCTTTCTATCTGGCTGTTTCTACACACAAAGGAACACATATACATTATCCACATTCTCTCATATGTTCAAGGATTCTTGCAGTTTTTTCATAGCTTTCCTTCTCTTCTTCTATCCATTTGTCAACATTCTTCCTTCCTTTCCTTCCTTCCATCTGTTCATTGTGACAAAGTGACTGTACCAGAGTAATAATCTTCAGCTCCATCAAGGTCTCTGTGAGATGCTTTAATGTTTTCAGTGTTGATGGTCAAGTCAAAGTCTTACCAAGAGCACCGTCTTAATCAATGTTTCCTTTTTTCTAGCCTGTGACTGCAATGAAATCAGAAGACTTACAGAATCACCAAGTCAAGACATTACTGGACAAAAATCATTATTTTCCTGGAGGCTCCTTCTAACGTGACAGATGCAGCAATCAGAAGTGTATTGATTTTGATTAAAGTATGATCAGTGTGAACCAGTTAACACCTGTTGTTGGTGGTTTACCCCATAAGGACCTACAGCTGTCATACTGGCTCGGCCTCAGCTGCTTCAATGATCCCAGTTAGCATTCCTCAATCAACACACACATATGGTGTCCACACATGCACGCGCGTGAGACATGGAGTCAACACCGGTCTGACTAATTCTTAGAATGTAGGATAGGCTTAACTTCATCATGGATGCATAATGTATTCTTATTTGTGTCTCTGTGGGAGTTTGTAAGAGCGGAGGAGAATGAGACAAACCGTATTTTATGTTCCTAATTTCCAGTGTCTGTTTGTCTGTGTGGACGTGGAGGCTTGTCTCTTTTTATCACTAATGAAAGGGTTAATGGGAGTGTTTGTGAGACGGTCTGCTGTGTGGGTCTGCGTTTTTAATGGTTTACTGCGGAAACAGACTGTGGGGCGGGCAGGGGATATGGGGGGGTGTTGGGATAGGCAGGGGATATGGGGGGGTGTTGGGATAGGCAGGGGATATGGGGGGGTGGGTATATGGAGAGTGTTGGGATAGGCAGGATATATGTGGGGTGTTGGGATAGGCAAGGGATATGGGGGTGTTGGGATAGGCAGGGAATATGGGGGTATTGGGATAGGCAGGGAATATGGGGGGTGTTGGGATATGGGGGGTGTTGGGATAGGCAGGGGATATGGGGGTTGTGGGGATAGGCAGGGGATATGGGGGGTGTTGGGATAGGCAGGATATATGGGGGGTGTTGGGATAGGCAGGGGATATGGGGGGTGTTGGGATAGGCAGGGAATATGGGGGGTGTTGGGATAGGCAGGGGATACTGGGGGTGTTGGGATATGCAGGGAATATGGGGGGTGTTGGGATAGGCAGGGAATATGGGGGGTGTTGGGATAGGAAGGGGATATGGGGAGTGTTGGGATAGGCAGGGGATAAGGGGGGTGTTGGGATAGGCAGGATATATGGGGGTGTTGGGATAGGCAGAATATATTGGGGGTGTTGGGATAGGCAGGGGATATGGGGGGTGTTGGGATAGGCAGGATATATGGGGGTGTTGGGATAGGCAGGGGATATGGGGGGTGTTGGGTAGGCAGGGGATATGGGGGGGTGGGATAGGCAGGGGATATGGGGGTGTTGGGTAGGCAGGGGATATGGGGGGTGTTGGGTAGGCAGGGGATATGGGGGGGTGGGATAGGCAGGGGATATGGGGGGGGGGGTTGGATAGGCAGGGGATATGGGGGGGTTGGATAGGCAGGGGATATGGGCGGTGTTGGGATAGGCAGGGGATATTGGGGGTGTTGGGATAGGCAGGATATATGGGGGTTGTTGGGATAGGCAGGATATATGGGGGGCGTTGGGATAGGCAGGGGATATGGGGGTGTTGGGATAGGCAGGGGATATGGGGGGTGTTGGGATAGGCAGGGGATATGGGGGGGTGGGTATATGGAGAGTGTTGGGATAGGCAGGATATATGTGGGGTGTTGGGATAGGCAAGGGATATGGGGGTGTTGGGATAGGCAGGGAATATGGGGGTATTGGGATAGGCAGGGGATATGGGGGGTGTTGGGATATGGGGGGTGTTGGGATAGGCAGGGGATATGGGGGTTGTGGGGATAGGCAGGGGATATGGGGGGTGTTGGGATAGGCAGGATATATGGGGGGTGTTGGGATAGGCAGGGGATATGGGGGGTGTTGGGATAGGCAGGGAATATGGGGGGTGTTGGGATAGGCAGGGGATACTGGGGGTGTTGGGATATGCAGGGAATATGGGGGGTGTTGGGATAGGCAGGGAATATGGGGGGTGTTGGGATAGGAAGGGGATATGGGGAGTGTTGGGATAGGCAGGGGATAAGGGGGGTGTTGGGATAGGCAGGATATATGGGGGTGTTGGGATAGGCAGAATATATGGGGGGTGTTGGGATAGGCAGGGGATATGGGGGTGTTGGGATAGGCAGGGGATATGGGGGGTGTTGGGATAGGCAGGATATATGGGGGTGTTGGGATAGGCAGAATATATGGGGGGTGTTGGGATAGGCAGGGGATATGGGGGTGTTGGGATAGGCAGGGAATATGGGGGGGATAGGATAGGCAGGGGATATGGGGGGTGTTGGGTAGGCAGGGGATATGGGGGGTGTTGGGTAGGCAGGGGATATGGGGGGGGTGGGATAGGCAGGGGATATGGGGGGGGGTTGGATAGGCAGGGGATATGGGGGGGTTGGATAGGCAGGGGATATGGGGGGTGTTGGGATAGGCAGGGGATATTGGGGGTGTTGGGATAGGCAGGGGATATGGGGGGTGTTGGGATAGGCAGGATATATGGGGGTTGTTGGGATAGGCAGGATATATGGGGGGCGTTGGGATAGGCAGGGGATATGGGGGGTGTTGGGATAGGCAGGGGATATGGGGGGTGTTGGGATAGGCAGGATATATGGGGGTGTTGGGATAGGCAGAATATATGGGGGGTGTTGGGATAGGCAGGGGATATGGGGGTGTTGGGATAGGCAGGGAATATGGGGGGGATAGGATAGGCAGGGGATATGGGGGGTGTTGGGTAGGCAGGGGATATGGGGGGTGTTGGGTAGGCAGGGGATATGGGGGGGTGGGATAGGCAGGGGATATGGGGGGGGGGTTGGATAGGCAGGGGATATGGGGGGGTTGGATAGGCAGGGGATATTGGGGGTGTTGGGATAGGCAGGATATATGGGGGTTGTTGGGATAGGCAGGATATATGGGGGGCGTTGGGATAGGCAGGGGATATGGGGGGTGTTGGGATAGGCAGGATATATGGGGGGGTGTTGGGATAGGCAGGGGATATTGGGGGTGTTGGGATAGGCAGGATATATGGGGGTTGTTGGGATAGGCAGGATATATGGGGGGCGTTGGGATAGGCAGGGGATATGGGGGGTGTTGGGATAGGCAGGGGATATGGGGGGGTGTTGGGATAGGCAGGGGATATGGGGGGGTGGGTATATGGAGAGTGTTGGGATAGGCAGGATATATGTGGGGTGTTGGGATAGGCAAGGGATATGGGGGTGTTGGGATAGGCAGGGGATATGGGGGTATTGGGATAGGCAGGGAATATGGGGGTATTGGGATAGGCAGGGGATATGGGGGGTGTTGGGATATGGGGGTGTTGGGATAGGCAGGGGATATGGGGGTTGTGGGGATAGGCAGGGGATATGGGGGGTGTTGGGATAGGCAGGATATATGGGGGGTGTTGGGATAGGCAGGGGATATGGGGGGTGTTGGGATAGGCAGGGAATATGGGGGGTGTTGGGATAGGCAGGGGATACTGGGGGTGTTGGGATATGCAGGGAATATGGGGGGTGTTGGGATAGGCAGGGAATATGGGGGGTGTTGGGATAGGAAGGGGATATGGGGAGTGTTGGGATAGGCAGGGGATAAGGGGGGTGTTGGGATAGGCAGGATATATGGGGGTGTTGGGATAGGCAGAATATATGGGGGGTGTTGGGATAGGCAGGGGATATGGGGGTGTTGGGATAGGCAGGGGATATGGGGGGTGTTGGGATAGGCAGGATATATGGGGGTGTTGGGATAGGCAGAATATATGGGGGGTGTTGGGATAGGCAGGGGATATGGGGGTGTTGGGATAGGCAGGGGATATGGGGGGTGTTGGGATAGGCAGGATATATGGGGGTGTTGGGATAGGCAGAATATATGGGGGGTGTTGGGATAGGCAGGGGATATGGGGGGGATAGGATAGGCAGGGGATATGGGGGGTGTTGGGTAGGCAGGGGATATGGGGGGTGTTGGGTAGGCAGGGGATATGGGGGGGTGGGATAGGCAGGGGATATGGGGGGGGGGTTGGATAGGCAGGGGATATGGGGGGGTTGGATAGGCAGGGGATATGGGCGGTGTTGGGATAGGCAGGGGATATTGGGGGTGTTGGGATAGGCAGGGGATATGGGGGGTGTTGGGATAGGCAGGATATATGGGGGTTGTTGGGATAGGCAGGATATATGGGGGGCGTTGGGATAGGCAGGGGATATGGGGGTGTTGGGATAGGCAGGGGATATGGGGGGTGTTGGGATAGGCAGGGGATATGGGGGTGTTGGGATAGGCAGGGGATATGGGGGGGATAGGATAGGCAGGGGATATGGGGGGGTGTTGGGATAGGAAGGGGATATGGGGAGTGTTGGGATAGGCAGGGGATAAGGGGGGTGTTGGGATAGGCAGGATATATGGGGGTGTTGGGATAGGCAGAATATATGGGGGGTGTTGGGATAGGCAGGGGATATGGGGGTGTTGGGATAGGCAGGGGATATGGGGGGTGTTGGGATAGGCAGGATATATGGGGGTGTTGGGATAGGCAGAATATATGGGGGGTGTTGGGATAGGCAGGGGATATGGGGGTGTTGGGATAGGCAGGATATATGGGGGGTGTTGGGATAGGCAGAATATATGGGGGGTGTTGGGATAGGCAGGGGATATGGGGGTGTTGGGATAGGCAGGGAATATGGGGGGGATAGGATAGGCAGGGGATATGGGGGGTGTTGGGTAGGCAGGGGATATGGGGGGTGTTGGGTAGGCAGGGGATATGGGGGGGTGGGATAGGCAGGGGATATGGGGGGGGGGGGTTGGATAGGCAGGGGATATGGGGGGGTTGGATAGGCAGGGGATATGGGGGGGGGTTGGATAGGCAGGGGATATGGGGGGGTTGGATAGGCAGGGGATATGGGCGGTGTTGGGATAGGCAGGGGATATTGGGGGTGTTGGTATAGGCAGGGGATATGGGGGGTGTTGGGATAGGCAGGGGATATGGGGGTGTTGGGATAGGCAGGGGATATGGGGGGTGTTGGGATAGGCAGGGGATATGGGGGGTGTTGGGTAGGCAGGGGATATGGGGGGGTGGGATAGGCAGGGGATATGGGGGGGGGGGTTGGATAGGCAGGGGATATGGGGGGGTTGGATAGGCAGGGGATATGGGCGGTGTTGGGATAGGCAGGGGATATGGGGGGTGTTGGGATAGGCAGGGGATATGGGGGTGTTGGGATAGGCAGGGGATATGGGGGGTGTTGGGATAGGCAGGGGATATGGGGGGTGATGGGATAGGCAGGCACTGAGTGACAGGGGTCAGAGGTACAGGACAGGAGGGGGCAAAGGGGGGCTGAAGTCACCCCTCAAAGGTTCCATCCAGAGAGTGGACAAACACAGGAGAGCGGGTCAGATGACACTCACACACCCACACACACTCACCCTGACGCTCTCCACCACCTGGGTTCCATTACCCCTCACTGGTAGCCTGGGACAGGGAGTGGGCCGTTGGGCCATGGTGACATATGCCATCCTGGCCAATCCATAACACACCTCAGGGACAAGCTGTGGGGTTACAAACATCATGAGATTCACAAGGCTCTAAGGCTGTTATACCTTATCTGGTGATTACATTAAAGTTGGAAGTTTGTTGATTGCATAATGGGTTCTGTGGCGGTGAGTGAGTGAGTGAGTGAGTGAGTGAGAGATAACACACAGACAAACACAATAGACTTAATTTCAGTCAATTTGGTTCAAATGTATATTACTAACTGTCACCAGTTCCCTTGTCTGGGGATAAGGATATAATATAATTGATTCATCAAATAGAAATCTGTATCTATTGGTCAATGAAGTCATAATTGACCTCCAATTCATTCAAGTAGTGGAAAGATGATTTGCTAGTTTGACTGTGCACATGTCAACATGCATGTGTCTCAGATAGTTAGGCAGATATGAGTTACGGCCAGGCCATAACTATAGAGATGAACCTTGGACTTCAGTCAAGTACTTTTAGAGAAAGTGTTGTAATGTAAATGGCAGGTACATGAAACTATCTGCTCCATAAACCTTTGAGTAGGTGCAGTGGTACACGCCTTGGTCAAACATCATTTAGTAACTCTTTGAAATTTACAGAGAATATAGCCGTTTCCAGTGGCATTGAATTATACCAAAGCCCTCAATATGATCTACTGGGGTTGTAAATTCATACAAAAGAATGGTCTAATTACATAAGCAACTCCATATAACCTGCCCTGCAGTAGGCTATCAGTGTATATTTTTTTGCACTAAACAAACAGCACAAACCTTAGTTCGAGGTAGAACAATGTTATATTATATATGCCCTAAAAAACATGAAGTGTGACCGAATATCATAAAAATAGAGCTAGGCTACAACTTCCTCAGCTAGAAATTAGTGGATGTTGTTGCTGCCCAAATCACCTCCTCCTTCGGTCCTCCCATTTTTTTCGCTCTCCTGTAAGCTGCTTTGGCTTTTCTAAAACACTCGCAGACGTGTTATTCGACTTTACTGAAACCACTCTCGTTTAGACGATTTGGTGCTGGCGGTAAAGCTACAAGTGATATAAATTGATCGGTGAAAATAAAACCAAAAGAAAATTTGTTTACAATTGATCGACGTTTGCAACAAAGTAACCGCTCGCGCAGTGGTGGAGAAGTTGTCAAATGTAACATTTTCCGTTAGTTTTCTTCCAGAGGGAACGAGAGCAGCACGTTGCGTTGCTAAATAAGTTTTTACAGAAAAATAATCTTCTCACTGTACAATTGCTTAAACATTTTCTTTCATAACAGTGATTATCCCGCGGCACTCCAACGGATTAATAGCGTCTCCGGGGATGGAATAATCCCGTTAACTTCATAGCAAGAGCATAACTCTGTTTGTATTGCGGAGCGGGCTCCTTCCCGTTACCGTGCCCGGGCAGTTTGAGCTGGATCTCCCACCACCGCACTATGGGCTGCGGATTGAGGAAACTGGAAGACCCGGAGGACAGCAGCCCCGGGAAGATTTACTCCACTCTGAAGAGACCACAAGTAGAGATCAAAGCCGACACCGTTTACGAGTACGTGCTACTGGACTTCAGTTTGGAAGGTATGCATTTGGGCCTCACCTTTTTATAGATTAAGCATAATACTTAGGATCTATTCTAAACAATGTTTCTATAGACATTGACTAGGCTATACTAACTGAATGAATGAAAGAAAAACATTAATTACTATTTTCCTCTGAAATAACCTGGGTTAGGTGCTTTTAAAGCTTTTAAAACTATGTATGGCTTTTAGTTTTTGAACAGTGGCTTACAAATTGCAGATTTGCTTTTCAAATAGGCTACAATGTTAATTATTTTTGGCTGATCTTAATTGGAACACTACACGTGTGTATCCAATGCAGTGGATCAGGTCCGCCTAGCAACAGTGCTGTCATTTTATCATCCAGAGAAATAGGTCGGGTAGTTTTTTTTTTTTTTACCCCCTCTCTTCCGGTGTGCGTGCGTGCGCGCATCCACGTGGAATGACAAATACCTTACCTTCTGTCCTGATCTTACAGACCCTGGCACCACATTATAATACCATTTATGATAATCTGAAAGTGCCACAGCATCCTTTGTCAGAATGCAGTGTGTTTAGGGTAATATATACAACATGAGGAGCTTGGGGCTGGCTAATGTTGTACCAATGACCTATTTTGAAAGGAAATAATGCTAGATGGAAGCCAAACATGTGAACAGTGGGTTGTGTCACTTTGGATGGAGTGTTGTTAGTTTATTAAGCATCTGGTAGAATCCAAATAGTGGTGTTGAACCCATAAAACCCGTGTTCAATCCCATTCCCTAATAAATATTTGAAATGTATTTAACTCTGTAGACTGAGGCTCCCTGGTGTGAGTCACTACTATCTCTCTCAATGTGGAGCTTCTGTTCTTATGGTTAGACCTATGAGCTTTAGATATGATGATGTGATTAAATATGTCTACATGGGTTATTGGGTTTGGGCTGGCAGAATAATGGGCACAGTAGAAAGTGGCATGGCGTCCAGTTCAGGGGTTTGGATTAAAGCCCACTAGTTAATACAGTTGATACAGTCACTCTTATTCTACAGCACAGACCAGTCCTTATCTGGAAATAGCCTAAATCAATTTTCGTATATATTCTCAATAAGTGTGCGTGCTTGCGGAAACTGCCTTAACAGTTTAGTGACCTTAGTTTCTTTGGGAGATAAGCAGAAAGACATGGGTTTCCTCCACACAAGCCACATCCTGTTCAATTGGATTTAAAGTTCCACACGGTATCAAAGCATTACTTGTCTTAATTCTTTATGAGAAGAGCTTATCCAGATTTGATTGGCATTTAAAGCTTGCTATAGGTACTGTATCTTCACAAGCCAAGTGTGACTCCCTTGACCTCCAGCACCAGGGCATTCCACTGGATAGGTGGCTAGGCTGACAGCTTACTACCATTTTCTCTACTCCAGAGCCTCTGAGCCAGATGTTTCGGTGTGAGGCAGAGCCAAACAGACAGATTAATAAAGATTAGAACTAACGTCCTTAATCATCCATCTTGGATCTGTTTCATTGTTGTTCTCTGCTTTAGGCCAGACTTGAGGGATTTAGCTTCAGTATTAACATTAGTGTTAGTATCAACACTGGACCTACCTGATGATTGGGGACTAGTTAGAACCCACTACATGTTCCTTTGTCTCTCCCTCAGTTCTCCTTGAAACTAAGAAATATTTCTGGGACACACACACACAACCTCTCTTCCAAGTAGCCCAGAAGCAGTAGCAGCCCAGTAGCAGTAGCCCAGCCCAGTAGCAGCTCAGCCCAGTAGCAGTTGCAGCCCAGCCCAGTAGCTTGGCTTCCTTTTAAAGCACCATTACTCCTGCCTGTGGCGGAAGCAGAGGCTAGGGACATCACATCAAAGTGGCTAAAGCCTCACATGCTGATTAGTTTAGCCCCGCAGTACAGTCAGTGTGGATTGAGGGAATAAGGGAGGGCTGTAGAGCTCAGCTGGACCCAGGATAGAGGCTGGATGGCAGCCCGTGAAGAGGGGGGCAGAGTGGGCCTCACACTGTTGATCCACAGGGGCTCTACTTGGCTGAGTGGGGGATGGAGGGAGGTGATGGAGGGACGTTAAGGGGTTGGCTGGATGGCTGGCTCGATGGATAAATTAACGGGCAGATGGGTGACAGGTCGAGAGATGGGATTTGTGGTTGGACAGAGGTGGCTAGAGAGATGAATAATTCAAGAGATGGGAGGATAGTAGGGCTGGGACAATATCAGTATCGCAATACTTTTTAAACACAAAGCAGATCTAACTCTTTGGTCCTTTAAAAACCTACTCTATGTAAAATATTGTGTGCTATAGTTTGGAAAATACATAAATGTGACTCTGGATGACAACATAATGATGATGAGCTTTGAGATACTGGTATTGAGATACTAATGAGTATTGAGATACTGGTGTCGTCCCGGCCCTAGAGGATATTAGATGAATGGGAGGATAGATTGAAAGATGAAAGGGTTAAGTGTATCCACCCATCATCCCGCTATCCTAAAATATTATGACTCTTCTCTTTCCAAGGTTTTTTTACCTCGATTGATTGCTAGATCTGGATTCTCACCAGCCTCCTGTTCTTAGTAGCCTGGTCCCAGATATATTTCAGCCGTCTCGCCAACTCCTATGGTGATTCTTACGCCAATGACCATAGGAGTTGGCAAGACGGCAGAAACCGACCTGGAACCAGGCTAGGTTCTTGGTATTTGTCTGTCTGTGTCAAATTAAATTCCACCTGACCTGGACCATATGTGGGTGTTATTCCAGAACAAATTCAACCACAATCTACTATAATCTCTCTCTTCTCTTCCCTTCTCTCTCTCTGTTAATCTGACTGGAACCAGACCCTAGAAAATGATGGATTATCTCAGATTATAGAGTTTATATTACATTTGGAGGAGACTACAAGGGCAGTGGTACAATTCAAACCTGGCTGGTGTAGTGGTATGGTTTAACACACCGTGAAGAATCAATTCTGCTCTGCTCCGCTAAATTGAGTTTCCAGTGAACTCACGGGGCCCTGATTGGCAGGACGGTGTAGTATTTATCTAATGTAATGATCTGCTAACAAAGATGGTGCCTTGGTAATCATATTAGGATCATCCTTTCCACTTTACTATGAGATCTACACACTCTTTGTCCGCTTTCATTTTTATTCCGGTATTCCTTTAGTGTATGGGAAATTTCACCAGTGGTGGCTCCTCAGAGGAGGAAGATGAGGACCATCCTCCTCAGTGAATAATTATTTAAGCGCAACATGAAATTTGTATTTTTTTGGAACTATACTAAATATATTCACGTCGCCAAATAATTGATTAAAAAACACTGTTTTGCAATTAAGTTCGACAGTAGCCTCAATAGCACTCTCTGGGGTAGCACCATGGTGTAGTCGGGAGGACAGCTATTTTCCATCCTCCTATGGGTACATTGACTTCAATACAAAACCTAGGAGGCTTATGGTTCTCACCCCCTTCCATAGAGTTACACAGTAATTATGACAACTTCCAGAGGACGTCCTCCAATCTATTGGAGCTCTTGCATGAATTGATATGTTGTACACCCAATCTAAGGATCACAGAATGAATCTAGTACTGAAAGCATAAGCTACAGCTAGCTAGCACTGCAGTGCATAAAATGTTGTGAGTAGTTGACTCAAAGAGAGAGAAAGACAATAGTTGAACCGTTTTGAACAAATACATTTCTTCAAAAATTAAGCAGAAGCAAGAGAGAGAGAGAGAGAGAGAGAGAGAGAGAGAGAGAGAGAGAGAGAGAGAGATAGATAGATAGGTACTTTATTGATCCCCCGGGGGGGAAATTTCATAAACTGTTATAGTTCGACTGTAGCAAAATAAAAAATAAAACTAAAGAAAATAGACGAAAATAGACGAAAGAAAACGAACTAAAACAACAATTAATGCACGAACAACGAGAGCTGCTTAACAGGCGACCACTCAGGGCGGCGCCAAACGATGCTAGATGGCTAGCTATATTTCTTTGTATTTTTTCACTTACTTAGTTAGCGAATACAGCTAGCTAGTTTAGCCTACTCAATCACCTGGCTCAAACAGAGAGGGATGCTATGTTAGCTATGGCTATCCAACACTGCAAGTCAAGGTAAGCTTTTGGTTTTATTAATGTATTGCCACTGGTGCCAGCCGGTGTAACTGCTAAACTGCTTGCTGTACACTGTACTGAATGATTGTAGCAGGTTTACTAACGTGTTAGTTCTAGTAGCTATGTTGACTATGACATTAGCTAATATGTTGACAATGATGTAGGCTGTGTGTAGCAGTTACGGTATGAAGGTTTGGCTTGGAAATATTTTTTCCGCCTGGTCACAGACAACTGTTGTGTTGTCCACTGAAGTCCACAAGTTAATCTTAGTCCTGTGTTGGCGCTTTGCCTGTTTGATGGTTCATCTGAGGGCATAGTGGAATTTCTTATAAGTGTTCGGATTAGTGTCCCGCACCTTGAAAGCTTCAGCTCTAGCCTTTAGCTCGGTGCAAATGTTGCCTGTAATCCATGGCTTCTGGTTGGGATATGTACGTACGGTCACTGTGGGGACGATGTCGTCGATGCACTTATTGATGAAGCCGGTGACTGAATGGGTACGATTGACATCGGCAAATACTGGGGAGATTTTTAGGATGAAAAGAAACGTGGAGCTTAACACAGGCACAATCCTAAAGGGAAACCTGCTTCAGTCTGCTTTACGCCAGACACTGGGAGAGGAATTCACCTTTCAGCAGGACAATAACCTACAACACGAAGCCAAATCTACACTGGAGTTGCTTACCATGAAGACAGTAAATGTTCCTGAGTGGCCGAGTTACAGTTTTGACTTGAATCTGCTTGAGAATCTATGGCAGTAAAAATAATAATGGGCAAATATTGCACAGTACAGGTGTGCAAAGCTCTTATGAGACTTACCCAAGAAGACTCACGACTGTAATCACTGCCAAAGGTGTTTCTAATATGTTTGGACTCAGGGGTGAATACTTATCTAATCAAGGTATATTGGTGTTTTATTATTATTATTTTTAGTTGATTATTCTTCCACTTTGACATTACATTATTTTGTGTAGGTCGTTGACACAAAATAACAATTAAAACCATTTCAATCCCACTTTGTAACGCAATAAAATGTGAAGAAATTATATAGGCATTGTATTTGTTGTTACTGGCTAGCCACGAAGTGGAGTACTTCGATGCATGCGATGGAGCGTTGTCCTGCATAAAAATCATGGTCTTCTTGAAAGATGCAGACTTTTTCCTGTACCACTGCTTGAAGAAAGTGTCTTCTAAAAACTGGCAGTAGGTTTGGGAGTTGAGTTTGAGTCCATCTTCAACCCGAAAAGGTCCAACTAGCTCATCTTTAATAATACCAGCCCATACCAGTACCCCACCTCCACCTTGCTGGCGTCTGAGTCGAAGTGGAGCTCCGTGCCCGTTACTGGTCCAGCCACGGGCCCATCCATCTGGTCCGTCGAGTCACTCTCATCTCATCAGTCCATAAAACCTTTGAACAATCTATCTTCATATATTTCTTGGCCCAGTCTTGATGTTTCAACTTATGTGTCTTGTTCAGTGGTGGTCGGGTTTCAGCCTTCCTTACCTTGGCCATGTCTCTGAGCACTGAACACCTTGTACTTCTGGGCGCTCCAGGTAGGTTGCAGTTCTGGAATATGACAGCACTGGAGGATAATGGGTTCCTGGTAGCTTCACCTTTGATTCTTCTCAAATCTTTGGCAGTTAATTTGCGTCTTTTTCTCAACACGGTTCTTGCGACCCTGTTGACTATTTGCAACAAAACGTTTGATGGTTCTGTGATCACGGCCCAATATCTTATCAATTTCAAGAGTGCTGCATCCCTCTGAAAGACGTTTTACAATTGTTGACTTTTCAGAGTCAATTAAATCTCTTTTTTGTCCCATTTTGCCTGAGGAAAAGAAGCTGCCTAATAATTATGCACACCTTGATATAGGGTGTTGATCTCCTTAGGCCACACCCTCCCTCATTACACAAATACACATCACCTGATATGCTTAAATCCAATAAGCATTCCTGTTTATACAGCTTGAAGTTGGGAAATATGTATAATAATGATGATATGGTCCAAATACTGACTTGCCTAATAATTGTGCACACAGTGTATATGTGTTATGTTTTGGTGTCTTCACTATTATTCTACAATGTAAAAATAAAGAAAACCCCTTGAATGAGTATGAGTGTCCAAACCTTTGACCGGTACTCTATCTATGCCTTAAATTCCCAGAATATAAACTCTTGGCTTTCATTTGACACCCAATTTGATAAGCTTCTATGAACTTCACATATTGGTACTCATGGGTCATTTTCGATGGAAATGCCTATATTTGGCATCCAGTCTCCTTCTACCCTCATTCTTTCTCTTCTCACTCTCCTTTCTTCTTTTGCCAGCTTTCTTTCTCACTTTTACACAAGCTTTGCTTTTCACACACACGCTTTCTGGCTCATATAATCTTTCTTGTAAACCCCCCTTTTTTACGCCACACTTGGTATCTCACCACATCTCCCTCCTCCTCTCCCCTCTCTCTCCCCCCCCCTCCTGTGCTCCCCATCTCCTCTCCTCTCCTCTCCTCTCTTTTTCTCACACAGTGGAGAACAGAGGGCTCAGTGTGTGGGTTGACAAGGGTGAGCTGTGGAGATGGGAGGGGGTGTGAGGCTGCTGAAAGAAGGGAGACAGAGCGGGACAAAAGAGCCCAGGCCAGAGAGACGTGAGTGTGTGTGTGTGACACTGGAGACTGGATTATTAGCCCAGTGTGTGTGTGTGACACTGGAGACTGGATTATTAGCCCAGTGTGTGTGTGTGACACTGGAGACTGGATTATTAGCCCAGTGTGTGTGTGTGACACTGGAGACTGGATTATTAGCCCAGTGTGTGTGTTTGTGTGACACTGGAGACTATATTAATAACCCAGTGTTTGTGTGTGTGTGTGTGTGTGTGTGTGTGTGTGTGTGTGTGTGTGTGTGTGTGTGTGTGTGTGTGTGTGTGTGTGTGACACTGGAGACTGGATTAATAGCCCATTGTGTGTGTGTGTGTGTGTGTGTGTGTGTTTGTGTGTGTGTGTGTGTGACACTGGAGACTGGATTAATAGCCCATTGTGTGTGTGTGTGTGTGTGTGTGTGTGTGTGTGTGTGTGTGTGTTTGTGTGACACTGGAGACTATATTAATAACCCAGTGTTTGTGTGTGTGTGTGTGTGTGTTTGTGTGTGTGTGTGACACTGGAGACTGGATTAATAGCCCATTGTGTGTGTGTGTGTGTGTGTGTGTGTGTGTTTGTGTGTGTGTGTGACACTGGAGACTGGATTAATAGCCCATTGTGTGTGTGTGTGTGTGTGTGTGTGTGTGTGTGTGTGTGTGTGTGTGTGACACTGGAGACTGGATTAATAGCCCATTGTGTGTGTGTGTGTGTGTGTGTGTGTTTGTGTGTGTGTGTGACACTGTATTAATAGCCCAGTGTGTGTGTGTGTGACACTGGAGACTGGATTAATAGCCCTGTGTGTGTGTGTGTGTGTGTGTGTGTGTGTGTGTGTGTGTGTGACACTGGAGACTGGATTAATAGCCTTTTGTGTGTGTGTGTGTGTGTGTGTGTGTGTGACACTGGAGACTGGATTAATAGCCCTGTGGTGTGTGTGTGTGTGTGACACTGGAGACTGTATTAATAGCCCTGTGTGTGTGTGTGTGTGACACTGGAGACTGGATTAATAGCCCTGTGTGTGTGTGTGTGTGTGTGTGTGTGTGTGTGTGTGTGTGTGTGTGTGTGACACTGGAGACTGGATTAATAGCCTTGTGTGTGTGTGTGTGACACTGGAGACTGGATTAATAGCCCTGTGTGTGTGTGTGACACTGGAGACTGGATTAATAGCCCATTGTGTGTGTGTGTGTGTGTGTGACACTGGAGACTGGATTAATAGCCCAGTGTGTGTGTGTGACACTGGAGACTGGATTAATAGCCCTGTGTGTGTGTGTGTTACACTGGAGACTGGATTAATAGCCCTGTGTGTGTGTTACACTGGAGACTGGATTAATAGCCCTGTGTGTGTGTGTGTGTGTGTGTGTGTGTGTGTGTGTGTGTGTGTGTGTGTGTGTGTGTGTGTGTGTGTGTGTGTGTTACACTGGAGACTGGATTAATAGCCCTGTGTGTGTGTGTGTGTGTGTGTGTGTGTGTGTGTGTGTGTGTGTGTGTGTTACACTGGAGACTGGATTAATAGCCCAGTGTTGAGCTCCTCTAGGGAGCTTTTGGTCAAAATGTCACTTTTCTTGCTCTGGTGGGACCCAACACACGGAGAGATGACAGAGACACCACCAGCTCAAAGGCTTCTCTTCCACTTCTTCCCTGGCCATCCGCCTGTCTAGATATTTCACTATGACCTGGACTTGCCGGGATGTAACAAGCTGTTATTAACTCAGTCTCAGAGGTGTTTGTGTGGGAGAGAGTGTGTGTGTGTGTGTGATATTTGAGTGGGAGTGTTTTTTGTGTGTGAATGTGTGTTAATATATGATGAGTTTGTTCTGTCAGTTGGAATGTGTGGAGCGTGTTTTTATGTCTGAAAATAGGCTTTCTGATTTGGTGTGTGTGTTTGTATGCGCTTGCATGTATGCTTGACTGTGATTGTGTTTACTTTCGTGTGTGTGTTTGTGTGTGTGTATGTGTGTCTGTGGCACCGAGCCAGCCCCTGTGAACAGCCCCTCTTTGTGAACACAGGATGTATGGTGATGCTATAGGTCTCCAGACAGAGCCATGAAAACTATAGAGAATAACTCCGCCAGACACAGATTAGTCACATGTTATCAACAAACCTTAACACAATGCCCCCTCAACACAGACATCAATCCAGCAGCACCAACATGTTTTATTGTCACATACACCGGATAGGTGCAGTGAAATGTGTTTGTTTTACAGGGTCTATAGTAAATGAGGGTTGCTCAAGGGCACATCGACAGATTTTTCACCTTGTCGGCCCGGGTATTCAAATCGGCAACCTTTCGGTTACAGGCCCAACCCTCTATCCCGCTAGGCTACCTGCCGCCCTGAAACAACACTACAACAATGCAAACCAACCGAAACAAAAAACAACTACCCCAGCAACACTAATTCAGTCCTAACTTAATACAACACGCCTAGAATATCTATGTAACCAATGTAAGCAAGGCACTACCACATTAACACCACCACAGCTGGAGAGGCAGCTGGTAAGCTACAGTGTATATATAGCAGGGTATGTGGTGGTGGTGGTTCTATGGTGGTTCCCTCTCATCAGGGCCTGCCCTGGGTTAGGGTTGTCAGGGTTACTGGTGGTGGAAGGGAAACCACCGGATGAACAGACATCGGTCTGATCAGCATGGCAAGAGAAAGACCTGGAAATGTCTTATTTTGGAACTGTTAGCTGTACACCGTGAGAAGAGTTTGTGAAGTGATGTGCTGTTGATGTGTGAGACTGGCAGCATTATTTAATGACTAAGTCGCTCTGCATAAGAGTGTCTGTCTGCTACAGTAAACTGTCTGCTTACGGGACAGTCCAGAGTCTCCAGACTGGCCTTCTGCTCTCCACTTTCTCTCTTTGAGAATACCTCAGCATTCCACCTCTTGTCTCCGCTGGGAATGACTATGGAATAGAAAGGGCCTGCTAAAGAGATTATACGGCAGACAGGCAGGCAGGCAGGCAGGCAGGCAGACAGGCAGGCAGACAGGCAGGCAGGCAGGCAGGCAGGCAGGCAGGCAGGCAGGCAGGCAGGCAGGCAGACAGGTAAACAGGCAGGCAGGCAGGCAGACAGGCAGACAGGCAGACAGGCAGACAGGCAGGCAGGCAGGCAGGCAGGCAGGCAGGCAGGCAGGCAGGCAGACAGGCAGGCAGGCAGGAAGGATTGGTGTTCAGTTCAGGACTGAGACTTCTCCTCTGAGATTAGACTACAGACGGAGGAAGAAAGATGTCATGCTATTAGCCTCTACTCCTCCTGTTGCTAGTGATTTTTATTGACTCACTCTGTTCTTCTTTCTCCTTCTCTCTTTCATCTTCCTTATTTACTCCTCTCCTTGCCCTCATCTCCCCTCCCCTCCCCACGTCTCATCTCCCCTCCCCACGTCTCATCTCCCCTTCCCTCCCCACGTCTCATCTCCCCTCCCCTCCCCACGTCTCATCTCCCCTCCCCTCCTCTCTTCTTGTCTCCTCCCCTCCCCACGTCTCATATCCCCTCCCCTCCCCATGTCTCATCTCCCCTCCCCTCCCCTCCCCACGTCTCATATCCCCTCCCCTCCTCTCTTCTTGTCTCCTCCCCTCCCCACGTCTCATATCCCCTCCCCTCCCCACGTCTCATCTCCCCTCCCCTCCCCTCCCCACGTCTCATATCCCCTCCCCTCCTCTCTTCTTGTCTCCTCTCCTCCCCCCTCCAGGTAGTCGCCCCACGGTGCAGTATGTGTCCTCTCTGTGTGAGCTGTCCCAGGCCCTGCAACCCTACTACACCCAGGGCTACGTCCTCACCACCCTGCATCCCATCATTCTCTCTGTTGGACGCAATCGTTCCCTGCCCTTCAGCCTGCTCTACCGAGCCATCCTGGCCCGCCCACGACCCAGGTACCAGACACACAAGCAGGCATGCCTGGAGGCATGTACACACACACAGACAGCCGCTCCAGGTAGAATTGCCCTGATCTAGAATCACTCTTCCCCCATTAGGGAGGTAAAACACAAAACTTACCTTAGATCTGTGCCTAGGCCAGGGGCCGTCACAACAACCCATATCCCCCACACCCATCCCTTAATCTGAGCTCAGCATTGGAACAAGCCACCCAGCCGTAACCCATCCAACCTGGTAAATAGATGAATGATGGATGATGTAGCTGCATATTAAATGTAACTTCAGTGGGAGGTCAGACAGCTGTTTTAATGGGGAGGGGTTAGGGGGAGACTCCTGTAGAGTATGTTTTGAAAGGGTCTCTCAGCTGCAGGGGTTGCTATTGGGTAGAAATGTACCCTGACAACAACGGCTCTCTCAGGGCCAATAGGGTCGCAGAATCTCACAGATGGTGCCTTCTGTGTTATTGTCGAACCTGTAATATTAAATATTATTCATAGTATTAAAATGTAAGGGTCATTTATTTGAATATACATATACTACAGTATATGAGGCGTCTTGAAGCTGTCATTACCAACAAAGGCTTTTGTACAAAGTATTAAATATATATCAGTAAGTGTGTTCAATACTTTTCCCCTGTGTCATTTCACATTATTACACATAACTTAATTTCTGAACTTATTTGGGTTGTTACCAACATCTGGTGAAAATTTCATGTCAATAGCACCTTTGGAAATATATTTACTGAGAAAAATGGTGACGTGTTCAATACTTATTTCACCCGCTGTATGCACACAATGCATGACTACTAAGTATGCATGGGTAATTAATTAATTATGAATTCTTTCTGCAAACACTGACAAAAACAAAACAAATGGTGAGACCATTTACCAAGCTAATGCATAGAGATTAGACATGGCTTTACAGCCTCAGAGTAGCTGACAGTCAAAACACATGAATGATGAATGAATGACCTGTATTCAGCTTGTGATTGCCAGTTTGAACCTGCAGTAGGATGACTATGGACGTCTGTGTCTCTGTTCTGTTTTCTTCTATCCTCTCTGTCTCTTAGTAAGCAGGCGGTGTCCATGTGTCACAGTGTTCCTGTGCTGAGGGTGGAGGAGTGGCCTATCCCAGGGGAGTCCCTGACGGGTGACACTGTTAGAGCACTGATTGACAGGGTGAACAGTAGTGCCCGGGGAGGAGTGAGGTTTGTGGGCTCAGTGCTCCAGCAGGCTGGAGGAGGGGGCAGTGACGGCAGGGTGCCTAGCCCCAGGAGAGGCTATCGATCCCCCCCACGCACCCCTCCATGTACCCCTCCTGGAGAAGGAGAACTGGAGGATCCTGGTGAGATACTAGTCTCGTCTCTTGTTGTCTCCCGTCTTCTCTTCTGTGCTCTTTCTGCCTCAGCTTGGAAGGATGGCAACGCAAGACTACTTCTCTTCTCTCCTCATCTGTCTCCTCCCCTTAACAATGTTGACGTGTGGGCTGTATCTCCTCTTAACATCACACAACCTCCAAATGCTGAGCACATCACAGCCACACTGTGGAGTCCTGGATTTGTTTCTCCCTACTCATCCCCCTCTCCCCCAGTCTGTCAGTGTAGTTCAGTTGAACCCTGTGTTGTGTGGATGACACTGACTGATGGCCCTGGGGTAGGAGAGGCCTCTGCATGTCAGTCAAATAACCCTCACCCACCAAGCTGGGCACAACTCCTCACCACAGACACAACCATACAGACTGACACGTCCTCGTCCTAAGTAGTTCACGTTAGAGTAATGTCTGTTGTCTCTGCCTTCGTTCTTGTTCTCCTCCTCACTCCCTCTCTCTCAGAATTATATTCAATTCAAGGGCTTTATTAACATGGATAACATATGTTAACATAATCAAGTGAATTAGATAATAACAGAAGTGAAATAAACATTAAAAACATTAACAGTAAACATTACACTCACAGAAGTTCCGAAAGAATAAAGACATTTCAAATGTCATATTATGTGTGTCTATATATGCAGTGTTGTAACGATGTACAAATAGTTAAAGTACAAGTCTGTACAAAGCTTTCCTTAAGTTTGGGTCAGTAACAGTGGTCAGGTATTCTGCCACTGTGTACTCTCTGTTTAGGGTCAAATATTGTTCTAGTTTGCTCAGTTTTTTTGTAAATTCTTTCCAATGTGTCAAGTAATTCTCTTTTTGTTTTCTCATGATTTGGTTGGGTCTAATTGTGTTGCTGTCCTGGTGCTCTGTGGGGTCTGTTTGTGTTTGTGAACAAAGCCCCAGGACCAGCTTGCTTAGGGGACTCTTCTCCAGGTTCATCTCTCTGTAGGTGATGGCTTTGTTATGGAAGGTCTGGGAATCACTTCCTTTTAGGTGGTTGTAGAATGTAATGTAACTTATTTTCTGGATTTTTATCTGGCTCTGTCTGTCTCTTTCCCCACCCCCTCTCTCTTTCCCCACCCCCTCTCTCTTTCCCCACCCCCTCTCTCTTTCCCCACCCCCTCTCTCTTTCCCCACCCCCTCTCTCTTTCCCCACCCCCTCTCTCTTTCCCCACCCCCTCTCTCTTTCCCCACCCCCTCTCTCTTTCCCCACCCCCTCTCTCTTTCCCCACCCCTCTCTCTTTCCCCACCCCCTCTCTCTTTCCCCACCCCCTCTCTCTTTCCCCACCCCCTCACTCTTTCCCCACCCCCTCTCTCTTTCCCCACCCCTCTCTCTTTCCCCACCCCCTCTCTCTTTCCCCACCCCCTCTCTCTTTCCCCACCCCCTCTCCATCGCTCTCTCTCAGACCTGAGGTTGCTGGTGTTCTTCCACTCTTGGGCACCAGGCTGTGCTCCGCTGGACTCGCTGGCCTGTCAGTACCACCAGGGGGCGCTGTCCATGCGCGTGTCCAGGAAGGGTCAGGTGGTCAGCGCGCTGGAGGCCGATTGGCTGGAGCTGACCACAGCCTACTACCGCAAAGGCTGGTCATTGGTTGACTCGTTTGTGTACTGGGACACACCCAAAGGTACTGTCAAATACTAAGATATAAAGACACTCTTAAAGTGGATATAAGATTCATACTGTATAACAGCCACACCAGGCTTAAAAAGCAATAACAACATACAGTACAAGCTGTGACGTCTTGCTTTGGAGTTGTAAGTTCTCCAGCAAAGAGCCTTGGTGTAATTAGAGGCCAACATCTTCTGACACTTCACTTCTCTGGAAGAGAGTCTGTGGTTAAAGAAAGTAGAGAGAGATCAAGAACACTTTGTCTTCATCCATCTCTCTCTCGCAAATCCACGTTTCTCAATCATCCATTTCTTTATCCATTTTTGTTTCTCCTCCCCCTACGTCCCCCAGATGAGTCACTTCCTGTCTTCCAGCCCCTCCTCCTCTCTCCCTTCCCCCTCCTCTCCCTCCTGCTCCTCCTCCTTTCTCCTCCCTCTCTCCCTCCTCTTTCCCTCCTCGTACCTTCCTCCTCTCTCCCTCCTCCTCCCTTATCTCCCACTGTGGCTATATTTGGAGCTCTATTCCCAACCTCCCGACCTGACTTCCTGTTGCGCCAAAGACTGGCAGCAGCCGAGAAAATCCACAATTTGTAGACATCTGGGGCCCTGGGAATATAGCACACGGGGGTCTCTCTCTGTCGCTCTCTCACACGCGCAGGCAAATACTCGTGCACACGCATGTGCGCACATGCACACAGCCTACTTCTCCATGTCTGTAACTAGTTCATTGTCATTCCAATGACATACTTTCTGTACTAACCAGAATTCACTGCCACGTGTAGATCATTGTTCACAGTGCAGCTACTGTAAAGGTACCTGCTGATGCACGTCTGTCCTCCGATTGCATTTGTGTAACTCATAAAATTTATTCTATACAGGTTTGTAGACATTTTTGCTCATTTATAAAAAAAAATATTTAAATAGAAATACCTTATTTAGACCCTTTGCTATGAGACTCGAAATTGAGCTCAGGTGCGTCCTGTTTCCATTGATCATCCTTGAGATGTTTCTACAACTTGATTAGAGTCGGGGCGGCAGGTAGCCCATAACCGAAAGGTTGCTGGATCAAATCCCCGAGCTGACAAGGTAAAAATCTGTCGTTCTGCCCCTGAACAAGGCAGTTAACCCACTGTTCCTAGGCCGTCATTGAAAATAAGAATATGTTCTTAACTGACTTGCCTAGTAAAATAAAGGTTAAAAAAAAAAAAAAAAAAGAGTCCACCTGTGGTAAATTCTATTGATTGAACATGATTTGGAAAGGCACACGCCTGTCTATATAAAGGTCCCACAGTTGACAGTGTACATCAGAGTAAAAACCAAGCCACGAGGTCGAAGGAATTGTCTGTAGAGCTCTGAGACAGGATTGTGTCGAGGCACAGATCTGGGGAAGGGTACCAAAAAATGTCTGCAGCATTGAAGGTCCCCAAGAACACAGTGGCCTCCATCATTCTTAAATGGAAGAAACTGAGTAATCGGGAGAGAAGGGCCTTGGTCAGGGAGGTGATCAAGAACGTGATGTTCACTCTGACAGAGCTCTAGAGTTCTTCTGTGGAGATGGGAGAACCTTCCAGAAGGACAACCATCTCTGCAGCACTCGACCAATCAAGCCTTTATGGTAGAGTGGCCAGATGGAAGCCACTCCTCAGTAAAAGGCACAAGACAGCCCGCTTGGAGTTTGCCAAAAGGCACTTAAAGGACTCTCAGACCATGAGAAACAAGATGATGACGTCTGGAGGAAACCAGGCACCGCTCATCAACTGGCCAATACCATCCCTACGGTGAAGCATGGTGGTGGCAGCATCATGCTGTGGGGATGTTTTTCAGCGACCTGAAAATAGCTGTGCAGCGACGCTCCCCATCCAACCTGACAGAGCTTGAGAGGATCTGCAGAGAAAAAGGGAGAATCTCCCCAAATACAGGTGTGCCAAGCTTGTAGCGTCATACCCAAGAAGACTCGAGACTGTAATCACGACCAAAGTTGCTTCATCAAAGTACTGAGTAAAGGGTCTGAATACTTATGCAAATGTGATATTTCCGGGATTCTTCTGCTAAAATTGTTTTTGCTTTATCATTATGGGGTGTTGTGTGTAGGTTGATGAGGGGGGAAAAACAATTTAATCCATTTTAGAATAAGGCTGTAATGTAACAATGTGGAAAAAGTCAAAGGGGTCTGAATAGTTTCTGACAGTATGCTGACTGATTGTCTGTGTGTGTTGTCTCAGGAGAGCCCAGGTCTCTAGAGGGGCTGTTTGTCTATGAGGAGAGAAGCTCTTCCCCTCCTGCCAACGACACCATCGTAGTGGAGCAGTGGACCGTCATCGAGGTCAGAGAGCTGTGTGTGTGTGTGTGTGGTTCAGCCGGTGAGGACAGGTGCATGTGTTGCAGTAGGTAGATATTAGCATTAGAGTTTCTGTGTGTGGACGAGTAAAACAGAGCTCAAACAACTAGTGGTGGTGAATGACATTCACTTGTAACATAATGTGTTCCAGGAGTGTGTTTGTGTGCCAACAACCCTAATCGTAATACTACAAGATGGATAAAGGAGTCTAGAAAATATGCAACAATTACCTCTATCAAATGTGTGACATCATTGCTGTGCTGTATAGGGTTCTGATGTGAAGACAGATTATGGGCCACTCCTTCACACACTGGCTGAGTTTGGCTGGCTGCTCACCTGTGTCCTGCCCACACCTATCATCCGCCATGACAGGTAACACACATAATTGATGCTTTGCTTGATGGTCCTTCTCGGAACAAACTTGTCAATTTTTTTAACCGGGTCATCATGCCTTCTATGAGGATTTTCCTTTATAATATCTTGTGACGTTGTGTGTGATTCTCCAGTGATGGTAATCTGGCCACCAAGCAGGTGGTGTTTCTACAGAGACCCGTCAAGACCTCTTCAGTACCACAGAGGAACCAGGTGAGGGCTTGGCTTCAGTTAGCGCAAGAAATTACAACAGGAAAGTTGCTATTTATGTGACAATACTGCCCCCTGTGGGGCTTTGTTATAAGATAAAAGGGAGTGGAAAATGAAATCAAAGTAAGATTTAGCATTATCTTCATACCAATCAATTAATTATATTACATTGCTACACAATCAGTTACACACATCTGTGCTGCGTTCGATATGATGTTAGTTGCTTTAATTAGATATTCAGGCAGGATTTTGATGATAGTCATCCCTGACTATCTGCACAACAATTGGTGTTAATGCATAGAACATTAACACAAGAGTGAGTGTACATTTTCGTCAGCAATAAAAATTATCTCCTTTTCCTGAAATATGATGTTAACGAGATGAGATGCCCTGGGGGGGAAAAACAACATACCGATTTACTTTTATTTTTAGTCTACGAAAATGTGACGATGATTTGTCAACTCGTGCACAATGAATCTGTTCTTCGGTCTGATCAACTGTAGCCTACTGATAACAACCACAGCTGCAGATAGCCTAGAGAAGCCTATGCACTCGGATACCCTGTGGCCAGGGGAATCGAAGGTCATGTATTTATAGCCTAAGCTATGTACCTTATTTATAGACTAAATAGCCCTATTTATTTATGTGAAGAGAAAATGTGAATGCGATCAAATTTGGTTTATATTCAAACTTTGGGAGGCTAGGCTACCTAGACCATATCATTCCAGAAGTATTGACTGGAATGAATCATTCAACACAATAGTGATGGCATATAACTTTTTAATTACACATGCAAAGGCCTACATGATGCAACCCTGCATAAAGCAAACTCAGCCCTGTTAGTTCTATTGTCCAATCGGAGTTGTCTATTTTTCTTTTTTTAAACCATATGACCTGATTAGAAAAGATTGGGTCTCATCATAGCCCATATAAAACATTTTATATCTGATGTATTACTGTGTCATAACCTCCAACTAGGGTCCAGAGTTTTACCTGGTTAGGTTAGTCCAGTGGTTCTCAAACCTCTCCTCAGGGATCCCCAGACGTTTCACAATTTTTGTTTTATCCCAGAACTAGTTCACCTAATTAAGGGCTTGATAATTAGTTGACAAGTTGAATAAGGTGTGCTAGTTCTGGAATATATAAAATACATGAACCGGAAGAATATTTCATGCAATCCTCTCATTGGCAGAATTGACATCTTTCATTTGCCCGGTCTGATTGATCTGATCTGCCTTGCTCTCCCACACAGCTCCCAGTCGGTCACTTGAGTCACACTCGTCAATATTTGTCAATGTTTTGAACTTGCGAAGCCAGGACACTTGACTTGTAACTAACCTCAACTAGAAACAATGTTTACTCTCTTTCTTACTTTCATGTAGTCTTTTTGTTTTTTTCTTTGATCACATCAGAAGCTCTATATTTTCCCAGGTGCGCCGATATTCATTGATCTGTGTTGCCACTCTCCGTTCCGCTGTCTGCAAATGCGAGTTGTGGTTGCTTTTTTAACTATGGGAAAAAATAAATGGTATTTGTTGAATATTAGGTGTACAGTAATACTTCTGGCATTTTTGGAAAGCTAAAATTATCCCCTTTTCAAGGAAACCACTGTTATTTACCTCCTTTGCCTGTTATGATGTGGAGAAAATCAGAGCTGTAAATTGTTTAACCTGTAGCCAAGGCTTTATAGCCTATATGGTAATTATGTCTGGCATTGGTTACAATCTGCCACAAAATCAATGTTGCCAGCTTATATGAGGGGATAATAGGCCTAGTTGGATAAGTCTAACTGAATGTACACAATGGAAGCTAGAGTCAAGGCCGGCCCTAGCTATTTGGGGGCCCTAAGTGAGATTTGGTTTTCGGGCCCCCCACCTCACGGGTAAAACTTTTGATGGTTTTCCTCTTGATGGTAGAGATTTTTTTTCTCTCCATGTTGCCATGACGCATAAAGAAAATGTTGTGGTTTTAAAGCAAATTGGGGGGGGGGGGGGGTTGGGAGCCCTTAGTGGCTGGGGGCCCTAAGCGACCCCTTATATCGCTTATGCCCAGGGCCGGCCCTGGCCAGAGGTAGCCTAAAAATTAATTATCTCATAGAAAAAGATGCACCGACTATTATGTGACAAATTGTCCGGTCTGTCGACTGATAACTAAAACTAACGAAGGATGAAATGACTAAAACGTGACTAAGATTAAAACGTTTTTTTACAACTAAATGTAAAATAGCTGCCAAAGTTAAATAATAATAAATAATAGTTAAATAGCATGGTAAACTCTGATCCTCAGCACTTTGTCCTCTCGCAGGCGGGGTCCATGCAGAGGGACGTGACCACTCCTTCTGTGGGCGGCCCCCGAACACCCCCCACTGAGGAGCTGTCCCCCACCGCGGGGGGTATTGGGGGGTTCCCCGTCTTTGGAGGGGGGTACCCCAGCTCCCTGTCCCACCTGGAGGAGGGGGGCTTCGAGCAGGACGACGGGGCGGCAGAGGTCACGTGCATGTGAACCCTGAAATTAACACACAGATGATAAACACCCCCATTTATCCCTCTAATCTCTTCCCTAACCAAGAAGATCTTAGATTATAAAGCAAAACTTGGCACTTTATCATGTTTTTTTTAATGAAGCCATACGTACCATTTTGAGATGGTGTTATTTCCCGTTTTAAAGATTTTGTTGGGAAAAGCAAGCAGTCTGCACTCACTGACATTGCAACATTTTTATTCATACCCATATTCTTCCACACAATCACACTTATCATTCTTGATTCAAAAAGATCACATTGTTCACGCTGCACCTTTTCATATGACGAGAACGCATCAGGAAGCACAGGACACCCCAGGAAGAACCTCCCTATGCACAGACAGACAGACCTCTGGACTAAACTCCCTGTGACCCACAACACACCTGTTGGACAGATGTGTTCCAATGTTTTTGTTCTTCAGTCACTGCTCAGACATTGTTCCTGTTTTGGGAAAACGCCTCACCTGTTCATCCTCCCTCCCCTTTAGAACTGCCAACACCTCTAAACAATCCAATTCAATACAACTGTATTTACCCCCTCTCCTCATTCGGATGTGACATCACGTCTGTTCAGGCTCAAGGTGACACAGTTCAGACAAACAGCATATCTATATCCTGCCACCAGCTCCTCTCCCTCCCCATAAACACACCCAGCAAGATGTAAACATTTATCAGGTGGACAAATAGACCCATTCGCTGTGTTGGCGGTACTGACAATATCCAGGTCAGACTTGTCTATAGCTCTGGCAGTGAGTTCAGCCATATTACAAACAGCCCTCGCTCTTTCTGGGATGGTTGTGTTTAACTAGGGGTGTTTTGAGTTCAGGCCTGGAGAAGCTTGTTTGTACAGTAATTGCTTGGGTGAGTTTATATATAATGTGTGTATATATATATATATGACTGCCAAGCCACAGGGGTGCCTGGGTAAGAGGGAACAAATAGACAACATTATGAACCTTTTTGAGATGTACACATACAGTACATCAGAGCTATTGTATTCAGACAGTCTGATTGGTGCTAAACATATATTGTTCACTAATCTGTTCATGATGTCATCATTAGTGTATATTTCTTAAGTATTTTATAAAAAAATGTATCAGTTTGCATCGATCAGTAGCTATTCTGTTCCTGCATCTATTCTGTCATTGGAAATAGCTGGTAGTTATTTCATCATAGCCACATGGTACTGGTTATCAGGCCTCAATTGTTTCATTCTGCTCAGTGATGTAGATTACTCTCCTCAGATCTTGAGACAAAAGCCCTAGTTTCTTCAGGAGATGTTTGATCATATGAAGGGAAACAACCAAGGGCTTGTTGGATAAGAGAACAACAACATGCTGCTGTACATATCGTAGATGTTAACAGAAAGTATTACAAGTGATGCACAGAATACGTTTAAGCTCCCTTGTTTTGGGGATGGTGAAACAAATCAGTATTATCTACCTGTTGTAGTGTTTTCATTTTGGAGAAATTGTAATTTGCCATTGGTGTTGATATCTTATTAAAAAGTAAATTTCCATTTCTTGTTGTATTCTCTGCTTTAGAAATACATTATATCTTTATGAAATACACTGCCCATGATTTCTCACATTTACTGACCAATTGACTTTTGAAGCGCTGGGCCCCACATTCAAATCTGCCATCTTAACCTTCTTCATCCAGGCGTGAACCTTAAAAATGAAGTTGCAGTGACGGATGGGGATAATTTATTCAAAAAGGACATTTCAAAAGGTCAACAAAAATCTTTTTTTAATATTAACAGACATGAAAATGTATCAAATTAAAGAGTGGGACGGCTAGACAAGACTCCTCTCACAAAATAACTTGATGAGGAGGAGGTTAAATGACGAAGGAGTTATGTACTCCGAGCAACACAGAGATTCTGAACCACAAAAAACGGATCCATAGCCTCTAAACCCTAGGCACACCTGTACATTTGAGCAGATTGGATACATAAACATCATGGTCATAGCTTCATCTTGCCTTCCAATGGGCTGCATGGACATGTCTGCATGTTTTTCCACCAACACTCTCAGATCTACAGGAGTGGCTAGGGGGTCCATTTACAATTCAGCGGAGAGAACAAAAGCAATGGAGAGAATGCAAAGGTTAGGCACCAGCATAAAAAAAAATAAGGATTGTAGAGATTGAGGGAAGGACATGGAACAGCAAGGGTTATATACAGGGAGCCCATGAGTGTGTGCCTTTCAACACATTTATGGTTTTACGTAGGTTTAGCAAATCCAGCTGCTCAAAACATTAAAGCAACATTCCCCACAGAGTAGTGGGAGCCTGTACAGAGTAGTGAGAGCCTGTCTGTAGTGTGTAGCTGTTTCAGACCTGGGTTCAAATCATTGATGTATATAAACTCTGGATTGCTGATGCTATGCATTGGACACTTTTTTTCTTCAATTTAATTTAATTAAACCTTTATTTAACTAGGCAAGTCATTTAAGAACAAATTCTTATTTACATCGACTGCCTATACCAGTGAGAGGCTTTGAAGCCACCGGTCGGCCATATTGGCACTCCTCAGAAACGCAGTCCTCCACAGTATTTCATTTGAATGTTAAGGACACAATTACGTTTACGTTTTTTGTTGTTGTAGTTGGGACAGTAACATTAGTACTTTCTTTTAAGGACATTTCAAATATTTTTTTTATGTTTTATGTTTAGCTCACATAATTACAAAATCTGCATTTAGGTGTCGGTAATAGAATAAATTGTACACATTTTTTACAATGGAAGGTGCCAAGATGGAGGCGCGGTGGTGCCAAAACAGCCTGCCAGTCATCTAGTGTTTATATAAATCATTGGTTCAAATACTATTCGACATCTTTCAAATACTTTGAGCATTTGCTTTAGCCTGCCAGGTGGGTGGGGTTTGCACTTGTGGGACTCTTCTATTGGTTCCATTACAACAGGCAAACAGTATTTGAACACACATCTGGTCTCCTGTGTGCAGCTCTCCTCTCAGGCCTCGCTCTCCCCAGCTGAAGCGTTCTGGACCTCCTCCTCCTCCAGGATAGGAACAATCAGGTTGTCCTTGGACATCAGGTTGTACTTCATCACGAAGCGTGTGAACCGATGGCACAGGAACGTCTCATTCTGCAGGGAGGGACATAGAAGGGGAATTAGCCTCTATCCAAGAACAACCCATAGCACGTACCCCCTAGACACAGAGGTGAACCAAGTAGTGTATGATATGAGGTCTAATTCACTCGTTTATAGACTGACTGACTGTTTTTAATAGTGCCATTATAGCTTTGGTCTGCTTGGGGTTCATTATATTGACTACTAAGCCAGGTTCAGTGGACAATGAAGTGAGCCTAACCATATGCCCAGTTCTAGTAATAACCACATATCAGTATTTCCCTACAGACATGGGAACTTAGCCTTAAGATGCTTTTGGGAAACTGGGCCCAGGTCTGTAGTGCCACCTGTTGACTGAATATGGGACAACCACAAAATGGAACATGATCATGACTCATTTGCCAGAAATAAAGCCCAATAACTGATTCTTGTCATAATGTATTTCTCAACCTGGTGTACACTTGTGGATATGTGCGTCTAATTTAAACAAGCAGGGGGGGAAAAAAGCTGTTTGCGTCTCTGTGACGCAATACTATCTGTTTCAATAAGAAGGAGGAGGAGCCCAAATCCTGCTCCTCCACCAGGTCTATTTGGGAAGTGGGAACTTCCAACTACTACTTACCTCATACTTGTCAAATATCTGGCGATGGTGGAAATAGGCATGAGAGAATATCCTATAGATACGGCGACACACGGAGCCCAGCTTGGCTACAGAGGACTCCTTGATGCTCACGCTGGGGAGAGAAGATTGAAAGTGTATCAGTAGGAAACCAAAGTATTCCATTACATAGTGTGTGTGCGCACGCTCACCGGCTGGGGAAATACTTGTTGCTGTTGAGAAGGCAGGCAGCTCCGTCCAGCGTGTGCCTAGTGTAGTCAATGGCAGGACACTTTGGACACAAACACACAGGAAAGTGGTAGGCTAAATTGAAAAATAAAATCCTGAATTGAATTCTGATTTTTAGTAACTCTCACCTCTTTGGGGGTCTTGTGTGCAGCACATAGGAAGATCCACTGCTCTGTGGCGGTCATCTGGGTGCAGGTGTCTGGGTGGCACTCACTCTGCAGTTTCACAGCTAGTCCATTCAGCTCCAGACAGAATTGCCTATATCAGAGAGAAAGAAGGGGTGGGTGGGGATAACGAAAACTATAGATGAGTGAGACTCAACGCCAAAATCACTTACTGTAATCAATTAAGTCTAGTAAGTTGAGTGAAGGAAGGCAATGTACCTGAGGTGCTCGTACTTCCACACTCCCTCGTCCTGTCCCTCTGGAGGCTCCAGGATCTTATCGATGTTAGAGCAGTCCGACCGGATGTTCTGCTGAATGTACTGAACAGGGACACCACTGAGGTTAATCAAACAGACTGATTCTGATTCTGGTTCAGACATGGGTGACAATGATCACACTAGATTTGTAGGTTTATAGGGAAGCAGCCATCTTAAAATAAGGCACAGCTCATCAATGTCAGGCTTGACACCTGACAGCTACGAACAGCATTCTGCAATCATGACACTTCATGCTAATTTGAAGCTCAAAATGGACTCCCCAGTCATTCCCCACTGGCTAACTCAACCACACCTGTTGTACAGCCAGCGTGCTGTCCATCTCCTCAAAGGATTCATCCGGCCAGTTGTAGAAATCCTGCAGCGAGAGAGGGATGGACAAAGGGATAATGTTTATCATATTCAAGGTACTGTATGTATTCAATGGACAAAAGTGTCACGTCATCTAGCCATAGACAGCATTGTTTACGTTAGTTAACGTTTAACTGTTGACATGCTAGCTAACGTTAGCTAACTGTCAGCTATTTTGACATCACTAGCTAGCAAGCTAACTGTTCATGAACTGTAGTTTTCAGCACTGTAGTTAACTAGCTAAAATATTTAGCATCAGCCAACTATCAAGCCAAGTAATTACTTGTGTTGACCTTATACTTATAAAGTGCCCCAAATTTGCTAGCTATAATGAACAAAACTATAAATGCAACATGCAACAATTTCAAAAGATTTTACTGTGTTAAAGTTCATGTAAGGAAATCATTCAATTAAAAATAAATAAATTAGGCCATAATCTATGGATTTCACATGACCGGGCAGGGGTGCAGCCAGGCCCACCCACTGGGGAGCCAGGACGAGCCAATCACAATTCGTTTTCCCCCAAAAAAGGGCTTCATTACAGACAGAAATACTCCTCAGTACCCTCCCCACCCCTCCTCAGGTGATCCCACAGGTGAAGAAGCCCAGATATGGAGGTCCTGGGCTAGTGTGGTTACAAGTGGTCTGTGATTGTGAGGCCAGTTGGACGTACTGCCAAATTCTCTAAAATGACACTGGAGGCGGCTTATGGTAGAGAAATTAACATTAAATTATCTGGCAACAGCTCTCACCTCCGGTGGACATTCCCTCAGTCAGCATGTCAACTGCTGCATACCAATAAAAACTCAAAACATGAGTCATCTGTGGCATTGAGTTGTGTGAGAAAACTGTATATTTTTTCGATGAAAACTAGCAGTATTTCAACCTTCTCGATGTATCAGTGGATAAATGTACAATTTGGAGTACAGTGGCATATCCCATCCCTGCATTGGTCCTAATTAAAAATGATTATTGCAATAATAACAGGGACATTCCTGTGAATACAATAACAAAATAAAAACACCAGCCAGTGAACTCAAACAGCAGAAACTCCCCAGTCTTGTCTGACAAATGACATACAAAATGAATACCCTTGTCAAATCAAAGGCCTTTGAAAATTGATTTCCTATTAATTAACTCTATTATTCTAAATCAACCTGCATTGAGGTACGTTTTCCCATCCATACCTTTGACCAGCTCCACGGTGTTAATACAGCCATGATTGCGTTCCTACCCCAGTGCAGCTCAGTGGGAAACAAGCGTAACGGGAGGGTCGGTATCTTCTGGCAACTAAGTTAGCTAGCATCAGTTAGCTAGCTAGTAACTAGTAACTATCAAAAGTGGTTCAAGTATTCATATTGGCATTTTTGTAAGTCTAGTTGGCCAACTATCTCGCTAGACAAGTCTCGTCTGTGCAACATTTTTAGCAAGCAGAGTTAGCAAGCTAGTTATCATCTTGCAGCCCCGACCCTTCCTGTGTTTTCCGGAACACATCGTACAGTGAAACGACTCAAAAAACCATCACCGAAATTAAATCCACGGTTGAGGCAAGAGCCACTACGATCACCGATGGCCTCTTTACCTAATTCAACCGTACTCCGATGTGTAGAAACATACCTTCGCCTTGGTTCCAGGCCTATTCCTCCTCAGAACTGCAGTACCCTCCGCCATGACCATCTCGACAGAATGCCCGGATGCAAATGATGCACGGACTTGTGGGACGGAAAGTAAGAACAGGGACTGGGAGTTGGGGCTACCAGACGGTGGTTACTCTGGGAGTTGGGGCTACCAGACGGTGCTTACTCTGGGAGTTGGGGCTACCAGACGGTGGTTACTCTGGGAGTTGGGGCTACCAGACGGTGCTTACTCTGGGAGTTGGGGCTACCAGACGGTGCTTACTCTGGGAGTTGGGGCTACCAGACGGTGGTTACTCTGGGAGTTGGGGCTACCAGACGGTGCTTACTCTGGGAGTTGGGGCTACCAGACGGTGGTTACTCTGGGAGTTGGGGCTACCAGACGGTGGTTACTCTGGGAGTTGGGGCTACCAGACGGTGGTTACTCTGGGAGTTGGGGCTACCAGACGGTGCTTACTCTGGGAGTTGGGGCTACCAGACTGTGGTTACTCTGGGAGTTGGGGCTACCAGACGGTGGTTACTCTGGGAGTTGGGGCTACCAGACGGTGCTTACTCTGGGAGTTGGGGCTACCAGACGGTGGTTACTCTGGGAGTTGGGGCTACCAGACGGTGGTTACTCTGGGAGTTGGGGCTACCAGACGGTGGTTACTCTGGGAGTTGGGGCTACCAGACGGTGCTTACTCTGGGAGTTGGGGCTACCAGACGGTGCTTACTCTGGGAGTTGGGGCTACCAGACGGTGCTTACTCTGGGAGTTGGGGCTACCAGACGGTGCTTACTCTGGGAGTTGGGGCTACCAGACGGTGCTTACTCTGGGAGTTGGGGCTACCAGACGGTGCTTACTCTGGGAGTTGGGGCTACCAGACGGTGCTTACTCTGGGAGTTGGGGCTACCAGACGGTGGTTACTCTGGGAGTTGGGGCTACCAGACGGTGGTTACTCTGGGAGTTGGGGCTACCAGACGGTGGTTACTCTGGGAGTTGGGGCTACCAGACGGTGGTTACTCTGGGAGTTGGGGCTACCAGACGGTGGTTACTCTGGGAGTTGGGGCTACCAGACGGTGGTTACTCTGGGAGTTGGGGCTACCAGACGGTGGTTACTCTGGGAGTTGGGGCAACCAGGCGGTGGTTACTCTGGGAGTTGGGGCAACCAGGCGGTGGTTACTCTGGGAGTTGGGGCAACCAGGCGGTGGTTACTCTGGGAGTTGGGGCAACCAGACGGTGCTTACTCTGGGAGTTGGGGCTACCAGGCGGTGGTTACTCTGGGAGTTGGGGCTACCAGACGGTGCTTACTCTGGGAGTTGGGGCTACCACGCGGTGGTTACTCTGGGAGTTGGGGCTACCACGCGGTGGTTACTCTGGGAGTTGGGGCTACCAGACGGTGCTTACTCTGGGAGTTGGGGCTACCAGGCGGTGGTTACTCTGGGAGTTGGGGCTACCAGACGGTGCTTACTCTGGGAGTTGGGGCTACCAGACGGTGCTTACTCTGGGAGTTGGGGCTACCAGACGGTGCTTACTCTGGGAGTTGGGGCTACCAGACGGTGCTTACTCTGGGAGTTGGGGCTACCAGACGGTGCTTACTCTGGGAGTTGGGGCTACCAGACGGTGCTTACTCTGGGAGTTGGGGCTACCAGACGGTGCTTACTCTGGGAGTTGGGGCTACCAGACGGTGCTTACTCTGGGAGTTGGGGCTACCAGACGGTGCTTACTCTGGGAGTTGGGGCTACCAGACGGTGCTTACTCTGGGAGTTGGGGCTACCAGACGGTGCTTACTCTGGGAGTTGGGGCTACCAGACGGTGCTTACTCTGGGAGTTGGGGCTACCAGACGGTGCTTACTCTGGGAGTTGGGGCTACCAGACGGTGCTTACTCTGGGAGTTGGGGCTACCAGACGGTGCTTACTCTGGGAGTTGGGGCTACCAGACGGTGCTTACTCTGGGAGTTGGGGCTACCAGACGGTGCTTACTCTGGGAGTTGGGGCTACCAGACGGTGCTTACTCTGGGAGTTGGGGCTACCAGACGGTGCTTACTCTGGGAGTTGGGGCTACCAGACGGTGCTTACTCTGGGAGTTGGGGCTACCAGACGGTGCTTACTCTGGGAGTTGGGGCTACCAGACGGTGCTTACTCTGGGAGTTGGGGCTACCAGACGGTGCTTACTCTGGGAGTTGGGGCTACCAGACGGTGCTTACTCTGGGAGTTGGGGCTACCAGACGGTGGTTATTCGTCCAGAGATATCAGACACTGCATATTTGCTTGCTTACATACACATGGAAGGACCTTCCTTTTACCAAAACCAGTTCCTTCAACACAATGTTATGCAGATGGGTTTTCGTGGAAAGTTCACATGTATAGTCAACGTGTCTTATTCAGAGGTTTGCAAATGGGGGCCAGTGGGACTCACTCCTCAGTCTCACTCAACAGTCCCCACTTGCACATAAAAAAATAAAAATAAATCCTCTTTTCATATATCTGCTCAGGAGAGGAAAGTGCGGCAACACATCCAGATTCAATAGTTTACTTTATTATTGTAACAAAACATGATCAGAATTATTTACAATTGAATACCATAGAAAAAAACTAAGACATGAATGCGAAAATGATTTCTTCTCCAACAGGATGGATGGGGGTTACATGGATGTTTTACAGTGAAACAGATTTCACTCTACATATTTGCCAAGGATGTCAGCATCACGGAACAGGAAGTATTCCTGAAAGACAAATTAAGATATACATTAATAGACAATCAATACACAAACTAATGAATATGGTGGTTGGACAATTTTTGAATAATCACTTATTAATCATACATCTAATAATACAGTTGAAAACAGTTCTAGACTTGCCTTGTCTTCCAGGTTGACTTTAGTTCCTCCATACTCTGGCAGAAGGACCTTCTCGCCAACTTTGACACTCAAGGGTGTCAGGTTCCCTTTCTGAATGAGATCAGTATACAAGTCAGTAAGACAACACAGCTGCATGCTCTCACATATCAAAAGATTGATGCGTTATATAGCAATGTGGTCCTTGAAGTTAAACACTTCTAATCTCTGGGCATTGTGAAATCTGATAAGCCAGTTAGACAACTCAGATTGTAAACCACAGTTGTAGACAGACTCCAGTTAGTTACACAACTCATACATAAGCTACCGTTTAGCCAATGAGAGTGAGACAGGAGAAGTAAATTACCTTGTTTGTGGAGCCTGGTCCCACTGCCACCACTGTGGCCTGCAGAACCTTGCCTTGGGCCTTCTCTGGCAACATGATGCCCCCCTTCGACATGGTCTCTGCAGCCAGACGCTCCACCAGCACCCGGTCAAACATGGGAAGGAATTTCCTGAAAGCCTAAAAGATGTAGGGGCAGTTTTTTTTATTTACGACAGAGAAAATGTACAGCAAAACGTTGCAACTGATTTAATCTACACAGCTCATCTTGAGAAGTGTTGGACTCTCCTACAGTGAGTGCTTGACATCCCAGTTGTTATACCCTCAAACTGCCACTAGGTGGAGTCCGATCCATTGTGTGAACTGACGCTTGAGTAATTACTCACATTAGGAACAATAAAAAGTGAGGAGAGAACATTTCTGGTCCACACATTCATTTTTGTCTTCATTTTTGCATGGCCATTTAATAATTTGTCAGGTGAAAATGTATCTGAACTCACGTCACGACCGGACATAACAGCAGGCAACTTTGTAGCTTTACATTAGATATTTGCAATATTAATGTTTTTTTCCCCACCGTGGTACGCACATTTAAGGCTACTTAGAGCTTTTTAAGCTGAACGGAGCCAAAATGAGCCGGCTCACTGAACACTCAATAAAGAAACTAGTCACTAAATGTATACATAAAACTACTACAGGTTAGTGGTACTCTCCACAAAAGAGTTGAAGGAGTGAGTGGAGCTGAAGATATGATGGTGGATGACCCGCATCCTGTGGAGATTCCGTGTCGTTTAACAGTTAAGGGAAACTGATATGTTGATCGTGAAGGTGGGTTTTGTGGCGTTTATTGCGCATGTGATTAATTGTACTGCCCAAACGAACAAGAAGTCCAAGAAACTGGCCATAAGGTTCTTGGGTCTCCAGGGCTTCACGGCCGAAACATAGCAAGGAATACTGTCCCAAGATGCTCTTCCTTCTCAGGCCCCAGAGCCTGAAGGGGCCGGAGTTGACGTTTGAATCTGACTAAAGGAGTACATTGATCTGTTTTTGTGTCTTTTAATTATTTGGGAACAATAGGAGTATACTACCCTGTACAGTGGGTGGCAGCATACACCTCTTCTTTTTTGCGCCCCCCATAAAAATAATTAGTGGTACCCTCCTGTACTTCTAACTAGCAGTGTCCATGCAATTTGCAAGTAGAGCCTGCCAAAGGCAACAAAGACAGCGTTAGTATTCACTATTGAAAAGGCGTAAAGCAGCGTTTCCCAAACTTGGTCCTCGGGACCCCAAGGGGTGCACATTTTGGGTTTGTTAAATAACACATACAAACAAATAACAATTAATTAAGGTTTGTTCTACAGTGACTGAGGTCTCAGATCCCATTCTAACATCTTTATAATACTGTGCAATATTCCCAAGCAGTGGCATAATCTATGACTCATTTTAGGATACTAGTTACTGGTGATGTTTAAGTGAACGTAGCATAGCATGAAATATTACAAGCGTGACGAAATTAATTTGCAAATAAAAGGCTGTGACGCAGTTGCACATGGGGTCACGTCGTCTGCGTTACCCGGAACTGGTTGAAAGTCGGTAATTCCTTTTTCGTTGTGCAAGGACAGACAATGAAATAAAAACGAGAATAGCATAGAATAGGTCAAATAAAATAACACCCTTGTGCACATAGTATGCGCCATTAATTTAGATGGCAACAGCAAATGGTTCTACTCATCACTTTATTCGTAATTCATAGTTCACTAGTACCCATCAACCACTGTGAAACTCGTGCTGTCAATTCCCTCCATATATAGCCAACGATTTTGAGATTGGTGGTGCAAAATAGAAAGTAATCTCGAGTTAGGTAATATGGCTATCGGACAATCAGAAGTGTGGGACAATGCATGGCAGATCGCTGTATGACACGCCTTTACACAGTAACGGTAACCAGCTAATCTGACGAAGTCCTCCTGTATTCTCGGTCATGGCTGACCTTGCCTGCCAGAAATCAAAGCATGTGTTAGCTAGTTTAGCTAGCATTACTACAACACATTATGAAACTCGGAATGCTAGCTAACTCTGCTGGTGACAAACAGGACATTTGGCATCCTAAACTGTATTCTAGCTATGTGTTTGATAAAGAATATCTTACCATTTTGATGTGAGAGACCTTGTGATGTTGAGCACCGACTTCTTTGAGCGTGGATTTGACACACTGAACGAGAAACTCCACGTGAGGAAATATTGAAAGCGGGTCCGCGCATGCGTGTCTTCAAACGTCCTTTACTCTTTCTGGACAGTTCCAGTTCCAGAATATTCCATAACCCCTACAGAATGCAAAAGGCACGTGTACATATAAAATCAGCACAAATCCGGCAGAAGGAACTCACCAGAACAGTTGTGATGAAATTATAACTAATGTTTAATGTGTTCTCGTGTGATTGTAATTTGCAGCGATGTTGCACAACGTGTCAACTTTGAACTCCCTTTGTTCTCCAATGGCGCATGAGGAAAATGCTGGAACCTGGGGCCCCGGAACGAGCATATCAGTGAAAAGTGTAGTTTTATTGACAAGTTAAACGCACAAAATAAAAATACTTTTCCTGAAGCAAAGTGCGTAAATAGCACAATCATTTGACCCATTATTGTTTTGATGTAAAACAGTCGTTCAATTTCAACAAACGTATGTATTTTTCCCTATGCATGTTTAGGGGCGGACCGGTAGCCTGCCCGGATCTAAAAGGCCATGTGCATTGCTGCCTGTCTCTGAAGCTCGATTGCACAAGCGCTGCCCCTTCTTTTCCACATTCTACCACCCTGTCGCCTTCAGACGAGCAAACCGTGTCATCCTCAAACAACAAGTAAGTGCTATTATGCCTTCATAACATTTTATAGAGCTTGATGCGCATCAATCTAAAACGCATATTGTCTATTTAACTTTCTCAAACGTCATGCTTTTGCTAACGTCGTTAGCTGGAACATTTTCGAGCCTGTCAAGGACATTCAAATAAGTAGCTGTCTGTGCTAACGTTAGCTAATAGGGATTAGGATTGTAATTTGCATCCGCATTCCCATAATTAGACACTGGTAATTTTCTTAATTTAACTTGGCTGTCTTTCTCCAATACTTTTCCATTAGTCGTATCTATTTGGTAGTAAGTTAATTGGTATTTTGATGGTAGTTGCATAATTGTTTTCACGTTCATGTTGATTGTCATGTGCTCTGATCTTGATTCAATAATGACGAAGCCCGATTGGTAACATTTACTCATGGCATTCTGTATCTACAAGAGATTTGATCGCCGTCAATTTATTCCAAAAGATCGCTACAATTATCTGGGGAAAAAAATGATTTCACTCCATCTGCATTTCTCAGATATTGAGTTGTGTAAAGCCAAAATTACACCATGCCCAAAGCGTGCGCAAATTCATTTTACCATTTTAACTAGATCACTTGCTGTTGCCAGCTAATTTATCATCTTTAGCAACCTAGTTTGCTGCTGTTAACTAATTAGTCCGGATATAGTAACATTGGGTTGTTATTTTACCTGAAACGCACAAGGTCCTCTACTCTAACAATTAATCCACTGATAAAACGGTCAACCGAATAGTTTCTAGTCATCTCTCAGGGCTTCTTTTTCTTTGGGACTTTATATGGCGATTGGCAACTAACTTTCATAATGTGCATTACCACAGCCGACCAGTTCATCTTTCAATCACCCACGTGGGTATATGCTCCTAAAAGCCAATGTGGAGATGAGTTATAGGCGTCACAAATGGAACCAACTTCTATTTTAGCGCCTGGCAATGCAAATGCTTGTTGGCGCAGTCTAGCAGTTTGGGTGCAGTAATTGAATAACATGTATGTGTGTTAGAGGCGTGAGCAATCCAGTCTTGTCCAAACTCAATCTGGAGTAGCTGGTATAGGCAATATAAATGGTTGCATTTTCAGTTCACAAATAATGCTTTCCTTTGTCTTTGGGCATCTTTACTACATTTTAAATTAATTCAGTAGGTTGTTAATTCATTTGGGGAAGGCATTCAACGTTACTGTGCACAGCCATAGCGATTTTGACCTTATGCCAATATGACCTGAACACACGTGGGGAAAATCAGGAAACGAGCGGTTCGAGACATTTCTCAGTCACGATTTAGCAAATCTCAACAAACTCTCCATCAGATAAAACATTAATTTGTAATCCGAGAGAAACAACCAAGTGCAATTGCCTTCATATGCTGGACATGGAATTTGGCTGCTACTTGAGAATTAAGTGAATGCTATGTCCGTAGCGATCCTATTATATGAACTAAATCAAATTCCTAATTCTATGGCTGTCTCGTCATCAGCCCTTGGTTTGGGTTATGTGGAATATGAAATTCTGCAAAATCGTGCACATGTAGACTAACTCTTATGATAGCCTACTGTGACAGTTTGATTCCCTCCCCTTGAGACAATGACCTTCTTAATTTTAATATACACAAATGTGTATGTAATAGCTAAAAGTAGCAAACTACTTGTTTGGCCTGTAACACATGAACCTTCCAAATCATTCCCAAGACACCTTCTCCCCCAGGTTCAGATGTAACATATGAACAATGTCTGGAGGTGACAAAGGCAACCTGTACAGTACACCCTTTTGCAAGACATCGAACACACATTTGCATGTGTTTGCTCTGTGTTATGTAAATGGTTCTTTTTGGCCTTGAGATATTTCATCATAGGTATCACTTCATTCATTGATTCTTCCCTTACAACTCTTTCTGTACCAGGAGCAGCCACTAGGGTGTACAGGTTGCCTTTGTCACATCGATATGTGACATCTGGACCTGGGGGAGAAGGTATCTTGGGAATGATTTGGAAGGTTCATGTGTTACAGTTTGTTACTTTTAGCTATTACCAACACATTTGTGTATATATTAAAATTAAGAAGGTCCTGATAGCCAACAGCTGTTGACACAATGCATGCTTTTTGAGTGGACTATGACAGAGTAAATACAGTCGGCGCATTCGCTGATCTGTGAATTAATGATTAGAATTGGGAAGGTGCATTTTGTCCCCTAACTAATTAAACTTTCTTTCCCGTTCTCCCCTTCAGAGATGCTGCGTCTACCCACAGTGATGAGACAGGTGAGGCCAGTCAGCAGAGCCCTGGCCCCCCACCTCACCCGGGCCTACGCCAAGGACGTCAAGTTTGGAGCTGATGCTCGGGCCATGATGCTGAAGGGAGTGGATCTGCTGGCTGATGCTGTCGCCGTCACCATGGGACCCAAGGTAGGAGAGGAGGAGGGAGTTGCCATGACCACAGGTTTTGCTATTGTGGTGCCAAATAAAATGTACGATTTTAAACTCTCACCCCGGTTTTATGGAATGTTTACGTAAAACCAATCCACTAGTGTTCCACTTTTCATTTGAATCTCATTTCCACCCAACTAACCCTGTGCACCACAGTGTCTTGTTCCAGGTTTCTGGCAGGAACAAGTGTTTTGAGCTGTATCCTTTCTCCCTCCCTTCCTTCCTTTAGGGTCGCACGGTCATCATCGAGCAGAGCTGGGGCAGCCCCAAGGTGACCAAGGACGGCGTCACTGTAGCCAAGGCCATCGACCTGAAGTGCAAGTACCAGAACATTGGTGCCAAGCTGGTCCAGGACGTGGCCAACAACACAAACGAGGAAGCGGGAGATGGCACCACCACCGCCACCGTGCTAGCCAGAGCCATTGCCAAGGAAGGCTTTGACAGCATCAGTAAAGGCGCTAACCCTGTAGAGATCCGCCGTGGCGTCATGCTGGCTGTGGAGACCGTCATCAATGAGCTGAAGAGGATGTCCAAGCCAGTCACCACCCCTGAGGAGATTGCCCAGGTAACCAATTGTGTTAAGAATATTGATTGATCAAATAAGTCAATATTCTTATAAATTCTTATCTATTCAATTGATGCAAATAATTATTGATTTGAGACAAATGCAATGTCTATATGTATATTCACCATCAACAAGATAACCTTGTTGATGGTGAAATGTAACATTTTCAATGCTTTCTGTCTGCTAGGTGGCCACCATCTCTGCTAATGGAGACGTGGAGATTGGCACCATCATCTCCAACGCCATGAAGAAAGTGGGCCGCAAGGGAGTCATCACTGTCAAGGATGGCAAAACCCTGCATGATGAGCTGGAGATCATTGAGGGTCTGAAGTTCGACCGCGGCTATATCTCCCCTTACTTCATCAACACAGCCAAAGGTAAGGTCCCATGTCTGCCATGACCCATAAAGCCCATCTTCTGCTATTTTGGGGCTTTAAGATTAAAATAAACTCCAGCACACTGGTGATCTTGATGCTCTACAGATTTCATGGATTTCTATGATCTTGATGCTCCACATTTGGCCATTTTGGAACTTTTCCATGAACCCTCTCCCTCATCTCTGCCCCTCAGGCCAGAAGTGTGAGTTCCAGGATGCCTATGTGTTGCTGAGTGAGAAGAAAATCTCTACTGTCCAGAGCATCGTCCCTGCACTGGAATTGGCCAACCAGCACCGCAAACCTCTGGTCATTGTTGCCGAGGATGTGGACGGAGAGGCCCTCAGCACCCTTGTCCTCAACAGGTCAGTTCCCTGTCACTTTAGGACCCTGTGTCTCAGAGTAGCAGTTCTGATCTGGGATTAGTTTAGGCTTTTAGATCATAATTCTATGCACAGGGGGGGGGACATGATCTTAGATAGAGTCCAAATGAGATGCTTTGTGAATACAGGCCCTTGTACTCAACAGGTCAGTCTGTGACCTTTTATTTAACTAGTAAACACCCTCGATGTTAAGGACCTGTTCTTGCGTTCCCCTTCACATTAACACTTGACTGACTGCCTGGGCCAAAGGGACACAACCAGCTCACAGGCCCACAACAATTATATAAAACGCTTATCTATCTCACCATCAGCTCTAGGTATTTATTTATTTATTACTAAAGCAGTAGACCCTTTCACAATTCCTGCCCTCTTTATGGATGGAGGAATGTGTGTAGATGCAGAGAGTCGGTCAGTTTGGGTGTGTGTTGTTTGAACATTTACACAGGCAGTCCAATTCTGATCTTTTGCCACTAATTGCTCTATTGACCGATCAGATCTTTGGCCAATAATTGGGCAAAATATCAGTTGGACTGTTTGTGTAGACTTGGATGCTGGGGGGTGTTGGGCCGGGATCCCTTTTGTGATGGCAAATTCATTGCAGGTTAGCGTTTTTTGTAATGAATCTTGTTCTGGAGGCAGCTCTGCAGAGTGGTCACTAGCTGGCACAGCCAGTCATAAAATCTGAACCTTATTAACACTGCTAACCCTAATGCCTGACTTTAAATTAATTAAATTGTAGTTTTAATTCATTTTTACAATATAGCCAATTTTCACTTTGGGTAATACAATAAGTATTGTAAACTGTAATCGGTGGAGTTCTCTGGATACCAATATCCCTGTAAGCCTCCCAGTCCCATGTTGCTCAGGGTTAAGAAATTATATAGATTCACAATAGTTTCTTACACACTCTAAACGTATTCCACGGATCCCACTTTGAGCCTGCATTATATTAAACTCTACTATGTCTTTAGGTTGAAGGTGGGACTGCAGGTGGTGGCAGTCAAGGCCCCAGGCTTTGGAGACAACAGGAAGGCCCAGCTGCATGACATGGCCGTCGCCACCGGGGGCACTGTAAGATTACTTTTACAATACAACACCCCATGGTTACATACGTCTATAATTACAGTATGAACACTTCTACACCAACCAACCCATACTGGCATCAGTCCATTTTTTTTATTTGAGAAAACAAATTGTAAAGCAGGATAAGTTAGTGCTGTTCTGTCGTTCCCCATTCACACAGAAACATGTCTCCTACTATTCATGTCTGACTGCATCCTATGCCAGGCAGGGACGCTTGGTCTGACAATTTTGCACTGGCATAATTTGCTAATCAATAAATATAGTTTGTAGTCTTGCTTGTCCCATGGTTGAGGCTTTAACTTGGCCCTGTTCTAATATTTGAAAGCTGCACCCTCCATTAGGGCCAAGGTATACCTTTACTGACGTTCCTCCCTCTTCCTTCTCTTCCTCAGGTGTTTGGTGATGAGGCGGTGGGCATTGCCCTGGAGGACATCCAGGCCCATGACTTTGGTAAGGTTGGCGAGGTGTCCGTGACCAAGGACGACACCATGCTGCTGAAGGGGAAGGGAGAGACTGCGGCCATCGAGAAACGCCAGGCAGAGATCGTTGAGCAGCTGGAGAACACCACTAGCGACTACGAGAAGGAGAAGCTCAACGAGAGGCTAGCCAAGCTGTCTGACGGAGTGGCTGTGCTCAAGGTCAGTCACAGGACAGGGGACAGGGGTCAGCAGCTGCTTGGAGGGGGACATGCCATCAGAGAGGGATAGGTAGCAGTATGAGTTAACGTCCCTAAATTGTCCAGTTTTAGTCTAGGCATATGAAATTAGGAGATTCCTACTCTGATACAAGATTTTAATTTGTTAATGAGTCTCTTCTGTATCCGCCATGCGTGGCAGAGAAAGCGGAAGTGTCGCTGACTGTTCTGTTCTGTTCCAGGTAGGAGGAACAAGTGATGTGGAGGTGAACGAGAAGAAGGACCGTGTGACAGACGCCCTGAATGCCACCAGAGCTGCTGTGGAGGAGGGCATCGTGCCCGGGGGTGGCTGTGCCCTGCTGCGCTCCATCCCTGCACTGGATGCCCTCGTGCCAATTAACACTGACCAGAAGATTGGTAAGTAGAGTTCCTACTCAGGTTAAGATCCAGACATGCCAATAGGTTTTAATTTGGGCTGTAAAGTTGGACAGATGGGATTGGCGGGATATGTAAAGTCTTTATTTAAAACTTCTGGACGGATAACTATTGTAGCTTAACTTTGTGTATAACTTCCTCTGTCTCCATAGGAATTGACATCATCAGACGAGCCCTGCGTGTGCCAGCCATGACCATTGCGAAGAACGCTGGTGTGGAGGGCTCTCTGGTGGTGGAGAAGATCCTTCAGGCCGCGGGGGAGATTGGATACGATGCCATGGAGGGAGAGTACGTCAACATGGTAGAGAAGGGTATCATCGACCCCACCAAGGTACGGACGCTTAAGCTCGGCACTACACTGCCGTTTCACCCAGCACACCAAAAACAATATAGACAGGTTAATTTTTATAGTGATTTGAAATGTACAGCAGTAATGTTTGCAAAAGGTATTTGAATTCATACAAGATTGCATTGGATGCAAGTGCTCCTTGTGCAAATGGATTTGTTTTCAATAAACAGTTGGAGACTAAATATAGTTTGCATGTCAAATCTAAGCCAATCGTTTCTGTTTTGCCCCGTAGTTACAACGTGTCTACGTTTTTTATTTTTTCTACTCCCATTATGGTGTATGCTTTGATTAGACTAACGTGGCAGAAGTTGCCTGATGGTATCACAGGTTGTCTGCTGATTTTTGCTCCCTTTGACGGTGCATGTCTCTATTACAATAATGACTGAGTGTCTCCCCCTACAGGTGGTGAGGACTGCACTAATGGACGCTGCAGGGGTTGCTTCTCTGCTCTCCACTGCCGAGTGTGTGGTCACAGAGCTGCCCAAGGATGAGAAGGAGGGTGGCATGCCAGGGGGCATGGGTGGCATGGGTGGTATGGGAGGCATGGGCGGTGGCATGTTCTGAGGCTCACCTCAATGTGCTGTTTAGCCTTAATGGCAGTGTGGGGCTAAGGGGCAACTTGCCCCCCCAACCCCCAGACCTGCCCAAACAGACTGGCCATGAGTTTGTTGGAGCTGCAAATGGATGAACCCTACTACTTCTGCTGATTGTCTCCCCTCCACCCTCTCTGTAAAACCGGACCAGCCTTGCCCAGCCTTATTCCGTCCCTCTACCCACACCTGACTGAGGCTCTGACACCCCCCCCCCCCCCCCCCCCCCCTGCATTTACCTCAAACATGGCAGTCTCATCCTCAACATGCAAAATAGTCTTGAATATTCACTGTCAATTATGATAAATACAATGCTGTTATTGATGAGTAGTCATTGATATCAAATGGAAGTAATGAAGTCTGTGCACTACTGTAACCTGAAGTTCAAAAGATAAGGCTGACAGGAAATGGTCAAACACAGTATTGATGTTACACAATTTTGATTTATCGAGGGTGGTGGGGGGGAGGTGGGGGTTGCTGGAACAAGTCAGTCTATTTTTGCTATAACTGTTAATTTCAGTTGTCCTTAAAAAATATATATATATATATATTTTGTCCTGGTTCACCCACAATGTTGGGAGGAACCATAACCTTTTCAGTTGAGTTAATTAAAAAACAATTCTTGCTGAGCATGAGCTTATTTTTTGTTTGTTAGTCTGACCCGATTTTAATACTGAAATATTCTATAACTTCAGGAATGAAAGATGAATTCATATCAGAATTCAATACACTTTTTACTAAGAAACATGATCTTATGATTGGGTAAGAGTGCCTCGTTTACTAGTAATTGAGCACAGAGGTCGGCTAAATAATGTGCATTCAAATCAACTACATGTCTTTCTGGCAGAGGGAGGGGGCAGTCTGCAGATGTTGACGGGGTAGCTAGGCGTGTCAGACTAGTTGTAGCAATTTGGGCCCGTGAAGGTCTAAACCAAAAGTTTTCATCTTAAACCCATTGGTGTCCTCATGACCTGATTTGTACTTTACTGCTCATATTTAGCCTGCATTTTATTTTCTGTGTTCAATAGGAGCCACAAACTACCGTGCATGCAAGCAAGAAGTGTTCAACTGTAACTCTTTTTTTTTTTTTCCAGTAGGTAATTTCTTTGCAAACAACTGTGATCATTTGACATGTTTTATACAATGTAGACAGTGATTTTTTTTATTTAATAAAATCAAATGTTCTGAAGGAACAAGTGTATTGTGCTTCTTCGATGACCAAAGATACCTCTTCATAATAAGTATGATGCCAAAAATATACTCAACTAGAATTATGACATTTGAGGATCATGAATTGTATTGTCTACCGTGCTGTAACTGCATGAAGCAAACTCGTGCAGATACTGTGATGGAGCGAAGTCTTGCATCTCAGTTATCTCAATATCTGCATTGCTGCTCGTGGTAATGTCATTTCGCTGAATCAACAACGTTCCCAAAAGTATGTGGACACCCCTTCATATTAGTAGATTCAGATATTTCAGCCACACCATTGCTGACAGGTGTATAAAATCGAGCACACAGCCATGCAATCTCCAAAGGCAGTAGAATGGCCTTACTGAAGAGCTCAGTGACTTTCAACATGGCACCGTCATAGGATGCCACCTTTCCAACAAGTCAGTCAAAGCCATGCTAGAGCAGCCCTGGTCAACTAAGTGCTGTTATTGTGAAGTGGAAACGTCTAGGAGCAACAATGGCTCAGTCACGGAGTGGTAGGCCACACAAGCTCATAGAACGGGACCACCGAGTGCTGAAGCGCGTAGCAAGTAAAAATAGTATGTTCTCTGTTGCAACACTCACTACAGAGTTCCAAACTGCCTCTGGAAGCAACGTCAGCACAATAACTGTTGGGAGCTTCATAAAACGGGTTTCCATGGCCGAGCAGCCGCACACAAGCCTAAGATTACAGCTTGCCGCCATTGGACTGTGGAGCAGTGGAAACACGTTCTCTGGAGTGATGAACTTACGCTTCACCATTTGGCGGCTGCCAGGAGAACGCTACCTGCCCAAATACATAGTGCCAACTGTAAAGTTTGGTGGAGGAGGAATAATGGTCAGAGGCTGTTTTTCATGGTTCGGGCCCCTTAGTTCCAGTGAAGGGAAATCTTAATGCTACAGCATACAGACATTCTAGACAATTCTGTGCTTCCAACTTTGTGGCAACAGTTTGGGGAAGGCCCTTTCCTGTTTCAGCATGACAATGACCCTGTGCAGAAAGCGAGGTCCATACAGAAATGGGTTGTCGAGATCAGTGTGGAAGAACTTGACTGGCCTGAACAGAGCCCTGACCTCAACCACTTTTGGGATGAATTGGATCACTGACTACAAGCCAGACCTAATCGCCCAGGATCAGTGCCCAACCTCACTAATGTTTGTGGCTGAATGGAAGCAAGTCCCCACAGCAATGTTCTAACATCTAGCGGGAAGCCTTTCCAAAAGAGTTGAGGTTGTTATAGCAGCAAAGGAGGGACCCACTCCATGTAATCCTAGTGGGCAGAACAAACAAGGACCTGGGCAGAGCCAAGCATGAGCTAGTGAGAGCGTATTGGTGCATTCTAGCATGTATATTTTGCATATTTCCATTAGGGAACGCCCACTATTTAGAGTGCGCGTGTGCAATAACTCAATTCGCCCTTGCACTCCTAAACAACAAACTTTGGCAAAGGGTGAATTCTACAAAACGCAGTCCACTGTTCGTAACAGATTGTACTTTTTGAAACAAAAACGACAAATGTTTAGTCGATGAGAAAATTAGAATGTCAGGCAAAATCCATCTCGCGCTCTTCTCCCACTACCGGCCACTTCCTCTCGCCACCATATTCGGATGCTTCGCAATTACACATCTGGTTAATATCTGTCTCATTGTTGGTATAATTAATTGTCCTGTGTGTTAAAAAATATAAGTCACACCAGTCTATTTCAGGACAGTATTAGTATCTTAGCTCAAAGCAATGGCAGTTTGGCTCCAGTCAGGCAACTCAGAATACACCGGTCTTCAATGGTATTTTATTATAGGATGTCTGCCCTGGTCTTAGGACAATATCGTTTCATATTGTGCATGTGGTTCTGTATTTGTCCAGCAGGAGTCCTAAATCCCATAAAATGTATATTTTAGACCTCACATGACTGCATCTTTTGTTTAATGGTAAACAATTAAGTACATACATCAGTCAAAACCAACCAGATGTTGACTAACAAGACTGACAGTTACAAATCACCTTCCATAATGAATAACTTCACATTATTTGTAGATGTCAATCAATTTACCAACAATTCATCAGTTTTAATCCAATGGAGTGCCCATTAACTCAAACACAAAAAAACAAAACAAAAAACAGACTTGGCTCAAGTTACATTTTATATCAAAATAGTTTATAAACCATGCAGTCGATACATCTTCACCCATGACATGAAACACCTCCATTTGCACTATAAAATCAAATCCCCAAAACAAATCATAGTTCTGTTATGTAAGCAAGTTCCGTGTGCACTCCTCTCATCCGTGACCTTAAAACAATATGTACATGTGTTCTCACATTCACCGTAATAAATATCCTTATATGAGTAATGAACAATGTTAAATAAAATATAAAGATACCACTAAGACCAGGTCAAAAGGCCACTGGGTAAAAAGGTTCTAGGGTGTTAAGATGCCTCACTGTGATAGCAGATATTCTGACTGGCAGACAGAGGCTACATTCAAAACTGTATTCCCCATTCTATTCAGTGCACTACTTTGGAACAGATTTAGCTGCATTTAAAATCCAAATGCATTATGATATTGCAGACTTTAAAAACTGAACTCTGCTACAAAACATTGCTTCCATGGTGGTTAGTGCAAGGTGCTATATGGGGGGGCAGCTGAAATGCTCCCACCGATATTGTTGTAACACAGTGTGTGTAGGTAGGCCGGCAGGCATGGCAGTGTGTATACATCTGGGGTGTAATCATTAGCCCAAACAGTTGCAAAACAGAAAGGTTCTGCAACAGTTGGACAAATTCAGGTTGGTCCCTCCCAGTTTTGTTCAGTTCACAAAACATTTTGTCAGTGTTACATTCCTTTAGGAAACAATCTCCCCACACTTCCTTCACAAGGACAAACTATTTATTTGTCAAAAACATTACGCACACCCTGATCCACCATCTTGTCCACATGATGACCTAGCATTAGGTTTGTGTATGTTATGTGATAGGTTTGTTACAATAACATAATCTAGATAGCTTGAATGTGCCTTCACAACCTCTTGGCCTGATCAGGGCATGAGAACCCTACACCCTTTCCCCTGATCTCCCTACCATACACACAGCCTTTCACTATCAACAGACTTATTTGAGCCTCAGCAGAAGAGTTATCATAAAGAGGGTCATTATGAGCCCACCCCATGGGGACAGCACAAAGCTCTGGGGTGAGTCTACTCCTGATGGTTGCTTTGGGGAGAAGGGGAACATGGGGGCATAGGGGGAGGAGGAGTGATGCATGTTTGAGATGGGGTAGGGGACAGAGGGGATTATTTGGGGAAGAGGATAATGTTCAGCACAGAATCCAGCTGCAGGCAGCTGGGAATAAAATCATTGGTTGTTTTATGATAAGGCACTGCAGTGTTCAGGCACAAAACCTCTTCTCCCCTCCTCATGACATGGCTGTGTGTGTGTGTGTGTGTGTGTGTGTGTGTGTGTGTGTGTGTGTGAAGAGAAGAACAGTTGGGGCGCGCTACGTGTGGTGGACCTCGTGAAACATGAGCTCTTGGGGGATCATGGTCTGTGCTCCATACAGTTTACCGGCCCGCCTCTCAAACGCTGACACGTTCTGCTTCACCACCTCGTCAAAGAACACAGTGGCCAGCTGGGAGTGCAGCAGAGAGCGGAACTCAAAGGAGATCTGGAGAGAGAGTTCGGGTGAGAAAGTTACATGAGATGATACTGAAAATGGGCCATAAACGGACACAGACAGACAAACTGACAGTGTTGAGGTACTTACAGAGAAGTCGACGGTGCAGGTGCGAGGGTAGCCAGGGAGGCCAGGGCTGAAGCGCCACACATTCTCCAGATGGTTGAAGAGCTTACCGTCTGAACAGGCAGCCTGGGGGGTCAACACAGCCACAGTCAGACTGGGACACTGCTGATATTACCACAGTGGCTGCGTTCCAGGTCGTCTTTATTATAGACGTACTGAGAATCTCATAGGACTGCTATATAATATTTATGTGGTTCTGGAGATGTTGAAACACTTCTCCACACGTTGTGACATCGGAGCAACACAACCGCAATCAATGCAACGTGGAGAACACCCAGTATCCATCTACATCACAGCTGCTTTTCTTATACTAGTCAGGTACCATCACTGCAGATAACGTAGTGGTAAAGTAGCTACTACAGTGCCTTACCTTGACCAGGTGGGGGCACACTGTGGTGACCAGCGAGGTGTAGTTCTCCACTACTGGGGGGAAGCCAACGGTCAGCTTGGCCTTGCAGAACCCCGAGCGCCGGAACACCACGTCAGACTTCTTACACCAGGGAACGAAGTGAAGGTAGTTCTCAACCCCAGCTACCACTTCATACATCTCCAACATAGAGTACCTAACAGAGAGGAGGGCTGGGTCAGACTACCTGAGAGAGGAGGCAGCCTGGGTCAACATCTCATATCTCCTTCTCGAAGCACAGAAGATCGAAGGTTCCTCAAGAAGGTTTTAGATTCACCTCTGATTAAGACTGGAATTTCAAAACCCTTTTCAGTGCGTGACTGGAATGACAACACACAAATCATCTGCTGATTATTCCACAAGCTGTGACCAGTCAGAGATTGTCAAGGAGAATGAGAGGTTGACTGACATATTACCCAACAGTCTCTGTATCCATGTCTTAAATGGCCCGGGCACTAACTCAGCCAGTCAGACCATTGCTGTCCCAGCATTTCATAACTGCCTGGCAACTAGTTCGGGACACAGTGTCACTATTAATAGGGTAACATTTCCTAGTGATTATGACCTTCACTGGATACGCAATAGCGTCATTGGCAGGAGCACGACAGACGTACATAGAGAAACCAGAGTATCTATAAATTTCTAGGAGGCAAACTTGGATTCAAATACTATTTGAAATCATTTCTAATACTTTCTCTACTTCATTAAAACTTGCCTGTTGCAATGGAACGGAGAAAAAAAAAAAACTCCCAAAAGTGCAGACCATGACCACCTGGCACTCCAGGCAGGCTAAAGCAGACGTTCAAATTTGAAAGATATCAAATAGTATTTGAACCCAGGCACAGTGACTGACCCCATGATGCGTCTCTCAGAGTACTCCTTCCTCTTGTTGAAGGTGTCAGCCAGGTTGAAGAAGGAGCGGCTGGGTGCCATGACGACTCTGGGCCTTGGCATGATGCCCAGAAGGGGCGGCATCCGCGTCATTAGGAGCCCACATGAGGAGAGATATCTGTTCCAAAACAAGGAGCGAGAGGCGTGTGAGTCAAAGCAAAACATAAGGTCCTATCATTTACCCCACACACTAATCGTCAGTAGAGTCCCTACTTTAAGCTCCGCTGCTCCTGGGTGTCAGAGCCTGCAGGGTCCCTCTTTTAAAGTTTGATTGAAGCGGAATCAAAATGCCAATATTAATCTACGTGGCCAATGGTTCATCAGAGCCTCAAAAAGGTCTCCGATGTCATGTTTACACCATCAATCAAGAGTGAGCTCTATATTTCTTCAAAACAAAACTGCCGTACCAGACTTTGCAGCAACACAGGTTTGTCAGAGTATACACACACACGCAAAGTCACCCACTACATTGCATGGCAATACATGAGGAATTCTGCTCTGTTAAGCTAGAACATAATCTTGCAACCTACACATGCGGTTCCAACAACTGGCATTCCAGATGGGGTAGCTATGACAAGTCAAATTGGCAGCATGGCTTGTGCCACACCCCATTGTTTAATTAGAAAACTCTGTTCATTACAACATCATGTACCACTCTATTGCCCTTGGACTTTTCCAATACAACATTCCTGACATTAGAATGCATGCTGTGTGACTAGCCTAAGGAAAGGCTTGTCAGCTACAGAGGCTTGAAAACAGGGTCCTCCAGGTCTGTCACATTCTCAGTTCAGGGTCAGTGAGTGAGTGAGAATACCAAATTATGGTTGGTTAGCACACTTGCAACTGCCCCCAATGACACCCATAGCCTGCTTGCTCACTCCATACTAATACGGTTGAAACATCTTTGCCCGAGGGAATGTCAGAGCTGGTACGCAACCTATCAACGCAGAATTAGGACTATTCAAAACAGTGGTTTAATTTAAAAATAGGCAATATGCACAGACACCAATATATAGGTCTTTCTATAAACTACAATATCAGTGAGTATTTCTTATAGTGAACAACCGGAGCTGTTACAAAGTAATTCCCCCCCCAGATTAATACATTAAGACAAATGGGGAACATTGATACATTCAATATAAATTCATGAGTTGAATCACAACTTAAAACGTTTAAACCCTTTCTCATGCTTTGAGTCTTCACAGATTTGGCAACATCTTTTTTGATAATTACCTCCCCTTCATTGGCGTATCTCGTTATGTCATACAGCGCATTCGGAAAGTATTCAGGCCCCTTCACTTTTCCCCAAAACAATTCATTACAGCCTTATTCTAAAGTGGATTACATTTCATTTGTCATAAATTCACACACATTACCCCATAATGACCATAATAATTGTTGCATTTTCTCCCTGGTCTCTAAACGCCTTTTCTCCGAGAAACAAAACAGAAATAAAAACTTTACCAATGTCAATTAGATTTCAGCATTCATTGTATCGATTATAACCTTCTGGTGTGCTTGAATTTAGTCTTCTTGCACAACATGACAGAAGAGAAGCTGCATGTAACCAATTATAGAAAAGTTAAAATAAGAAACACATCTAATATTAGGTAACTGCACAGGTCCAACATTTATTTTCTGCCGTTTGACTGTAGCCTACAGCACGTTAGTCATTTAGCAGACACTCTTATCCAGTACTGATCCCCCGTGGGAATCGAACCCACAATCCTGGTGTTGCAAGTTCCATGCTCTACCAAATGAGTTACACGGGACAGCTATATAGTGGGTTGAGATCGGGTGCAGTCCTCAGATCTTCACAGTCAGGCATTTGCGGATGGGTTATTAGCAATTGCTGGCGGGTGCGTGAACAGACAGCTGGACGCATAGACACTTTTTGGTGTTGCGTAACAGATGTGTCTTTCCTGTTTGGAGGCTAGAAATGTTGCGAGTGGATGTACGTCCACTGGTAGCCTAGTAAAGGAGCCCTTTCAAGTGATTGACAATCAGATGAAAAAAATCCTGACTTTTTTTGTGGCATACACAACCAAAAGGTAATCACCTACATTTAAAAAGTTATGACAATCTTTACAACTTGGCAAACAGAGATCCTATTGAATTAATATAGCTTCTACAGTGCATTCAGAAAGTATTCAGACCCCTTGACTTTTTCCACATTGTTACGTTAGCCTTATTCTAAAATGGATTACTTTTTTCCCCCCTCAATATACCCCATGATGTATCATCCAAGGGCACAGCTGTGGAGAGGTAGAGGAGAATGGAGGCTAGCTTGGTAGAAAAAGGAGTAAACAGAACTGCCGTTATCACTTGTTTGTGTGCTATAACCTCACACACCCAATACAACTGGCCACAAGAAGAAAACAAGATAGCTTATGAAGCCCTGATCTGCCAGGGAGGAGTGGAACCAACCAAGAATCAGGAGTTTCTATATAAACCTCTTGCGTTTGTATTATTATTATGCTCCCTTGATAACAAGATTTTAATAAAGTATCAATTGTTTTTAGAATTAACAAAGTCTCTCATTGGTTTGAATTTCCACAACAATCCCTACGGTGAAGGATGGTGGTGGCAGCATCATGCTGTGTGGGATGTTTTAAAGCAGCAAGGACTGGGAGACTAGTCAGGATCAAGGGAAAGATTAACAGAGCAAAGTACAGAGAGATCCTTGATGAAAACCTGCTCCAGAGTGCGCAGGACCTCAGACCGGGTTGAAAGTTCACCTTCCAACAGGACGACGACCCTAAGCACACAGCCAAGACAACACAGGAGTGGCTTCGGGACAGGTCTCTGAATGGCCCAGCCAGAGCATGAACATCTCTGGAGAGATCTGAAAATAGCTGTGCAGCAACGCTCCCCATCAAACCTGAGAGCTTGAGAGGATCTGCAGAGAAGAATGGGAAAAACTCCCCAAATACAGGTGTGACAAGTTTGTAGGGTCATACCCAAGAAAACGAGGCTATAATTGCTGCTAAAGGTGCTTCAACAAAGTACTTAGTCAAGTGTCTGAATACTAATACAGATTTTTTTTGTTTTAATACATTAGCAAAGATTTCTGATAAACAATTGTTGCTTTGTCATTATGGGGCATTGTGTGTAGATTGATGAGGGGGAAAAAAAACATTGATCCATTTTAGAATAACACTAACTTAACAAAACGTGGAAAAAGTCAAGGGGTCTGAATACTTCCCGAATGCACCATGATATAGGCCTAAGGCCAAGACAATAAGACAGTGGCAGGATAAAGATTAAATTGCATGCTGCCCTTGCTAGTATTACTTTTCTTTATTAAGCCTTACATATCAGCCTCGAGGCCTTTGCTCTGACGAAGGACTGGAAGCCGATAAATAAAGAACAGTGATACTAGCAAGAGCAGTTTGATCTTCTCATTTTTATCAATGGAGGCCAAATGCTAGCTGGCTTCCCTTGCATTCAATGCTACGGGCAGCAACAATGTCATACTCTTTTTGACCAGACACTATCAGATAGATACCCTACACATACTGAGATAGAGGGGGTGCCGTTTCATTTGTGCAGATGCTTTCTCCAGTGAGAAATTTCCTTCAACTGGCTGAATGTATGAAAGAGAAAATAAAATAAGCATTTTTTCCTTACGTCAATTTCTCAGGGAAGCCTGGCATCCCTTGGCGTCTATAAATACACGCCACTGACTTTCACCCTTTGTCATCATGCGCTGTTTGAATGAACATTTCTAAAAGCTTTCCCCCAAAAACCTTCACTGCCAAGTTGGCCTACCTGGCAGAATGAGATCATGAAGATTTGTATCAATCATGTTTTACAAACTGCCATCCCTGTACATTGTAGCCTGCCCTACCATACAAAAAGCCAAGCATTTTGCTAGGCACGCAATTGAATTAAAGGCTAACTAAACACATTTTAGGGGGGCTGGTTGTATTTGATTAACGTTTTATGATTAAGTACAGATTTCCACAAACAAAAAACACCAGTACACAGGACTAACATAGGTATTAGATACATTGCGTCATATTCAAGTATTGACCTTGGGCGAATCGATGTAGTTAGAGATTAACTACGTTGGAGTTCATCAGAAACCTCCTTTACCAAGAAGTTGAGTTTAGTCAGCTAGTGAGAGCCTGGCAAAGAAAGAAAACCTGTGGCTCCTTTTAAGTCCCTGATAAATGTACAGAGACAGATTGCTCAACACAGGTAGCTGGAGTCATTGGAAAAAAAGTTGTCCAGACTTCTCTAATAACTTCAGTTACTTAGTTACAGTTTTCTAACTGGATGAATGCCTTTGACAGATGTCTTTGGCATGTTAACTATTTCAGCCAGGCAGCCATTGACTGATACAACTGAGGTAGTAGCACATCACAGTAGCCAATTGCCCTTCCAAAAGACAACATTACATAAATCATTACAACTTGTACAAACTGTATCAAACCTTCAATTCCTTCAATCACGGACACCGGTCGGTCACATTCAGGCGGGGAATAGACGTGGTGGTTCATTACAAATGTTAGTTATCTAGCCTAGCTAGGTGTCGTTTGTTATTTAAGCAAACTAGCAGGCCTAGCTAGCTGACAAAACAGTTAGCTAACTAAACATGTACCTTAAACTAACTAGTAATTATCTAGTTAACTAACAGGTTAGCAGTCTGCTAAGGTTATCCAATGAACGAGACAGAAAATGGTTTTACCGGCAGATTGACCGGTTTGGCACAAAGCAACAAATCAAACAAGCTAAATTAGTTAGCTAGAACGCATCGAGGAAAACCTAACGTTACTAGCTGTGGTAATGAAAGCTTAAACGTTAATGTTTTAATAATTTTACATTAAACTTGAACAACAGTTACCTCAAGTCATTCCTTGTAGGTGTTTCTCGGCTGGCTGTGACCGGCAATTGTTTAATACATTCAACCGCTCTCCTCAGTCCCCGGCTCCCTCTCGCCATATTCGCTGAGATAATCTCTTCTCTCCTTTCTTCTCAGCTGTAAGGCGTGAAAACTACCTCACAGAAATGCCCGCCTCTCTTGGGGGATGCGCCATCTGTAACTAGCACTATGATTGGACAATAGTTAATTGATAAAGAGTTTTCATTGGTCATGTTGTCTATCCGTCACACCATTAAAAACCGGTGACGTATATTTTTTGGGTTGAGGGGTGCGCGCGCAGAACTGTCACGAGATGTGGGATTGAGTTTCCTTGAAGTGTTCGATCTACAGTGCATAGTTGGCGCTGAAAGTTTAAATGCTAAGTGTGTGTTTAAGAGGTACTTTTGTTTAAATTACACAATGTAAACAGGGTGCGTGTCAAACTTGTCAATATACTGATATATTATCAACCCAGCCGCAATTTCGTTCCAAAGGTTCTTAAAATGCTAAGCCATGACTGAGTAGTGATATGTAGACAAAGACTATGACAGATGACTACTTTACAACTGAATGGCATAGAGCAACTTTAGCCCCAGGGTAGTTGGCATCAATATCTCAGCCTGACCTCTGTTTATTTTTTATACTTTTTCATACTGCCGCTCTATGTATCATGTATTGTGTATCTGTCCTTTGTGTATTTTCGTTCTGGCATTTTGCACCTGCCCAGTGTTTTTTCGTAGCTGTTTGAAGAATAAATGTTTTAAGAAAATCATTCATTCAGTTAGTCAGTCAGTGCTTTTTCAGGTCAGTTCGGTTATTTAAGTGATAATGCTTTCACATCATAATTTGCACATCCTTCATTCCTGTGTTAATGATGATAATTCTGTAATTTATTTCACCACTATAGTCTATTTATTGTCCTACCTCCTAACCTTACTGCATTTTTGCACTACATTTTGCACTCTGTATATAGATTTTCTATTGTGTTTTTGACTGTTTGTTTAATGTGTAACTCTGTGTTGTTTTTGTCGCACTGCTTTGCTTTGTCTTGGCCAGGTCGCAGTTGCAAATGAGAACTTGTTCTCAACTGACCTACCTGGTTAAATAAAGGTGAAATAAAAAAAATAAAAAATATATAGTCCCGACACAAATCTAGGGTTGCTACCCAAGCCGGCTGATCGTTTTTTCTATCAGTTCGGTTGACAGAGACGCGACCCAGTCGTTCATTCTTTTTGTTCTGTATCTATGGACGCGACCCAGTCGTTCAGTCTTTTTGTTCTGCATATATGGACTCGACTCAGTCGTTCAGTATTTTTGTTCTGTATCTATGGACCCGACCCAGTCGTTCAGTCTTTTTGTTCTGTATCTATGGACGCGACCCAGTCGTTCAGTATTTTTGTTCTGTATCTATGGACTCGACTCAGTCGTTCAGTATTTTTGTTCTGTATCTATGGACCCGACCCAGTCGTTCAGTCTTTTTGTTCTGTATCTATGGACGCGACCCAGTCGTTCAGTATTTTTGTTCTGTATCTATGGACTCGACTCAGTCGTTCAGTATTTTTGTTCTGTATCTATGGACGCGACCCAGTCGTTCAGTCTTTTTGTTCTGTATCTATGGACGCGACCCAGTCGTTCAGTCTTTTTGTTCTGCATATATGGACTCGACCCAGTCGTTCAGTCTTTTTGTTCTGCATATATGGACTCGACCCAGTCGTTCATTCTAAATGTTCCGTTCTTATCCCTTGCTTGCTATCTAGCCAACTACAGCTAACTTAGTCAGGTCGAAAAGTGCAGCCGGAATAACATCAAAGTAGCTGCATTTGAATTTTCTAGTGACATTTATTTGGATACATCCATAACAAAGAGCTAATGATTGACGATTTCGCCTGGCATAGAAAATGTGCTCTCTCCTCAGGACTGTTCAGAGGAGCTGGAGATCGAATTTGAATATTGAAACAATGTCACAAATGTCCGAGAGACAGACAGCAAGGTTTATACAAATCTCCACTGTTGAAAACTAAATGGTAGTCTAAAAGAAATGTGAGATAATGTCTAGATTATCTTTCAAATCAAATCAAATTTGATTTGTCATGTGCCCCGAATACAACAGGTGTTGACCTTACAGTGAAATGCTTACTTACAAGCCCTTAACCAACAATGCAGTTAAGTAAAATAAGTGTTAGGTAAACAATAGATAAGTAAAGAAATAAAAGCAGTAAAATAACAGTAAAAATAACAGCAGTGAGGCTTTATACAGGTGGTACCGGTACAGAGTCAATGTGTGGGGGCACCGGTTAGTCAGGATAATTGAGGTAATATGTACATGTAGGTATAGTTAAAGTGACACCGCCAGTTACTGATGTGGTTTACTCCTCAATGCCATCAGAAGAATCCCAGAACATATTCCAGTCTTTGCTAACAAAACAGGCCTGTAGCATAGCATCTGCGTCATCTGACCACTTCTTTATTGACTGAGTCACTGGTGCTTCCTGCTTTAGTTTTTGCTTGTAAGCAGCAATCAGGAGGATGGAATTATGGTCAGATTTGCCAAACGGAGAGCGAGGGAGAGCTTTGTATGTGTCTCTGTGTGTGGAGTAAAGGTGGTCTAGAGTTCTTTTTTCCTCTGGTTGCACATTTAACATGCTGGTAGAAGTTAGGTAGAACAGATTTAAGTTTCCCTGCATTAAAGTCCCCGGCCACTAGGAGTGCCACCTCTGGATGGGGGTTTTCCTGTTTGCTTATTGCCTAATACAGCTGACTGAGTGGAGATCAAGTTTATACATTGCCAGGCTGGGCTGATGAGACAGTGGATTGCGCAGTCAGATGGAACAGAGTAAATAGGCATTTTAATTTCATAGATTTAGCCAGTTGTAACTTGTGGAATAGACACCACCCATTACTGCTCATCACTTAACTAACCGTCATTCCACATTACTTTAATAAAATGTTTTATTTGATGACTGTTATTTCATTCCAAGTCATCTTCTCTCTATAGAGCTATAAGTCCATATTGTAGTAGTTCTTCAAAGCAAATAAGGCATACTTTTATGACTGCTGAATACCAACTACAAATCAATTAGATCATGCATTTTCAAAGGTCATGAAGCATCTGCTTTCTTTCACTCTCGATCGCGATCATACTCTTCTCTAGTGTCTGCTCCACACAGACAGGAACAGTTTAAGCGGCCACGCAATGGATTAGGGTCATTGTAGTTTATTACCATGTGTTCTGAACTAAACTGTAGCAATGTGGCCTGTTGGAAACTACAACTCCCTACTACATAACTAATAGGATGTTAAAGAGATAACTGTAAAAACGGCCAGCACGTCTCCTTTCCAAGACCAACTATCATTATTATTTTAATAGGCAAGTCAGTTAAGAACAAATTCTTATTTATCTACCTATAGAGTCAGCCCCTGGAAAAAAATAGGGTGAAGTGCTTATGTGTGCATATTTCTACATTGCTTTGTTTATGCATTCTTCACCATGCTGTGCTATAGCCTATGTTTGCCCCTTTCTTTACAGAACCACAATTAATATCAGAGATACTGGTGTGATATGTATGTGGATCTTCATTACACCCTTGAAATACTGCTTCCTCCTGTTCTGAATGGACACACTGTGGTGGTTTGCTACCTGCAGAAAATCCAGCGCCTACCTTTTCTTATGCCTTTTTACTAGTCCTTCTAATTCATAAACAACCTCTTTTTCGATAACTAAAACAAAGGACGTCACTGAGATTATTAAGGAACTCAAGGTATATTCAGCCAACAAAAGGACCTATTCTAAGGAACATATTAACAGTCTAATTGGCAATAAATACAGGCTAGGAAGTTTTCATTATACAATCACCAAAAACATGAAAAGGCACTTCCTCAGGTATAGGAATTATCAAAACAGGTTGTTGTATGGAAGCTTTAGCATATTTACTTCAGACAAAGTTGCATTAATTCAAAATCACACACATAATTGACACTAACGGACAGCAAATGAGACCTGAATGCAGTTTAGAGTTCTGATCAGATTCGATCCCGGTCCGACCCAAGCCCGGTGAGCTGAAGCCCGAGCCCAGGCCTGGTCCTACATCACAGAAATTAAATGAGCCTGAAAACAAAGACAGCTATTCCACATTGATTTAAACTGGTGTTGCGAACACGGAAGCGGGCGGCAACAGAGTGAGGAGATGAGGAAGGAGATGAGGAAACAGCCATTGGGCCAGTGGCGGCCCGTCATTCAGGGCAGGTGGGGCAGAGCCTGTTATTTTTGCATTAATACGTGTCACATATCAGTTTGCAAACAATTTAAAAAATGATACATTTGAGTTAATAAAGCCACATACAAACATGGTTTCTTTTTGGCTTTCTTGAGAAGGCAGCTCCAAAATGCAGGTGTTTCAGCCTAGCGAAGTGCTTTCTGTGGTGGTGGGGCAGCCAGCGGTAAATACAGAGCGTAGGGGATGGTAATGTTCTCTAGTTGCACGGTGATTGTCTTAGTGTTCTGTCACTCATGGGGACACTACGTCACTGCAAAATCTACGGGGAGAGATACAAAATTCAAGCCCCTTTTGTACTGCCATAGAGTTACATTAGAAGTGCCCATCCAAGAAGGCTCAAGGTCATTGGCCACAGATAAAATGTCAAATCACGTTATATCTACTGTAGCTTTGATTGGACGGATCATGTCATACTTTCAAAATTTTACCTAGCAGTCATCATGAATCAAGTCGACAATCTACTGGTAAATCCTTTTAAATCCTTGACATATGAAGATAAATTATGTATAAAACGTTCTGGTGCTCATCGGCCATAAACACGACACAAGTAGGATATCGCAAATTCAACAATAAGTGGTTTGAAAGGAATCAGTGGCTAACTGCAAGCGTTGCAAAGCAACCACTAGCCTGCTATTCAGTGGAGTGTGTGTGGTCCAAGTCTGGATTTAAGGGTCTCTTTTCCAAGCTTAAAAGGATAAATATTAAACATTGGCCATGTTGTCACTCCAGCATGACTTCTGCCCACGTTCAAAACAACTGGAAACTTGGAACTGGGAAATCTCAGGCCTCGGTGAGTTCAAGATAACTGGGAACTCCGACTGGGAAAATAAGTTTTGAACGGTCAAACTCTGAATTCCAAGTCAGGAACTCAGGCCTCTTTCTAGGGTACTGACGTCATGATTCAACCTTTTTTTCAAAGTTCTCAGTTGTCTTGAAAGAACCATAAATCCAGAGAATGCCAGACTTTGATGACAATGTTTGACGACAAAATTTGCCCACGAAGGACCGCCACACCACCTTCCTTTTCAAGTGGGTACAGTACAAGAAGATGAGGCCAAAAATGTCTTGGAGGCTGCTGCATAAATTATGAAATATGCCAGGGAGATATGTATTGTGTAGCTAAGAAAGTAATACTAAGAGTATGTTGTGTAGTAAGCTGTTGGTGGTGCACACATAGCCTATAGCCTGTTTTAGAGAAATGTCATTATCGAATACGGTTCTGACTTTTTGTACAGGGAGAATACTGTAAGAAGTAGGATAAATAAAGGTGGCATATCAGCAGAAAATGTAAGCTCTTACATTTCTCTAAAACAGGCTAGAGGCTACATGGGCACCACCAACAGCTAACAGCTTACTACACGACATACACTTAGTATTACTTTCTTAGCTCCACTTAAAAGGGTGTTGGGCCACCACAAGCTGCCAGAACAGCTTCAATGCGGCTTGGGTGTCAGGGGAAATGTATGGAGTAAAAGGTACATTATTTACTTTATGAATTTTGTGGAGAAAAAAAATGTAGGCCGTCATTGTAAATAAGAATTTGTTCTTAAATGACTTGCCTAGTTAAATAAAGGTTAAATCAAATATATTCTTGCTGAGCGGATATGAATTAATTCGGACTTCCGGTTTCAGTCTTGCCGAACCACCAAAATGGCGAAAATCGCCAAAACACACGAAGGTAAGACTATTTATTTACAAAATGTTGGAAATTGGTATTATAATGATTTTATTTTATTTACGTCGGGTTCCTAATAAAAATAGGATCAAGATGCATCCATTGTTTAGAAGCTAGCTACACGTTTTAGCTCTATTTTCATTCGTGACAACCTAAACGCAACGAGGACGGATAATGGCGCCCCCCTAACTACTAAGCTTGCTAGACAATGCAGACTTTCTACAACCATGGCTGCCTTTATCAGTATCCTATTCAATTATACTATTTGTGTAGATGTTGTTAAGAAATTTACTACGTTATCGATATGGCTAGATTTATTTAACAACGTCAGTGTTGTTGTAAAAACTAAGATGGCGTTGGAAGTATGGCATGTCGGACGGACACCGCGCTGCTAACGTTAGTATCGTAACGTTATGCACACTTCATGTTAGACGTGTTTCAGATTAAACATATCATGCGTTCATTTTGTAGTTAACTAGCTATGATAGCCAACATTATTTAGATCGGATCGTATAATCTTTGTCAAGCCAACACGGTCTGATTCCGCTGAAATAGAAACTAATTTAGTAGGCCTTAAACTCAACGTTTCCCAAACTCGGTCCTGGGGAACGCAAGGGCTGCACGTTAATGTTTCAGCCATAAAACTACACAACTGATTCACATAATCAACCATTCGCCAAGCTTTGATTATTTGAATCGACTGTGTAGTCCTCGCTAGGACAAAAACGTGCCCCCCCTTGGGGTCCCCAGCACAGAGTTTGGGAAACGCTGCCCTAGTTACGTTGTCAACACTGCGATCGATTTGAACAGATTATGACTAATTTAGGCTGGACAATAGAACGAGTCAACATTCACCAAATGCTGATAGAACGTCAATGGAACGTCGGCTAAACTGGAACTAGCGCGAGCCCTTAGCAAATGAATTGAATCGAATCGAACGTTCGCAGTCTATTTTGACTAGAATTATGCTTAGAATTCAATTTAGCCAAAATGGCACACTATTTCTTAAAAATAATATTTATCCCTTTTCATATTACCACTACAATCTGTTGTTAGGACGAGAAAAAAAAAAAACACTTGTAGAAAGTAAACATCCCCACCTCGATGGTGTCAACTGTGCTTATGTCTGCATAACTACGAAGTAGGAAAGAAATTGCAACTATGGACAATTTTTGGTCTAGCGATCGATGACAGTGAGATACACTGCCCAGTCTTACATAATTAGAAAGAGGAGATTCCCATGACTTTTCCTACATATACACATTGCGAGATGTTTGGCAAAATAGACAGACATACCTATATTTCCCCTATAGGAAACAATGGGACGACCTCAAGAGTTCCATGAGTAGTTTTTCTGTTATTGTTCAGGTTTTAACTACTAGCGTGGGCAGGTCTCATAGCCAACAATGGCGAAGCAGGCATTGTGACGTAGACCAATGGGCAGGGAATATAACTTTCGGAAGGCGAGTTGGTGCCACGGTGCTCAATAGAACTAATAGTAGCTGGCAGGGTGAAAAATGCCCTAAAATAAGGCCTGTTTTTTCGTGATTACCATGAAAGTCACTGACTGGTGTTATCCCCCCCCCCCCCAGACATCGAGGCCCAGATCCTGGAGATCCAGGGCATGAAGGCTGCCCTGGTGGAGGAGGGAGCAGATCAGGGTGTGGGCCTGGACTCAACTGGATACTACGACCAGGAGATCTATGGTGGCAGTGACAGCCGCTTTGCTGGATATGTCACCTCTATTGCTGCCAATGAACAGGAGGATGTAAGTGTTGCATGTCAAATCCAGTGATGTATGTGTATGCATGCTTGTTTGTTTTCTTTTAACTTAGAAAACTGTCAAATAAAGTGTTGCATGTCGTCTGCAACACTGACATCCTCCTTCTCTTCCTAGGGGTCAGGCGTCAGCTATTCCAGTGTCATATTTTTAATGCTGTTGACCACTCCAGAATGTCTTGTCTGCGAGCTGGGAGAGTCTGCCTTAAGTGGCTAGGCTTGACCAGACTCTTGTCTCTCTCATTTTCAGGATGACGAGGAGGACTCTTCGACAAGTCTACTTGGACAGAAGAAACCGGGGTATCATGCTCCTGTGGCTATACTCAATGCAATACCACAGTCAGATGAACAGGTTAGCCACAGTAACACAATCTCCCTCTCCAGCTTTTGCAATAAGTGTAGAATTCTACTTTTGAGTTCAAACCTGACAGGGAACCTTCTACTGAACTGTATTGCAAAAGTTTTAGAATTTCATAATTAAATTTTTATAGTGGATAGTTCTCACATTAAATCTCTGTTTGCCACGATGACATGTATTGTAACATGCTGTGGTATCTCTCCTCTCAGTACGATCCGTTCGCAGAGCACAGGCCCGCGAAGATTGCAGAGCGTGAGGACGAGTACAAGGCCAGAAGACGACAGATGATCATCTCTCCGGAGCGACTCGACCCATTTGCAGACGGTAAATTTCACCCCTCCATCCTCCCTCCATAGTGTCCTCCCCTGTTCATGTTATACCCTCTCTCCCTGATCCCATGGCTGCCTTTCAAGGGTTTCAACCCACCTATTGTTGCTTAGCCCTTCGAGCACTGTGCAACGGCTTGCTCCCCAGACTAAGACCTTCCCTTGGTAATCTTTCCTGGCCCAAGGGCAGTTGGTTCTCTTGTCACTGCGCCATTTATCACTCATAATTTTCCTTCAAAATCTCTGCTTTTGAGACAAACGGTCTGCAGGGCAGATACAAGGATTTTTTTAAAATGAGAAAGACAATAATTGTAAACAAGATTAAGTAATATATAATGAATGTCTGCCAGTGAGGGGTTCCATTTTGTTTTAGGGAGAGGTGGTTTGCTGTTGTCTTGGTTACAGACTTTGGTATCTAACACTACATGGGTGGCAGGTAGGTTGTGTGTGTGTCTCGAAGGGTTAACAGACCCATCATGTACTGATGGTGGAAAGAAATGTCTTACTCTTATAAAATAATGTGATGTAGCGAAGAAAATAAATAAAAAAAGCTGTGACTTTTTATATGGGTTTGATGGTCAACCTTGGGGTAATTCACCTGCTTATGCAATATGCGCCTGCTGTGCCCAGTAGGAGGGAAAGCAATGACCCCAATCCCCCCCCCCCCACACACACACACACACATGCAGACCACCTAGAAATGTTCTGGCAGTGTGAAGCTTGGCTCCAAGTCACTGAAAGCCCCTAGATGGCAGACCACCTGGGTACAGATCTGAGGCTTCCAAGTATTTCTGTGTAGAACAAGAACACTCATAAACTGAGCAGTGCAATCAGACCGCCCCCTTTTTCTTCCAAGCGGCCCTTCCTTCACTCCAGTATTATTGTGCAGGCTTATGGTTAGTTACCACCACTGTTGGCTTGTCAGACTTCTAGGGGTTGGGGAAGTTCCATTAGACAAGAACAGGACATCACAAATTATGACACTTACACACATAAACTGTAGTGCCGTTGTGTCGTCAACGTTAGTGAGTCGTGGTCTCAGATTTCAAAGCACATTTAAATGGCATTTAGTCGGGTCAGGCGTCTTAACTTGGGCTCCAGGTGATTAAGAGAGTGAATTACTGTTACGTTATAATCGTTGGCCAATGACAAGACGGGCCGTCTTGTCATTACCTCTCACGGGCAAGGAGCCGTCACTTAGCTAAATGAACTGAATAAACAAGGGTAGCCTCTCTTTCAGAATATGACTTGACTAGCCATTAATCATTTGATTAACTAAACACATACCTTCTAGAATAGGTTTAAGGTATTTATTAAGGTACATTGCAACAATTTCATTTGCAATGCAACAATTTGCCTGTAGCGGCTGAAGCACACACACGTCTCTGTCTGAGATGAAGTGTAGTCTGGGTAGGGCTGTGTCAAGCCTGCATGTAGACAGCTCTGTCATATACAAAGATGTTGTGTAAATATTTTTCTATTTTACATCTTTGCAAAATAGAAACATATCAAGAAATGTGTGTGCCGCGATTCCACAGGCCCATACTAACTGTCCTTAATTTCTCTCCTACAGCAGTACTGCTTTGCCAGTCCTGTACTGCACTCTCTTAAGGGTGCAGCAACTCATCCTGTGTAGGTTATGGTGAACGCTTGTCAGTTTTGTCAGGGTCCGCTGGCTGGTTGTCTGTCTGGGTGGGTGGCGGGGAAAGTAGCTCTTCCTCAACAAACCTCTACCCTAAGAACCTTTTTATTTTGTCTTCTACCGAAGAGTTTATTTTTATATAATTACATTTGAAGCGTAGCAATTTTATGGTAGTCTTTTGCTTTAGATTTATTTTGTAATTAATAATAAAAAAATCAAGATCTACGTTTACAAAGTTGGAATAGCAAGCGACTCAAGTCAAACTACCAACTGCTCAGTAGCAGGCATTCTATTCTTCCCCTGAAATTAAGATATTTCTTGTATGGCTCTGTTCGTAGCCTCCCCTGCCCCTCATGTATACGTGTAACTACATATACATGCTCTCCCTGGCCTGGGTTACGTAAAGTAGCTACAGAGTTCTCACAAGAAGATTCCTAGATTTGGTAACAAATTGACTTCATTTTGTTAATCAATAATTCCCAATCTGGAGGATTTTTTTCCTTCTTCATTTTATTTGAGGTTTGAGCCCCAGGAGGATTTTTCTTTTGATTGACGTAAAAACAAATCACAGGTGGTATGCTTATGTGTGTGAGTTCCAACCCTTTTCCAAAGTGTTACTAATGGTAAAGAGACATTTTCTAGGCTTCTTTTCTGCCGGTTGAAGTCTGACTGCAGAAGGACCCTTGGCACTGAAAGTGTACGTATTCTGGAGAGCACAGCCCAGGACCCCTGCATCAGTGATGGCTTTATCCTCGCCTGTTATCTCCTTAAAAGAAAGGGAAAAAAAAAAACACTTCAGCTCTTTCTCAATATATCTGCCTGTTATTTTTTTATTTTTTATTCAGCTATGTTTGTTTGTAAGTCAAGCAAGAGAGGACTGCCTGTATGTTGTGTATCTAGGGTTGTCTTGTTGTGATTCAGCTTAAGGAAATAAAACATTTAAAAGTTTCTAAAGAGGAAGTGAGGGCCTAGCTGAGCTGGCTGTGTTGTGCTTGCTGTGTGTGTGTTATGAAGGCGGGTCCTGGGGGCGTGTTCTAATCTGCTGCCTTGTGTCTTGTTGGTGCTCTTTCGCGCAGGGGGCAAAACGCCGGACCCAAAGTTGCAGTCCAGGTCGTACATGGATGTCATGAAGGAGCAGCACCTGACCAAAGAGGAGGTAAGACAGGCCATATATACCCCTGTTGTGGTTTAGCTCGAGGGCATGACTTTGTCTTCAGGTAATGCTTCTATTAGCAGTGTATCCATAGAGGATTATAATATAAGAATATTTGATTATTTGGGTGTGTTCTGTGTGGGGTATTGTTGTCTTCAACAGACTTCCGTCCTACAAATCTCATGGAAAACGTTCCCTTGTTGTGTTGTGGTTAGTCTCTGGTTTGTGTTCTCACTCTCCCGTCTCTCACTTCGTGCAGAAAGAGATCCGTCAGCAGATGGCAGAGAAGGCCAAGACGGGAGACCTGAAGGCTGTCAACGGCTCTGCTGCCTCCCAGGCGGCTGCTGCTGCCGCCGCCGCCAAGCGTAAACGCCGCTGGGACCAGACGGCCGAGAAACAAGACCAATCAGGAACCCCCAGCAACGCCGGCACACCCAAGAAGATGTCCAGCTGGGACCAGGCTGACCAGGCTTCTGAGGTAACATGTATTATCTTAGCTGATCAGATCAGTCAAGTTTGTATCCTTACTATGACTTGGTGTGGGCTGGTCAACAAATTATATAGGACCAAGTGTTTTTGGGTCAGTTTTTATTTGTCTTTCCTTGACTTAAATATTATTTTGTATGCTCCTAGTGGAACTAAGGACCTCAACCATACTTCATTTCTTGGCTGTAAGAACGCATTGATCCCTTTATCCTCTGACTCTCTCTCTCTCTCTCTCGCTTCTCCACAGCAGACCCCAGGACACACCCCTGGCCACACCCCCTCCAACAGCCGCTGGGACGAGACCCCTGGCAGGAACAAGGGCAGCGAGACCCCAGGGGCCACTCCGAGCTCCCGGATGTGGGACCCCACCCCCAGCCACACCCCGGCCGGAGCAGCCACCCCAGGCAGAGGGGACACACCGGGACACACCACCCCCGGACATGGGGGAGCCACAGGCAGCGTGCGCAAAAACCGCTGGGACGAGACCCCTAAGACCGAGAGGGAGACCCCTGGTCATGGTAGTGGTTGGGCCGAGACCCCCCGTACAGACAGAGGAGATGAGTCGGTGGGAGAGACCCCCACCCCCGGGGCCAGTAAGAGGAAGTCCCGTTGGGACGAGACCCCTGCCAGCCAGATGGGCTCTTCAACTCCACTGATGACCCCTGGGAAGACTCCCATCGGAACCCCTGCCATGAATATGGCCACTCCCTCTCCAGGTACTGTTAATCACCTAACCTACCTCTCAGCCCTTTGAAACCCATTTTAAATTCCTTCGAGGTAGAATATAATTGAACTGATAACCGTTGGCCAATCATGTTTGATATTACGTAGTTGTTCATTTACTAGTAGTTTAAATCAGTAGTAATAGAAGCAGTATAATGTCCCACTGTGGTGATACTAGGTTGAGGCATGTTTGACATGGCTTCCTATCCTGTCAGGTCACCTGATGAGCATGACCCCAGAGCAGCTGCAGGCGTGGCGTTGGGAGAGGGAGATCGACGAGAGAAACAGACCACTCACAGACGATGAGCTGGACGCCATGTTCCCAGAGGGATACAAGGTAGAGTAGACTCTCACACACTCCAGCACAATGGAGAAATGGAGCTCAAGCCACTTCTCACATCAAATACCTATATTAACCTTCTCACACGTGGGTTCCAAATATCTCTAACGGTCGCCCCAGCGGGAGTTGTTCTATGCACGTGATGTCAGAATGCACTCGCTGTTCCAAAATGTGATTGCTACGCAACAGGACAGTTAACACACGCTGCCTGCAATTTATCTATAGGCTACGTTTCAACTCGTCAATTTCAAATGATTTTTTAACGTTTGAGTTGAGGTGTGTTCCGCCTCCTCATTAATTTACTGAGCCTAAGTACTTCCCATAGTGTTTCCCTATGTAGTATGCAGACATTTGCACGAACTGGCACATTTTCTGGCTGGTGCTCGCATTGCCTTCATTGTCGTTTTCCTCACAAATAATAACTTTGGACGTGTTCCTATCAAAGTAAGTGCCTTGTTTTCGGTGTATCGTGTTGTTTCTACTGTAGCGTTCCGTGTGTATGGAGCATCATGTATTTACTGTTTTATTTACATGTTTTCAAGTACTGGTGACAAATGCTTTCCAATTATTGCGTAGATTGTAATGGACACCTATATGTGTAAAATCCTTTTTTGAAGGTTGCACTGAGCGATAATGAGCTAATGCTAAGCTATTTGTCTGCTATGTGTGGCGCCATGTTTGTTGACATTATACAATGCATTTTGGGTGTCAAATAAACATCTGTCAGACCGAAGATGTTATGAGGTGAAGGAATGGTTCACTCATCTTTCGAGTAAACGTCCGGAAGTTAATGATTGTAGACGACTTCAACATGCAAACTCATCTAGTCATCTCTTATTATCTTTGGTTGATGTGGAAAAAAAACAAAGGTCTGCGCTCACAAACTACCCATCGTCTGATTACTTTCGATTTTTACAAAGTGTTTTACTCAATTATTTAGATCAATTTGTGAGCTCACCCGTGATGTGATGAATTATAAGTAGTAATTGCTATTAGCTAATTCATATTGTGATTTCTCTAAATATGAGCGCCTGTGTTAAGTCAATCGTTCCTCAGTTAGCGCTAGGACAAATGTAGCCTACATTTTCCGGTTTGGGTGATTGTGTTATGCTGTCCCCCACTTCTGTGAATGTCTGAACATTGCATCCAAAAATAAACTGGTCACATTCAGGACACGACTTTGTAAGGACTGTGTTTGTGCAAAATGTTTCTGTGGCCAGCACAAAAGCTGACTATTGCGTCAATCGAAACTGGACATTCTAAATAAGCGTTTTAATCACACCGGTTTGAGTGTACGCTGCCGGGATCTCTGTAGAATGATTACACCCGTTTGTTGGTGTGTCAAAGGGTTATGTGAGTGAATAGTCTTCAGTGATGATTCGATAATGAGTTGGATCAGGACAGTCTTGTCTCCAGTACACACACAAAAGAGTAAACCGTACTCTGAAATTATTTAAAGGTATAGTTAGTGAACGCTACTGACGTTTCATCTTCCACCTCCCTCCACAGGTCCTTCCCCCACCAGCGGGCTATGTGCCCATCCGTACCCCGGCCCGTAAGCTGTCTGCCACCCCCACCCCCATGGGGGGCATGACTGGCTTCCACATGCAGCAGGAGGACCGCTCCATGAAGCAGATCAACGACCAGCCCAGTGGGAACCTGCCCTTCCTCAAACCAGACGACATCCAGTACTTTGACAAACTGCTGGTTGAGGTGGATGAGTCCACTCTGAGCCCAGAGGAACAGAAGGAGCGTAAGATCATGAAACTGCTGCTGAAGATCAAGAATGGAACACCTCCCATGAGAAAGGTGAGACTGGCCTCATCGTCTTGACCACAGTATTACAAAAATATATAACTTTCCCTGACCAAGATGGCTGCCATTATCTGCACATTCTATGAGCTATGAAGGTTTATGACATAGGCCACTCTAGTGTTCTATTGTATCTCTATGGTCTTTACTCCATCTTCCTTTTGGTGTGTAACGCTCATCACTGAAATGTCAACCACCCAGTCTAACCCCCTTGCGTTTCTTCTCAGGCTGCCCTGCGTCAGATCACAGACAAGGCGAGGGAGTTTGGAGCAGGGCCCCTGTTCAACCAGATCCTACCCCTGCTCATGTCTCCTACTCTGGAGGACCAGGAGCGCCACCTACTGGTCAAGGTCATCGACCGCATCCTCTACAAGCTGGACGACCTGGTCCGCCCATATGTACACAAGGTGGGTTGTCTCTCTGTGTGTGTGTGAGAGAGAGAGAGGGGCAGTACTCGCTCACTGACTCTTACAATATGTCTCCTGTGCTGAGATTGGCACTGTGTGTGTGGTTCACTAACTGACTATCTGTTCCTCAGATCCTGGTGGTGATTGAGCCCCTGCTGATTGATGAAGATTACTACGCCAGAGTGGAGGGCAGAGAGATCATCTCTAACTTGGCCAAGGTGAGCCCCACTCCCAGGTCTAAAATGTACTCACACACCCACCACCGTTGGGTAATATGTCTGCGAATCATTCTCGCCTGTTCGACCTATCCGTGGTCAGATCAGGGCTAGTACTTCGCTAGATGAAAAACCAACACGAGAACTAGCCGATCTGACATCCATTTCATTTCTGTTCTCACCCTGCACCCGTTGGTTACATTCCTACAGCAAATAGCGAATATTTTTCTCTCCTGAAATCACGTTAGACTGATTAATTGGTATTCATGATACTCTATCTCCCCCTCTTTCCCGGTCTTTCCCTCCCTCTCTAGGCTGCCGGCCTGGCAACTATGATCTCGACCATGAGGCCTGATATTGACAACATGGATGAGTACGTCAGAAATACAACAGCCAGAGCTTTCGCAGTCGTAGCGTCCGCTCTGGGTATCCCCTCACTGCTGCCCTTCCTCAAGGCTGTGTGTAAGAGCAAGAAGTCATGGCAGGCCCGCCACACGGGCATCAAGATTGTCCAGCAGATTGCCATCCTCATGGGCTGTGCCATACTGCCCCACCTGAGGAGCCTGGTGGAGATCATCGAGCATGGTGAGCCGAGGGCCACACTGAGAGAGCATGTGACCTGAGGGGTTAGATTAGTTATCTACTATCTAGTAATAGTTATTTTGTTATATTTGGGAATGACTATCTCGTAAATGTGACTTGAGCGTAGTTTCTTTATTTTATTTATTTTTTGAGTTCATGGGTTGACGTTCATTTGCTTTTTAAGTGCATTTCACACATGGTCACTATAGACTTTACCAGGAAGGATAAAATATGATGGTGTCTTAGTGACCTCTACTGCCCCCCTCAGGTCTGGTGGATGAGCAGCAGAAGGTACGGACCATCAGTGCCTTGGCCATCGCTGCCCTGGCTGAGGCTGCCACTCCTTACGGCATCGAGTCCTTTGACTCCGTTCTCAAACCCCTGTGGAAGGGTATCAGACAGCACAGAGGAAAGGTGAGGACGAAACTATGGAAGACCCATTGCCATCGGTTACATGTCTGCGACTCATTCTCGCCTGTTCGACCTATCAGTGGTCACATCAGGGCTAGTATTTCGCTAGATGAAAAACCAACACGAGAACTAGCAGATCTGACATCCATTTCACTTCTGTTCTCACCCTGCACCCGTTGGTTACATTCTTAAAACAAGTAGTGAATACAAGTTTACCTGAAATCACATTCAAACTTTATCAGAGTATCTTGGCTGTGTAGAACTAGTAACTGAGTTAAACCTCCCTCTGGTGTCCAGGGTCTGGCTGCGTTCCTGAAGGCCATTGGCTACCTGATCCCTCTAATGGATGCTGAGTATGCCAACTACTACACCAGGGAAGTCATGCTCATCCTCATCAGAGAGTTCCAGTCCCCTGACGAGGAGATGAAGAAGATTGTGCTCAAGGTGAAGGAGCCTTAACTGTGTGTGTGTGTGTGTGTGTGAATCATTCTCTCCTGTTCAACCTATCAGTGGTCAGATCAGGGCTAGTACTTCGCTAGACGAAAAACCAACACGAGAACTAGCAGATCTGACATCCATTTTACTTCTGGTCTCACCCTGCACCCGTTGGTTACATTTCCACAATGGATAGACGTTGCAGATGCTAGCTACTACACTTAAAACAGACGTGTGCCCTGTTTCTAACCCCCGTTGTTCCCTGTCTGCCAGGTGGTGAAACAGTGCTGTGGTACTGACGGTGTGGAGGCCAACTACATCAAGACAGAGATCCTGCCCCCCTTCTTCAAGCACTTCTGGCAGCACAGGATGGCCCTGGACAGACGCAACTACAGACAGGTAGGGACACACAACACTCGCACACAAATGACTCGATACACTTATGACATGTTGAATTGGTTTGGTCCAATAGTTAGTTGTGTTCCAAGTAGAAAAAGGCAAAATGGAGGTCTGTGCCAAGGCTTGTAGCAGAAGATGGCTGGTGATTTAAGAGTTAGATTTACTAGGTGAAGTTCAACAAAGAAGTTGAACTAAACCAAGCAAGGATAAGCAGAAGATGGTTTTATGACTGGATTTCGATGTTTACTTTAACGTTAGTTAATTAATCTCTGCCGTGTTTTGCGAGGTGTGAAATGACCCCATCCCCCTCCTCCACCTCTCTCTAGCTGGTGGACACCACAGTCGAGCTGGCCAACAAGGTGGGAGCAGCAGAGATCATCTCTCGTATAGTAGATGACCTGAAGGACGAGGCAGAGCAGTACAGGAAGATGGTGATGGAGACCATTGAGAAGATCATGGGGAACCTGGGAGCTGCTGACATCGACCACAAGCTGGAAGAGCAGCTGATCGACGGCATCCTGTACGCCTTCCAGGAACAGACCACTGAGGTGAGACATAAGGGGGAGACCTCGGGCACGTTCAACAAGGAACAGTGTTGTGGAACGTTCAGATAGAAATGGGTTATATACAACAAATATGGCTTTATGACCTGTAGAATAAGGAATCATGACATATCTATCTGCAACGTTCCAGAATGTTTGCCTACTGAACCTGGCTCAGGGTATAATGTTGGGGAATGTTCAGATACATTTTGTAAAGCCTGTGATGAAACAAGTTATCCCTGTCTGAACAGCAATGTGGACTTATGGTAGTCTGAGGTTTGGTGGGAGATTTCTATTGGTTGGAATGGGTAACTGTGTCCCCTATGGGCTTTGGTCAAAAGTAGTGCACTATATAGGAAACAGGATGTCCTCCATTAGCCTACCTGACTGTAGTTGACCTCTGACCCTGTGTAGGACTCTGTGATGCTGAATGGGTTTGGCACGGTGGTGAATGCCCTGGGGAAGAGGGTGAAGCCCTACCTGCCTCAGATCTGTGGTACGGTGCTGTGGCGTCTCAACAACAAGTCTGCCAAGGTCCGCCAGCAGGCTGCTGACCTCATCTCTCGCACCGCCGTGGTCATGAAGACCTGCCAGGAGGTTAGACTGGGTTTTATTAAACGTGTACACACACACACACACACACTGACTCAGACAGACACTCATACTCTCTCACACACAAACTTTGCTATTAACTTCATTAAAGATGTACAGGGTTTCTCTTCCTTTCCAAACCTCGCTCTTTCTCTCCAAACCTCGCTCTTTCTCTCCAAACCTCGCTCTTTCTCTCCAACCTCGCTCTTTCTCTCCAAACCTCGCTCTTTCTCTCCAAACCTCGCTCTTTCTCTCCAAACCTCGCTCTTTCTCTCCAAACCTCGCTCTTTCTCTCCAAACCTCGCTTTTTCTCTCCAAACCTCGCTCTTTCTCTCCAAACCTCGCTCTTTCTCTCCAAACCTCGCTCTTTCTCTCCAAACCTCTCGCTTTCTCTCCCCTCAACAGGAGAAGCTGATGGGTCACTTGGGAGTGGTGTTGTATGAGTACCTAGGAGAGGAATATCCTGAAGTGCTGGGAAGCATCCTCGGTGCTCTCAAGGCCATCGTCAACGTTATCGGTACGTAAGCATCACCCTCTCACTACTACACCTGTCTTCTCTCTGCGAATCATTCTCGCCTGTTCGACCTATCAGTGGTCAGATCAGGGCTAGTACTTCGCTAGATGAAAAACCAACACGAGAACTAGCCGATCTGACATCCATTTCACTTCTGTTCTCACCCTGCACCCGTTGGTTACAAATGAAAAGTCAACTGGCGTTTAGTGTCTGTCTTCCAAAACACAATTTCATCTCCCTGTTCTATAGCTCAGGACACTCTCAACCCAGTAGCCATTCCTCTCACTTCCTGAAACATATGCTGTAATTATTTATGAGAAAGCACTCAAGTTGGAAGAGAAATGCCTATGAATGAACTGGGTTAGTTGTGTTCAGTGAAGAGCATGGATTTGTCTGTTCAGATGGTTTAACAGCAGTAACATTATAAGAGTGGTTATGGTAGTAGTGGTGGTAAGACTGGTTGATATGCATCCAGACATCTGATTGGTTGTCTGTCCTGTCACTCATAGGCATGCATAAGATGACCCCACCAATCAAAGACCTGCTGCCGCGCCTGACGCCCATCTTAAAGAACAGACATGAGAAGGTGCAGGAGAACTGTATTGACCTGGTGGGCAGGATTGCTGACAGGTATGTGTGTGAAATTATGGCCTTTTATATTTCAGTCTTTGACTCAATTCGTCTTTCCTCAACATCCTGTCTCTTCCTTCTCAACCGTATTGGAGAAGGTCAGAGTTCCCTCCCGTCTGGGAGAAGAGGAAAGCAATCGAGGAAAGATTCATTGAGAAAGAGCTTCTGACTCCTACTCACATATGTGCAGAAATTGATAAAGTAGTATATGTTTCATCAACCGTGTTATAACTCCTACCCTGGTCTGTCTGTAGGGGTGCTGAGTACGTGTCGGCCAGGGAATGGATGCGTATCTGCTTTGAGCTGCTGGAGCTCCTGAAGGCCCACAAGAAGGCCATCCGCAGAGCCACTGTCAACACCTTCGGATACATCGCCAAGGCTATCGGGTGAGTGTTACTGCCTCTGGTTACTGCCTCTGGTTACTGCCTCTGGTTACTGCCTCTGGTTACTGCCTCTGGTTACTGCATACTCATACCATCCTCACAGTTTGTCATCTGTTGGTCCTTTATTAGGGATTCTGTTAGGAAATTAAATGTCTGCTCAAGGATGTTGTGTTAAATTAAATGTCTGCTCCTTCTAAAATGTGAGCATTTTAAATTGTACCTGGTCATATTCCTCTTGCTGTTGTGGTTATTAATGTGCATGTGGGTGACCTCCTGACCCCTCTCTCTCCGCCTCCAGACCCCATGACGTGCTGGCCACACTACTCAACAACCTGAAGGTTCAGGAACGTCAGAACAGAGTGTGTACCACCGTAGCCATCGCCATCGTGGCTGAGACCTGTTCTCCCTTCACCGTGCTCCCCGCGCTCATGAACGAGTACCGCGTGCCAGAGCTCAACGTGCAGAATGGGGTTCTCAAGTCCCTGTCCTTCCTGTTTGAGTACATTGGGGAGATGGGCAAGGACTACATTTACGCTGTCACGCCACTGCTGGAGGACGCACTTATGGACAGGTGAAAGGACTATGCGTTGTGATGTCTGGTGTTTTTGGCTTAAGTACTAGTAACTCAATGAAGTCCCTTACTACCCAGATTAACTTAACATTTCTACAAACAGTACATTCATTAACTAGCCACGGTGAGCTTCATCCCTGTATGTCAACGGTGTTGGCAAGCAGTCGTCTCCGTTGAATGGGTGGTAATACGCCCGCAAATTATTTTCAGTGGTCAGATCAGGGCAAGTACTTTGCTAGATGAAAAACCAACACGAGAACTGGCAGATCTGACATCCATTTCACTTCTGTTCTCACCCTGCACCCGTTGGTTACAAACGAAACGTTGTGTTATTCGTTGTCAATGAGGATTCCACCCTCACAATTCGACTGTAATAGTAAATCCCACCTTTTGATTGGCCCCATGTTAACCCCGTTTCTCTCCTTCTAACAGAGACCTGGTTCACAGACAGACAGCCAGTGCTGTGGTGCAGCACATGTCCCTGGGCGTCTACGGCTTCGGCTGTGAAGACTCTCTCAACCACCTGCTCAACTATGTGTGGCCCAACGTGTTTGAGACGTCGCCCCACGTCATCCAGGCTGTGATGGGGGCCCTGGAAGGTCTCAGGGTGGCTATTGGCCCCTGCCGCATGCTACAGTATTGCCTACAGGTAACTACTACCACTACTACCTACATCAAGTGTGAGCAAACTGTGGTCCGCATCTGGCCCACCAGATGTAAAATGGCCGGTCCCCCAAAAATCTGTGGTCCTCCGTCGAATTTCAAAATCCCGATGTGGCCTGCAAGCCAAAGTTTTCCCACCCCTGAACTACAGAAATGTTCTCCTTGCTCTGACACAGGTAGCAGACTACTAACTACTACTACATATAATCTCTTAGCTAATTCCAGAATAAGCCAGTGTTGAGAATCAACGTCAAATGTCCAGAAAGGGATAGAAATATTACTATCAACAGCAACATACCTTTGACATCCATGAAAGAACTGCTGCGAATATTTAGTCAAAATAACAAAGCATCATATATTAGCACACTAAGTACAGCCATTCAGTTGACGATCTTCTCTAACCCTGTCTCTCCTGTCTCCAGGGTCTGTTCCACCCGGCCAGGAAGGTTCGAGACGTCTACTGGAAGATCTACAACTCTATCTACATCGGCTCCCAGGATGCATTAATCGCTCACTACCCACACGTCTACAACGACGAGAAGAACCCTTACCTCCGCTATGAGCTGGAGTACTTCCTGTGATACTGATCTACTCTCTCTCTGTTCACTCCCTCTCTGTTCACTCTCTCTCTCTGTTCACTCCCTCTCTCTCTCTCTCTCTCTCTCTGTTCACTCCCTCTGTTCACTCTCTCTCTCTCTGTTCACTCTCTCTCTCTCTGTTCACTCTCTCTCTCTGTCCTCTCTCTGTCCTCTCTCTCTCTCTGTCCTATCTCTCTTGGTGTATAGGACTTGGTCCATTTTTTTTTTTGTATTATTTATCTCCTCTGTCTTTGTAGTGGGTGTGTCCAACAATCCAACACAGCCACAGTGGCTGTGGCCTGAGATTAATTTTTAATACAATAAGAACTGTGTATGATAGGGAAATACAGTATATAAAACGGAACAACGTCTTAGAGCTTGAATGTTTTGTTTTATTTCTCCTTTTTATAATCATTTCCATAAGGAATGACACACATTACAGTGAAGTGCAGGGTCTAAGTTAGCCTTGAAAAGCAAGTCGGTGAGTGAAACTCTTTAAAATATTCTCATGGTTTCTTTTTACCGGCCTTGACCGTTCCTCAATGCTCCGCTCGCCTATCAGTGATCACCTCTGTTCTTATCAGAATGTTGCTTTATTTGACTGAATAAATGTTTGTGTATAAAATAAAACCTCTGCCCTCTTCTTTATTTTGAGTTGGTCAAAAGTAAAGCATGAGACATGACTACTCATAGGACTAATAATATGGAAAGCGGTCTATGAAAAGTACCATCTTACTTTCCCTATGGTCATAACCTTGGAGGCAGAAGAACTCCTTGGTGGAATATGTAGGAACATTCCAGCATTCTCCAGATGAGTCTAATTCCACACAGATGACCTTTGCCCCCTTGTCATGTCACATCTTCCACATGCACTACTAGGCTTAGATGAATGATAGTTATTTTTTTTACTGCAGTTAAATGTACACAAGCAGGTGTAGAACATCAACCAAATTAGCTATATTTCGGCCCAGAAGTGCCACATTACAGTTGAAAAGGCTACGGCTTGTTCAGAAATGTTTATAAAGGGAAACATTAACCCTTTATAATGCCTTTTTTTCCCCCCTTATCGGCCCGTCATCCTGCTCAGACAACAGACCAAGGAGAAGGAGCACTCTGCGTAGCTAGCCCTGTGGTTTTGACGTTTAAACTAATGCGTGTGTGCCTCTAAGGCTATATGTCGATGGGGATTCTGGGGAAGGATGTGGGTGTGTTTGGGCTACAGTCAGTGGGTGGGAAAGAATCGAAGGCAAGGCCCATATTGGTCTATAGGCGAAGACTGCTGACACCATATTTGTTTGTACTAAAAACCACTTTAATTTGAGAATTAATATGTTTGTGGGACACTGGTTTATGCCAGGTGCAACACTTACTCATGTATCTGTTAGCAGAACTCCCACAGCTCTAAAGGTCTGATGATGTCATTCAAGAAGGTGCGTACTTTCCTTCATAATAGATCAGTGTTACATAGGCGACTCATCGTGTGGGTTAATGCCAGTGGAACGAGGCAGTAGACCTAGTCCTGTCCCCATGCTGTAACGTGGCTACAGTCAACCTATCCCCAAGGAAGCGCTCCAAAGCTTCATGGAGACCATTTCATAGTTTGGTCCTTGAACTTGGCAACCAGTGCCCAGACAGACACCAAGGCAGTTTCTCATTCAGCCCTGATAAGAGCGCACACCGTCCTCAAGAGACTCCGGCTATATCACAGAGCTGAGCGAGCAATGAGCTTGGTGGAGTCTGAGTCTGCCTGGAAACTGGGTCAAAGGCAGCGCATGCATGCAGAGTGCTATGCAGAGTGGTGGGGGGGGGGGCTTACTGCTGAAGTGTTAAGATGTAAGTGGTGGGGGGAGGGTTTCCATTGTAGGGAACTAGTAGGAGGGTGAGGGAGATGAGAAAGAGGCCCTGGAGCGAGTAGTTACAGTATAGTGTGGTGTATTGGCTGACTTTATATTTTTTGTATTATCTTTATCTACAAATGTTACCACAATGTTAGAATCTAAAGGATCGGTATTGTGAATCATGTTCTCTTTTGAGAGTCAGACTTGATATGTCACCATTCTCTCCCTCAAAGCAAAAGTCAGCCATTCTGGCTACCATGGCAGAGAGCAGGGTGGGAAGGGGAAAGTCAGCCGTTCTGGCTACCATGGCAGAGAGCAGGGTGGGATGGGAAAAGTCAGCCATTCTGGCTACCATGGCAGAGAGCAGGGTGGGAAGGGGAAAGTCAGCCGTTCTGGCTACCATGGCAGAGAGCAGGGTGGGATGGGAAAAGTCAGCCGTTCTGGCTACCATGGCAGAGAGCAGGGTGGGATGGGAAAAGTCAGCCGTTCTGGCTACCATGGCAGAGAGCAGGGTGGGATGGGAAAAGTCAGCCGTTCTGGCTACCATGGCAGAGAGCAGGGTGGGATGGGAAAAGTCAGCCGTTCTGGCTACCATGGCAGAGAGCAGGGTGGGATGGGAAAAGTCAGCCGTTCTGGCTACCATGGCAGAGAGCAGGGTGGGATGGGAAAAGTCAGCCATTCTGGCTACCATGGCAGAGAGCAGGGTGAGATGGGAAACTGGGCAGGGATGATGAACAACAACATTGAGTCATGGCTTGGCAAACAATATGAAATTAGGAACATGCACTTAAGAACATTCTGAGTTTCTTCCTCAAAAAGGGGTGGGGACATTTAGTCACGACTTTGCACTAGTGGGGCCTTTGCCAGGTCAGATGTCCCCTGAAGGGTTCAGTGTAGGGGTTGGTTGGTGTGACTGGCTGGCTGGCTGCTACTATAGGGGCGGTGGTGGGTTTTATGATTTTGTCAACAGGAAATAAATCAGAGATGCAGGAGAGAACAGTAACCCCAACAATAATATGATGGAGTGGACAAGCTGCTTTTGTGCTCCATAGTTCTGTGCCAAATGTCCGTTCTCGTGTAACTATATAAAGAGCTATTTGATTATCTCTAACAATCCAGACCTAGGTACGGTTTCCTATTTTGTTGCATCACAACCTGTAATTTAAATGGATTTTTATTTGGATTTCATGAAATGGACAAACACAAAATAGCCCAAATTGGTGAAGTGAAATTTAAAAAATTACTTATTAAAAAAAATATATATATGTAAACGTGGTGTGTGTATACAGTATGTATTCACCCCCTTTACTATGAAGCCTCTAAATAAGATCTGCTGCAACCAATTACCTTCAGAAGTCACATAATTAGTTAAATAAAGTCCACCTGTGTACAATCTTAGTGTCACATGATCTGTCACATGATCTGAGTATATACACCTGTTCTGAAAGGCCCCAGAGTCTGCAACACCACTAAGCAAGGGGCACCACCAAGCAAGTGGCACCATGAAGACCAAGGAGCTCTCCAAACAGGTCAGGGACAAAGTTGTGGAGAAGTACAGATCAGGGTTGGGTTATAAAAAAATATTAAATCCATTATTAAAAAATTGAAAGAATATTGCACCACAACAAACCTGCCAAGAGAGGGCCGCCCACCAAAACTCACGGACCAGGCAAGGAGGGCATTAATCAGAGAGGCAACAAAGAGACCAAAGAACCCTGAAGGAGCTGCAAAGCTTCACAGCGGAGATTGGAGTATCTGTCCATAGGACCACTTTAAGCCGTACACTCCACAGAGCTGGGCTTTACGGAAGAGTGGCCAGAAAAAAGACATTGCTTAAAGAAAAAAATAAGCAAACACGTTTGGTGTTCACCAAAAGGCATGTTTGAGACTCCCCAAACATATGGAAGAAGGTACTCTGGTCAGATGAGACAAAAAAAATCATTTTTGGCCATCAAGGAAAACACTATGTCTGGTGAAAACCCAACACCTCTCATCACCCCGAGAACACCATCCCCACAGTGAAGCATGGTGGTGGCAGCATCATGCTGTGAAGGATGCTTTTCATCGGGAGGGACTGGGAAACTGGCTCTAAATACATGGAAATTCTTGAGGGAAACCTGTTTCAGTCTTCCAGAGATTTGAGACTGGGACGGAGATTCACCTTCCAGCAGGACAATGACCCTGAGCATACCGCTAAAGCAACACTTGAGGGGTTTAAGGGGAAACATTTAATTGTCTTGGAATGGCCTAGTCAAATCCCAGACCTCAATCAAATTGAGAATCTGTGTTATGACTTAAAGATTGCTGTACACCAGCGGAACCCATCCAACTTGAAGGAAGAATGGGCAAAAATCCCAGTGGCTAGATGTGCCATAGAGACATACCCCAAGAGACTTGCAGCTGTAATTGCTGCAAAAGGTGGCTCTACAAAGTATTGACTTTGGGAGGGTGAATAGTTATGCACGCTCAAGTTTTTGTTTTTTTGTCTTATTTCTTGTTTGCTTCACAATAAAACATATTTTGCATCTTCAAAGTGGTCGGCATGTTGTGTAAATCAAATGATACAAACCCCCCCAAAAATCTATTTTAATTCCAGGTTGTAAGGCAACAAAATAGGAAAAAAGCAAAGGGGGGTAAATACTTTCGCAAGCCACTGTATGGTAATGACTGAGACACATTTCCTGTTTGGTCTCCAAAAGACAATAAACTCAGGAATGCATCTTCCTGAACACACAGTGTCCTACCTGCTGACTGAAAGATAGGCAACAGTAAACATCCCTGTTGATACTGTACACAGAGATGACGGCATAAGGGCAAGTGCATCTCAGATTGATGATAAGAAACAAACCTTTTTGTTTAAAAAATCATTGTATTTCAAATTCTATTTGTCACATGCTTTGTAGAAAACATTGAAATGCTTTACTTACGGATCCACTTTCAACAATGCAGAGTTAAATATATGATAAAACATATACATATTGACACAAGGAATAAATAGTGACTGACGAATACAAATAACTAGTAAAAAATAACATGGCTATATACAGGGAGTACCAGTACCGAGTCGGTGTACGAGGTAATTGAGGTAGCTACAGTATGTATTGTATATCTATCTATCTATTTATCTATCTATCTATCTATCTACTGAACAAAAATATGAACACAACATGCAACAATTTCAACGATTTTACTGAGTTACAGTTCATTTAAGGAAATCAGCAAATTTAAATAAATAAATGAGGCCCTAATCTATGGATTTCACATGACTGGGAATACAGATATGCATCTGTTGGTCACAGTTACCTGCAGGGCCGTGGATCAGAAAACCAGCCAGTATCTGGTGTGACCACCATTTGCCTCATGCAGCGTGACACATCTCCTTTCAAAAGAGTTGATCAGGCTGTTGATTGTGGGCTGTGGAATGTTGTCCCACTCCTCTTCAATGGCTGTGCAAAGTTGCTCGATGTTGGCGGGACCTGGAACTCGCTGTTGTATACGTCGATCCAGAGCATCCCAAACATGCTAAATCGGTGACACATCTGTGAGTATGCATGCCATGGAAGAACTGGGCCATTTTTAGCTTCCAGGAATTGTGAACAGATCCTTGCGACATGGGGCCGTGCATTATCATGCTGAAACATGACACGTGATGGCGGCGAATGAATGTCACGACAATGGGCCTCAGGATCTCGTCACGGTTTCTCTGTGCATTCAAATTGCCATTGATTAAATGCAATTGGTTTCATTGCCACCACCTGCAAACTTAAGTCGTTCTCAGTCACGCAGTCGTGGGTGAACAGGGAGTACAGGAGGGGACTGAGCCCGCACCCCCGAGGGCCCCGGGGTTGAGGATCAGCGTGGCGGATGTGTTATTGCCTACCCTCACCACCTGGGGGCGGCCCGTCAGGAAGTCCAGGATCCAGTTGCAGAGGGAGATGTTCAGTCTCAGGGACCTTAGCTTAGTGATGAGCTTTGAGGTCACTATGGTGTTGAACGCTGAGCTGAAGTCAATGAACAGCATGATCATGTGTTCCTTTTGTCCAAGTGGGAAAGGGTAGTGTGGAGTGCAATCTACAATTCTAGGTCATTCACCTGTAGTGTAGCTAGCTGAAGGGCACTGAACATTACCAAAGCAACTTACAAACCCATCTCTGCCATTACTCAGAATAGTTGTTCTTCCTATTCTAGCCACTGGAGGGAAGCAGAGGGAGAGCTCTACCGAGCGTTGCTGCTGACAAGCGGCGATGACTCTCCTCCAATTCTGCATCTGAGTGGAGGAAAGAGCGAGAGGCTGGAACTTCCTGTGTGCAATCTCTGTTCAGCCGTTTTACATACTGTACACAGGAATATTTTCGGAGCTGCAAAGTGAAAGAGAGGGAGTGTATGACTATTTAGAGAGAAAGTCATCAGTGCAGAAGCAGTAAATGTAGATTGTTTACATCAGTCGGAGAAGCCTTTCCTTCTTCTGCGCACTGTGGCGACGGTTGCCTCGAATCACCCTCGCCGCAGATCGCGTCAGTGGAGCTGGCCATGGGGCCGTGATACAGCCCGGGCCCTGACCGAGGATCTGCGTTGCATGAGAAAAGGAACATTATTCACTTCCCTGACTGCTGCGTCAAACAAGAGGGATCTGAAATATCTTTCCAAGACAATTGCATGATCTGATATTCGAGGGAGTGTGTTGATGTGCCGACCAAGCTGACCGAGATTATTATGGCTGTTCTAAAACTCGTCGAGCAGGTAGCTATGCCAATTTGACTAATAATTAATATTTCGTTGTTCATAGGTGGTCTATACGTATTATCAAGAAATGCCTACGTAACTCCTAGGTCCTGGGCAAGCATAATGTTTCTGTAAACGTTGCATTTGAGAAATGATTGTCATGCATCGCATGCAAGAGAGAGGAAATGGTTTTTCTGGTGCCCATAAGGAACAGATGCGGTCCTCTTCGCATTTCGCCCTGGGAATGAAACTCGGTGGGCGGTGTGTTATCGCATTTTATAGATGCATTTGCGTTATTTCTTTAGGTCTTTGTTGCGCTCACCTGTTTAAAATTAAAACAACGGTTTCGGGGTGACTTCCTGTACCCTGGTTGCATCACCGCCACCGGAGTTCAGCTCTGAATTCCTTTATCGTCTCTAATTATAACGTTACTGTCTGTACCGTTATGAGATTTCAAGTTGATACACGTTACACTCTTTCTATCTACTTCTACTCTGTCCATTTTGTCAAAAGATGTTGTTCTGCATTGTGGGCTTGCCTAATCAAGTTCCCCATTTCTTTTTTCCTCCTACATTATAGTCAGCAAGAAGAGTAGGATGTTGAGCAAAATGGCCTGCTTGTGTCACTTAACTTGAAACTTCACCATGGGAGCATGCACTATATGTTTATAGCCATTGGCCACAATGCAATGTTTCTGTCACCACAGCATATCTGAGAGGTTGTTCACCATGTAGGGGGGCAGTGACAGGTTCAAGGGGGTATTAATGACAACAGCTACAGACGTCAAACAAAAAACATTGATTTCAAAGTTTAAAGGTCCAATGCAGCCGTTTTTTTTTATCTCATTATCAAATAATTTCCGGGTAACAATTAAGTGCCTTACTGTGATTGTTTTCAGTTAACCAAAAATAGCTTCTTAGCAAAGGGCAATTTCTCAAGCAAGGATTTATCTGACTGTCTGCGAGTGATCTAAAAGGGTGTTACACTAAAAGGGTGTTTTATAATAATTTTCACAATTTCACAGTATTATTCCTTCCTCCGTGTGGTTATATATATATATATATACACAGCACTTGGCCTTTAACAAACCATTCAACTCTATGCTCAATGACTACTCTGAACAATTTACACAGTAACAAAAACATTTACTTAAACTGTGCAGATGCAAAGTTTAGTAACAGAATTACAGTAAAGTCTCCCTCAGTTGTTACCAAACGTTGTGTCTGCACAGTTCTTCCTGTAAATGTGTTTTTGTAAAATTTAGAAATTGTTAAAAGTAGCAATTTTGTGAAACTTGGAAATCAATGGTTTTTGTTTGGTATACATTTGAAAGTGAAAACGACTCTCTGTGTAATTCTGTTAAGATGGAATTGCCCATATGCATTATGGGTCAGTTTTGAGACCTCTATCTCTGATTGTCCAGGTATTTAGGTCCAAAATGTAACTTTCTGACCACTTCTACCACGGGCAAAAATGTATGGAAGGTTTCGTTTAAATCGAAAGGAGTGCAGTCAGAAAGTGATGTAAATCATATGGAACTACCCAACGGATGTGTATGTTTGGGGAAAGGGACAGGAAGTTGTTGGGTCTTAACACCCCCCATCTGTGTGTGAGCATCTGTGTGTGAGCGTCTGTGTGTGAGCGTCTGTGTGTTGGTTAGTTGGGAAGGGGAGCTGAAGGGTGCTCATGAGATCTTGTTTTGAATGCTGCTGGGCTTCCGGTATTGAGATGGTAACATCTCCTTAACAGGAGAAACGTTTACTGTCTCAGACAGACACACACACAGACTTATCTTTTCCATCTCTCTTTCTGTGAGGCGCTGCCGACCGTGAGTGAAAGAGAGAGAAACACCGTCACTTGCAGCAAGGTTTTAATACTGCAATTAATTTATAGTGGGACATCATCAGCAGCTTTTAATTTTGGAGCTGTGCTGTGGGGGTGGAGATTCAGAACTCTTCTGTACCCTCGGGCACCAATTGCAATGCAGCTGTGATTATTCACCATCCTAATGGTGAATAGATGGAGAGATATTGAAGGGGAGAACAGTGGGGAAACATCAATTTATTTTGTCACCCCTCTTGGTTCCACTGGGACTCTTTGAGACAGGACTAGTGGATTTAAGACACTGGCCCTAAGTGTGTTCTAAATGTAGACAAGGAAGATGCCACTCTCCTATTGGACAAAGGGGTCGCTTTGAAAACATTCATTGGCCCTTGGAGTCAAGGGGAGGGAGGAGGATGAGGGTAGTGTGCTGTGCCTGTGCCGTGGCAACAATGGGCTCAGTGTTAGAGGTTTTTGGTTTGCCTCGAGGGGTGGTGGTTTGGGGAATGTACTCATTCAGGATGGCTGCTTGCTTTCAGCCAGGGACCCCCCCCCCCCCCCCCTCTCTACTCCCCCCAACACTTGGTAGCACTGTCCCCCAAATCCCCAGTGCAATTACAAAAAGTGACAGACACCAGCTTTGTGACCAGTAGGTGATGCCAGCTGTTTGTGTGTGTGAGAGAGTGTGTGTGAGTACTTGAGACAGACAGCAAAAAACAAGGCATATGCTGCCCAGTGCTCTGTTTAAAAGGCACAGCTCTTCTCTTAAACTTTGCCTCAACTTCTTGTCTGATTGTGAACCATCTAGGACAACTATTCTCTTTAAGGACTTGTGTCACCCACATGACCACACAGATCCTGCTATTAGTTGTATTTCCTGTCTTAGTAGAGTGAAATGAATTATGGGTGTGGGGGTGTGGGTGTGAGAAAAGGCGGGAAAACGTTCCAAATCAATCCATAAGGAGGAGAGACCCATACCCATAAATCACTACTCCTCTGGCAGAGTGGCCACAGTGGTTGTAGAGCTCTCCATGGGAAAGCTGGGATGTGGGGAGGCTGTAGTGTATTATGCTGTGGCCTGCCCGCCTCTGTCTCTCCACCTGCTGTTTGATATATGCCTACACATTTTCTGTGCAGGTCTTTGCAGATTATAGGATCATTAGGCTAGTGTGTGGGTGTGTGTGGCCTAGAAGCGGAACTGAAAATGCAGCGTTAGCTAGGCTTCCTCTCTGCGTGTCAATTCTGAGAAGGTGACAGAGTTTAACAGGAAGTCAGGCGGTTAACTTGTTGTATGCAGGGCTCCCAAGTGGCGAAGTGGTCTAAGACGCTGCATCTCAGTGCTAGAGGTGTCACTACAGACAACCTGGTTCGATTTTGGGGCGGCAGGTAGCCTAGTGGTTAGGGCGTTGGGCCAGTAACCGAAAGGTCGCTGGATCGAATCCCAGAGCTTACAAGGTAAAAATCTGTTGTTCTGCCCCTGAACAAGGCAGTTAACCCACTGTTCACCGGTAGGTCGTTATTGTAAATAAGAATTTGTTCTTAACTGACTTTAAAAAAATGTATATTAAAAAAAACAGTCCCATAGGGCGGCGCACAATTGGCCCAGTGTCGTCCGAGTTTGGCCGGTGTAGGCCGTCATTGTAAATAAGAATTTGTTCTTAACTGACTTGCCTAGTTAAATAAAAAAAATAAAACATGTAAATAACAGGCTGTGGAAACAGAGTTTCTGTTACATTGCTTTCGCCAATCAAACCTGGCCAGATCAGTGACTTGTGACTTCCAAAAGAGAGGAGTAGGTAGGGGTATCTCAACATTCTGGGGCCTTCCTGCTTGCCTATTGAAGGAAGGAAGGAAGGATGGAAGGAATTAATCTATTCTACAGTCTACAAGTATTAGAACATCGCCATTACTCATTATGGTCGGCCAGTCCCCATCATGTCGTGTCCAGTCAGTCTACTGTGTTTCTCAGAAAGCTGACTGAGCGTGCTGATCTAAGGCCTAGTACTGATTGACTCTGATAATTTGTGCCTGCATGCCGGCTATGTCCGGGACCTTAATTTAGGTCGGAGAGAGAGGCAGGAAAGACTATGTGGACTTAGGCACTGTGACTTCACTCACTAGACGAAGATAAAGCCCTCCTTGCTGCTGTGTTGCTCCCTTGTAGAGTTGGAGGGCTTTAGATGCTGCTGTGTTGTCTTGTAGAGTTGGAGGGCTTTATATTCTGCTGTGTTGTTGTCTTGTAGAGTTGGAGGGCTTTATATTCTGCTGTGTTGTTCTCTTGTAGAGTTGGAGGGCTTTATATGCTGCTGTGTTGTTGTCTTGTGGAGTTGGAGGGCTTTATATGCTGCTGTGTTGTCGTCTTGTAGAGTTGGAGGGCTTTATATGCTGCTGTGTTCTTCTCTTGTAGAGTTGGGGGGCTTTATATTCTGCTGTGTTGTCATCTTGTGGAGTTGGAGGGCTTTATATGCTGCTGTGTTGTTATCTTGTAGAGTTTGAGGGCTTTATATTCTGCTGTGTTGTTGTCTTGTAGAGTTGGAGGGCTTTATATGCTGCTGTGTTGTCATCTTGTAGAGTTGAAGGGCTTTATATGCTGCTGTGTTGTCTTGTAGAGTTGGAGGGCTTTATATGCTGCTGTGTTGTTGTCTTGTAGAGTTGGAGGGCTTTATATTCTGCTGTGTTGTCATCTTGTGGAGTTGGAGGGCTTTATATGCTGCTGTGTTGTTGTCTTGTAGAGTTGGAGGGCTTTATATGCTGCTGTGTTGTCATGTTGTAGAGTTGAAGGGCTTTATATGCTGCTGTGTTGTCATGTTGTAGAGTTGAAGGGCTTTATATGCTGCTGTGTTGTTGTCTTGTAGAGTTGGAGGGCTTTATATTCTGCTGTGTTGTTGTCTTGTAGAGTTGGAGGGCTTTATATGCTTCTGTGTTGTCGTCTTGTAGAGTTGGAGGGCTTTATATGCTGCTGTGTTGTCATCTTGTGGAGTTGGAGGGCTTTATATGCTGCTGTGTTGTTGTCTTGTAGAGTTGGAGGGCTTTATATGCTGCTGTGTTGTGTTATATATAACAACCTCATACATTTGTCTTATAAAATCCACCACAGTCTTAACTTCACCACTAGGCCTTAACTTCACTCACTTCTCCAGCTTTTTAAAAACAGATTGAAGCGTCACACACAGCTGCACCTGCAATAACATCTGCTAAATATGTGTATGTGACCAAAAACATTTGATTTGCTCTAATTCCATACCGTGGGAAGGACCTCCCCCTTCTTCCCTTGTTTACACTCACAGCTGATAAATCTGATATCTTATTTTAGGGTGACTGTTTAGACATGTATTGGAGATAGGCTTGACCATTATTTGGGGAGACTTGCATTGGCCCTGCTTGTGTTTGGGATATGTATTATCTTGTGTTGATGTTTGAATGTCATATGAGGGCAATAAAGGTTTCCTCCACAGTTCTATTATTAGGCTAAGTAGGATTAGTGAATGACCTTGGATCTATAGAGCAGGATTAGTGAATGACCCCAGAGTCTGACCCTTCTCCTCTCTCTCTTCTCCTCAGCCTCCACTGGTTCAGGCCATCTTCAATGGAGACCCTGAGGAGATACGTATGCTCATCTACAAATCGGAAGACATCAACGCTCTGGTAAGACCACTAGACATGCTCCATTCACCGTACTTCCATGCTCCAGAGCACGCAAACGGAGCATGGGTACTGTTCCCCCCAGTATGGGCAAAAGGTCAAACCTATGTTTATTTACAACAGCCCAGAGATATTCCTAACGGCTCCAGCAGGACAGGACATGGGCTGGTCCCATCCTTTATTGTCTTCACTGGTTATTCTGTCTCCTATGGGCGGTTGGCTGCTATCAGAGGCTCTACAATGAGAACGCTGTCAGTAACATTTTTATGCGAGTAAAATGTCATGACAGGCCTGATGGAAACAGGAAATACGCTAGACAAGGTGGGATCTTTTTGTGTCTGTAAAATTAATTATGTGAGAAATTATTCGCAAATATTAATGTAGTAAACTTCATATTGAAGTTAACTTGGAGTCACGCAATAATAAGTTGTGTGGTCCTCCCACTACGACTCGGGAAAGCATGCTACAGATACGATGAATTTATCAGGGTGGTAAAAGTGCACGGTGATGAGCTTTCCTACGAATATCCAGGGTCTTATTCTGGTGACATGATGATCGATGCTTGGCTGCCCTTTGACAAATAAAAATGACCTCGCTTTTGTCCATAATAATCTCATCATGTAGGCCATAACCACACTGTATCTGCAAGCTGTTGGCTAGAGTGTCTTGTGACAAAACCATTATTTGGTGTTTTGTTTAGTGTGTACTACGTCATCACACACAGCATTTTATCCGCAACAAGTACATTTGATGAAAACTCATTGGGAAAATGTGCATATTGTTTTAATGCAGGTTTGAGAATATTCGCATTGAAAATATGTTGCCAATTGGATGGAAACCTAGCTAGTGTCCAGTTTAGATGTGTTTTTTGTTTGAGAGGCAGTGGAGGGCCGGGCCAGCTGGATTTGAGGGGTTGTTTTGTGTGCTAAATGGCCAGTGGCCAACAGGACAATGGATATTTTGACACAACGCAATAGCCATTAGCTTAGCTCATCTCATATATTAACTGTTAGAGCCTCTTCTGTGCAAGGCTAGCTCTGTCTCCACTCCAAGCTAACTGTAATACCCATGGGCTCTGGCAATGTTTCCCTTGCCATTGTAGATGGAGTGGGGTTGGGCTCTTTGGCCTAGCTCTGACTAAAATATCTGACTTCAGTTGGTTTAAACTGAAAGAAAATTGTACCAGTGCTTGTGTATGTTGTACACACAGGGATCAAATATACAGTATAGCCTAATAAATGTACCTGTCTTCTTCGCTCTCCTTCAGGATCCAGATAAACGCACCCCACTCCATGCTGCAGCCTTCCTGGGTGATGCTGAGATCACTGAGCTGCTCATCCTCTCCGGTAAACCAACTCCACTCCACTCCACTCCACTCCACTCCACTCCACTCCACTCCACTCACTCACTCACTCACTCACTCACACACACACACACACACACACACACACACACACACACACACAGCAACAAACAAAACAATATTATATGGAGTAGAAAGTAGCTTTTTCTTTTATCACAGATTGTTTTGGACAATGTGGCTCCAAGATCTTTTATTTCCCCTCCCTGCTAATGCCAGATTGCCTCTCTTTCTATCTCTCCGTCTCCGTCTCTAGGGGCGCGGGTCAACGCCAAAGACAACATGTGGCTCACCCCTCTCCACCGCGCGGTGGCATCCCAGAGTGAGGTGGGTTGGTGGATACACACACACACACTGCATGGGATGTACTCATGCGTGGGTGTACTGTGGCCCTGACACACACACACACACACACACACACACACGCACACACACAAGCATTTCTCATGACACAGTGACAGGCCAAACAGCATGGTGACACATTCTTTGGGCCCCATGCTGAGACACAGGTGGTAAAATGCTAAACCAAGCCTAAGCTGCCCAGCAGGATCTGTGGCAGAAAGATGAAGTGCATACTCAGCTACAGTCACCAGTCTGACCATTGTCCACCACTCTTTGCTCTGAGTGCCAGTCAGTCAGTAGCATATTCAGCATAGAAACCAGAACCAGACCCATAGCAGAGCCATATCAGTTTATCAACACAGCCAACACAATACTCTGTGTCAGTCCCCTGGAGTAAACTGGTAATTCAACATGGCTAGGATAGCTTAGCATCGACTAACTCACTCACTAATGTGTGTGCCTGTGTATGAACTATGAATATGTGCATCTCGTTCTGTCTATAAATTAATGCATATGTTTATTAAATGTCTAGTTGTTGAATGTTAGTGTCTCTGTTTAAAAAGGCATGTACATTCATGAGTCTTTAAAGGCATTTCCTGTATACATGTTCTTCTCTCTGTGCCGCTTACAGAACACACACATTGTACTGTCTCTACTCTACTCACACGTCATGCTGTTCTAACACACTGGTCTGCAGGAGGCGGTCCGCGTGCTGATCCGTCACTCTGCTGACGTGAATGCGCGGGATAAGAACTGGCAGACGCCGCTTCACGTTGCCGCGGCCAACAAGGCCCTGCGCTGCGCTGAGGTCATCATCCCCCTGCTGAGCAGCGTCAACGTGTCGGACCGCGGGGGGCGCACCGCCCTGCACCACGCTGCCCTCAACGGGCACACTGAGGTACTACAGGCTGGGGGAGCACACATTTTATTTACATCTCTTCTGCTCACAGTTAGGCTCCGGCCCAATTCAGGAAGTGAAATGCAATCAACCTCTAGTGAGACTATCACCTAGGGTCTAGGCACTTCAGGTATACTGAACAAAAATATAAACGCAACATGCAACAACTTCAAAGATTTTATTGAATAAAGTTCATATAAGGAAATCAGTCATTTGAAAGGAATTTGAATGGCACGACAAGGGGCCTCAGGATCTCGTCATGGATCTTGTCACGGTATCTCTGTGCATTCAAATTGCCATCAATAAAATGTATTGTGTTTGTTGTCCGTAGCTTATACCTGCCCATACCATAACCCCACCTCAACCATGGAGCACTCTGTTCAAAACGATGACATCAGAGTGGCCTTTTGTTGTCCCCAGCACAAGGTGCACCTGTGTAATGATCATGCTGTTTAATCAGCTTCTTGATATGGCAAAAGAGAAATGCTCACTAACAAAGATTTAAACACATTTGTGCCCAAAATTTGAGAGAAATAAGCTTTTTGTGCGTATGGAGAATTTCTGGGATCTTTTATTTCAGCTCATGAAATATGGTGCGTTTTATATTTTTGTTCAGTGTAGATCAGAAAGACTTGGATAGGGGTATAGGCAATATGGTGATGGTGCCATCTTGCCCTCTGAACGGCTAGTGAGTGATGACAACTGTATTAAAATATTTTTGTGTCCAGAAATAAACAGTCCCACACAAGCATCATAATAGATAATTAAGGTAAAGTCACACAGGCACATATTTGAATAGTTGTTTTTGCTGAAACACTCTCCTCTCCCGCCTTCCCACTCTCTTTCTGTCTCTCACTGTTTTTTCTCCCTATTTATTTCAGATGGTTAACCTGCTACTGGCTAAGGGAGCCAACATGAATGCCTTCGATAAGAAAGATGGCCGTGCCCTACACTGGGCTGCATATATGGGTGAGACATAGAGACAATATAGAGTGTAATTCTCTGTACCAAGTCGGCCTCAGTTGTTCAGATCATTGTTCGTGACATGGAAATAATATGTATGAGTCACCTAATAGTCAGAAAACAACCAAACCAAACTTTCTTGTGAGATTACTCATATTGCTGAACATATGATGGTAATATTGGTATTTTTAAACAGAGGACTGTACAGTGAGTGTGCTGTGGTGTGCCCCCTGCAGGTCATCTGGATGTAGTGTGTCTGCTGGTCAGCCAGGGGGCAGAGGTCAGCTGTAAGGATAAACGTGGTTACACCCCTCTACACACGGCCGCTTCTAACGGTCAGATCGCTGTGGTCAAACACCTGCTCAACCTGGCCGTGGAGGTATGGAGAAATGGACACACACACACACACACACACACACACACACACACACACACACACAGTGGAATGTTGACTTGCTCTCTATAACTCTGTGACTGCAGATAGATGAGGCCAATGCGTTTGGTAACACGGCTCTACACGTGGCCTGTTTCAATGGTCAGGACGCTGTGGTCAGTGAGCTGATAGACTACGGGGCTAATGTCAGCCAGCCCAACAACAAGGGTTTCACCCCTCTGCACTTCGCTGCAGCCTCCACCCACGGAGCCCTCTGTCTGGAGTTCCTCGTCAACAACGGGGCTGACGTCAACGTCCAGGTGAGGATAGATGCTGTTTCTGTCTTGGAGAAAATGAATGGTATGACTAGCTAGGTTTCCATACATTTGTGGAAAGATTTTCAAGCAAATATTCTACAATTTGCACAATAAATATATGATAATTTTACCAGCAGTGGTGTGTTTACATCAAACTGTGTTCTTACGAATAAAAAGCTGTGTGCATAATATAGTGCACATAAAAAGCACTTTGTCGTGTAACTATTAATTGACCAAATAAAAATCAGAAGTTCTATGTGTTTCTATCAATTGGCACAAAAAGTCTGTGATAAACCGCAAATGTGGCCACTCTGGTCTTGTCACATGCGCTCCAGCCAACAGCTGGTAGATACAGTGCAGAGGGTACATGATGAGATTATGTATAAGTGTGAGATCATTTTTATTTGTCAATTGGGAGCCAAGCAGTGATCATCATGTCACAACCAAGCATGTCACAGCCAAGCAGTGATCATCATGTCACAGCCAAGCAGTGATCATCATGTCACAGCCAAGCAGTGATCATCATGTCACAGCCAAGCAGTGATCATCATGTCACAGCCAAGCAGTGATCATCATGTCACAGCCAAGCAGTGATCATCATGTCACAGCCAAGCAGCCATCATCATGTCACAGCCAAGCATGTCACAGCCAAGCAGCCATCATCATGTCACAGCCAAGCATGTCACAGCCAAGCAGCCATCATCATGTCACAGCCAAGCATGTCACAGCCAAGCATGTCACAGCCAAGCAGTGATTATCATGTCACAGCCAAGCATGTCACAGCCAAGCAGTGATTATCATGTCACAGCCAAGCATGTCACAGCCAAGCAGTGATCATCATGTCACAGCCAAGCATGTCACAGCCAAGCAGTGATCCTCATGTCACAGCCAAGCATGTCACAGCCAAGCAGTGATCCTCATGTCACAGCCAAGCATGTCACAGCCAAGCAGTGATCATCATGTCACAGCCAAGCATGTCACAGCCAAGCAGTGATCATCATGTCACCAGCCAAGCATGTCACAGCCAAGCAGTGATCATCATGTCACAGCCAAGCAGTGATCATCATGTCACAGCCAAGCAGTGATCATCATGTCACAGCCAAGCATCGATCATCATGTCACAGTATACAAATGAAGACCCTCAATATTTATTGAAGGAACATCAAGACATTAATACGCTCATCACCGTGCACTTTCACCACCCTGTGAAGTTCATCACCGTGCACTTTCACCAGCCTGTGAAGTTCATCACCGTGCACTTTCACCAGCCTGTGAAGTTCATCACCGTGCACTTTCACCACCCTGTGAAGTTCATCACCGTGCACTTTCACCACCCTGTGAAGTATCTTATTTAATCTGTAGCCTGATAACCTGTGCATGGAGGACCATACAACATAGCATTATGTGTCTGCAGGTTTACTGTGACATGGTTTCTCTATCAACTGCCATTTGTCGTGTGATGCATTTCACCTTCCCAAACATTCTCCACCGGTGTGTAATTCTCCAGCCCTATTTAGTTCTGTTGACATGTAAACATGCACTATGCCGAAATCACTCCGCCATTTCCTGGTTGCAAAAAGTACAGTAGTTCGCTTAATTTCAGTTTGTGACAAAACAAGCAAGTCTAGTGTAGAGCAGGGTAACTCAACTCTTACCCTACAAGGTCCGGAGCCTGCTGGTTTTCTGTCCTACATGATAATTAATCGCAATTGAAATATATTTTCCATAAACCAAAATATAGTATTTTCATCTGTTTTGAAGCTGGCTTACAAAACCGAAAGTAAATGATGCAAAAACTAAACTTAAGAACAGGAAGAATAGAAATAGAGAACAGATCTTTCACTTCTTAGACTTGGGTTCAATGAGAATGACAGATCTATAACACAGATATCTATGTGAATTTGGTCAGGACACCCAAAAAGTTACATATTTCAGCTTTATGGAAAGTTTACTGGCAATTGCTGTTTCCATCAGGCCTGTCGTGAGTTAATGTTTTTAACTAATCCGACAGGTACTTTACTCGCATAAAAATGGTTGGATGGAAACCTGCTTACTGACTGTCTCTGGCTCGGTCTTTCTCTGACTGACTCTCCTGTTTAGTCTATATTTCAGTCTATATTCCACAGCTGGTATCACTTCTATCTTTTCTCTCTCTCTCAGAGTCGGGATGGGAAGAGCCCCCTCCACATGACAGCGGTCCATGGCCGCTTCACTCGCTCCCAGACACTCATCCAGAATGGTAAGACCTGTGTGTGTGTGTGTGTGTGTGTGTGTGTGTGTGTGTGTGTGTCAGTTCACTAGTATTATTGTAAGTGTCCTTATTGACTACACTGTGCTGTCTGTACTGCTCTGTAGGTGGGGAGATTGACAGTGTGGACAAGGATGGAAACACTCCTCTTCACATCGCTGCTCGATATGGTCACGAGCTCCTCATTAATACACTCATCACCAGTGGAGCCGACTGCACAAGGTGTGTGTGTGTGTGTGTGTGTGTGTGTGGAATGGATGCTTGGACCCCTTTTCTTTCACTTGTTATGGTGTAATATATATAGCAGTACAGTATGGTGTTATATATAGCAGTACAGTATGTATTTATAGTAAAGACCTCTCTCTCTGCAGACGAGGGGTCCATGGTATGTTCCCTCTGCACCTGGCTGCTATGAACGCCCACTCAGACTGCTGCCGGAAGCTGCTCTCCTCAGGTAACCTACCAGCACCTATGACACTCAGACTGCTGCCGGAAGCTGTTCTCCTCAGGTAACCTACCAGCACCTATGACACTCAGACTGCTGCCGGAAGCTGTTCTCCTCAGGTAACCTACCAGCACCTATGACACTCAGACTGCTGCCGGAAGCTGCTCTCCTCAGGTAACCTACCAGCACCTATGACACTCAGACTGCTGCCGGAAGCTGCTCTCCTCAGGTAACCTACCAGCACCTATGACACTCAGACTGCTGCCGGAAGCTGTTCTCCTCAGGTAACCTACCAGCACCTATGACACTCAGACTGCTGCCGGAAGCTGTTCTCCTCAGGTAACCTACCAGCACCTATGACACTCAGACTGCTGCCGGAAGCTGTTCTCCTCAGGTAACCTACCAACACCGGCACAAAGCCATTGGCTGTGTGTACTCTGTTTTATCCTCTTCCTTGGCCGAAGAACAGGAATGTCTTATTGCTGCTTTCCAGTCCTGAATTCCTCTACAGGGGAAACTATTCAGCCTTGGTCAGATTGGAGTCACATTGTTACTCTAACAGAAATACAAGGCATTGGGCCAGCATACAGAGATGGTCTGATCAGGCATTGGGCCAGCATACAGAGATGGTCTGATCAGGCATTGGGCCAGCATACAGAGATGGTCTGATCAGGCATTGGGCCAGCATACAGAGATGGTCTGATCAGGAATTGGGCCAGCATACAGAGATGGTCTGATCAGGCATTGGGCCAGCATACAGAGATGGTCTGATCAGGCATTGGGCCAGCATACAGAGATGGTCTGATCAGGCATTGGGCCAGCATACAGAGATGGTCTGATCAGGCATTGGGCCAGCATACAGAGATGGTCTGATCAGGCATTTCTAGCTGTTCCTCTTCTCGCAGACAAGAATTTGGCTAAGCCAGTACTCCTCTTGAAATAAGAGACCTGATTGTTTGATAGATACTGGCAAACTTCTATCTAGAGACGTTTTTGGCTCCAGTCTGGAAGTCTCAGGCTCTGCATTGCCGTTTCACTTGACTGTGGGGTCGGACCCATATACTAGGGGGAAACTGAGCTATGTGAGGGCTCTGAGGCTACTGTAGGAAAACAACAAAGAGAGGCCTTTTGATGTTGAGTGATTTACATGAGCTGGAGCACTCAGTGCAGCTGCACAGTTGTATTTGTGCTGAGGAGACAGCCGGCTTGAACAAAACCGAAAGTTAGAGGGGTGGTTTAAGGGCAATATTCCAAGCCTTCAGTAACCATAGCTGTTAAACCCCCTCCCCCTTTACTGACTAGAATGGTTTGACCCAGCATACTCAGATACTAGGCAGGACCAAAGTGTGACAGCGTGATAGGGATTAAAAAAAGAACACAAACACTGCTTAACTCATAGCATGCTTCCCCTGCCTACAGTCTTTCTCTCTTCCTCTGTTTTGTGTGCTTTCAGAGTATAAGTAAGAGTATTAGACTATATCTCAGCATGTGTGTTTTCTAGCCTGCCTGTCTCTCACCTTCCCTCAGCTTGTAATCCTGTGTGTTTTCTAGCCTGCCTGTCTCTCACCTTCCCTCAGCTTGTAATCCTGTGTGTTTTCTAGCCTGCCTGTCTCTCACCTTCCCTCAGCTTGTAATCCTGTGTGTTTTCTAGCCTGCCTGTCTCTCACCTTCCCTCAGCTTGTAATCCTGTGTGTTTTCTAGCCTGCCTGTCTCTCACCTTCCCTCAGCTTGTAATCCTGTGTGTTTTCTAGCCTGCCTGTCTCTCACCTTCCCTCAGCTTGTAATCCTGTGTGTTTTCTAGCCTGCCTGTCTCTCACCTTCCCTCAGCTTGTAATCCTGTGTGTTTTCCTGCATTAACACCTGTCTCTTTCTCCCCCTCCCTGTCCCCTGTGTCTCTCCCACTTTCTTCCCTGCTATGTGGCTGTATGTTCCCTCCCTCCCTCCCTCCCTCCCTCCCTCCCTCCCTCCCTCCCTCCCTCCCTCCCTCCCTCCCTCTTTCCCTGTGTACATTACCTTCTTTAGGAAGGAGGTATAGCATAATTTGTCCCCTCAGTAACGACCCCTCGTCCTCGGCCCTGTCTGCAGGCTTCCAGATCGACACCCCAGACGCACTGGGGAGGACCTGTCTACACGCTGCCGCCGCCGGGGGGTGAGTCTCTCCCTCTGTGTCTGTGTCTGTGTGTGTGTGTGTGTGTGTGTGTGTGTGTGTGTGTGTGTGTGTGTGTGTGTGTCTGAGTAAGAGAAATACCCACACACTGTTGTGTATGCTCCTGTACAGTTTATTTCAACATTTCTGTCAGAAGGGCTTCATCAGGTGTCTGTCTGATTTGTGTCTCTGTATATTATGTCACTGTACTCTTCAAAAAATATATTTTTTCATGATTATAAAATGTCTTCTCTTTCTCTGCCTCTGTCTCGTTCTGCAGTAATGTGGAGTGTGTGAAATTGCTTCTGAGCAGCGGTGGGGACCACAACCGGAGGGACAAGTGTGGCAGGTGAGTTCTCTTAGAGCTGGTTCTTACTTGAGGTGAAAGGAGATGGTGGAGAATGAGAACGGGAGTGGGGGCTGAATCCGTTTCTGGTCTATTTCTGTCAGTTCCTCTCTCCAGTTCCTGTGTAGGTGTGTTTGTGTGGTCACAGCAATTTCCCCTCAGTCCTCTGACTCAACACTTTAGTTCACACTTCATCTTTTTTAGCTCTCTAAAGTATGACTCAATTCAATGTGCTGGCGTATAATACTGTCCTACCTGTGTGTCTGTCCGTCTGTCTCTGTCCATCTGTCTGTGTGTCTCTCTCTCCAGGACCCCTCTCCACTATGCAGCGGCCAGTCGTCACTATCAGTGCCTGGAGACCCTGGTTTCGTGTGGGACCTGCATTAACGCCACTGACCAGTGGGGGCGCTCTGCCCTGCACTACGCAGCTGCCTCTGACCTGGACAGGAGGTGAAGCTCACAGACCAGACTTAGGGACGAATCCTAACTTCCACTTAAAGAGTTGAATTCCCACTTAGTCATGCAATGCTGTAAATGGGAGACTAAGTTAACATTTATTTTACATGCAAACCTTTTTCATTGCAAAATAAATAACACATAAATGTTATTCAGTAATTTCACGTGAACGAGTGTCTGCGTAGCCATGTGCTAAATAGAACATGGTTCTAATTGAGACGCTGCAAGTTCCCTACTTATTGGATATCAGGAAGATACAAACCCATGTTGATGCTTGAAAGACAAACGAGATTAATTAAAGATAACTCATTAAAAATATACTAGGTGTCTGTACGTACTAGGGATGGTCACGGTAGTATTCAATCACTTGTGTGATTATTCATTTTTGAAAGCATTTTTATTTTTATAGTTAGCGCTGTAAACAGCCTACAGTTCTGACACAAAGTAATTATTTAATTTTCAAGTACATTTTCTCTCTTATGTTGAGCTTTACATGGAAAAGTAAAGTGCATTCAGCCCTCCAGTCGGCCCTGACAACGGTAGCCCTGACAACGGTAGCCCTGACAACGGTAGCCCTGATAACGGTAGCCCTGACAACGGTAGCCCATTCAGCCTCCAGTCAGCCCTGACAACGGTAGCTTATTGTATTTTTCCCTCTTCAAATAGCCTAGTGATAACAGGTGCGCATCTAACGGAGATTCCACAATACCTGACAGAGATCAATGCAAAACACTCACCAGGAAACGTTTTTGAAACTGAATCTATCACGATGAACATCAGACATCTCTGTCATTGTTGCTGACTGTTAGCTAAAAACTCCAGAGAATAGCAGGCTCAGGTTTTCCGAAGAAATGTCATGATATTATTCAAATAGCGAAATCATTTCAAATGCCCATCCCATGTACGTACGGCAGCAGACTTAGTCTGTTCAGTGTTCACAGCCCTGATTGGTTTAATACCAGGAAATTCAGACTAGCACAGCAGTAAATAGGATTTATTTTTGCCTAAGCTATTGTCAGAATTGTTTAAATATTGAGAATGTCTTAATATTTTTCTGCTATGTGTGTCTTGTGTTGTGAAGGCGACGTCAGGCTCTGGAGCCAGAGAGTGAAGGGGTCCAGGCAGAGAAGGAGAAGGAGGCTGCACTGTGAGTATGCTCTTGTATTTACTGCCTCTATCTGGGCATCCAGGTAGCCGGTCAGCACAGACTATGGCTCAGTGCAAACCAAACCGTGCCTATGGTTCTGACTCTTAGAGTACGTCCGTCTCTTTCTCTACTCTGTGTACACAGACCAGTTCAGACAGACAATACCTTCCATAATGATCTCTTAGCTTGTTTGAATAGCTTTTGCATATGTTTGTAGAGCATGTCTGACTCTCTCTCTCTCCCTCATATCCTCTCCCAGTCTGGGGAGAGTCTGTTAACTTTTTAATATCCTTTTATTGAAATGTTGAAGTGTTTGCGTCTGACAATATTGTGTGTTTTTTAACTAGATGTCTGGAGTTCCTGTTGCAAAGTGGTGCTACTGCCTCTCTGAAAGATAAGCAAGGCTATAGTCCTGTCCACTATGCTGCAGCCTATGGCCACAGACACTGCCTGGAGCTGGTGAGTGTGCACACACACACACACATATATATACACACACACATATACAGTGGGGAGAACAAGTATTTGATACACTGCCGATTTTGCAGGTTTTCCCACTTACAAAGCATGTAGAAGTCTGTAATTTTTATCATAGGTACTCTTCAACTGTGAGAGACGGAATCTAAAACTAAAATCCAGAAAATCACATTGTATGATTTTTAAGTAATTAATTTGCATTTTATTGCATGACATAAGTATTTGATACATCAGAAAAGCAGAACTTAATATTTGGTAAAGAAACCTTTGTTTGCAATTACAGAGATCATACGTTTCCTGTAGTTCTATACCAGGTTTGCACACACTGCAGCAGGTATTTTGGCCCACTCCTCCATACAGATCCTTCAGGTTTCAGGGCTGTCGCTGGGCAATACGGACTTTCAGCTCCCTCCAAAGATTTTCTATTGGGTTCAGGTCTGGAGACTGGCTAGGCCACTCCAGGACCTTGAGATGCTTCTTACGGGCCACTCCTTAGTTGCCCTGGCTGTGTGTTTCGGGTCGTTGTCATGCTGGAAGACCCAGCCACGACCCATCTTCAATGCTCTTACTGAGGGAAGGAGGTTGTTGGCCAAGATCTCGCGATACATGGCCCCATCCATCCTCCCCTCAATACGGTGCAGTCGTCCTGTCCCCTTTGCAGAAAAGCATCCCCAAAGAATGATGTTTCCACCTCCATGCTTCACGGTTGGGATGGTGTTCTTGGGGTTGTACTCATCCTTCTTCTTCCTCCAAACACGGCGAGTGGAGTTTAGACCAAAAAGCTCAATTTTTGTCTCATCAGACCACATGACCTTCTCCCATTCCTCCTCTGGATCATCCAGATGGTCATTGGCAAACCTCAGATGGGCCTGGACATAAGCTGGCTTGAGCAGGGGGATCTTGCGTGCGCTGCAGGATTTTAATCCATGACGGCGTAGTGTGTTACCAATGGTTTTCTTTGAGACTGTGGTCCCAGCTCTCTTCAGGTCATTGACCAGGTCCTGCCGTGTAGTTCTGGGCTGATCCCTCACCTTCCTCATGATCATTGATGCCCCACGAGGTGAGATCTTGCATGGTGCCCCAGACCGAGGGAGATTGACCGTCATCTTGAACTTCTTCCATTTTCTAATAATTGCGCCAACAGTTGTTGCCTTCTCACCAAGCTGCTTGCCTATTGTCCTGTAGCCCATCCCAGCCTTGTGCAGGTCTACAATTTTATCCCTGATGTCCTTACACAGCTCTCTGGCCTTGGCCATTGTGGAGAGGTTGGAGTCTGTTTGATTGAGTGTGTGGACAGGTGTCTTTTATACAGGTAACGAGTTCAAACAGGTGCAGTTAATACAGGTAATGAGTGGAGAACAGGAGGGCTTCTTAAAGAAAAACTAACAGGTCTGTGAGAGCCGGAATTCTTACTGGTTGGTAGGTGATCAAATACTTATGTCATGCAATAAAATGCTAATTAATTATTTAAAAATCATACAATGTGATTTTCTGGATTTTTGTTTTAGATTCCGTCTCTCACAGTTGAAGTGTACCTATGATAAAAATTACAGACTTCTACATGCTTTGTAAGTGGGAAAACCTGCAAAATCGGCAGTGTATCAAATACTTGTTCTCCCCACTGTATATACACACACGCTTTTGCAAAATCTTCTGCGCAGGTGCAGCCAGACATGAAGGAAATTCCTTTTTTGGGTTATATAATCCAGAGATGGCTCTTGTAATTTGCCCCATCCACTAGTTAACAATTAATCTGTGTGTAGAATATCGTAAAGATATCGTCAATAAACACTGCTCACAAATACCATTTACTGAATTTGAATGATTTGTTTTGATGTGAACTGTGTAGTCTGTGTTTGTGGTTTCAGCTGTTGGACCGAGACGAGAGTCACCAAGAGGACCCAGAATCTCTGAGTGCCAGGAGCCCCCTGCACCTTGCTGTGAGTCATTATCATACGTAGACATAAATTATCACATATTCACTCCAGCCATGCATTATCTCATTCACTGCCATGCATTATAATGGTGGCAAAGACTTTTATTTTCTTCCTGATCTTGTGACCTGAGCAGGAAAAATACTTGTTAAAAAAATATTTGATCAGGGAAAACGGATAACTGGCGTTATCACTTACATACAGCCATACATACATTACCACAGAGTATACATTGCATAGACTGGGTCTTTGAATGCCAACAACTGGTGTGTGTGTGTAATCTGTCTGTGCGTCCCCCCCCCCTCCAGGCGTACCACGGCCATGCCCAGGCTCTGGAGGTGTTGCTGCAGGGGGAGAGGGAAGTGGACCAGGGGGACGAGGCTGGTCGTACTCCATTGGCCCTAGCGGCCCTCAGGGGCCACACTGACTGTGTCCACACCCTCCTCAGCCAGGGGGCCTCGCCACGCACCACAGACACCAACAGGGGACGCACCCCTGTACACCTAGCAGGTAATGAAGACCACTGTGTGTGTGTGAGAATTTGAAGTACTCTTTTGTGTGGTCCATGTCACAGGAGGTTGGTGGCACCTTAATTGGGGAGGATGGGCACGTGGTAATGGCTGGAGTGGAATCAGTGGAAAGGTATCAACAACATCAAAGACATGGTTTCCATGTGTTTGGTGCCATTCCATTCGCTCCGTTCCAGCCGTCCTCCCCTCAGCAGCCCCCACTGGTCCGTGTGCCTTAGATCTGTACTCAGTTTCCTCTGTCTGATTCTCTCTTTCTCTCTCTGTACTTAGTGATGAATGGTCATACGTCGTGTGTGCGCCTCCTGCTGGATGATCAAGACAGTGCAGACCTGGTGGATGCTGCAGACTCTCGGGGACAGTGAGTTGGATAGGTTTTAGAAATATGTTGCCCGTTCATGTACACTGAAAATATAAACACTACATGTAAAGTGTTGGTCCCATGTTTCATGAGCTGAAATAAAAGATCCCAGAAATTTTCCATACACACAAAATGTTTTATTTCTCTCAAATTTTGTGCACAAATGTATTTACATCCCTGTTAGTGAGCATTTCTCCTTTGCCAAGATAATCCATCCACCTGACGTGTGAGATATCAATAAGCTGATTAAACAGCATGACCATTACACAAGTGCACATTATGCTGGGGACAATAAAAGGCCCCTCACAACACAATGCTAGAGATGTCTCATGTTTTGAGGGAGCGTGCAATTGGCATGTTGACTGCAAGAATGTCCACCAGAGCTGTTGCCAGAGAATTGAATGTTAATTTCTCTACCATAAGCCGCCTCAATGTTGTTTTAGAGAATTTGTCAGTACGTCCAACCGGCCTTAAAACCATGAGTAACCACGCCAGCCCAGGACCGCCACATCCGGCTTCTTCACCTGCGGGATCGTCTGAGACCAACCATCCAGACAGCTGATGAAACTGTGGGTTTGCACAACCGAAGAATTTCTGCACAAACTGTCAGAAACCGTCTCAGGGAAGTTCATCTGGTGCTCGTTGTCCTCACCAGGGTCTTGACCTGACTGCAGTTTGGCATCATAAACAACTTCTGGGGGTAATTGCTCAGCTTCGATGGCCACTGGCACACTGGAGAAGTGTGCTCTTCACGGATGAATCCCGGTTTCAACTGTACCGGGCAGATGGCAGACTGTGTCGTATGGCATCGTATGGGTGAGCGGTTTGCTGATGTCAATGTTGTGAACAGAGTGCCCCATGGTGGCGGGGGGGTTATGGTATGGGCACGAGTAAGCTACAGACCACGAACACAATTGCATTTTATCGATGGCAATTTGAATGCACCGTGAACGAGATCCTGAGGCCCATTGTCGTGCCATTCATCCGCCGCCATCACCTCATGTTTCAGCATGATAATGCACGGCCCCATGTCAGTTCTTCCATGGCCTGCATACTCACCAGACATGTCACCCATTGAGCATGTTTGGGATGCTCTGGATCAACGTGTACGACAGTGTGTTCCAGTTCCTGCCAATATCCAGCAACTTTGCACAGCCATTGAAGAGGAGTGGGACAACATTCTACAGGCCACAATCAACAGCCTGATCAACCCTATGCAAAGGAGATGTGTCGCGCTGCATGAGGCAACTGATGGTCACACCAGATACTGACTGGTTTTCTGATCCACGCCCCTATCTTTTTTTTAGAGGTGTCTGTGACCAACAGATGCATATCTGTATTCCCAGTCATGTGAAATCCATAGATTAGGCCCTTATGTATTTTTTTTTTTTTTTTATCGACTTATTTCCTTATATGAACTGTAACTCAGTAAAATCTTAGAAATTGTTGCATGTTGTGTTTGTATTTATTTTCAGTGTAGTCTAATGGGACTGGATAGGTATAAGTTATATGGTAATATATTGCACTCACCTTTCTCTCTGATAGGAGAATTTTGCCCATATTTCTTACACCCATCGAATCCTTTCAGATCTGACTTTGGAGATGTGGGTTGATTTGGGATTGGGTCTACCGATCCATTGGTCTGACTGTCCTCTCTCTATCCCTGTCAGGACTCCTCTGATGCTGGCCGTGGCAGGGGGACATGTGGACACTGTGTCTCTGCTGCTGGAGAGAGAGGCTGCTGTAGACACAACAGACAGCCATGGCCTGACCGCCCTGCACCTTGGGGTGAGTGTGTGTGTGTGTGTGTGTGTGTGTGTGTACCCCCGGTCAAAAGTTTGGAATATTACTCATTCAAGGGTTTTTCTTTATTTGCACAATTTTTTACATTGTAGAATAAAAGTGAAGACATCAACACTATGAAATAACACATATGGAATCACGTATTAACCATTTACAACAAGCGCTCAACATATGTGGGAACTCCTTCAAGACTGATGGAAAAGCATTCCAGGTGAAGCTGGTTGAGAGAATGCCATGAGTGTGCAAAGCTGTCATCAAGGCAAAGGGTGGCTACTTTGAAGAATCTCAAATATAAAACATATTTTGATTTGTTTAACACTTTTTTGGTTACTACATGATTCCATATGTGTTATTTCATAGTGTTGATGTCTTCACTCTTATTCTACAATGTAGAAAATAGTAAAAATAAAGAGAACCCTTGAATGAGTAATATTCCAAACGTTTGACCGGGGATGTATGTATGGCTGTAACTGTGTGACTGTGACTGGTCATGTGTATATGGATGTTTGTGTGATTGTTGTGAATTCTGGGTAGCTTGTAACAACATGATCTCTTTGTCCAGTCTAAAAGTTTAAAGGTGATCTCTGTCTCGTTCCCATTCTCCCCTCTCTTTTTCTTTATTCCTCCCAGTTGCTGTGTGGTCAGGAGGAGTGCGTCCAGTGTCTGTTGGAGCAGGAGGCCTCTGTGTTGCTGGGAGACTCCAGGGGACGAACCGCTCTCCATCTGGCTGCAGCGAGAGGCCACGCATCCTGGCTCGCTGAGCTGCTGAGTATCGCTTGTTCTGAACCGCCCATGCCCCCCCTCCGAGACCACCAGGGGTACACCCCCCTGCACTGGGCCTGCTACTATGGTCAGTCACTAGACCTACCTGCTGCAGGCCTGCCTCAAACCATGGCTTTTTAGTCTCAATCTCCAATCAGTGTGCCTGAGGATTTTCTCTACATATATATTTTATGTGAAATAGCTTTTATGTTTGCATGTTCTAGTAATCTTAAATCTTGTGTGTGTGTGTCCAGGTCACGAGGGCTGTGTGGAGGTTCTGCTGGAACAGAAAGGTTGTCGCTGTATCGATGGGAACCCTTTCACTCCCTTGCACTGTGCTGTGTAAGTCTTCACATACATGAACAAAATGCACAGTGTTGCCCATAGATGTTAGTGTTGACTGTGCTTTGCCTCATGGGAAACAGTGTTTACATTCTGTGTTTTGCTTCTCAGGGTGAATGATCATGAATCCTGTGCCTCACTACTGCTGGAGGCTATGGGATCAGACATCGCCAGCTGTAAAGATGCTAAGGACAGGTAGGTAACCACACCTGATTCAGATACTGTACGTATTGGAGCTGCACATTCCTGGATCCGACAGAGCTGCATCTCACACAACCTCCCCTTTCTCTCTCAGGACTCCGCTCCATGCTGCAGCATTCTCTGGTCATGTGGACTGTGTCCAGCTGCTTCTGTCCCATGATGCACCTGTAGATGCTGTGGACCAATCAGGGCGCAGTGCTCTGATGATGGCTGCAGAGAAGGGAGGAGTCGGGGCTGTAGAGGTGCTGTTGACCAGTGCCAACGCCAACCTGGGTTTGGTCGACCAGAATGGCAACACAGCCCTCCACCTGGCCTGCAGTAGCGTGAGTGTCCACTAGGGGGATTGATCTACCTGTTTCGTTACATACCACATACAAATACTATATTTACAATCATAGTGCATAATATATTAATTTGGCTTCACTCCCCCCCTCACCCTCTCTCAGGGAAAGGAGGATTGTGTTCTGTTCATCCTGGAGAGGCTAAAGGACACGGTTCTCATAGGTGCCACAAACGCAGCACTGCAGACGTAAGTGTTCGTCAGAGATAGGCCATGGTTAATCTCAGAACCGAAAACAAAATATTCTGTCCGCTAGCTAGCTACCTCAATTTACTTCTGGTGTGGAAGTGTCTAGAAAAACCCAGCAGATTTAGGCCTTCCCCACTAAATAAACACTACAAACCTTCTGATTGGTCTGTCCCTCCCAGGCCCCTCCACCTAGCAGCTCGTAGTGGTCTGAAACAGGCTGTCCAGGACCTGCTATCCAGAGGGGCCAGTGTTCAGACGTTGGATGAAAATGGTAGGTCTAAAAGGTGTGGTCTGGGCGTGAACCAGTACCAGTGTGTTAAAGGGGTCTAACTGCATGCTGCTATTATATCAAGCTGCCTGTGGTTCTGTGGTGTTGCATGTCTGTGTATGTCTACAGCGGTCTGTGTATGTAAGTGTGCAGCTAACTGGTTTGTAGCTCTCTGGCCCAGTCCCACCTGTCAAGTATTGTTATTAGGACCAGGAGTTTTTCCTGACCCTTGTCACCTGACTAGGAAAAGCTTGAGGCCCTTGTCATTATGTCCAGGGATTTAGAATTGTATTCATTATGGTGAATAAGGACTTATTTAGTCTGAAGTTTACATACACTTAGGTTGAAGTCATTAAAACTCATTTTTCAACCACTCCACAGATTTCATGTTAACAAACTATAGTTTTGGCAAGTCTGTTAGGACTAGGATCTACTTTGTGCATGACACAAGTAATTCTTCCAACAATTGTTTACAGACAGATTATTTCACTTATTATTCACTATATCACAATTCCAGTGGGTCAGAAGTTTACATACACTAAGTTGACTGCATTTAAACAGCTTGGAAAATTCCAGAAAATGATGTCATGGCTTTTAGAAACTTCTGAAAGGCTAATTGACATAATTTGAGTCAATTGGAGGTGTACCTGTGGATGTATTTCAAAGCCTACCTTCAAACTCAGTGCCTCTGCTCAACATCATGGGAAAATCTAAAGAAATCAGCCAAGACCTCAGAAAAATAATTGTAGACCTCCACAAGTCTGGTTCATCCTTGGGAGCAATTTCCAAATGCCTGAAGGTACCACGTTCATCTGTACAAACAATGGTACGAAAGTATAAACACCATGGGACCACTCAGTCGTCATACCGCTCAGGAAGGAGACGCGCTCTGTCTCCTAGAGATGAATGTACTTTGGTGCGAAAAGTGCAAATCAATCCCAGAACAACAGCAAAGGACCTTATGAAGATGCTGGAGGAAACCGGTACAAAAGTATCCGTATCCGCAGAAAAACAAGTTTTATATCGACATAACCTGAAAGGCTGCTCAGCAAGGAAGAAAGGGTTGGTGCACTTCACAAAATAGATGGCATCATGAGGAAGGAAAATGATGTGGATATATTGAAGCAACATCTCAAGACATCAGTCAGGAAGTTATAGCTTGGTCGTAAATGGGTCTTCCAAATGGACAATGACCCCAAGCATACTCTACTATTATTCTGACATTTCACATTCTCAAAATAAAGTGGTGATCTTAACTGACCTAAGACAGGGAATTTTTACTAGGATTAAATGTCAGGAATTGTGAAACTGAGTTTAAATGCATTTGGCTAAGGTGTATGTAAACTTCCGACTTCAACTGTATACAGGGCAGAGGTTTAGGTTGTATGTATTCCCTGTCTGTTGTCTGTTGTCTGTTGTCTGGGCTGGCTGTGTACTAATGGAATGCTGCTTTCTCCCATCGTCCTCCTTTTTCCCCCCATCTCTCGCTCTGTTTTTTGCTTCGCTCTCCCTGCTTCTTCCATGTTTCCTCCCCCCTCTTTCTCTCTCTGTCCACCTTCCCTTCTCTCTCCCTTCCTCTTCACTACTTCTTTCCTCTCTCTCTCCTACCCTCCTCTTTCTCTCTCCCCATCTCGCCCACTCTGTCTCTCTGCCCTCCTCTCTCTCCCCCAGGTCTGACGCCTGCTCTAGCTTGTGCTCCTAGCAGGGAGGTGGCTGACTGTCTGGCTCTCATTCTGGCTACCATGATGCCTTTCTGCTCCCCTTGCAGCTCCGGAGTCCCCTCCCCAGGTTCCCTCCTGAGGGCCCTATCCAGGCAGGAGAAGGGCTCCCGGGACCCTCGTAGCCCCAAGGCCCCCTCTGGCCCCTCCAGCGAGGGAAGTGCCAGTCAGGGCACCACTGAAAACGACTCAGACTCAGAAACCTTTTGACCCCTATGACGATGACCTATGACCCTGACTCTTATCAGACTACCTGGATGTCTGCAGAGCTGCACTTCCCCACCACCGACCATCCCTGATCCCTCGCTCGTGTCCCAAGAGCAGAACCTCTCAGTGGGGGATTAAACAGGACTTTGTTCCCCCTAATGGCTGGAGGGACGGAGCTCAATCTCTAATCTAATGTGATCCTGCCTGCTGGTGCTTCTTCTCCAGATCAACCTTGGTACTCCGTCTCAGCTTGGCCATCTATGACAGCGGCTGACACTTTTCTTATTAAAGCCATTTTTTGTTTGTATGAAAAGAGGACCAGAAAAGAGAACCTTTTTAAAACCCTTTTTTCTTTTGGTTGGTTGATGTACCAAATATTGACTTAACATATAGTTAACACAAGTACAGTTGAAGTCAGAAGTTTACATACACTTAGGTTGAAGTAATTAAAACTCATTTTTCAGCCACTCCACAGATTTCATGTTAACAAACTATAGTTTTGGCAAGTCGGTTAGGACATCTACTTTGTGCATGACACAAGTAATTCTTCCAACAATTGTTTACAGACAGATTATTTAACTTATAATTCACTATATCACAATTCCAGTGGGTCAGAAGTTTACATACATTAAGATGACTGTGCCTTTAAACAGCTTGGAAAATTCCAGAAAATGATGTCATGGCTTTAGAAGCTTTTGAGTCAATTGGAGGTGTACCTGTGGATGTATTTCAAGGCCTACCTTCTTTGCTCGACATCATGGGAAAATCAAAAGAAATCAGCCAAAAATTGTATACCTCCACAAGTTCATCCTTGGGAGAAATTTCCAAACGCCTGAAGGTACCACGTTCATCTGTACAAACAATAGTACGCAAGTATGAACACCATGGGACCACGCAGCCGTCATACCGTTCAGTTAGGAGACGCGTTCTGTCTCCTAGAGATGAACGTACTTTGGTGCGAAAAGTGCAAATCAATCCCAGAACAACAGCAAAGGACCTTGTGAAGATGCTGGAGGAAACATGTACAAAAGTATCTATATCCACAGTAAAACGAGTCCTATATCGACATAACCTGAAAGGCCGCTCAGCAAGGAAGAAGCCACGGCTCCAAAACCGCCATAAAAAAGCCAGACTACGGTTTTCAACTGGACATGTGGACAAAGAGTTTTTTAGAGAATAAATAATAGAACTGTTTGGCCAAAATGACCATCGTTATGTTTAGAGGAAAAAGGGAGAGGCTTGCAAGCCGAAGAACACCATCCCAACCGTGAAGCATGGGGGTGGCAGCATCAGGTTGTGGGGGTGCTTTGCTGCAGGAGGGGCTGGTTCACTTCACAAAATAGATGACATCATGAGGAAGGAAAATGATGTGGATATATTGAAGCAACATCTCAAGACATCAGTCAGGAAGTTAAAGCTTGGTTGCAAATGGGTCTTCCAAATGGACAATGACCCCAAGCATACTTCCAAAGTTGTTGCAAAATGGCTTAAGGACAACAAAGTCAAGGTATTGACATCACAAAGCACTGTCCTCAATCCTATAGAAAATGTGTGGGCAGAACTGAAAAAGCTTGTGTGAGCAAGGAGGCCTACAAATATGACAGTTACACCAGTTCTGTCAGGAGGAATGGGCCAAAATTCACCGAAATTGTGGGAAGCTTGTGGAAGGCCACCCGAAATGTTTGACCCAAGTTAAACAATTTAAAGGCAATGCTACCAAATACTAATTGAGTGTATGTAAACTTCTGACCCGCTGGGAATGTGATGAAAGAAATAAAAGCTGAAATAAATCACTATTATTCTGACATTTCACATTCTCAAAATAAAGTGGTGATCCTGATCTGAGACAGGGAATTTTTACTAGGATTAAATGTCAGGAATTGTGAAAAACTGAGTTAAATGTATTTGGCGTATGTAAACATCCGACTTCAACTGTGTATGTATATTTTTGTGTCGGGGTAGATATACATGAAAAGGTACGTACTTCTTTATCTGCCCAGTGATGTGAGTATAGCATAAAGCACAATTCTAGAATTCACTTAAGCCTAATATAAAGAAACATGGTAGAACACACACCCTCTAGTTAGTGTGTATGGTAGAACTCACACCCTCTGGTTAGTGTGTATGGTAGAACACACACCCTCTGTATGGAATGCTTTTTGCATGAGTCAAGGTCTAACCTTGGTGCAGATAAGTGGCACCATTTCAACCTCTTACATTTCCACACCGATAGAAATCAGACATTTGGCCCAGAGTTTTTCCTGACCACATCAATTGACCTGGAAAAACTCTGGGCTGTAGTTATTAGGTACAGGTAACTAGGACACCAGAGTTGTTCCTGATCCTGTCACGCGGTCAGTTAGGAACCTCCTGTCCCTAGTCTTACAGGACCACAGCGTTTCAGTAGTTTACATGCTCAGATACAGTCAGATCAGGTTTCCAGTGAAGTGGTTGACACCTGTAAGGTATTTATTAACGCTTATATTATGGTACAGAATACTGCTTGCACTTAATGTAAAAGAGAGTAGGACCTCGACCACTCTTCTCTTTCCCATCTAGTCTGTTGTCTACTTACCAGCAATGTGCCAGTCTATCAAACTTGTCCAGTGCCTTGTTAAACCTTTGTAATCATTTTTTATTTACATTTTCCAAAAAAGCTTACTCTTCTGAAAGTGTACATTTTTCTGGTGTTTGTCGTCTCTCTTCAATCCGTATCGTGGAAGTTCAGCTTGACATTTTAAGGCCAAGTTCCTGCTTTAGTGGAGACTAAATTCACGGTAAACACGGCATATGTCGGCTCAATTGGAAATGACCTTAGATTCCGCTATAGGAATGTTGTCATGCTTCAACTTTACAGATTGAATAGAGCCCTACATTGTGTATTTGGGTGTGTGACTTTGAATGGGAAAGTTTGAGATTGGAGTTGGTTAACTCTGGGGGTGGGGGGGGGGTCCTGTCGCTTTTAACCCTGGGGAAAAAAAACACCGTTTTTTTTATTCCTCAGCTATGATCAGACGTGTGCCTGTGTGTTTGTCTGCAACAAGATGTCTAACAAAATGAAGTTCTGCTTTTGTACATAATGTATGTCATTGTAAAGCACAGCCTTGTTTGTAACGACTCTCTCTCCCACAGAGAAAGAACCCCAGAGCACACACACGTTTTTAAAAAGCAGTGTTAGTTTTAATGCCTCAAGGCTTGGCGTTGAGAAAGAAAGTAACGAAGAGATTGAGTTTGTGTCCCAAATGGCCCTCTATTCCCTACATAGTGCAATACATTCGACCAGGACCCTATGTAGTGTGTTATAGGGAATGTAGCCGTTTGAGATGCAGACATGGGTCAGTATTATTATGCCAGAAGGAGCGTCACACCACCAGTCAGTTGTGACAATCGTATTGAATTGATTTTCATACCAGTTCCTGATGCAGTATGAAATGCTGAAAGGCTGTTTGTCAGCTATCCTTCGTTTTTTTGTAATGAATGAATTGTACAATTATAATATAAAAACCTGTTTTAATTTAGTGCTGTGTCTCTGTACTTTCCTATTTGATACAAACTTGTTACTTATGTTTTGGGCATCTAATGCTTTACCTGAGAATGGATTCTCCAAATGCCTCTACGTAAACTGCAGTAGTGTTGTAAGGAGTCAACATACCGGTAAGATTTGATTTGATGGAACAATTATTTTCTATCCTCATCGATGTAGTTTCACAAGATGGGAGGAAAAAACATCTCATTGACACCGAGGGTTAAAACGTTGTGTAATCAGTGTTTAATAATCTTTAATTACATACTTTCTGTACATTTACAAACTTTTACATCACATTGATTAATAGGTCCACCACGTAAGATTATTTTTTTTTCCCCAGTGCTATCTCACTGTGTCCTCGTGAAACAGTTGGAAATCTTGGCACTTCAAGACCATTAATACCCTCAGAGATATAAAGTCATGATTAGGGAAATAAGTTATTTCTTTTCCATGCCAGGATAAACTCTGGCCTATTATTAGGGCCCGGTTTTTACTGGACAGTCATGACTTCCAGTAATATTGGAGAGTGGCTTGTTTACAGTCTGATACAACGGTTATCCAGATCTGCCTGTGGTAGATACTATTATGGAATGATTGAGTCATTGTACACTGGCCATGCTTTCCTTTGCATTGCATTACTCTATCACTTCATTCATCAATCCATTCAGTGTGCTTTTATGGTTCCTTGTATGGCTAAGGGTTTTTCTGCATTGTGGTCTCCTGTCCAGCCTGGTAACTGATGCCCATGTTGTGTTTATGCGGTCTTGACAAACGTGCCGTGACAATGGCATAGGAATTGGCTATACGACACAAACAGATCTGGGATTCAGGCTAGCTCCCTGGTGTCGGTTAGCAGTTGATCCCCAGACCTGTCCAATGGTCAGGCACCATGAGGAAGTATTTGTCCATGGCCTCACAGAAACGGGATCGGTACAGCTCCGGAGACACCACCGTGGGCATCTTACCTGTGACACAAAACACACCACAATAATAACACATTTTATTTTTTTATAGCGCTTTTCATTTACAGGAAGAAATCAAAAGGTCTTTATATTATTAAAAACACGAACTGCTAGAGATCTCAAAGCTAAACTTGAAAGAGGGAAATCTTAAAATAGACTCCCAAGGACTAAGGTAGGGTGAAGGAGGTGTTGGTGTCAGAGAGAGATGAATTACCTTGCCCTCCCAGAATCCCTGTGGATTTCACCACCATTTCCAGCTTCTTGTCCCATGTGAACGTCCGAATGTAATCTGAAGCAATGGTAGGAATGTTTGTTTTATAAACGTAACCAATGAAAATACATTTGAACGTTTAAAAGAGATATTAACGCTTTTCCTTCACCTATAATTCCGACCACCAGCTGGTCTGTAGCATCGTCTCGTCCAACTAACAGAGAGTAGTCTATGATCAGGTGACTAGACAGGAAGTAGGCATCACTGTGTATGGCCGCCCTCAGGATGGCCTTGCAGTGGGCTCTGATGTACAGAGGGTTGTCATGGACCAGCTTCAGTAGGTTCTCATCCAGCAGAACCACCTAGTATAGAATAATGTATGCCATTTAGCTGATGCTTTTATCTAAAGGTAATTTATCCAAAGGTTTTTATTTCAAAAGAGAATGTGTTCTCAATGACATACCTGGTCAAATAAAGATACATGGATAAGTAAACAAAACAACTTACAGTACAGTGCATACATTTATTTTGTATGTGTGGCCTCAGCGGGAATCGAACCCACGACCCAGTGTCGCTAGCCTAGTGCCATGCTCACCTCACAGCTCTCCTTCCCAGAGTCGGTCTTGACGTTGCGGTTCCTCAAAGAACCCTTGAGGTCGAACACCTGGGCCATTTTCCTGCCATAGAACAGGTTCTCCATGACCAGCAGATCTAGCTTCTTCTCTGAGTTGTTCTGGGAGTTCTTGTATCCGATCCGGTACACACCCAGGATCTTAGCCAGGGCAGTGGGTCGCTGTGGGTCAGACGAGGGGTTTAAGATAGGAATGTGTTGCAATCTCAGAAAATAACCATCCATCACACAGACAAGAACACAGCTCCTTCACACCATCCATCACAACACAGCTCCTTCACACCATCCATAACACAGCTCCTTCACACCATCCATCACAACACAGCTCCTTCACACCATCCATCACACAGACAATAACACAGCTCCATCACACCATCCATAATACAGCTCCTTCACACCATCCATCACACAGACAATAACACAGCTCCTTGAAAACCATTCCTCAAATAAATGTAATTCATTAACTGGATGAATAGATGACTTTATAAGCAAGGCAAACTTGGCTACGACTTTTATCACCAAAATAGTTGATATTAATCTATCTAAGTAAATGTAATGGTATATGGTACCTTCTGCTGCACGGCTCCGGTGATGTAGGTGAAGTAGTGAGGGGCAAAGTCCAGGAAAGACTGAACCTCTAGTCTGGGCATCTGCTTCAGGATGAACCGGTCATCTGAGGGAGGGAGGGAGAGAGAGAGAAAACGATAGTTAAAACCACTACAGAAAAATAAATAGCACTACAGGTGGGTGACATGGACTGCACATATTTAAAGGAGTTTGCCCTAAATAGGACTTCCTGGTAAATACAAGTTAAATAAAACAATATGACGGTTGACGGTCACCTTCGGTGGCGTAGAAGATGGCCCCAGACTTGCCGCCGCGGGCCTGCCAGTTGACGCAGTGGGAGAGCGAGCGGACAAAGTCGTCCTCTGTACTCTCCATGATCTCCTCTCTCATCTTGTGGAACTCCTCTGCATAGTAGATCCTGCAGTAGAACTTAGCATTGGCGTCAGAGAACTCTGTGAGAAACACAGAGAGAGAGAAACACAGAGAGAGAGAGACACAGAGAGAGAGAGAGAGAGAGAGAGAGAGAGGTTATTGACTAGGCCCTATGCTTGTTATTGAGAGTACTAACGCATCCCAAAAGGTACATAAATCCATAGAGAAACACTCACGTAATTCGATATGAGGGTTTCCTGCTGACTTCTTATGCTTGTCTCCTATGTCTGCATCTTCTGTTCAAAGCAAAAGAAAAGGCTGCTAGGAATGCCAGAAACATATTGCACATTAGAACAGAGCTGAACTTAGGTAAAAATGCAAGACTTTCTAGCACCCCCCATCCCATGTTGCCCGTCGACCCTGAGAGTATCCACTACTCACTGAGAGGGTCAGAGTCCATGATACTGCGGCCCAAACCCATCTGGGAGGAGGCTGTCTCATTGGGCTTGGCTGGGCTGTTCTTGGCCCGGCTCTCTCCAGAGCTGCACACAGACAGGATGAGACAAGGCATTAGACATCAGGTAACATACACACAGTCAACATCAGCAGAGTTTGTGTGTGTGTGTGTGTACCTGATGGTTTGGGTGGTGTCCTCGCCTCCTGCCTTCACCGCTGTCTTTGACAGCTCATCCAGAGCGGTCTTATACTCCTTACAGCTAGAGGTTAGGCAGAGGTCATCAACATAAGAACAACATAACAACTATAGCGACATCGGTGAGTGTAAGATGTGTGCAGAGATTGGAGAAGAAGTGGAGAGGAGCTGTTACCTGAGAGCGAATGCGATGATGGAACTGGGTTCTCTCTCACACACAGCTATAGGCACTCTTTCATGCTCATACATCAGGTAATGCTTGTCTGGATCACTAACAAACGAAGATCACGAAAACTTCAGAAAACTTACAGGGCTCAATAGTAAATAATACAACACTATGTATCTTTCCATTATACATAGGATACAAACGGGTTGGAACCGAAAACCGGAAAAGAACAACGTTTTTCGAAGAACAGAACCGAGAACAAAAGGGATCTATATTATTCTGAAACAAAATCATTATTTTAAAAGCATGGGAACTGGGTTAATAGCATTCTTTTACATTCCAGGCATTTTTTTTCTAGTCCCACAAAAAAACACAACAAAGCACCTCTGCATAGCCGACACGGTCACTCTGAAATGTATTCTAGTGTCTGCCTGCCAGTGTGTGTGTGTAGGCTAGCTGCCTCTCCCTCAGAAGCATGCATAGTTTACTGTAGATACTGACGTTACGGCAAGCGGCACCGGAGCGCCAAGTCTAGGTCCAAAAGTCTCCTTAACAGCTTCTACGCCCAAGCCATAAGACTGCTGAACAATGAATCAAATTGCCACCCGGACAATTTATATTGACACTTCGACTAACCTGTACCTCCACACATTGACTCGGTACCGGTACCCCTGTATAAAGCCTCCTCACATTGACTCGGTACCGGTACCCCTGTATAAAGCCTCCTCACATTGACTCTGTACTGGTACCCCTGTATATAGCCTCCTCACATTGACTCGGTACCGGTACCCCCTGTATAAAGCCTCCTCACATTGACTCGGTACCGGTACCCCCTGTATAAAGCCTCCTCACATTGACTCGGTACCGGTACCCCCTGTATAAAGCCTCCTCACATTGACTCGGTACCGGTACCCCCTGTATAAAGCCTCCTCACATTGACTCGGTACCGGTACCCCCTGTATAAAGCCTCCTCACATTGACTCGGTACCGGTACCCCCTGTATAAAGCCTCCTCACATTGACTCGGTACCGGTACCCCCTGTATAAAGCCTCCTCACATTGACTCGGTACCGGTACCCCTGTATACAGCCTCGTTATTGTTATTGTATTACTTTTTATTTGACTTTATTAAGTAAATATTTTTATTTCTTGAACTGCATTGTTGGTTAAGGGCTTTTTAGTCACACTTCATTAGAGAGCAATGGATTCACTTTTTCAATGCTAGTTAAGGATACTCTAGTTATGACGTTTCACATTGGATTTATCAACCACAAAACGTGTTTTAATTTTAATTCTGGTGCCGCTGTGAACACAAGCTTCTTAGCTAGCTCTGGTCTAGCTCTCGAAAACTCTAGGCTGTGGTCCAACGTTAGTTGAGCCAACTCTCTCAAGTTCAAAGACTTTCAAAGTTCCTTCCTAGAATCCGCTCCTCCGTAGGTATGATTTTTAATTTTGTGGGGAATCCATGTAATAACAAGATGCTCAGTGCTCTTCTCACTCGCATGTCGAACACTACACTTGTCTGTCCAATGCTTGTACATAGCTTGACTGCTCCATAACAAGCTGCCTTATCTACTGGTGAAGAAATGGAATGTTGAGCTAGATGTAAAACCGGTTCAGAATATATTTTGCCGTTCGGAAATGTGAAACTGAAAAAAATAATAAATGTGGTTCCGACCCCTGGATACACCAGACATTTGTTATTTTGGCTTTCACAGCGCCCAGCATCACCACAAAACAACACAACAGCACAGGGTCAGCGGCAGAGCAGTGCAGTGCACTGGAGCAGGTTAGGGGTTAAGTGCTTTGCTCAAGGGCACATCGGTGGTAGGTGGCACCTGAGATATTGGTGATTTTTCCCATCAACACTGTCAACACTGGGATTCAAGCTAAACATTCCAACAAAGTAAGAAAATTAACAGGGATAAATATAGAATTGGCATTTATATCAAATCCTATCTTATATGGCTGATCATGAATACATTTATACTACAGGCAGAGGTGAAGGCATACTGTACTCACAATGGGAATGGGATGGGGTTGTAACTGTTGCCTGGCAGCAGGTTGGCTAGAATGGCCTTCATGGTGGACTTCTCTTTCACCTGGCTGTCATTGGAGCCCAACAGGTGTCCATCAAACACATCTAGGAGACAACGAGAACGGAGTTTGGGACCGGAGAGGTCTGTATTTAGATACATACCGTAGATCCAGAGAAAGTGAATGGTAAGTGTATGTGGGGGGCTGTGTGTGTGTCTACAGGTGTGTGTGTGTGTGTGTGTGTCTACAGGTGTGTGTGTGTGTGTGTGTGTGTCTACAGGTGTGTGTGTGTCTACAGGTGTGTTTGTGTGTGTCTACAGGTGTGTTTGTGTGTGTCTACAGGTGTGTTTGTGTGTGTCTACAGGTGTGTGTGTGTGTGTCTACAGGTGTGTGTGTGTGTGTGTCTACAGGTGTGTGTTTGTGTCTACAGGTGTGTTTGCGTGTGTATGTGTTCACCCTCTGGGATGCTGACGGAGTCCTGGTCAGGGAAAGACGGTCCAGACGAGAGGGGTTCTGAGCCTGGTTCCCCTGGTGACGGCAACGTTAGCAATGATGACCCCGAGCTCGAGGGTAGGGCAGTGAGGTGACGGTCCTCTGTCAATCAAATAACAGACACGCCCATCAACTACTGTCCACCAATGAGTGAAGTACTATAGCATTCAGAATGAAGGGTGAAAACAAATCCCCTCACCTTTGTCACCGTTTACTACCACAGGGGAGGGGTTGCGTGGTGAAGACTCCAGAGCACTTGTCTGTTAAACAAAATAAAATAACCTAACATACCATTGTTTATTATACAGTAAGTCCTTATCATATACTAAGCACTTCCTATGAGGTATATATTGCACTGACCTTGCTTTCGTCTGTCTGTCTGTGTCTCCCAGGGCTGGCTGGGACAGACAGACGCTTCCTGCCCTTCTCCTGCTGGAACAGGTCCTGCAGCCTAGAGGTGAAATGGTTCAACAAATTAATTATATGAGATCTCCCACTGACATCAATCAAAGTCTGATCCCAAGTTGGAATTCAGCCCTAAGGACCAGTTTCCTGGACAAAAATTAAGCCTAGTACTAGACTAAAAAGCTTGTTTATTGGAGACTCATCCATTGAAAGGGCTTCTTAGTCAAATACTAGGCTTTATCTGTGTCTAGGAAACCGCCCCTAACATTAAAAGCTGCTCCGATGTCAGTGTTCTCACCTGCTGTTCCAGGACTGCAGTGTTTCACACAGGCTCTGTTTCTTCACTACTACCGACTCCAGTACAGTCTGTAGCTGCTGGGGAGAGTCACTACCACAGGCCTGGAGACGAGCCTGCAGCTTTTCTATCCAGCTACGCAGCTCTGCCTCTTCCATCTGAACACGCACACAAAGAAAACTGATGGAATACCGTTCCATTCAATCCATTCCAGTCATTACAATGAGCCCGTCCTCCGATCTACAGTGACAACACTGACGCAACATCAGCCTCCACTGCACTATACATACACATAATGAGACATATATTTGGAGTGTAGCTCCCACCCTCCGAGGAGAAACCTACGTCTTTCTGTGCAAACAGGTCCTCCATCTTCTCCTCGCGTGTCTTGCTGAAGGTGTCGGTCTTCAGGGAGGTGAGGCGGTCCTCTATGGCCAGGTACACCTGATTCACCCTGACAAGAAGGAAGACAGGGAGAGAATGGAAAAGGACTGGTCAGATCTAGATAGAAGGCAAAAACAAGTCAACCTGGATTATTCAGATTGGTCAGTTGGAGCCTGGTCCCAGCTATACAGCACAAACAGATCTGGGACCAGTCTACTTAAGGCCATGGTAGACAGACAACAGGTAGACAGTTACTTCTGTGAAAAGTCCTTGAGGTCCTGCTGCATGATGCCCTTGGAGGGCCCCTGGTTCCTGATGAAGATCTTAGGAGGAGGGAGGCAGATCTCCAGCAGTCTCACTGAGATGTAGCTGGGGGTTAGAATGGCATGGGCATATACATTTTACTACACCAATAATACCTCTAGTGATATTTATCTGAATTCTATAAGGGATTTTATCTTTCCAGTGTTATAAAAAAAAAAAAAAGGTAATTTGAAGAATTATAAGAAAAAATTGTAAGAATGATGAATGATGGATAGATGTATGACTGGATGGCAGGTTGGATGGATAAAAATAAAAGCCCTGGGCTGTGTTTCCCACCTGAATGAGGCCACCATCTGATTGTAGGAGAAGTATTGGTGGTAGTCTTTGTGGATAGAGTGGCCACAGGGCTCAGCATTAGCCCTCCTGGTATACTGGTGACCATAGAACCTCAGCTCCAGGTACTTAGCAAAGGACATGGACCACGAGTCATTGGACAGGGGCACCACAGGAGTCACCTACAGAGACAGAGTAGAATACAATTTTTAAAGCTGTGTGAGCGATAGAAGCTAAGCAGACCTGGACAGCAGCTTTTTTTTTGCTCACTGGCACATCTGATTAGCAAGCATTTGATTAGTTGAAGTAGGTGAGCTCGCTAACAAGCTTGCAAACGTGCAATCCTGGGGTTAGTCATGGAACAGATAAGGAAACACAGGTTAACAACTTTCTGTACCTGTTTGCATATGCGGCACCAGGAGTAGTTGAGGATGGTGTGTTGGTATCCAGGCACAGGAGAGTCCAGCTCTTTCAGTACGATCTGAACACAGCCACTGCCATGGACAAACCGCCGCACATGGTGCACCATGGGAGTCTCACAGAACATACTGGGGCACTGATAGGATGGTCTATATCACACAGACAGATACGTCAGGGCAAAGAAGAGGGGCTTCATTGAGTTACAACATATTTTTTGCGTAAATTCAATAAAACTAATCTGATGTTTTTCCCCCTCACCTGAAACAGTATCTCTCCAGGAATATTCCTAGTGTGAGGTCATTCTTTCCATAGAACTCCATTGTGACGATCCTGTTCAGAACAAGTAAGTATTTGTGAATAGCTGACCTTTCAGAGTTCAGTCAACTTGTCTTTCACAGCAGATTCACAAGGTTTATGTATTGCCCCTTAGGGATTAAATAAAGTTGTATTGAATTGAAGACAAGACCACCAGGGTTTAGTGGGGGTTTACCAGGGACTGACGCAGGGGTTGGGGGCGTTGTTGGACTGGGCTGAGGAGCTGCTGAACAGAACACACAGTCTCTGGTGGTTCACCGGGTTCAGGCAGTCCAGCTAAAAACACAGAAAAGTCCAATCAAATCCAATTTTATTGGTCACATACACATGGTTAGCAGACGTTGTCGCAAAATGCTAGTGCTTCTACCTCCGACAGTGCAGTAATATCTAACAAGTAATATCTAACAGTTTCACAACATATACCCAAATACACATACATCGGTCTTCCTCCTCTATTGTGGTGTGTGGATGAGCTAACTACCTGGCCATGTCTCACCTTGGAGGCCCAGGCCATGTCGTTCTGTCCCGCTGGCTTCTCGTCCTCACTATCAGCCTTGACGGGGTGCTTGGGCAGTGGAGCCTCCCGGACCGGTGGGTGAGGTAGGGGCTGGGTGAAGGGGTCTGCCTCCTGTCGGAGGCGGCCCCCCTGGGCACGGTAGTCTGCCAGCATCTTGGCAAGGTTCTGGCTGCTGCCCAGCTGCTCTGCGATGCGGGCACTGGTAAGGTGGTGGGAGGGTAACACCTGGATGGGGCGGGGTGGAGGGCATCCGGTGGCGATGCCTCCACCTGATGGGGCGGAGTCTTTGAGGAGTTGTCGCTTACGTCGACAGTCTAGTTCTTTGAAGTCCTTGTTCAGCAACGGGGAGAGGTACACCTGCACGAGGAACTACCATGTTACTTCTCAGATATGAAAATATCTTATTGGATCATTCGCCCAGCACTTAAGATGTGCGTAATGCATATGCATGATAACAACCATTTTTGTAGACGTCTCCACTATAACCAGCCACTGAGTACAGAGGAACTGAAGGTCACGTAAACTGATGATCTGATATTCTACAGTATATTACTGAACTACATTGAGTGACTTGATAGAAAAAAGGTTGAAAAACTTTCAGTGAATGTAAACCAACAGACCTTTTCAGGAAAGTAGTCTCTGCTGGGGCAGCGTAGGCCAGCAGGCGTGAGGAGGAAGGGCTCTCTGAAGGTGATGAAGGGGGAGATGCAAAGGATGATGTCCTTCAGCTCCTGTTTGAAGCCTGCCGTAATCGTCTTGAGACGGTCGTCCGTCGAGGCCACCTGCTCAGTGGAAAAACAGAAGAGGACATTGTTGGACACTCTTGGAGGACAATGGAAATTAATTTCAAAATGCTTCTTTATTATTAAAACCATTGTGTTTCTGTATGTAGCCTTAATCTGTTCGTTTTTTACCCCTCACCTGCTCTGTGACAAACAGCCCTGTGTCATCCTGCAGCGGGTCTCTGAACAGCCTGGGGGGCGTCTCCGAACCCGAGCTCTCCTCCCGTGACTCACACCTCCCCAGAACCCCCGACCCACTCCCCCCCTCAGTCTCCCCCTTCCCCCGCCCAATCTCATCTGCCAACTCCTCCAGGTCATCAATGAGGTAGGGTGGGGACACTGGAGGTGGCAGCACTGGGCGATTGGACAACGGCGTGGAGGTCATGACCTCTGCTGACTCCACCCCCTCGGTCCCCAAGGAGGAAGAGGAAGACAGGAAGTGGTTTTTGTTGACTTTTACACCATCAACATCTTTAGGCGAGGAGGACTCTGATACAGATTTCCAAAGGGAAGGCTTCTCCTCCTCCTCCTTCTCCCCCAGCACAGTCTCTCCTCCCTGGGAGAGGGTGCTCTGGTCGGTCCCATTTTCCTGGCTCTCGCCCTGGCTCTCCTCCTCCTCCTCGACGGTAGTGCTCTCCAGGAGACAGGGGAAGGAGCTGGTCTTGGCCAGGCTGGGAGGCATGGCGAACTCATCCATGAGAAAGGATATCTCTAGCTGGGAGTGGTAGGCCACACACACCATGAGGATGATGATCTCTTTAACCCTGGCCAGCTCGTACTCAGACGCCCCGCGAAGCTTTATGGTACAGCCCAGCTGGGGAGAGCAGCCCTCAAAGAACATCAGAGTCTTCAACTCATCTGTCACAGAGAGAGGAGAAGGGAAGAGAGGTGAACACATTACGCAGGAGTCAGGAGGAGCCTGAAGACAAGACTAGGCGGGAGGAAGTTGTGAATGAAAGCACCTGGTTGCAGTATGTTTCATGTGTTGGAGGACAGAGTCGTTTGCACTCACTGTTGGCCAGCTGGAAGGAGTGTAGGTAGAACTTTTGGCAGGTTCCCAGTCGAGGCTTGGTGAGCAGCTGGTCCATTGACATGACTAGGTCCCCCTGGGTCATACGACTCACCCTGTCCAAGACTTGCTATAGAGAACCATAGAGCAGGGAAATAGAGACTGTGAGGGCAGGTAGGGCTAATAGACAGTTGAATGGGTTAAGCAGAAGAACAGGCTAACATGGCTACAGACATGATCATAAAGACTAATACAATTGTTAAAAAATATATACGCTAACAGCTACATAAAGGAAACTGCCAAAATAATGGGAGCACTTGAATAAATGATGGATATAAAGTATATTGAAAGCAGGTGTTTCCACACAGGTGTGGTTCCTGAGTTAATTAAGCAATTAACATCCCGTCATAATTAGGTTAATGTATAAAAACGCTGAGCAGGCCCACAGGGCACGAGTGATCACTGAATGGTTTGATGAGCATGAAAACTATGTAAACCAAATGTCATGGCCGTCTCAGTCACCAGGTCTCAACCCAATTGAACTCTTATGGGAGATTCTGGAGCGGAGCCTGAGACAGCATTTTCCACCATCATCAACAAAACACCAAATGATTGAATTTCTCATGGAAGAATGGCATCGCATCCCTCCAATAGAGTTCCAGACACAGAATAGGTGCCAAGGTGCATTGAAGCTGCTCTGGCTCGTAGCGGCCCAACGCCCTATTAAGACACTTTATGTCGGTGTTTCCTTTATTTTTGTCAGTTACCTGTATGTAATATGTTTTAAAGCTAGCTAAAAGTGGGGTTGAAAACATAACCCAGGCTAGTTCGATAACTAGTACAGAGAGCTAGAGAGAGGGCAGGGCAGTACTGACTGGTTTGACATTGATAACCAGTGTGATCCCATGCTCCAGCAGCATGTCCTGAGCGATGCGAGAGACAGTCTTCTCTACCAGCACCAGGTTGGGACGTACGTCCGCTATACGCTGAACATAGTTCTTCAGAAACTCACGCTCCTGGGGAACAAAGACAGACAAAGATTTGTTAATTTCTCTAGATATTGTAGATAGGTGCTAGCAAATTTGGAATTACTGACATTTTTATTCTAAATTTGTTGTCTTCATGCCTAGCCCTTGACTAGGTTATTAGAAATGATACTTGTCATCTTGATATTTTAACTACATCAATCGTTCAGGCTTTAAACCAATATGACAGCCCAACCCACAAACCACTGATTGAGTGTCTAACCGACTGACCTGAAGCACGATGGGGTCAATGCAGGTGAACTTGGTCTCCTCTCTGTAGAGATACTCTATGGAACACTTCAGCAGCAGGATCTTGGGGTTCTTGATGTATGAGTTCATCTAAGATAAGACAAAATAGTACCTCATCTGCACATAGACAAGCAATAAATGATGTTATTCTGGCTCTGTTTACAGCGCGAGATGGTGGTTGTTGTTACAGGAGAGGAGACCCTACCTTTTTGTGGGCAATGTTCTTGGTACAAACAAAGCCATTCACTACAGCAGAGTCAAACTTCTTCCCTCCAGGAATCTACAAAAAGAAACATAGAAATAATAATAAAATACATTAAATTACTCCAAAGTCAACGCCTACAGCGTGTGCAGTATAAGTAGAGATACGTTACAAATATCCTGATTCAGAGTTGAGATGAGTGCAGGCAACTCGGACTTTAGTGTAAATCTTTCATTGACTTCAATACGGAGACTTGCGCAGAAAGTCAAGTTAATCACCCAAATCTCAAGTCAGAATACCTCCCTGAGAGCGCCTAGTAATTACCAGAATGATTACGCTACAGAATGTAAGCTTGCGAGACTTTCGGATGGTTGTACGAGGTTACTGACAGTGAGCTACCTTCTTGATGTGGACCAGTTGTCTGATGTCCATGTCATCATCACAGCTGCGAACGTCCGGCCGGACCGTCTGCACCACCTGCCTCACCACGGGCACAATGATGTCACGCCAGGAGAGGGACAGGGACTCACTGTACAGCAGCTGCTGCAGCAGCGCCATCATGTGGCTGTGGTTGGCAGATCTGACGGAGGGAGGGAGGGGAGAAAACAGCAGTTTTAGGCCAGTATTATACCATGCTGATTCAGTTTTAGGCCAGTATTATACCATGCTGATTCAGTTTTAGGCCAGTATTATACCATGCTGATTCAGTTTTAGGCCAGTATTATACCATGCCGATTCAGTTTTAGGCCAGCATTATACCATGCTGATTCACCAGCTAAATATTTTGCATAACACCATAGTATGCTCCAATTCATACTGAGATGTTGTTTAATCTAAAGAATGACTCATAAATATGTTCCTCTTCAGTTCCAGTTCTACTTCACATAAATACTATTCGTTAGTGTCCAAACATCCCACATACCTATAATAAATAAATAAATAAAAGGATGGACAAAGATATTTGAGCAACTTTCAAACCTTCAAGTTATATGACTGTACTCACAGTAGCCTCTCCATGGCCTTCTTCTCTCCATTCTCCTCTCTGAGCTGGTCCAGGGAGCTGTGGTGCCAGCCCAGAGGAGTAAACAGCATTTCTTTAGCCTTCTCCTCCACACGGCGGTTAAACAGGGACTCTACAGCACAAACACACAGAGACAGAGAGACGAGTGAGACAGCAAAAGATAGAGAATGTTAGCTTGGCTAACAGCTACAATTCATTAGGTTCAGAACCAACTGCTTGTTCAATAGAAAGAGTTGAAAAGGAAGCAACACTTGACCTAAAAAAGGAAGTGGGGAATTCCACAAAAAGAGTGCATTTTGTTTGCATCCCTTTGATATTGTAAATATAAATTGTGCACCAATATTGCATTTTAAAAGCCTGCTGTATTAAATTAAAGTTCCTTTTAATACAGACCACATGGAGAATTCAATATTTTTTTTTTATATATAATTAAAGGCTGATTGAGTGCCTTTAACCCACTTAATCCCAACACTCTCCAGGTTTCAACATCATTGTAAAACCCTTTGCTTTCACAGAGTAATATCTAACGATGATTATTTATCTGTCCCTCATTTTAAAGTCAACCCTGTTATGTGAACTGCATTTTCGTTTTAATATGGTGAACAGTTCATTAGGGCATTGCCACACTTTTGATTGGTTTAAACAAGTGAAAAATAATAAATTTAAAACATTCTAAAGTTATCAGCAGCACCAGGCATCCGGCCTGCCGCCCAGAACTCGGATTGCATTGACAGGTATTAAATTGCTTGCTATTGGGTCTGCTCACTCACGTACTGAACAGATGGCGCTAAAGAGAAAATTGAAAACGACCTTGTAAGTAAATAATCATGACAGTCATTGGGATCCTGGGACCTGAACATCCACATCCATCACCAGATGAAGGACAAAAGGGATAAACTTGATAAAACCTTCTCACGGAACTGGTAGGACAAAAAAACATGGCTCTGTGCCCAATTCGCAACACTGTTTTTTGTTTCCTGCTGTTAGATGCTAGCTAGTGAACACTAGCATACCGGTAGCTAGCTTGCTAGCTCGCATCGAAAATCAACTCCAACTAAAGTTCCTGCCGAGTTCATCATGCTATCTAGCAATCCCCAGTTAGATAATTTGTTCATCCCCACTTCATATATCTTCCCAAAGAAATTACCGGTAATTTGAAAACTTGAGTTAATAATTCTGTCATGTTGCTTTGTTGACAGTATGACACCTCCCCAGTTGACAGTAACATTTCTCAAAAGGCACAGAATTGGTGGGACGACCTTGCTACCTTTAATGAAGGCGTCGCTGATGGAAATATTCTGTCCTCCGTCCTCTGAGACCAGGTACTCTGATAGGAGAGAGAAAGAGGAGACATGCATCAATACACAACCCCACCTTGCAAAAACATACACGTACCGGTTATGGGAACTGGCTAAGCGAACAGACAGGTTAAGTTCCTCTTTGTGTGCTATACAATAGTTTTTTCTGACTGCCACACTTATTTATATGCGACGCTCATTTCCTGCCACTGTTACTTTTAAATGTTGAGGTGGTTGTTGTTGTAACAGCAGGTCATGTGCAAAAAAATAACAAATCTGAACTGAGTTTTCAGACAGGCAGCCCAATTCTGATTGATTGCCTAATTATTGGCAAAAGAGCTGATCTGATTGGTCAAAAGACCAATTAGTCAAAAAAAGATCAGAACTGGGCTGCCTGTGTTAACGCAGCCATTCCAATGTGAATTCAACAGACCAGATTCAATGGAGAAAAGATAAGATAGGTATCAGTTTTGCCAATACATTAGATTTTGGGTGATTGTGTAAACACAGCCTTAGTAAAACAGCAACCAATCATAATTTGTGTGTGTGTGTGTGTGTGTGTGTGTGTGTGTGTGTGTATGTTTGTGTGTGGCTCAGTACCTTTCTGCTCCGTAGGGTGCGGAGGTACATGGGGGTACTTGGACTGTTTCTTAATGTGGAAGTTGACATTGTCCTGCTCCATATTGAGGTTAATGGAGGCAGCAGAGTCACTGTCCACCGCTGACTGGAAACTGCTGACTGAAGTCCTCTTACTGGGACTGGATGAGTCTGATGGGGACATTGATGGATTGATTGATGGATCTTTATTAGTCATGTAAAAAAAACATGTAATTTGTCTTCTTGATGCATAGCAGCATGGAGGGGGATAAATACTAAGATACATAAAGACCGTACAAAATGGCTCTTAGAATCCATTATTACTTCAAGATAAATACTAAGAAGGACGCAACTACCTATTATTTAGGAAAACAACTGCCATGGACATGAGGCTAGTTCTTGTGATGCATAGCCAGAGTGCCAGAGACACAAAGCATGCAGGGATACTTACTGGGCGTACTGGGCATGACATAGTCATTCTCATCAGCCACCTGGTCTGTGTCACTGTCGTCAAACTTGATGTCTTTGAACCAGGAAGGTTCTGAGTGTCCTTCCAGAGAGTTGACACTGTCACTGTCAGGAGACGGGGTCTCAGAGAAGTCTGTGCTCTGTGAGGAGAGAAGACACCTTCATCAACATTGTCATCATGGCCATGAGCAATACCACACCACCACCACCATCATCATCATCATCAGAAATAGCATCATCAATCATCCTCATCTACACAATCATAATCTTCAATCATAGTCATCATCAGCAGCAGCTCCACAATCATCATCTTCACCACTATTGTCATGACCGTCAACACCATTATGACATCATCAACAGCATTATGACCATCATCACCACCATTGTGACCATCATCACCACCATTATGACCATCATCACCACCATTATGACCATCATTATGACCATCATCACCACCATTACGACCATCATCACCACCATTACGACCATCATCACCACCATTATGACCATCAACACCATTATGACCATCATCACCACCATTATGACCATCATCAACACCATTATGACCATCATCAACACTATTATGACCATCATCAACACCATTATGACCATCATCAACACCATTATGACCATCATCAACACCATTATGACCATCATCACCATTGTTAAAAATATCACTGCTCTCTTCCACTTATTACCACAAAACAGTATCTCACCTGGAGGGGGCGATAGAGAGCATACTCATCCCTGAACAGCTGGTCGTGGTGAGTGACACAGTCCAACCAACGACCATCTACCAGAGCCTGACCAATGGCTATCGCCTGGGCCCTGCAAGAGTGTGAGTGAGCAATAGAAAGACAGAGAGAGAGAGAGAGAAATAATATTTAGTAACTCATAATCTCTGCTTAATACAATAGTATGCTTACTCAGACATCCACAATGGTTTCACTCAGCTAGCAATGATGTCTGTCTTTACCTGGTGGAGATGGTTCCATTCCTTAGAAGCCAGTTGACCAGCTCCTTCCCCACAATGCAGTTGGGGTATGTACGGAGCCAGTAGCGGTGGTCCTGGAACTCCATACCAGTACTGTTGTGACAAATCTTCTTCCACAGATCTTTGAGCTGGGACGAGTCCTACATGTCATGACAGTCAGTCAAAAATGACTTTTGTTTGCTTTGTCAACAATGGATTGTAAATTGGAGAGAGAAAATTATACAGACAGAGATAGAGGGAGAGATGGAGGATAGAGAGAGAGAGAGAGAGAGAGAGAGAGAGAGAGAGAGAGAGAGAGAGCGGGATACAGAGTGAGACAGAATAAGGGGAAAGAGTCCTCCAGAGTGGAGCAGCGGTCTAGGGCACTGCATCGCAGTGTTGTGGCGTCACTACAGCCTCGAGTTCGATCCCAGGCTGTGTCATAACTGGCCGTGACCGGGAGTCCCATAGGGCTGCGCATAACTGTCCCAGCGTCGTCCGGATTAGAGGAGGGTTTGGCCGGGGGGCTTTACTTGGCTCATTGCGCTTCTAGTGACACCTTGTGGCAGGCCGGGCACCTGCAGGCTGACTTCGATTGTCAGTTGAACAGTGTTTCCTCCGACACATTGGAGCGGCTGGCTTCCGGGTTAAACGAGTGGGTGTTAAGAAGCGCGGTTTGGCGGGTAATGTTTCGGAGGACGCATGACTCGACCTTCGCCTCTCCCGAGCCCTCCGGGGAGTTGTAGCGATGAGACAAGATCGTAATCACGAAATTGGGGAGAAAAAAGGAGGTAAAAATAACCAAAAAGAACCAGGGGAAAGAGGGAGTGAAAGGAAGAGAGCATCATTACCAGCAGTATCTTCCTCTCCTCTTCGCTGTGGTCAGGTTTGGGCATGGCCCTGCTGGTTTGGGGGCTCACTGAGCTGTCATAGGAGGGCACCATGGAGGAGCCAGACCGGTCCAGGGACAGGTTGGTCACACTGGCTGACCTGGATAAGACAGGACTAGCATTACAGGACCATCACTCAATAGATGCAAAAACACATTTTATGTTAAATTTCTCTAACTACTTTGTATGTTGATTATTGTGTGTGTGTGTGTGTGTGGGGGGGGGGGGGGGGGGGGGGAATATGTATTTGAAATAATTTCATTATTCAAATAATTTAATGACTTTTTAGTTAGCCAAACTTGTTGCTGCCATAGGTTATCGATCATACCATCTTGTAGTGTCTGTCTTGGCTGCATCAAATCGTTGAAAAGCTAGCTAACTTAAGTAGCAAGGCTAGCTAATTGAGGCTATTTTGCTGTGCTCCCCGTCCTTGTCTACAACAACTCCATTCATATTAAACAACAGCCTACATGTTGGTGGATCATTGAAGCCTTAATTCTGTCATTTTAATTTCATTTTGCATTGACTAAAACTCTCCCACATCACTTGCTACACATGGAGCCTCTGACTTTGACAACAACAAGAAGCTACCCATGCAAAACATGTGTAGGCTACTGGTGAATCTTTTTCAAATGGGGCCTACTCAAATGTTTTAATTAAATTTTTAAATAATGGTCTATCCTTGTCGTAAATGTAGCAATGTCACATAGATAATTATATTAAATTTTAGACAAAGCCTTTTCATTGTTAAAATAGGCCTATATTTCGGTTTCCTTCTTAAAAATGAATAATCTAATACTAACGTCCTTTCGGATATTACAATAACTGTGCCAAACACCTGGTGTGGAAGGGGGAGGTTTGGCACAGTTACTGTAATATCCGAAATGTGACATTTTACATCAAACATATACAAGACAGATAAACAGACACATTCATCAACATAGAGGTCTCTGATCATCACTCTGAACTGACCAATGGGGGACCAGAACATCTCATTTCAGAGAGCTCTGTAAGTTGTTCCACATAAAGGGCGCAAAAAAAACTAAAAGCAGCTTTACCAAACTCTGAGGAGACCGAAGGGGCCTCCAGTGTTACCCAAGCCTGAGACCAGGTTTGGTCACTCTACATTTCTGCAAGAGTGCTTTGTAAATAAACACAAGAAAATGCTGCCCTCACCTTACATACAATGAGGCCCAACCCATTTTTTTATACAAAACAAAGGTGAGTTCTATAACCCTCACCAGTAATAACCTACGGAAAACCTGATCTAGGGGTTTAAGTGTAGATGCTGCTGCATGCATATAGATAACATCACCCATAATCTGAAATAGACAAAAATGTCCGGAACAATTTCCTTCCAGTTAACAAAAGACAGACATCCTTTGTTTCTGTAAAAGAAACCAACCTTGAACTTCATATAAATCTCTCTCTGTGGGTTGCACCATCAGAGAACAGGGCACCACACAATACAAGCCATAAACGGGCCAAAAAGCCGACACTCACCGCTTCCTTATTGGTGACTTGCCTCCGTCCTCTTGTAGCGTGGTCCGTCTAGAATTCATGCCACTGTTCCGAGACTCCTGGTGAATCAAACTGACACACACAGACTTACATCCATCTTTGATGTCCATATAACACTATCGTAACTTCCTACGGTAGACGCATGCAGAAGTCTCAATACGGTAGGGCTAGAATGGTGAAGCTCAAAGGTAAAAGAAAGAGACTGTTGCAAGCTGTCAGAGAAGTTGGAAAGTTCATAAAAATAACAGCAGGACTCACTTCTTTCTCATGCCAATGGGAGTTTTTCTATGCCGGGAGAGAAGGGGAAAATATTTTCCTTGAGCAAGAGCAACACACTGATAATAGGATCAAAGCTGATTATATAGTTCAAAGGAATGGTATTTGATTAGAGCTAACCAACGATATATAAAAGCGTGCGTTCCCTTTCAAACTCAAAACTAAGGGGTGTCTTTGAAAAAAACAATAGGAACAATTATTTTCAATTGAATATTATGGCATTGTATCAAAAGTCAACAATTTATTTGAAATCCCTTTTGCTGAGAAATGTATGTTTTTCAAAGACAACCCTCTCAAACGATTGATTGGTTAGGAAGAAGTAGAGAAAGTAGACCAATCAGGATAAGGAACCCACCCAGTATACAGGGGAAGAAAAGGAGGACAGGCGGAGGAGACAGGAGAAGGACGGACTGGGCAGGGAGGGAGAGGATATGGGGGATGAAGAGCACTCAATGTTTCTCTCTCCTTAGTCTCTTCAACTCTGCATTTGGAGGAAGAGACAAAGATATGAGAGTGGGGATACACAGAGAATCATGCGGGATATACAGAGAGAGAAAGAAATCACTGAGGAAAAAGAGAGGTGAAGAGAAGACAACAAAAGACTAGAGGTGAATGCGAAGGAGGAGTGCATGCATCGTTCGTAGGACGGGACGGGACGGGACGGGAGGGGACGGGACAAAATGACTAGAGGAAGGATGCCAAAGACTGGAGAGTGAATGCATGGTTCCTCCCACAGAGTTAAATCTATGATTTAAATATTTATTCATCTCCATGGTTCTTCCTCTCCGTCTGTGTTTTTAGGGTGAATGCAATTTGAGATGCAGCCTTAGTTCACCTCTGCCAGGCCAGGTCCTCCTCTAGGAAGATGTTGCGGCTGGCCTTCCGTCCACCGACTGGGGTGCGAGGCTCGCTGGGCTCCAGGATGCAGGTGGAGCAGGGGGAGGAGTCAGACAGAGCAGACAGGTCCTCCCCTATGGAGCCAGAGTCTGCAGAGTGGGCGTAGCTCAGAGCGATCTTACGGCAGTAGGTGCAGGCCCGCAGGTCTCCTACAGAGAGTAACATGTATAGAGAGAGAGAGAGAGAGAGAGAGAGAGAGAGAGAGAGAGAGAGAGAGAGAGAGAGAGAGAGAGAGAGAGAGAGAGAGAGAGAGAGAGAGAGAGAGAGAGAGAGAGAGAGAGAGTGAGAAACAGAGAGAGAGAGTGAGAAACAGAGAGAGAGAGTGAGAAACAGAGAGAGAGAGTGAGAAACAGAGAGAGAGAGTGAGAAACAGAGAGAGAGAGTGAGAAACAGAGAGTGAGAAACAGAGATTGAGAAACAGAGAGTGAGAAACAGAGAGAGAGAGTGAGAAACAGAGAGTGAGAAACAGAGAGAGAGAAGGGTAGGAGTCAGTAAGAGGAAGAGCAGGTTCTGCCTGTCCTGCTATGAGCTAGGATGGAGGCAGTATTGGGGTTACTGTGGTGTGGTCACTGCATGGCATGGTTACGTCACATCACATCATCAAAGGACAAAGATGCTATTGATTAGATATCTTGGTCTCAGATTCTCACACCACAGCAATGTTAGCTCAAACGCTACTGGTCAACCAGTCAACTTATCCAAGTCCAACTTCAGTAACACACACACACACACACACACACAACCACAGCAGAAACACACACACCCCCACAGCAGAAACACACACACACACACCCCCACAGCAGAAACACACACACACACACCCCCACAGCAGAAACACACACGCACACACCCCCACAGCAGAAACACACACACACACACACCCCCACAGCAGAAACACACACACACACACCCCCACAGCAGAAACACACACACACACCCCCACAGCAGAAACACACACACACACACACACACAGTAGAAACACACACACACACACCCACAGTAGAAACACACACACACACCCACAGTAGAAACACACACACACACCCCCACAGTAGAAACACACACACACACACACACACACACCCCCCACACACACACACACACACCCCCACAGTAGAAACACACACACACACACCCCCACAGTAGAAACACACACACACACCCCCACAGTAGAAACACACACACACACACACACACACACCCCCCACACACACACACACACCCCCACAGTAGAAACACACACACACACACACACACACACCCCCCACACACACACACACACACCATGCTCTCCAACACCTCTTCCATTGGACCTCACTAACACATTGTGACCCTGCTGTTCCCCTCTCCTCTGGAGGTCTCTAGAAATGATGATGATGATGCAGGCAGGCAGGCAGGGGGTGGGCATGGTCTAGGGGTCATGTGGTCACTCCTGTGAGTCCCCAACGCACTCACCCGTGTAACCCATGAACTTGCCAGGGATTTCCTGGTTGCAGCAGCGGCTGCAGAAGATCTGGCCGCAGAGCCGGCAGTGGTGGCGGCGGCGGAAGGTGGTGAACTTCTCATTGCAATCGTAGCACTCTTTACACTGGCTGTCTGGCATCCAGTACTGCTTCAGGTCACTGTCCTGCAATATGCCTTCTTTATTTAGCGGACCAATTAGCACTGTGGTATAAAGTAATGCTGAAGCAATCTTTTCAAAGTATATGGAAACTATATTTCACTGAAAACAATAAGGTTTCTTCACGTTATCCTATATTTGGAACAGTTCCCGGTGTGTGGCTGTGATAGTCAGCTAGGCTATATTACTCCAAGTAAAAACAGCTGTTGAGTAACAGTGTGTAATACAACAGCAGCAGTGTGATGGTGAAATGGTATGGTAGATACCTGGCTCTTTCCCTCCATGATCTCCTTGAGTCTCTTTAGAGCAGTGCGGAGCTGAACAGCCGTACGGGGATCGTGAGTCCCCAGGGGGGTTTCTGATTTCCTACGGCCCTCTAGGAACACACAAAAAGACACACAAAGACACACAAACACACGGTGCAAACATTCAGCATACACTTCATAGCAGATTGTATCTAACCATTCATGTCATGCAAATGCTCCCTTTTCATGCAATTAAAATGCAGAAAGGTAAAGTAAGGAGACTGGGAGAGCACTTTTTTTTTTTATATATCTCTTAGGTGACTTTAGGTTATAGCCCAATATGGACATGGAAATTGACAATGTCTACAAGGATTTGCAGGTTAAGTTAAAAAAAAAAAGATTTCACAATAACACAACAGAAGCTTACCAGTATATCAGTGGCCATAAACTAGGCTCTAGTGAACGATTATGGTTATGAATAAAATTATACAGATAACACAATTGGTACTTCAAGACAAATGCCATTGAGTAAGAAAAAAAAAAAAAAGGTAGTATGATGTTAGTTCTTATATCATTATGCAAACACATACAACTATCTGTGTTGGCAACAAAATAACATCAGAACGGACTTCATTGATACATGCCAAAAGATAGCTAGCTCAACCACACTCACACCAAAATCACTCAGGTGCTTGGGTTAGCCACCCACTCTATGAAACCAGGTTGTTAAAAAAATCAAGCGCAAAAAACATTGTAGAATTCTTAGCAAACACACAGTATAGAAGGCCCTCACCCTCACCAGGCCATAGTGGCCAGTCCACTGCAAAAAGAAAAGACACACGTCAGCTTTTTCAATGGATGCCATGCTACTCACACTGTGCATCCATTCTGCTCTGCACGTCTTAAAACTATAAAATGTCAAAATGTGTAGCCCTCACAAAATGAGCAGTAGTCCAATACGCAGTCTAGCCCATGGTAGAAAGGTAGCACCTCTCCTTTAAGCTGGCCTAGGGGTTATAATGCCTCCAGTGTCTCTGATCTCGGACTGATGACTAATCCCATCAGCATGAAACTTTTCATCACCGTTATCAGGTCAAGCCAGAGAGACAGTTAATGTAATCACTCCAAATGTGAATGAAAGCACAGAGAATCACTCAAGTTTTATTTGTCACATGCACACGCTACCCATCTCATATGTATATACTGTATACTATACTATGCCACTGTATATTAGTCCAATGCGCTCTGACATACAATACCGTTCAAAAGTATGGGGTCACTTAGAAATGAAAGAAAATCTATTTTTTTGTCCATTAAAATAACATCAAATTGATCAGAAATACAGTGTAGACATTGTTAATGTTGTAAATGACTATTGTAGCTGGAAACAGCAGATTTTTTATGGAATATTTACATAGGCGTTCCAGAGGCCCATTATCAGCAACTATCACTTCTGTGTTCCAATGGCACGTTGTGTTAGCTAATCCAAGTTTATCATTTTAAAAGGCTAATTGATCATTAGAAAACCCTTTTGCAATTGTGTTAGCACAGCTGAACTGTTGTGCTGATTAAAGAAGCAAAAAAACCGACCTTCTTTAGACCTGTTGAGTATCTGGAGCATCAGCATTTGTGGGTTCGATTACAGGCTCAAAATATCCAGAAACAAAGAACTTTCTTCTGAAACTCGTCAGTCTAAATTATGGCTATTTCATGCAAGAAATTTACAAGAATCTGAAGATCTCGTACAACGCTGTGTACCACTCCCTTCACAGAACAGCTCAAACTGGCTCTAACCAGAATAGAAAGAGGAGTGGGAGGCCCCGGTGCACAACTGAGCAAGAGGACAAGTACATTAGAGTGTCTAGTTTGAGAAACAGACACCTCAAAAGTCCTCAACTGGCAGCTTCATTAAATAGTACCCGCAAAACACCAGTCTCAACGTCAACAGTGAAAAGGCGACTCAGGGATGCTGGCCTTCTAGAAAAGGAAAAAGCCAATCTTGCTCTTTCCAGTGTCTGTTCTTTTGCCCGTCTTAATCTTTTATTTGTATTGGCCAGTCTGAGATATGGCCTTTTCTTTGCAACTCTGCCTAGAAGGCTAACATAATTGCAAAAGGGTTTTCTAGTGCTAGCTAGCTAGCTAACACAACATGCCATTGTAAAACAGGAGTGATGGTTGCTGATAATGGACCTCTGTACGCCTATGTAGATATATTTTTTTTTTTATCAGCCGTTTCCAGCTACAATGTCTACACTGTATTTCTGATCAATTTGATGCTATTTTAATGGACAAACAAGGACTTTTGAACGGTAGTGTATGTACAGTGAAACGCTTAACTTTCAAGCCTTACCCAACAGTGCAGTATTCAACCACCCACTGTATAAGTATACATCTGATGTATTAGAAGAAATGTGTGTGAGTGAGAATGTGTGTGTGATACCTGAGGCAGTAGAAGTCCTACGTAGTATGTCCTGATGTTGTTTCCTATGGGCCCCAGAGCCATGGATGGAGTGTGCTGGGCTGGTCCAGTTCCTACGCTCCCCAGTGGGTGACACCACAGCCACATCCGGTTTCTCTGTCACTGAGGGTGGCCGCCCCTCCTCTGTACACGCAGACCAATTAGAACAGGTCATTTAAAAGTGGCACTCCAGTCTCCTTTTTACCTCATTTAACACCTGATTTACGTAACAAAAGGCACATTCCAATAGATGTCCCAGGTATCCCCATGACATGTTACCTGACTGATATTATCTCATAGAACATAATGTTCAAAATGTCCTAAACCGGTGTTAACCTCAGACCTTATTTATGGCGTTTATCCCACAACCCCATTCTTTCCCCATAGGCATTGCTGAACGAACCAGGCAACTCATTTCAGTTTTGTGGGAACAATAGACTACAAGGTCTATTGTTCCCACAAGCAAGGGGGAGGTCAAAAACAGAGGGCACCATCAGACCAACTCCTTGAAGTTTGCATTTGTGTCTTAAAAACAATTTTAACCTTAAAGGTGCACTATGCAGAAATCGCTTCGCCATTTCCTGGTTGCTAAAATTCTAATTTTCAGTTTTTTTGTGACATAACAAGCAAGTATAATCCTTGTACCATCTAAACCGCTGTGAAATATATTTTCCATACCCCAAAATATTGTTTTTTTCAGCTGGTTTACAAAACAGAAAGTAAAAGACGCAAAACAGAAATAGAGCACATAGAACAGATCTATTGCTTCTTAGACTTTCAATGAGAATTACCGATTTACAACTCGGATTTCTATGTGAATTTGGTTGGGTCACCCAAAAATATACATATTGCTTCTTTAAATTGTGTGTACATTATTGTATTGTATTTATATGTGGGACATCATGCATCTTTAAGGTAAAAAAAAAAAGGTAATTGTTTATAAATGGCTTACCAGAAACATAAGAATGTTATTGAATGCCTTGTGTGTCTGGTGAGGGTCTGTGCTTTTTTTGAACTTTTAGCTTAGAGAATGAATGTAATGTGTCTAAATGTGTACTGTATGCATTGTTGTTGTTGGCCATAAATATTCCCTCGCTCGTTCTACATCTAATGTTATTAGTGTAAAGTGATTCACCATCCCTCTAATAATTCCATTAAAAAGTAATAAAAAAATAAAAGTGAAATATAATGTTAACGCTTCATGCTACAGTATATGAGCAGAGCCCTGTTGTCTTGGGAGAGGGGCCTGCCAGTAAGGGCGGACCTGGAGAGAGGGAGACACGATGGACCACGTGGTTGGCCGGCCCCCTCCTTGCACCTAGCCAACAGGCAGCGTCACATCACATGACATGGGCTCTGCTCTGAGTTGCATTCCGTTCCATTCTGCTTCCTGTTAATCTTAAACTAACTCTGACTGTAAACCCGGCTGGTGGTCAAGGCTACAGTACCTTTCCCTGGTACATCCTAAGGTACATTACAGTAGCCTAGACTGTACAGTACTGCATAGTATAGACTGCTATAGGCCACTCCACATAATAAGAAATAAATAATGTGCTGCCCTCAGGCTCAATTATTCAGCTGCCCTCAGGCTCAATTATTCAGCTGCCCTCAGGCTCAATTATTCAGCTGCCCTCAGGCTCAATTATTCAGCTGCCCTCAGGCTCTATTATTCAGCTGCCCTCAGGCTCTATTATTCAGCTGCCCTCAGGCTCAATTATTCAGCTGCCCTCAGGCTCAATTATTCAGCTGCCCTCAGGCTCAATTATTCAGCTGCCCTCAGGCTCAATTATTCAGCTGCCCTCAGGCTCTATTATTCAGCTGCCCTCAGGCTCTATTATTCAGCTGCCCTCAGGCTCAATTATTCAGCTGCCCTCAGGCTCAATTATTCAGCTGCCCTCAGGCTCAATTATTCAGCTGCCCTCAGGCTCAATTATTCAGCTGCCCTCAGGCTCAATTATTCAGCTGCCCTCAGGCTCAATTATTCAGCTGCCCTCAGGCTCAATTATTCAGCTGCCCTCAGGCTCAATTATTCAGCTGCCCTCAGGCTCAATTATTCAGCTGCCCTCAGGCTCAATTATTCAGCTGCCCTCAGGCTCAATTATTCAGCTGCCCTCAGGCTCAATTATTCAGCTGCCCTCAGGCTCAATTATTCAGCTGCCCTCAGGCTCAATTATTCAGCTGCCCTCAGGCTCAATTATTCAGCTGCCCTCAGGCTCAATTATTCAGCTGCCCTCAGGCTCAATTATTCAGCTGCCCTCAGGCTCAATTATTCAGCTGCCCTCAGGCTCAATTATTCAGCTGCCCTCAGGCTCAATTATTCAGCTGCCCTCAGGCTCTATTATTCAGCTGCCCTCAGGCTCTATTATTCAGCTGCCCTCAGGCTCTATTATTCAGCTGCCCTCAGGCTCAATTATTCAGCTGCCCTCAGGCTCAATTATTCAGCTGCCCTCAGGCTCAATTATTCAGCTGCCCTCAGGCTCAATTATTCAGCTGCCCTCAGGCTCAATTATTCAGCTGCCCTCAGGCTCAATTATTCAGCTGCCCTCAGGCTCAATTATTCAGCTGCCCTCAGGCTCAATTATTCAGCTGCCCTCAGGCTCAATTATTCAGCTGCCCTCAGGCTCCCTTGTTTCATCATCTTAATTCATAGGCCTACTAGATTAAACATTTCTAATGACTGTCAACCAGTCATTACAAAACAATTACAAAGAGTGTAATTTAAGTTTGTGTGACTGTCTGCAATCTCTGAAATCTTTTACCATGCTTAACACGTGCGTTATCTTGGTAATGACCTTTGTTAAAGCGGAACAGATTGACGAAGGAGCTGTACGCTGATCGGAGCGGGGGCTCGTCCTGCTCTGGAGTCAGGGGTTTGAAGTGTGTCAGGTGGGATGGGCTACCAGGGGAAATGGGAGGCTCCGCACTCCAATCCAGCGTAGAGGACGAGGAGGAGAATTTGTCGTCAGCAGCCATGTCACTGCTCCTGTTGGAAAGATAAATGATCCCTTTGTGAGACTGGAACATTGTGGTCACATGGTTAACTTCTGCTTAACTGTGTGTAAACAGGTAGGCCTAAACAGAGCCATTGCCTCCTTAACATTTCAATGATCAAGCTACACTTTCATTGCTATTCAAATCATTTGTTCCTCTAGTCTGAAATAAGTAATTTCAATGATTCCTCAGTAGTGTAACCTAGCTGCGAGTGAGACATTTCAGTGTCTGACCCAAGTTCTTCTACTACTCAGAACAAACATAGATATAGCCCTTGGTTCACCATAGCCTTTGGTTCACTCCAGACTTGACTGCCCTTGACCAGCACAAAAACATCCTGTGGCTTACTGCATTATCATCGAATAGCCCCCGCGATATACAACTTTTCAGGGAAGTCAGGAACCAATATACACAGTCAGTTAGAAAAGCAAAGGCTAGCTTTTTCAAACAGATATTTGCATCCTGTAGCACTAATTCCAAAACGTTTTGGGACACTGTAAAGTCCATGGAGAATGAGAGCACCTCCTCCCAGCTGCCCACTGCACTGAGGCTAGGAAACACTGTCAGCACCGATAAATCTAAGACAATCGAGAATTTCAATAAACATTTTACTACGGCTGGCCATGCTTTCCACCTGGCTACCCCTACCCCCTCCACTAAAGTCTAAAGTCTTCGAAAGCCAAGTTAACAAACAAATCACCTACCATTTCGAATCCAACTGTACCTTCTCCGCTATGCAATCTGGTTTCCGAGCTGGTCATGAGTGCACCTCAGCCACGCTCAAGGTCCTAAATGATATCATAACCACCATCGATAAAAGACAGTACTGTGCAGCAGTCTTCATCGACCTGGCCAAGGCTTTTGACTCTGTCATTCACTGCATTCTTATCGGCAGACTCAATAGCCTTGCTTTCTCAAATGACTGCCTCGCCTGGTTCACCAACTACTTCTCAGATAGAGTTCAGTGTGTCAAATCGGAGGGCCTTTTGTCCGGACCTCTGGCAGTCTCTATGGGGGTGCCACAGGGTTCAATTCTTGGGCTGACTCTATTCTCTGTATATATCAATGATGTCGCTCTCGCTGCTGGTGACTCTCTGATCCACCTCTACCCAGACGACACCATTCTGTATACATCTGGCCCATCATTGGACACTGTGTTAACAAACCTCCAAACGAGCTTCAATTCCATACAACACTCCTTCCATGGCCTCCAACTGCTCTTAAATGCTAGTAAAACTAAATGCATGCTTTTCAATCGAACGCTGCACACACCCGCCCGCTGGACTATCATCACTACTCTGGACGGGTCTGACTTAGAATATGTGGACACCTACAAATACCTAGGTGTCTGGTTAGACCGTAAACTCTCCTTCCAGACTCACATTAAGCATCTCCAATCCAAAATTAAATCTAGAAACGGCTTCCTATTTCGCAACAAAGCCTCCTTCACTCATGTTGCCAAACATGCCCTCTTGAGAACCAACACCAAAATAAACAGAACAACTGTTATTTCTACTAAAACTGAAATTATTTTTTCACTAAGTACACAAAATAATTATGTGATTTAATTTTACCATGGAAACCAGCAATTCTGGTTTAATAAAATTGAGCCCATAGCTTAGGAAGGACATAATTCTAAGAAAAACAATGACCGCAGAACAGCCCAGAGCTACAGTTGGTTGCAAAACGTTTTACAGGCTTACCCTCAAAGGAGGCACATGATTCTTCTCACTCTCAGCTTATTTTATAATTCAGCAAAGAAGAACTCAGAGGTGTAAAGAAAACAATGTCACTGTGCAACACATATCAGAAAAAACAGTAAGAAATTAAAACATGTCCTTTTTAAAAAAGGAATCTTGTTTTCCTCTCACTACAGAGAGACAGCGAGAGAAAGAAAGAGATATAATTAGAGAGCGAGAGAGAATACACTGTCACTGAACTAAGGGAAGTTTAATCAAATGTAAATAAGACAAAACTTAAGCTACAGTTTGATGAAAAACAAATGGGACTTTTTCTTGTAATACATGTCATATCTTAATCTTGCTGTTTTCTTCAAACAAAGATGAACTGTTGCTCTTGACAGCAGAAGTCACCACAGGTGGAGGGATGGACCAGAGGAAAATGTCAACAGCAAGGCCTGATGGCAGCTGGTTAACCAGCATCAACAGCCTTGAATCCCCACGACTTCACCTTCAGCTAAGGACGCAACTACTGTATGTGAATGTGTGTAAACGGCATAGCCGTAATCAGATGGCGCCGCCCTGTGTGGTCACCTGTTAAACAAGTCCCTTAAGTAAGATCAATAAAGCACATATCAATCCATCTACTGTTAGTGTATAATACTAACAAACTACTGTTCATTTGCTAACTAGCATCAGTAGCCATCTACAGTAACACCACAGGTAGGGTTAATTGTAACACAGCTAGGTAACTAGCCTGCCATCACCGCCAAGCAAGAAAATAAACATAAATCAACTAACCACTTCAAAGCAGTATCGTGCAGATAATCTGAATAATGTGAACATCTGTCACATCCCAGCTGCAGTAGTAGACTGTTGCGTCCGCTACTACGGTGGCCGGCTGGTCCGTCAGCTAACATTAGCTAGCAGTTAGCAGGCCCGCTGCAGTTTGCTAAATGAAGGAAGAGTTGAAGTGAACACTCATAATTTAATGTCCACTAAATAACACAAATTACCTGTGTGTTGGGCTCCTTGGACATCCCTGTGTGAATAAATTGCTGCGAAGTCGAGTAGCCGCCCTGTCTTGGTATATGTATTTCAAACCCAGTCAGATTAGTCAACAGCAAGACGTTGTGATGGCGTTAGTGGAAACCAAGAGTGTTCCCAAGGCAGACCTGGTTGTAGCTAGACACAGTATGTTGGAATAGCTATTTGTTTTCATTTTAGCTAACCGTTACCCTTTTCTTAAACTTGATCTAAATATCATAGCCGGCCACGTCAATTCTCCTAACCTGCCACGAAAAGTCACTTCTGCTGGTCAAAACCGACGGACCCGCCCTGAGAACAGTCTTGGTTTCCACCACAGCGTTGTGATCACGAAACAAGGCAGCGCCCATCTATTACCTATCTAATCGATTGGAATTACTCCCTTCACCCACTATAGCATGTTTTACTAAGTTTCTTGTGAACAGACACTTTCAAAGAACAATTGCCATGTCATTTAGCTATAAGTGAAAACTTTAGTATACCGGAGTTGTGTTACCTGTGGACGTTTTTGTGGCCATTTATTGTCAAAATAAAAATATAATTAATATAGTATCTGTCCTTAACGCCATATGTATCAATACATTACTGCTTATCTCCACAATTACTTTATTCAGAGTATTGCTTGAGGTATGCCAAATATAACCCACCTGAGCCTGGCTATTCTGCTGTTCTGGGCCATTAGCCACGAGCGCACAGAACTAATCCCTGCTTTACGTTGAAGACTTCATGAACGGTTGAACACAGAGGCAGTTGGTTTTATATTCACACAGTCGGACATCCAACAGACATTCAACAGACATCCAAGAGACAGTCGCCAAAAGCCATTTAAAATTGTAAAAATCAATAACTAATTAATTGATGGTCACAGAAACATAAAAATAGATATGGTTTATTCTATAAATGTCTAACGTACTTTTACAACCTTTGTTTTGAATACAAATTTCAGTTTTGATTTGATGGAAATACATAAAATCTATAAAATGCAATTTAAAGCAGTATAAATCAATAACTAATTAACCCTTTTTCACAGAAACATCAAACTAGATATGATTTATTCTATAAATGTCTAGCATATGTTTACAACCTTTGTTTTGAGGGGAAATTCTAGTTTTGACTTGATAGAAATACATAAAATCTATCAAATGCCATTTTAAACGGTATAAATCAATAACTAATTCACCGTTTGTCACAGAATAAAACTAGGTATGATTTATTCTATAAATGTCTAGCATACTTTCACAACCTTTGTTTTGAGTAAACATTCCAGTTTTTACTTGATAGAAATACATAAAATCTAAAATATTGCAATTAAAAATGAAGAAATCAATAACTAATTCAGTGATTGTCGCAGAAAAACGTGAAAATATGTATTTATTTGCATTAACTTTAAATACATTTTAATTTCAAGTGCAATTTGTTCTATATGAATGTTTACATAAAGTTGTACAATGTTTACCATCTTAAATTGTATGCCAAATCAATGTTTGCATGTTTAGTGCAACAGTTCCACATTTTAAAGGTGTTACAAGGCACAACAGTCATTTAGATAGATAGATAGATAGATAGATAGATAGATAGATAGATAGATAGATAGATAGATAGATAGATAGATAGATAGATAGATAGATAGATAGATAGAGGGGAAATTTCTTAAATGTATTTATACGTCTCTAATTTAACAGCAAAGAGGCCCCTTCCAATCATTTTCTATATTCTTTGTCATCCCCAGACAAGCTGAATTGTACCACACATAATATTCTATCTGCAGTATTAAAACAATAATACAGGGTTATGTTTATATACATATATAAATTACAGTTCTGGAATACCCAAATTCTGTTACATGCTTTTGCAATTAGGAACATTTTCAAATTGAATTGGATAAATGTGTCTACAATGCATAAAAATGTGGTCCTCTTTTTTTTCTTCAATGCGAAGCGAGACTGCTCGGTGTGCTTTGCATCATCCAGAGAAAAATGATGATCATCTGACCAACTGTGCTTGTCTTTGTGTAATTTAACAGTAGGCTATGAAAACTCATGTAGTTTCATCCTTCAAGACATTTTGAAGCATGAAACTTCGTCTTGAAACATTATCAGGTTTATCCTTGTATTATAACTCTAATGTTCTATTATAATTTATCTATTTTATGATTCTATTATGAGAGATACTACAGTAGATACATACTATGACTGCAATTCCCTGTAATAGGTACACACGTACGGTCACTGTGGGGACAACGTTGTCGATCCACCATTAATGAAGCTGCTGACTGATGTGGTAAACTCATTAATGCCATCAGATGATCCACTTCATCGGACCACTTCTGTAGTGAGCACGTGCCTGCTACTTCTTGTTTGAGGTTTAGCTTGAAAGCAGGAATCAGGAAGATAGAGTTAAGGTCAGATTTGCCAAATGGAGGGCGAGGGAGAGCTTTGTACGCGTCTCTGTGTGTGGAGTAAAGTTGATCTAGAGTTTTTCGCCTCTAATTGCACAGGTGACATGCTGGTAGAAATTAGGTCAAATGAATTTCAGTTTTCCTGCATTAAAATAACCAGCCACTAGGAGCGTCGCCTCTGGATGAGCAATTTCTTGTTTGCTTATGGCCCTATACAGCTTGTTGTGTGTGGTCTAAATGCCAGCATCGATTTGTGGTGGTAAATAAACAGCTACATGGATGCAAACCCTCTTGGTAAATAGCATGATCTATAGTTTATCATGAGGTATTCTAACTTCTAAATCAAGCGAGCAGAACTTCAAAACTTCCTTAATATTAGAGGTTGAGCTCCAGCTGTTGTTAACAAAGAGACACCCCCCCCCCCTCCCCTTGAGCTTTACTCAACGTTACCGTTCTGTCCTGACGATGCATTGAAAAAGCAGCAAGGTTATCCATGTCCTTGTTCAGCCAAATTTCGGAGAAAAAAAGGATAAAGGATGTTACAGTTCTTCAGGTCCCGTTGAGATGAAAGTCTCAAACAGAGCTGGTACAGTTTTTTCTCCAGTGATTGTACATTCGCAAATATAACAAAGGTAAAGGCAGATAATTTACTCCCCTCCGTAGTTTCATCAGGGTACCTGCACATCGGCCTTTATATCGCCTCCTCTTTCTCTTCCTAGTGTCAGGGATTAGGGCCTGGTCCGGGGTGAGCAGTATGTCCTCTGCCAGTGACTTATTGAAGTGGACATTTTCATCCAAACCGAGGTTAGTGATCACTGTTCTGATGTCCAGAAGCTATTTTCGGTCATAGAAAACGATGGCGGAGGCATGATGTAAAAAAAGGTTATGGTCAGCGCAAATAATCACGAAATAGCAGAATTATTCAGAATTCAACAGTTTCCTCTACCATACACCCATCACACATTCCAGTACCATATTACTCTATACATTTCAAAGAGGAATTCAACCTGTATACCCTAATCTCATCCTACACAACATAACCTCCTTCCTTCGGTTTCCATTACATGATACTATCTCCCTTACAGATTTCCTTGTACTATACTGAACAAAAATATAAATACATCATGCAACAATTTCAAAGATTTTACTGAGTTACAGTTCATATGAGGAAATCTGTCAATTGAAATAAATTCACTAATCTAGGGATTTCACATGACTGGGAATGCAGATATGCATCTGTTGTTCAAAGGTACCTTACAAAACATTTGTAGAATTGCTTAAATTTGTTATACAATTGCAAAATGTTTCTCTCTGCCTCATGGAAAATGTGTAGAATTGCAGGAAATGTACTTAAAAAAACGTTAATGTTTTTCTCCGCTGTCAAGAGAGGGGCCACAAAAACGATTTGTTGCCTCCCCAACCAATTCTTGCTTAGGGCCCCCAAAAGGCTAGAGCTGGCCCTGTTACTACTCTTCTTGATTGCACCCCCTCTATCAATTGCGATCAAACAATTATCACAACCATTTCTGTTGAATGCAGATTAATCATTTGTTAGTCTCTTGCAATCATTTGTTAGTCTCTTGCATAGATTAACTATGAACTCAGGAATAATTAAACCTGCTCCTTCCTGTCTTTGTGTTCATGGGATCCTTTGAACCCCTGGCCTGAACCATCTACACAGTATTTCAATTAAACGTTTCAAGGACAACATTATTTAAGTATTGTTTTGTTGTTGCAGTGGGGACAATAACATTAGTACTCGCTAAAGAACATTACTTTAAGGAAAACACATTTTTTTTATTTTTTTTTATTTTTATGTTTAGCTCACATAATTTAATTTAAAAATATTTTTTACACTTGAGAAGGAGAACCAAGATGGCTGCTTCAATACAGCGCGTCTGTCAGTCATCCAGGGTCGATAGAGGTGATTGGTCTAGATCCAGACGTGGCTAGACTTTAGAACAAGCGATCTCGGCTGTGATTAGCTCGTTGCGGTCAAAGGACACGCCTATTTCTGACTTGAAACAGCGGCGCCGGTTGGTTGCTGGAATGTTTATGTTTGAGCTGAGCCACCGGTAATCTAGCTAGCACCTAAATACAACTAAGTTACGTTTTCGCCGGCTATATTAAGGTTTCAATTACGTAGCTATAACAAATTCGGCCACTTTAAATAAGACATAACGCCCGGTAAGTAACTTTAGCAGGTCAACGTAAGCTAGCTATGATAACTAACTAAAGTTATTTTACATTTTTTAGGGGGGGATAGCTATTTAGCTAGCTAACGTAAACTAGGGAAGTTGTAGTCAACGATTATCACAACAGATGAAAGTATAATATCTATATCTAGCTAGGTTACGTTAGTTCTGCCAGCAAGCCATTGCTGTTTTAGTTGGTAAACTGTGCCGTTGTGATTAGCAAATTCATTTTGATAGTTTGGAGGCGCAGACACTTTCATTACTAGTAGATTGATTGTCGACCAAAGGCTAACAATGTGATCAACTCTCCTTATGCTTCCAGGATCAGGATGAACTCGTCAGCTGAGGGAAGGACCCTCCTCTCAACTATGTTACCAGGGAAGAAACCTATGTCCTCGAAGGCTGCTAAACATAACTCTCTAACAGTGGCATCGAAAATAAAGACCAAGATTCTCAGTAAGTAGCCATCACTAGATTGATGTAAGAGGTGGGTTCCCATTTAATTTGTAATAGCCTATTGTTGGTTAATGACAGGTCACTTGGTAAGCCATACGTCATTAGCATATGTTTATTTAGATTTTCTGCTTTATGTATTTTCTAGACACATCCTCGTTCTTCAAGGTCTCCCTGAAGACAAACAACAAGGCTTTGGCTCTGGCCTTGGTGGCTCAGAGGGAGAGAAGCAGACAGCTTGAAGTGGAAACTGTGCGCCTACAGAAACAAGTGGAGTCTCTGAATTTTGACCTGGCTATTCGCAGATTCAAGCACAACCAACTGGTGGGTTCGAGAGGGACTCTGAGTTCATCTCTTTGAATAAGACATAGTGTGATCTAAATTTGTCTCCTTACCGGGTCACTTATTTAGAGGTGCTCTTCGTAACAACAATAATGATATATTTTATTGCAGACTTCAGTGTTAGTTTATGACATAAATGCATGATTGTTGTTGACCGGTAATAATGCAAATAATAATTTATTCAACTTCTATAGTGCTATTCATTACATAAAGAAATATCTAAGTGCTGTAAAGCAACAACAACAAAAAACAAGCAATTTAAAAACCACATATGCTTTTTCAGATTCTCATCTTGAAAGACCTTCAACGCAACACTTTGGATAACTTGGAAAGGGCCGTGGACCTCTTCTCTGATGAAAATGTAAGTCCTCTTCCAGTATGTCCTCTGATTCTATGGTATCAGATAAGTATAAGTAGGCTATGTCACAGTTTACAATGCTAAACAGGGCTCTATGTTGGGGAATCATTTTACTCACATATCTGCCTGAAAGTAGATGTGTGCGAACTGAAAAAGTCAAGTATGAACACGTGAGTTGTGATTTATAACTAAATAAATTGCTGCCGTAGCTATTTTCAAAACAATTTTTGCAGTTTTGTTTCATAACTGGTAGCTAATCACACAAATAACTATGTAGTGTCTTATCTCACCTTGTGCGACAGCAACAGTTTCTGCTCATACAGTAATATCTACCTTTGTGGTCTGGGGAAAAAGCAACAGTACCCGGGACGCTGTGCGCATTGTGAGTGTAGTGCTGAAAGATTCATTTTTAGGCATAAAGTTGGTTGAATTTACCCAAAAGTCTACTAAAGTTTGACTTTGTTCCTGTGTTTCTTGGCTGTTTACATCGTTTTGTTCACACGCTAGCATGTTTTTCCATGTTAGTTTGAGATTTCTCAAATGTTAGCGAAGGGATGTTGAAGAATCTCATTTTGAATGGGAGTCCCACCATTACCACGTTAATGGCTCATGCCCCATAAAGGTGCAGCTTAAGTTTTCTGTCTCACGTGAGTCAAATATTTCAGGGTACTTGATTGTACTTGATTGAGCATGGAACATCCCAAAAACCTTTTATACATTCACTTTATTTATTTCTTATGATGATAACACACATTTTATTTATTCCTCAAGTACTTTCATTGTGCTCCTACATTTCTTTGTGTGCTTCTACATTTTTCAACTTAAGAATTTAGCCCTGCTAAATTGTTTTTCTTTCATGCGTAGGATGCCCCTGAAGTACCTGAAGACTGTAATAAACGACCCCCCGATAAGGAAGATGAAAATAATCAGATTGAGAGGTAATAATGAGACTCCTATTCATGTCTACAGTTACAGCAATAGTTACTGTCTTATGGTCAATTATTTCTGTTCAAACATTTACCCCGATTATTTACTTTCATTCTAGGGTAGAGGTTCAGATACCTCTCGTCATAGCAGAGCAGTCCAGGGATTTGGTGCCCTCCCCAAAACAGACCAGCACGAGCCAGGAGGTTGTAGTGAATGACAGAAGAACCACATCCACAAATCCCTCTGGCACCCAAAGTAGGTCATCAGAGTCCAATGCCAGTACAGGTAAGGGGGCTGGAGAATTCAGAACGACCCCACATGACCTTTCAGCATTGAGTTGTTTATTGAAGGTTTTCAGTAACTCACATTTATTCTTGTCTTACAGAAAGCATGAATAATATGGAGCAACAGGTGGACAATACTTTGAAATCGACCCAAAAGAGAACATCCCGACAATCCAGTAGCCTAAAAGATGAGGTGGAAAAGTGGTCAAAGATTTGTTCTGACACTGGACTTGACCCTATCCCAGCAGTCCTGCCCTCCGTTGTCTCCACAACTAATACTCTACAGCCCTCTGGTACTGATAAAGTTGTGTGTCATCCAAACAGCTTAAAGATGGAGACCGCATTGGTGCTTGCAATGAAGACAGCTGTCAGAGAAGCAGAGAAGACCACCATCAATGACACCGAGATGGAGATAACTATTGGGGACAGTACTGCTGAAATCGTTACAGTGGAGACTAAGCCCAAGAAAGCTGGTGGACAGAAGAAACTGAAGGTGCCAAAGACAAAAATCCCTTGTCTATTAGTGAAGGTTGGAAATAAGAACAGTGGCCCAAAACTTATTGTTGAGAATCTAGAGGTGAAGAGCTCCGCTGTAAACGTGGAGCTGCCGACAGAGATACTAAAGGTGATTTCCGCAACCCCACTACACACAGACAGCCCTACAGTGGAGGGTGTGGATGTAGAACACAGAGAAGAGGACTTCATAGAGAACTCAGCCAGAGAGATAGAATCCCTTGCTGCCCGCAGGAAGACTCATGTCACCTCTCGCATCACCAAACACAGAAAACCTACCCAAGAATCCCATAAAGCAACACAAGATGCTCCAAAACCGTTTGACCCAAGAACAACTTTTGTAGTCCCTATCCAATCCAAATCCCATCGAAGTGTCTCACCTGACCCGTTTGAAGATGACTTTTTCAACGACCCTGAAGCTCTGAACTCTGTATTTAAACGAGACAGGGCAAACCCATTGGTCATAGCTGCCACAGAAGACAAAGGCACTAAAACTAAAGGTCGCAAGACGTTTGTGATTTCTAATTTTGTGATTTCTAATGAGTCTACATCTAGAAAGGGCAAGAGTAAATCCAAAGGAAGCAGGAAGTCTAAAGCACATCCTGTCATGGTGGACCATGAATTAGACATTGAAGCAGAAAATGATGTATTCCTTCTACCTCAATCTTTCACTGAAGAGAAGTCTCATTCTCCTGAAGGGTGCACAGCCTATGTAGACATGGATGCCACCCTGCATGAATACAGGGAATCACGCAGCGTTTCCAGACCTCGGTCCACTGCACGGAGCAGTAAGAGACCTAGCAGAGTGAAAGGCAGAGGGACATTTGTGGTCTCGGTGAACAGGGACAGCTCCTCAGTAAACAGTACAATATTAGATGATGCTTGGGCAGAAAAGCTGGCGTGTACTCCTACTACAGGGTATAGCTTTGTTGGCGAAGATGAGTCGGAAACGGTCCTGGATGAAACCATAGTGGAGCATCTGACTGGACCACACCCAGATCACTGTCTAGCTGCTGGACGCAAGACTACGGACTCTGTGGTTGAAGAAACTCCTGCTTCCTCTAAACGTCCATGGCTGGCTACCCTGGAACCTTTAGGGAATTCAGAAGGTGTTGAAAGCGTATGTGTTGGGGAAGAAATGCCCCCATGGGAAATCAGTGACCCCATTTCAGTTGCTGTGGAGCAAAAGCCCAAGAAAGCCAGGAGATTGGAGACTGCAAAATCAAGGATGAAGACTGATGCACAGAAGGGTGACTGTCTTGCCCCTGTGAAGGAAAGGAAAAAAACAACTAAAAGTAGCATTAAAAGATTGGCTCCTGGGGGTTCAGGTTATCTTTTGTCTAGTGAGACTCTGGATAGCCAGAGTAGTATAGGTGTACGCACTGCAGAACAAAATGCAAAAGTACAGCCTGTGGTGGATCACAAAGTGTTGCAAGTCATCACACACTCTGCCACCGCTGAGGAGAGCTGTTTGTCTTCATTTGAGGTCCTGAGTCAAGACTTCCAAGTTAGCAACTTCAAGCCCAGGTCCAAACAGGATCCTAAATCAAGATGCAGAGGCACGTTTGTCATACCCAATAGGTTTAGTGATTCCACCAGAAACAAGAAGCCCTACATTGTTCCTGACTCCCAGGGTGATGATGATGATGATGACACAAACAGCAGGACATCTAATGTATCATTTTCAACTGTTGAGACCCACACAGAAATTCCTGACAGTGGTGATGCAGTATGTCAGAGCCTGAGGGAGCTGCTCGTGAACGAGAGGCCTCCATGGGAGTCCTCCATGGATGTCAGCTGTACAAATGAGACTGGATTTAACACCCCAGCCTCAAGCCCTAAAAGGGTCGTTTCTTCTGCTCACAAGGTTGCAGTATATAAAGAGCCGGCTGAAGTTATGGCTGAAAGATCTCCAGGTACAAAACTTTTATTTGTTGACAGTATTTTTGTGTGAGATGTAGGTATTCTAATTGTTATTATATGTTTTACCCACGGTAGCAGAGAGAGCCCTGAAGCCACTAACCAATACCAACTGGGCGGATAATGAAGACACAGGACGGGCCAGACGACGGGGGGCTGCTGTTAGCTACAAGTTACCACCCATCAATTGGTGAGGACTGCTCTGGAAATTAAACTAAAGCTTACGTTGACTAGTATTATATCAGTAGCTTGAACAGTGATCAGGTTGGTTCTACTAGTGATCAGGTTGGTTCTACTAGTGGTCAGGTTGGTTCTACTAGTGGTCAAGTTGGTTCTACTCGTGGTCAGGTTGGTTCTACTCGTGGTCAAGTTGGTTCTACTCGTGGTCAGGTTGGTTCTACTCGTGGTCAGGTTGGTTCTACTCGTGGTCAGGTTGGTTCTACTAGTGGTCAGGTTGGTTCTACTAGTGGTCAGGTTGGTTCTACTAGTGGTCAGGTTGGTTCTACTAGTGGTCAGGTTGGTTCTACTAGTGGTCAGGTTGGTTCTACTAGTGGTCAGGTTGGTTCTACTAGTGGTCAGGTTGGTTCTACTAGGCTATGATACCAGCACGTGATCATTCAATTGTTTCTTTCTTTTAACAGCAAAATGAGACGTGGAGATAAGTTCTCAGACACCAAGTACCTGAGTTCTCCTATTTTTAAAGAGAAGAAGAAGAAGAAGCGTCAACAGAAGAACACACACCAAGCTGACCGTTTAGAGAACCTACATTCAGTTAATTGACTTCATTCTGTGTAATTTAATTCTTACACATATTTCCAATGCCTTTATTTTTTTTGCCCTTTGTTTTAATATTATACGTTTACCAATAAAATGTCAATACATTTTATGTTGAAAAGGTTTTTTATTTATCACCCACTTTATTAGTCATGAAGAAATGAATAATGTAATATTTTTCTGTTTTGTGACAGTAACAGATATGTGATGCAGCCATATATTAGCTGGATGGTGCAGTCAGCCACCTACCTAAGGATGAGTTGAACACCCTTATGGAATAGCTAGTTGCCTCCAAGGGTATAGTTAAAGTTGTTGCAACATGCTCTGTCTAATCATGTTACTTTAATTATACCCTTGGAGGCAACTAGCTCTTCCGTAAGGGTGTTCGACTCATCCTTAGGTGGCTGACTGCACCACCCAGATAATCTATGGCTGTATCACATTATGGTTAAGTGCTGACCAACGCACCTCCTTATGTTTCTAAAATAATCTGGACCCGTATTGTTGGAGTGATTGACTGGAGGCCTTGTGTGAATTATTCAGAGTATGCTGTTCACGTAGTAGGCTGTGGTTGTCTTTCTGTTCTCCTCGGTCTCTACTGTTACACAGCATTCCCACAGGAAGGTGTCCCCTGAAACGGCTACTGTTGGCAGTGTGTTTTTTTTGGGGGGGTTTATTTACATGAAACACATTTGTGAATTTGTGCTACGGTGACATTTTGGAGTAGTGCTGCAGTTTTTGGGTGTAACCATTGCTGATAAATCTGCATTGTGTGGTAAGTACCGATTGCTTTACACCATGAATGTGTGTTTTATTTTAATTCAGAATATGACCATTGCATTGCTGAGAACGCCAGTTTGATTGTGTAACTCAGATTTGAATAAGCACCAATTTTACCAGGCACATGCTACATAAAATGTTACGTAAATCAACAGACAAACTTAAGTCAACATCTCAATTTGGAGACTAGTTGTGTGAAAAGGTTGTGAGGCCAAATCATTGACAGAAAAAGTCTCTGGCCTACTTATAATCACCTGTCTTGCCTTGCTCTAGCACTTCAAGCTGCACAAGAATCTTCAGTGATTAGGCTGCTTTAGTAAAATAAATATTTGTGTTATGCTGAATGTGAGTTCAATGGCTTGTGTCACATTTCCTGTACCGTGTGGAGGGCCAGAGAGGTGCCAGGTTCAAGACTAGCCTGCACTATGTCTTACTGTAGAAAATGAACCCCCAGCTGAGGTCAGCAGTGGTTACGCAAACAGACCCGCACTATCATACTATATCATCACCTGTTGATTTCTTTCCTTCTCCATCCTTTATCTAGCATGTAACTGCCCCCCCCCCCCCCCCCCCCCAATTCTTACCCTGGTCCCAGATCTGTTTGTCATTGTCAAGTACTTTGACATATTCGCATTCTTAGTTTTGTGTAGGCTACAGGACCACCAAGGACTTATCCCTCTGCGTGAGTAGCACTGCCTCAGAGAAATGGAGACGAGGCGACTGAGAAGAGACATAGAAGCCCTTCTGTGAGTTGCTTTCTGTGGATGACACAATTCTACATTTAGTGCAATGACGTGATGTGGGAAGGGGAAATTGAGATGCAATGGCATTTTTTAAATATTTCTTCAGGCACTTGAGAGAGTTTTGTCTTTTGAGCAGGGGAGATTACATTGGTCAGAAACTGAGAGAGAATGGCTTCGACCCCAAGGGAAAAGGATCCACTAGCATGCTTGATGACCTGGTAGGAGTCTCAACACGTTGTTCTGGAGTCACCATCCTCCACCAGGGGTTAATGTGGGATGTTGTAAACTGTTTAATGGTTCGACTGGGTTTTTATGATTATTTCAACGTTTTTATGAACCCTGTACTTAATGTGTCTGTGCTTCCAACCAGGCCCATTATGACTTGGCCATAAGTGTTGCCCTTTGGTGGCTGGAGAAGGAGGAGCGACACGATGTGATGGACAGAGACATTGTGTAAGTACATTGATTTCCATACACAATAACACTTGATTGTGTCGTCCTGAGTAACCTTGTCTGAGACCTGAAGACTTCTGCTAACTTCCTTACCTAATACCTTGGCTTTAGCTCTAAGCCAGGTTACTGTAAATAGCTTTATGACAACATGATATAAATAAAATGGGATTGATTGACTTTGTTGTTCCCTGTAGTAGAGTGGGCAGCCCAGGGTATATTGACCCGTACCCCAACCACCTGGAGAGAGAAGCAATGATCCTCTCTTCCTTCGCTGGGATGATCCTGGTGAGTAGTCAGGGTTCTGAGGCATACAGTATGCCAGGGGTTGTGAGTCTAGCACGGCTCCGTCTGTAGTCTTACTGGCCCTTAGTCGCCCTTGTAAGCTAGAGGCGTTTGGCGCAGTTGGGAGTCTACTACCACGCCTCAGTTGGGAGTCTACTACCACGCCTCAGTTGGGAGTCTACTACCACGCCTCAGTTGGGAGTCTACTACCACGCCTCAGTTGGGAGTCTACTACCACGCCTCAGTTGGGAGTCTACTACCACGGCTCAGTCCAAAGTGTCATTAGGCTAATCTCCTCCTTTGTTACTACACAATGAGTCACCAGTCTCCAAAGCCATGCTCCTCTGTTGCTAAACTTTGACTGTATAAGATACGGTATAAAGGTTTCAGTAGTTTTGAAAGTAGAGCTCACAAGTCAAAACGAGTCTCCGAAATTCGTACAATATGTTACGCATTTGTTGTGTTTAAAATCCCGTTCCCATTCAATTTCTAAGTCCGGTGCAACAGTATATCTGGGCAGCATTACCTCGTCCATGACCTTTCCCTGGGTTGACCATGTAACTGGTCCTTTTATGATTATTGGGATTTAAGTGTTCCTGACTATATTTCCCCTCTGCTCTAACCTCTGTTGTTCTGCTGTCCTTTCTGCTCCAGAATAGCTTGCCTGTAAAAGACATTCTAGCCCTTTACACCACCAGACCGTCTGCCGCATACCCCCTCCAGCACTCCAAGGTAGACCTTCCCAGTGTTAGTATAGCTTAACTTACATCCTAGACTTGTCTGTGTTAGTATAGCCTAACCCTACATCCTAGACTTGTCTGTGTTAGTATAGCTTAACTTACATCCTAGACTTGTCTGTGTTAGTATAGCCTAACCCTACATCCTAGACTTGTCTGTGTTAGTATAGCCTAACCCTACATCCTAGACTTGTCTGTGTTAGTATAGCCTAACTCTACATCCTAGACTTGTCTGTGTTAGTATAGGCTAACCCTACATCCTAGACTTGTCTGTGTTAGTATAGCCGAACCCTACATCCTAGACTTGTCTGTGTTAGTATAGCCTAACCCTACATCCTAGACTTGTCTGTGTTAGTATAGGCTAACCCTACATCCTAGACTTGTCTGTGTTAGTATAGCCTAACCCTACATCCTAGACTTGTTTGTGTTAGTATAGCCTAACCCTACATCCTAGACTTGTCTGTGTTAGTATAGCCTAACCCTACATCCTAGACTTGTCTGCGTGGGAAGGCACTATAAGGGGATATAATATATAACATACACTGAGTATACAAAACATTAAAAACATCTTCCTAATACTGAGTTGCCCCCCCCACAATTCATCGTGGCATGGACTTTACAAGGTGTGGAAAGCATTCCACAGGGATGCTGGCCCATGTTGACTCCAATGCTTCCCACAGTTGTCAAGTTGGCTAAATGTCCTTTGGGTGGTGGACTATTTAATGCACATGGGAAACTGTTAAACATGAAAAACCGAGCAGCAGCGTTGCAGGTCTTGACAGAAACCGTGCGCCTGGCACCTACTACCATACCTTGTTCAAAGGCACTTAAATATTTTGTCTTGCCCATTCACCCTCTGAATGGCACACATGCACAATCCATATCTTAAAAATCTCCTCCCCTTCATCTACGCTGATTGAAGTGGATTTAATAAGTCACATCAATAAGGGATAGCTTTCACCTGGATTCACCTGGTCAGTCTATGTCATGGAAAGAGCAGGTGTTCTTAACGTTTTGTGTACACGGTGTATAGTAAGTAAGTAGGCCATCAGCCTCAGTGTAGTGTTATCTGGTCTATAATGATAATTTTCAGGGCTTCCAAGTGACGCAGCGGTCTAAGACACTGCATCTCAGTGCTAGAGGCGTCACTACAGACAACCTGGTTCCAAATCCAGTCTATCACAACCTGCCGTGGTTGGGAGTCCCATAGGGCGGCGAACAATTGGCCCAGAGCCATCCGGGTTTGGCCGGTGTAGGCCGTCATTGTAAATAAGAATTTGTTCTTAACTGACTTGCCTAGTTAAATAAAGGTTAAATAAAAAAATGGTAATATAATGAAGTGCTGCTCTGTGTACATATTCTGTAGGCCTATATGAACCACTGCATTATAAAACAATAATCTGATGACTGTCTCTACAGAGCGCCATTGTTCATCCCTTCACCTTATCCTACCACCCGTTTGCCATGTTGGGCTCGTTCAAGGCCGTGGATCACTCCAGAAAGCACAGTATGTCAGTGTGAAGACACATTCCAGTTGTACATTCAACTGACTAGTATCCCCCCTTTCCTTAACACATTAACTCTGCCAGTCTACTTCGCTCTGGTGTGACTTGCCCTTCCTCACTCGTGTTTACAGTAGTCTATAGAACAAGTTACGTAAGAAACCTGGCCAGTATTGGCTCTTGAACTTCTCTCTGATTTATTTTCTTTCAGCCCAAAAGTTGAAGCGCTGGCTGTCTGTGCAGTGTAAACAAGGTGCTGCCCCTGCTGGACAGAAGGCCTTGGTGCAGTCCTCCAGATCTGACTCCTTCCTCAGTGTGAGTGGCAATCATACACATACACTCCCCTATGTTTTTGGACAGTGAAGCATTTCTATTCTTCGATTTGATATCAAATGATTTATATGAGGCGACAGTACAGAATGTCAACTTTTTATTTCAGTGTGTTTTTCATACGTATCTGTTTCACTGTTTAGAAATGAATGCACTTTATGTATCTAGTCCCCAGTGTCATAAGTATTTGGGCAAATTAACTTATAGTGTATTACATTTAGTTAAAATGATGAAGAGAATTTTAATATAGACCACATGGAAAATCCATTAGATCATCATGCTAATCTGTAACTTTCTCACTCATCATTATTCATTCATTATTATGCGTAATCATGGTAGCATCCACCTTAATGTAAAAGTGTTCGCAAACATATTTTATTATTATTTATAATAAAAGTGGCTCCAAAGTGACACACTACGTTATTTTTCATTAGTTTCCATTGAGCGCAACAAAATCCGAAACACAACCAAAACAAACTGCAAATGCATCCAACAAGTTTGTAGAGTCACAAGTTTGATGTAGTCACTGCGTGCTAAAAATATGGGACCAAATACTACACTTTTAACAATGTAATACACTATAAGTGAATTTGTTCAAATACTTATGACACCTTCAAATGTAGGGTCTAGATACATAAAGCGCTTTCATTTCTAAACGGTTAAACGGTATGAAAATACTGTCACCTCATGTGAACCTCACCTTTTAGCTTCACTTTCCAAATAAATATGTAGGGAAGTGTATATATTCACATATTGTTTATATAAATCATTAGTGACAATAGCATGGACCCATGCATGCTGTCTTAGCCCACAAAGGTTTAGTTTAACTCTCTGGCTCTGAGACGACTTTACTTTTAAAGCAGTTGTGAATTCGATCATTATTTCAACAAACATCCCAACCTTGTTATAAAGTTGAAATTGACTGTTGGAAGGGACTTTACTTCCTCATTAATGTCCATGTTTTCTGTCTCATACACAGGACAGTGGTGAGTCCTTGACGGAACAAACAGAGCATTGTGAAGGATGACGAGAATTTCTACAGCATTGATGAAAGTTAAAGTCTTCTGCTTTACGACACCGTTATTATATTGTTGTTCTATTGTTGTTGTTGTTTATTCCTGTCTTATTTCACTGTGGGTGAAAATAGTGATGTCCCTGTTATGAGCCTGCTACCACTGGGCCTTCAAATTCAAGGAACCCTGGCCAATAGTAAGAGTCAATCCTCCAGTGTGTTATCATATCACTAGGGGTTCCCTCTAAATGTATTTATATACAGTTGAAGTTGGAAGTTTGCATACACTTAGGTTAAAGTCATTTAAAAAAACAAATTTTTCAACCACTCCACAGATTTCATGTTAACAAACTATAGTTTTGGCAAGTTGGTTACAGACAGATTATTTCACTTATAATTCACTATATCACAATTCCAGTGGGTCAGAAGTTTACATACTGTACACTAAGTTGACTGTGCCTTTAAACAGCTTGGAAAATTCACTAAAAATTCAGGAAAATAAGCTTCTGATAGGCTAATTGGCGTAAATTGGAGGTGTACCTGTGGATGTATTTCAAGGCCTACCTTTAAACTCAGTGCCTCTTTGCTCGACATCATGGGAAAATCTAAAGAAATCAGCCAAGACCTCCGAAAAAAATGTGTAGACCTACACAAGTCTGGTTCATCCTTGGGAGCAATTTCCAAACGCCTGAAGGTACCACGTTCCTTTGTACAAACAATAGTACGCAAGTATAAACACGGGACCACGCAGCAGTCATACCGCTCAGGAAGGAAACTCATTCTGTCTCCTAGAGATGAATGTACTTTGGTGCGAAAAGTGCAAATCAATTCCAGAACAACAGCAAAGGACCTTGTGAAGATGCTGGAGGAAACAGGTACAAAAGTATCTATATCCACAGTAAAACGAGTCCTATATCGACATAACCTGAAAGGCTTCTCAGCAAGGAAGAAGCCACTGCTCCAAAACCGCCATTTAAAAAGCCAGACTACGGTTTGCAACTGCACATGGGGACAAAGATTGTACTTTTTGGAGAAATGTCCTCTGGTCGGATGAAACAGAAATAGAACTGGCCATAATGACCATCGTTATTTGGAGGAAAAAGAGAGGCTTGCAAACCGAAGAACACTATCCCAACGTGAAACACGGGGGTGGCAGCATCATGTTGTGGGGGTGCTTTGCTGCAGGAGGGACTGGTGCACTTCACAAAATAGATGGAATCATGGGGAAGGAAAATTGTGGATATATTGAAACAACATCTCAAGACATCAGTCAGGAAGTTGAAGCTTGGTTGCAAATAGGTCTTCCAAATGTACAATGACCCTAAGCATACTTCCAAAGTTGTTGCAAAATGGCTTTAAGGACAACAAAGTCAAGGTATTGGAGTGGCCATCACAAAGCCCCGACTTCAATCCTATAGAAAATGTGTGGGCAGAACCGAAAAGCGTGTGCGAGCAAGGAGGCCTACAAACCCGACTCAGTTACACCAGTTCTGTCAGGAGGAATGGGCCAAAATTCACCCAACTTATTGTGGGAAGCTTGTGGAAGGCTACCCGAAATGTTTGACCCAAGTTAAACAATTTAAAGGCAATGCTACCAAATACTAATTGAGTGTATGTAAACTTCTGACCCACTGGGAATGTGATGAAATAAATAAAAGCTGAAATCATTCTCTCTACTATTATTCTGACATTTCACATTCTTAAAATAAAGTGGTGATCCTAACTGATCTAAGACAGGGAATTTTTACTAGGATTAAATGTCAGGAATTGTGAAAAAACTGAGTTTAAATGTATTTGGCTAAGGTGTATGTAAACTTCCAACTTCAACTGTATATATAGTAAGTATCAACCCTCCAGTGTGTTATCATATCGATAGGGGTTCCTTCTATATTTATTTATATAGTAAGTATCAATCCTCCAGTGTGTTATCATATTGATAGGGGTTCCCTCTATATCTGGTTGTAGCTCAGGCCATGTCCATCTATAAGCAATTCAAATGTTTGACTACATCAGTCATTAATGTACATACTTTATTGTACAATAAACCATTTACTGTCTGTAACAAATACATCTGTATCAGTTATGTGACAATCAGGCAATTATGGGGGGAATTCTGAACCGATTTAAACACACCTAAATGGAACATAATTACCTTTTTATGCACTTTTATTTTCTCTATGCATATTCTGACCATGAGAATAGCATGCTTATTCACCCACTACTGGGTTGAGGTAGAGATCAAGGAAAGGAAAGTGTCAACAGATACCGACTTAATTCCACTATCTGTACACGTGAGCAACCTGTCGGTTCCAAGTGGAACTACATCTTGTTTAACCGATAGAAGTAACATAATTCTCCATGCACTGTAATTTACAAATTGATAAGAGCTATTGATCAAAGCTAGGTAAATTAGTGATCGCTGTGCAGGTAGTCATGGCAACAAACTGAAACTGTATATTTATTGCTTGAAGGGTCTCCAAACCAGTTTTCATTATTATTCATAAATACTTTTCTAACCAGAAGTACTATGCAAAATCTGAGTTTTTTTTGTTTTGTTTTTATCTACCAGTTGGTGCTAAAAAGGAGACTAATATGCGTGTATATACATGGCTTTCTTTCATTGATTCCTAACATTCAGATATTCTAGTGAGTCTGTCGATATAATTCTAATTAAAGGTACACCAAATAACATTTTAAGGGATGACTTTAGATATATGTACTGAAAACCCTATTGAATGCAAACGCAATGAGAAAAATATGTTGTCCAGCAGGTGGGAGGTTTTTCAGCAGTTGAATAAAATTCATGCCGCGTTCACGTCATGTTGGAAACTTGGACAGTTCTGACTTGCTAACCTAGGCTGAAGATTTGGATCTCGAGTTTCACGCTTGGGAGGTACCAGAATCAACCAATGGTATTTTCTAACATGATGTGAACGAGGCATTATTCAACGTGTGCAAGGGAGCCACGCCCTCAAAGCCCGTTACGCACCTGCATAAGGTAAGTCTGAATACCATCTACTGAGAAGTGCCTAGGAAAGGCGTACATTTTCTTAATTCTGAATTGAGAACCCCTCCCCCTAAATAGGGCTCCCCCTCTTTAACCCCTCACTACATGTACCCATCTCTCACCCTGTTTGTCACCAGATGGTTGCTTTGCCTTTGTGATGACTTTGAACATTCTGTGTGGTAAACATTAATCCCGTTTTGGCATATCAGTGGATAAATGTGTAGAGTCGCTCTGATTGGACGTACACAAAAAAGTGAGTGTCAGATCTGGTCAGTAATGTGCCTGCTAGGACTTTTAGCACTGATGAATCAGGGCTTTTAACTTTACTGTATGCCCAGGATCAAGACTTTTGGCAGCGAAGCCAGGCCACCAAATCCCTGGTCATTAAAATAACAAATAAAGTAGGATCAGCCTATCTGTTGATTGAGGTTTATATAGTGGTCTCTGGGCCTGGTGAGCCAGACCTTCACTCCTGTAGAGGACGGGCTCCAGAGAGATTTACCAGGATGAGTAAGGTAAGACCTTGGGAGGAGGGGACACATTCATTGTCTGTCTCTGTATTGCATTGTAAGATAGTGGGCTGGACCAGCGTAGACTTCCTCCCAGCCCTCTGCTAACCAATGCATTTAACCCACAGTCTAAATGTTTTTATTTAACTAGGCAAGTCAGCTTGGGTATTCGAACCAGAGACCTTTCGGTTACTGGCCCAACACTCTATCCGCTAGGCTACCTGCTGCCCATATGCATCATTGCAGAACTACATTAGGTCAAAATGAGGCGTCAGGTCCATAAGGGGCATAGTGGCACGTGCCCCCTCAAATTTGTGCTGTTAAAAACAATTAGGTCTACACTTTTTTCTCTGTAATAAAGCCACATAGCAATTGTATGATGTTGGCTTTAGCTAGCCCAGATAGGTTTCCAATCTCCCAACCTCATAACTAGCTACCATGAAGCCATTTCAGGCAATCAATCAAGTTAGAGTAGGTAGGCTGTCTATCTTAGCGGGCACGCCTGCTGGCAAGGTTGGTAGACTTTATAAAAGCAACCAATGACTAAATGTATTGAATAAGACACACATTCCATTCAATCTTTTACCCACATTTGAGCAGAGAAGCATATTTAGAGGTATGCTTAGATATGCAGAAAAATATACATTTTTTTACATAGAATGTTTCATGATTATGGCTCTAGATTGCAGGAAAAAGCTGTTTCAGGTGTTTGAAAAATGCATTTTCTCCGGATTTACGGACTGGGGGGCATAGCTCCCCTCTGTACCACTCCCCAGCCATCATCACGTACTCTTTTCCCCCTCAGATATTTGGGGTGCATGGCGCCCCTGGGTCTAACTGTCTCTGAACAGGACAGTAAGGCCACACATTTACTGTCGTCACTTAGACTTTGATTACATGAGGAAACATATTGGTGCAGTTGATTAGACACATCATATGCATGCATTTAACCACATATGGCAGTTGAGTCCATTGTGGGGTTCAGGACCATGATGTATATAAACCCTGGATTGCATATGCTATGTATTGGCCATTGAGAGGCTTTGAAGACACCGGTTGGCCAGTAGCAGCAGCCCTCCATAATGAATGAATGTAATTCTACAGTATTTCAAATAAATGTTTCAAGGACAAAATAACATGTATTTAAGTATGTTTGTTTTTGTTGTAGTGTGGACACATTTATGGAAAATGTTTTTATTTTTTTTACTTTTAATTTGTATGTTTACCTCGCATAATATAATTTTAAAGTATGCATTAAGATGTCTGTAATGGAATATATGTTGCAAAAACAAATGTGGACTAATGCATGCATTTCTATAGCTTTTTTACAGTGGTGGGGGAGTGCCAAGATGGAGGCACTGTGGCTTCAAAATGACGCCCCCTATCAGTCATCTAGTGTGTCTATATAAATCATTGGTTGTGTGCTCTCCTGCCTCCCATTCCAACTACAGATAATCTTCTACGAGGACAGCAACTTCCAGGGGCGCTCTTATGAGTGCGATGCCGACTGCGCTGACATGCACCCTCATTTCAGCCGCTGTAACTCCATCAAGGTAGATAGCGGCTGCTGGGTGCTGTACGAGCGTCCCAACTACACAGGCTATCAGTACGTGCTGACCAGGGGAGAGTACCCAGAGTACCAGCACTGGATGGGATACAATGACAGCATCCGCTCCTGCCGTACCTTCTCCTATGTGAGCAACCTAATTGTCTTGGAGGTGTTACCTGGATACCCAGACTGCTACTCCACTCAGTAATAGTTCAGACATCAATCAAAGGATAACAACGTTTTGAGTATAGAATAATTTACCTATGGAGTGAATGGGTTTACCTTCCGATTGATGGTCTGGGATAGGTGGCATGTTGTGTCACTAGTTACATTATGTGTGGTTATGAATGTTCAAATCCCTTCTGAGGGCAGGTTGATTATCTATCTATCTATCTATCTATCTATCTATCTATCTATCTATCTATCTATCTATCTATCTATCTATCTATCTATCTATCTATCTATCTATCTATCTAATGCAACAAATTTGGGTTTCTTCTTTACAAAAAAACAGCAAAGTCCTAGGTTCTGTGATGAGAACCTGATTGAGTGGGTGAATCTCCTTGGTAGGACATGACGGTTATTATACTGAATGATATGGAGCAACGCAATATCACAATACAGAAATAATCTAGAATGCCCTGAACACCCTGATTCCTCTCCCTTCCTGCAGACGAGCGGAGGCCCGTACCGCATGCGTATCTATGAACGCCCCAACTTCCAGGGCCAGACGATGGAGTTTGCAGAGGACTGTGAGTCTGTACAGGAACGGTTCCGCAGCCGTGACGTCTACTCCTGTAACGTCCTGGAGGGCTACTGGACCCTCTACGAACACCCCAACTACCGCGGCCGCCAGTACTTCATGAGACCTGGAGAGTACAGGAAGTTTAGTGACTGGGGCGCCACCTGCGCCACCACTGGCTCCTTCCGTAGGATCACCGAGTTTTAAATGAGAACACCTTCTCTGCCTCCCTAAATGCAGCTCGTCTCAAGTTGGCACTGGCTTGTCAATAGAAGAGTATGCCTATTCTAACACACAGGACTGTGTCAAAAATATTTAATGAATTTGAAATAGATCTTTGGTCATTATTAAAGTTACAAAGGTAACTGAATGACTCTGAATAAAGGAATCTATTGGAAATGTTTCTTGTTATAATTTATTTTAATAGGCTAGCTAAACAGTTTGGGAAACACACACTGTAAATTCATTTAGTAATAGGCTAGTAGGAAGGGAACTACTTTGTTATGGACTCAGTTCATATGGAAATAGTGAACTTACAATGGTAGGGGAGTGCCAAGATGGAGGCACTGTGTCTTCAAAACAACGCCCCCTATCAGTCATCTAGTGTATATATAAATCATTGATTCAGGAGTATACCTTAAGATAAGGTCTTAAGTTGTATGCTCTCTCTCAGATCAGTAAGAGACAAAATATTATTTGCTAATGACATGTACAATAGAATACAGCTTATACACTACTATCCCATCCCATTCTCATATCAAGTCTGCATATTCCTCTGAAGACAGACACAGCACTCTTCCGCACAGCTTTATATAGAAGGGTGGATGGATGGCGGGCAGACGGGGACCGGGTGCTATTGGCTGCCTCTCTCCTATAGATGAGTTCACCCAGGGTTCTATGCCATAGATAGGACCACACAGTGCCACACAGGATCACACTGTAAAAACATAGCACGTTGGCAAAGCTCCCAATCAGAAAAATGGGCCACACAAAAAGTATGGAATTTCATATGTGAGAATGTATTGTTTTGAAGGGATCCTGCTATGTATATGTAACACATGTTTGGTAACTTCCTGTAAAGAGTACTACTGTATATACTCATCATATACAGTAAATGGCTTTCAGATCTATCAATCAACATACCAACTAAACTAAGCATGTACAATCCCAGATCAAATTGTTTTGTATAGCTATATTACATAAGTGATTGACATGCATACATTTGTGATGATTTGAGTACACAATATCGAATTCAATATGACAGCAAATTCATTCATTTAATTCAACGTGTTTAGAAACCGTGATACTTTCTCCGACCGTAGCGTCATATCGTTGATCTTTCCAGTGCCTGCCTGGCAATGATGTGTGTGGCTTTTTCTGGACGCTAGGATGTGAACACAGCCATCACCATGCTTGGACAAGAGTAGCAAAACCCCTGTATGTCGTGTTTGTGCTGACATGCTGGCATGACTGATTTGAATAACAACACATGCAGTGCTACTGTTCCACCCAGGGGAATGGATTTAAAGATAAGCCACGTCATTGGCCAACAGCACAGCAAGCAGAACAAGCAGCTCACTAACCAGACGCAAATATGATGGGAAAGGTTAGTATTTTAGGCCATTTTACATTTACAGAAAGTAAATATACAAACACATTGTATATTTAAACATACAACAACAAGTTGTTATTTAGACTAATTTCGTCATACAGGATGTCTGTAGGCTGCCTATATTTCATCTTTATTCTGTTGTTTTTCCATTGATTTTCTTATTTACGCTACTTCAAAATGATTCCTGTTCTTCCATCAGATCATCTTCTACCAGGACAAGAACTTTGGTGGCCCTCACCATGAGTGCATGAGTGACTGCGCTGATCTTCATTCTATGTTCAACCGCTGCCAATCCATAAGGGTGGTGAGCGGTATGTTCATGATCTACGAGCGCCCCAACTTCATGGGTCACCAGCACTTCCTGAGGAAGGGAGAGTACTCTGACTACCAGCGCATGATGGGAATGAACGACTGTGTCAAGTCCTGCCGCATGATCCCCATGGTAAGGGAACTGTCCAAGATTATTCTAAAGGATATTGACATCCTCATATTATTTCTCAAACACATATGATCTACTGTATCATTGTGTATTTGAGATTATTTACACATAATCTAGGTGTTGATCATAGTATATCACCAAGCCATCTATGAGGGGTGTGTTATGTTATCCTTAGTGGTCTATCATCAATATCAAACAATTACATAATTACAAACTTCAATTCCTTAAGTCAGTTAGATTGACATTTTGCATCTTACCAGCCTTTCCGTGATAGTTGTTTTTGTATTGAAGATTCATAAAGCTTGTTAACAATGAAAGACGGTTCTATATAGAAGTCAGATGATCATAGAATGTAACCCTGTTTTCTTTTCTGTCCCCTCCAGCACCGTGGTAACTTCAGGATGAGGCTGTACGACCGCTCTGACATGGGAGGTCAGATGATGGAGCTGGATGACGACTGCCCCAACGTCCAGGACCGTTTCCGTATGTCCGACATCAACTCCTGCAACGTGATGGACGGCCACTGGCTGATGTACGACCAGGCCAACTATAGAGGACACCACTACTACCTGAGGCCCGGCCAGTACCATAGATACAGCGACTGGGGAGGCATGAGCTCCAAGATCGGCTCCATCAGGCGCATTATGGACCTCTAAAGAAGGAAGGGTCCTTGTAAAATGTCTACTTTATGCCTTGTTTCACACTCTGAATAAAATGTTGTCAGTGGTCAAATGTTTTCAGTTCTGTTCTTGCTCTCTGAGCATTGCTGGCCTGCTCTCCAGTGTGGATGTTAGCAGCAGGGGTGGCACCACGATGCCCGACATCCTCGCTCTGCTTAGAGAGATCAATAAAGCTATTGCGGTATTGGCATTGATCAGACAGGAGTCAAAGCGTGATCTCTATTATACAGCACTGGATCATTCATTCTCTACCCTCATGTAATTTATTGTTTAGTAGTTAAAACAAGTTCCAAAGTTCAAATCGGTCTAAAGGCCAGTGATTTATAAGAAAATGATACTCTGAGATGGCTTCAAAACACAAAGGCCATTCAACTGAAAGGTTTATCCTCCTTAATGGAATTAACATACTTTACTCCATATTGTGCATATATGGCTGCTTACACATCCAAAGTAAATACATTCATAAATCTCTTTCTAATGTAACAAGGTACTATGTTGCTATCTCTTCTAGGCCTCATAGGCTTCAGGACCAAGGGTGTTGATATGTGGGCCAAAACTATCTTGTCTATGCATAAACTAATCTGATTTGTCCATTTTGTAGGCTCATATGTCTGATTACATGCTAACTAGTAGCAAGTAGTGTTCTAATGCTATTGGAGAACATGTTCTGTTTGGAGAAATAGTCAATATAGTCACTATTTCTTACAAATAACTGTATCGAACAAAGAAATGAGAGGTATGTATAGATATTAGGATAGGGTGAAGGATTTGATTGTAAGCATACTCTCCTATTCAAATAATATACACATCTCTTACATCAAGTTTAACATTTTGAAAGATGCATTTGTAAACATTCATCACACTTGTATTTCAATTCCACCATCACTCTTTAGTCTAATGAATACAATTTAATTTAAGAAAATACAACATTATATAATATATTTTAAGTGCCAAGCTACATAGACAGACTATTTGGGATTTTTGTAAGTCTATTTGAAATAGGATGTCCCAGTGTGGTCCTATTTCTATAACTAGGGTGGCAAAATAATACCAAGTACAGCTAATAACATACTTATTACAAATCAAAACAAAAACCATCATTTTAAATTACCTATACTGAAAGAAAATACTATACTATACTGTGCTATACCATATAGTTCAGTTCAACCAAATAGTTCAGTTCAATCCAATCATGAAAGTATAGTTATGTAGAGTGGTGACATTGGAATGAACATCACATTACGTTTAGAAGAGAAGCTGAAACATGAAAAAGGTGAAAAGGACAAAACAAGGCAAATCTTTCCTTGTGGGAATCCCACTTATTGTATAATTGACTTGTTATATCATGGTAATATGTATGGGATATTCACTATAGGATTAACTGCTCTAGTCTACCATTACAATATTTTGAGAAAGAGGTGTCCGTACCCTGGGTTTGCTTAGTGTAATGGTTGTGTTTACAGAATGTGAACATGTAGAATTATATTTACTGTAAGTATTTCACAAAAATGCATTGAATAACATTATGTATTTAATAGAGAAATTTATATTTCATAAAGAGTGAATACATTTAATAATTGTAACTAATGACACATAAATAATTGTCCGGCACGAATGTAAGATGAAAGAAACACAGTAGGATCTACGGTTACCAAAACCAACCAATGGTTACCTTGTCATGCATGGTCATGTTTGAGTACATACAAAATAAAGCTACATGATCTCCTCATAGCCAAACGCCACCAAAACCTGTCCATTTGGGAACAACGTTTACCCAACATTTTCTCCTCCCCTTTGACCTCTTCAGGACCACACAATGACACTAAGTGCAAAAGACCACTGGGTATTACAATATGAATGGCACATGCAGAGTCTGCAATTCATGTTCACTATATATGTGACAGGTGGAGTCTTCAAAGGTCTGGGCAGACCACACCGACAAGGCACAACCAGCCCAGCTACCATGGGGAAGGTAAGCCTTCAAAACAGCTATGAGTAGGACAGTAAAAAGGGTGTTGATGGCAATATCAATATCAGGCATTCCCAATAATTTATGTGGGTTTTTGTGTGTTCTGGTATTCTTGTACCACCATTGATTAGAATTGAATGGATGAAGCTTATCCTTGATCAATTATTCTTTGTATCAATCCTTGATTATTCTTCCATGTTTTGTATTTTATGAATATTAACAACATGATATCAACCTTATGCCTAGATCATCTTCTACGAAGACGTGAACTATGGTGGCCGTCACTTTGAGTGTAGTGGTGACTGCACTGACATGCTCAGCCTTCTCAGCCGGTGTAACTCCATCAAGGTGACATGTGGATGCTTCATGATCTATGAGAAGCCCAACTACACTGGCCACCAGTACTACCTGAGTCGAGGAGAGTATCCTGACTACCATCGTTGGATGGGCATCAATGACAACATCAACTCGTGCCACGTCATCTCCTCTGTGAGCTCTCTGTTTGCTGCCCTTACACAAATTAAGTTCCTAAATGTGTATTTATAAACAGTTTATAAAAAGTTAATAAATCTATATTGCTCCAGTTAACTTTTCCTAAACAAAAAACAAACATTTACTTGTATTATATGTGTATTTCACTTTCATATACAGTGGTACAAATAGTACATTTGCTATAAAAGTATGTTCAGATATATGTATAGTGTACTCTGTTTATATGTCACTCTCAAAAAGTAAACTTGGAGCATTCTAATTTTGGGCAGAAATTATGCAAATTAGACTGTGTGTTGAATTCTGGGTAAACATGCTCCTGAGAGATCTCTTATTACGTTTGTAATAAGTTGGTGCAGCGGGGTGGGGGGGGGGGGGGGGGGGGTGTATAACCATAATGATTTGTAATGATCCTCTGACTATCAGATTAAGATAGAAGTTCTAAAATGGTAAAATTCTAATCGTTTTTTCACCTTCTCAAATCAATAACAGGTGGTTGGATCCTACAACATGCGTCTCTTTGAGAGAATAGAGTACGGTGGGCAGATAATGGATCTGGTGGACGACTGTCCCAGCGTCATGGATCGTTTCCACGTCAATGACATTTTCTCTTGCAATGTGAAAGGAGGAAACTGGCTGTTCTATGAGCACCCAAACTACATGGGAAGGATGTACCTTATAAAGCCTGGTCATTACAGGAGATTCAGCGAATGGGGCGGCAGGAGTGCCAGAGTGGGTTCCATTCGACGAATCGTGGACTACTAAACATACCCTCCTCTCAATTCATTGGACGTTGTGGCTAGCTGCTCTGTGGATAGTTAGGACTCATGGTTGGACAATAAATCTTTAAATGTCAATATTCAACCCGATATCAAGCCATCTTGGATAAAAGACAAACATATAAGTATAGAGAAGGTGAAAACGAAATCAGAGAAGTTGTCGAACAAACCTCAACGACATGATGGGATATCAGAAGTTCCAAGGAGAGGACCAACGCAATGCAGTCTTCACAATTTGAAAATGCCTGTATTGTTATGGCATGTTCAGCTGATCAGATTCTTAAAAAGAACAGTCATCTTTTCACTTTGATGTGTTACAATCAATGTTTCATATTGACAATTGTATCTGATGGACCAATACTTATCAATGATGATCACTGACTATATCATTTGATCACATTCAGTCTGCAAATGGTAGCACGTCTCTGGCTCTGTTCTTGACCAATGACTCAATGCTACAATAAACACATGGAAACACGGAACTCGGATATTCTAGTAATTAACTATTCAATAATCCCACCACAATTACCAGATGGCACATCACACAATTAAAATATCTGCCAGATATGGGTTTAATATAGAGATGCATATTCTGATCCCTCAAATTGATTGGCTATTTATCTTATTGCTATATTTGTCAGGGACAATGCACAACGAATGTTCACCAGATTTTAACTACCTAGCTTATTTTCATCTGCAGCCCCTATGTGTTGTAACCTTGACTTCATGAAACAGTGAATTACATGGATGACAGGTAAGACCATGTTGGTAAAAGGTAAACGTGTTAATTGCTCTGATTAGATGCAGTATAGAATACATATGCAACTTTAAATTGACAATTACCATGTATTTATTCTACAGAGATTGAATTAGATGAATAAACTAGGCTAAGTGGATTCTTAAAAAGTTCAAAGAAATACTACTGCTACTGGCCTGTGTAACATGTAGCTGGCTAACACTATATAACTAATATGGTGTTGATAGGTTTTGCTGATGCTGTGCAGTGTACTGTATCAGTCTGGTATACAGTAGTGTTTTCTGAGAATTGTGATGAACATGAGAGATAGAACAATAACTGCTTACGCACGGCCATCTATACATAAACACCCCCCCACCATTGACACATCATCACTATGACTGAGGGATTTATTTGAATGACAATACTTTGTGCTGTGCAATCACACAGCTGCTCTGTGTTTGTGTGATTTTTTTTATAAAAGACAGTGCTGGACTGAGGGACATTGAGCATCGAGCCGTCACCTCCATCCACTGCCAACATGACTATGGGAAAGGTAAAAAAGAAGGCCACGCTTTTACAGTAATATTTTATAGTATTTCATACATTTTACATGCGCAGTTTCTGCAAATACATAAAATAATGCAGCTAGTCTAGCAGACAGATCTCCTGCAGCTTAACAACAGTGGTCCTGTAGTTCTTGGGATAATGGTGTTCTGTAATGTTGTGGTTGGTTGCAGATCATCTTTTACGAAGACAGGAACTTCCAGGGTCGCTCTCATGAGTGCAGCAGCGACTGTGCCGACCTGCACTCCTACTTCAACCGCTGCAACTCCATCAAGGTTGAGAGCGGATGCTTCATGGTCTACGAGCACCCCAACTACATGGGAAACCAGTACTTTGTGAGGAGGGGCGAGTACCCCGATAACCAGCGAATGATTGGCATCAACGACTGCATCAGGTCCTGCCGTATGATCCCCATGGTGAGTGAGGTTCGAAATACAAGTACTACAAATACAGGTAACACAAATACTACAAATACAAGTAAAACAAATACAAGTACTACAAATACAGGTAACACAAATACAAGTACTACAAATACAAGTAAAACAAATACAAGTACTACAAATACAAGTAAAACAAATACAAGTTCTACAAATACAAGTAAAACAAATACAAGTACTACAAATACAAGTCCTACATGTAATACATCTAGGGCTTGAAAGAAAGTAACAGTTTATCAATGAAATATGCAAATATATGGCATACATTTAGTTTAATAGAAGAGCCAAAATCATAACCAGATATATTTGAATTCTGTAATTGAAGTACAAGTATTTTATTGATGAATTATGATCGAGTGGTTCTGCATAAATAAGGTACCTGCATATAACATGAAGCTGCCATCAGATGAATCAGTCACAAATTTGTTGAACATAACATACATCTAAATCACAACTAAAGCCTTTAGCAACATGTATCTCTAAAATAACCATTATATTTAATTAAATGTAAGAAATATACAAATGACACTGCATTTGAGTATACAGTAACCATGTAATAACTAAGTAACACCTGTTTGATCCCGTGACAGCACCGTGGCCAGTACAGGATGAGGCTGTACGACCGCTCTGACATGGGAGGCCAGATGATGGAGCTGGATGACGACTGCCCCAATGTCCAGGACCGTTTCCGTATGTCCGACATCAACTCCTGCAACGTGATGGACGGCCACTGGCTGATGTACGACCAGGCCAACTACAAGGGCAGGCAGTACTATGTGAGGCCCGGCGAGTACAGGAGGTTCAGCGACTGGGGAGGCCAGAGCCCCAAGATCGGCTCCCTCAGAAGGATCACTGACTTTAACTAAACTGGACTGGAGCTCCCTTTTGAACTATCAACTGTCACTCTGTCCACAATAAACTTTGATTCGTAATCAAAAAAATGATGTTATATGTCTTCTATTCAGAACAACCCCATTGCTAGAAACCCTCACTGATAATTCATACAAAGTTTGCTGATTTCGATAAACCAGTCAAATACGTTTCTTGATAGAGCATTTATGTTGTTCTACAGTAGGCTCTAGATATCTAAATCAGTACAGCAGCACAACCATGTACGTTCTTTGTTACATATAAAAACACCTAATCATTACTAGAATATTGTTTAATCACTAAACCCCACATTATACGTGAGAAAATGGCAAAATAATGTAGGTCTAGCTACAGCTATCTCTCTTGTACTTTTACCACGTGTGTTTTGGCCTGTTTAAGCAGACAAAGCATGAATCCGCTCTCTCCCTGTTTGGTGCCCCATAAGGGATTAGCCAGCTGTACATGTATTGTGGCTGAATTTATCCATACCATGATGTTAAAATAATTAGACTGTATACAATAGTGCTGACTGGAGAACGTTGTGAATTTGAGGCATTCCATCAATAAAGATGAGTGCACCTGTAAATTCTTCATTCATATTAGTTGCAGACACATTGGCCACCTGGAATTGGAACTTTAACTGTTGCCTAAATCATATACACTATTATTATTATTATTATGTATCATACAAATGTATTGATAAACATAATGTAAATATGTTTACTAATGTTTACTAACTCTATAATTCAGATTTCTGTGCACTTGCTATAGTTAAAATATCTTCTTTGATCTTCTTTATACGGAATATGTAATTATATATGAATGCAGCTTGTTTACAAGAATGCTCCTATCAAATAATAGAAAGATAAAAAGATACAAAATAATTGATTATAAAACCAAGGAAAGAAAAAGAATATAGATGCTGAGTTTAATTAGCTATTTACTAACATTTTAAAAATACAATTATTTCAATATTTCTAATAGCAATATTTATTGAACTGCATTTTGTCTTGGTCTAGTGACTACATAGTGTGCGTTAAACGTCTTGAGAGTTCCTTAACATACTAATAAACCTAACTGTCTCTCTGCTCCTCTTACCACAGCCTTCGTAGTGGTACAACATCGTGTCACAACTTGACACACTTTACAACATCAAGTCATCTTGTGTTTAAACAGCCATGTAATAAAGCAATAAGATGTGGGGTTTTTAATACAAGACGCATTCAGATGACAGATCATGTTCCCAATGCTCATGTAAATGTTCCAGAACTGATGGATATGACATGTATAGGTCACATGATCATTTACCACTAAAGTCCTGGGATGCTTCGTGAAGTGAGATGGAAAAGTTTCCCACTACTTTGTTCAGTGCATGAACCCAGTCTCTGAATGATACAGCAGTTCTGCATGGGCACATGAACTAACTGTGTAGACGACAACAAAGCACGGCCAATAACTAGACACCCTTCTAGTGTCTGGGGGTTGTGAGGTACAACTGGACCCTTCCTGGTGGGGAAAAACAGGTTGAAATGACAATACAACTAGATTACAACTAGTCCAATTGTCACATCCCCATTCACATTACAAGACTGTTCTTATATAAAGTTGTGAAATACGAGGCTCTAACATTCACCGATTTCATGGTAGAACCTTCAGGCCTTCTATGGAACAACAACGAACATTTATAGACAATTAAATGTGTTTTGACAATTAAATGTGTTTTGACAATTAAATGTGTTTTGATGTTTTGATATGGATGTCGAAAGTATTGTTTGTGATGAAAGTGTTTCTTAAACGTATTATGGGGTAAATGTGTCTTTTCAGTTAGCGTCCATCAGCCATGCCAAAATAATACGTCGTTTTATACATCATACAAAAAAACCCCTGATATTATATCAACCTTTACTGTTATTGGCATAGGCCTACAGCATAGACAACTACCGTTGACTAGAGACCGATGTAATGTTCATGATATTACATTTTGCTTTCCAGCACAGTGTCATTGTTTATTTTTATGCTAACATTGGAACACAGAGGTGATTAGTATTTCTGGGGATAAAGGAATGGCACCAACAAATGGCTTGTTTTCTGCATAAAAGCAAACTGCAATTAGTCAAGGATGGTCATGGGAAAAGCGTAGCTAAGCAGGCCCGGTAAGGAAGAGGTTTTGGACTGTCCTTGGCACTGGATATGGTAAGTTATGCTATGGTATGAGAAGAACTGCTAGAATGTGGGAAAAATGGGTTAATACTCTTTTTTTGAATTGTTTTAACTACATGGAGGAGAGGTGTACAAGTAATGGTTAAGGTGGTGGTAGTGGTTGGTAATGATGTATTTATTATAATATTATTTTCCTAATCATGTTGGTGTTGTGATTCATGTACAGTAAATAGCCCATGACACACTGTAAATAGTCCATGTGTTACACGCAGGATGCAATCTTTCTAAATGTACTCATTTGCATAAAATGGGTTGCAAATGCAGATGAGAAGAGAGAGAGTGATTGGCTACCTCTAGTGTTGCGTAACATATTTAATGCTAAAGGGTTGTTCCATATTGTTCTGTGCCTATTGTCCATTGGACGTGTGGATACCATACTAGTCTTTTCCTTTGTCTATGCATGTCAAAACACCAAACCAGTAATTATTTATCCTGTTTTTCCCAAATACAAATCCATATTTCTCACCCAATGTTGTGCTACAACAAAAAGGTAAACATGTGCCAGTACCCTGAATTATAACTATGTGAGCATTTGAATAACAATACTTCTGTTTGTCAAGAGGTAGTATAAAAAGCTGTGAAAACATGTGGAATCTCTCCAACGGAGACCATGGGCAAGGTAGGACTTTTCCCCTGTGCTAATGAACTGTAAACTCTGACAATTTCACTCTCTTCTCTGCTCAATAATATGTTCAGCATGTTTGTGAAACTCAGCACTGGATTTTCTTGATTTGCAGATTACTTTTTACGAGGACAGGAATTTCCAAGGTCGTAGTTATGAGTGCAGCAATGACTGCACAGACCTGCACTCCTACTTCAGCCGCTGTAACTCCATCAGGGTGGAGAGCGGCTGCTTTATGATCTATGAGCGCCCCAACTACATGGGCCACCAGTATTACATGAGGAGAGGAGAATATCCTGATTTTCAGCGTTGGATGGGTTTCAGCAGCTGTATCCGATCATGCCGTATGATTCCAATGGTAAGTTCTGACCGGACATGTGGAAGCTTTACTGAGGCAACGAAAGCAACCTGAAGATTATTATCAAGACAAGAGAGTTGGAGCAAGGACAAGAACATAATTTCTCACTCTCAAATTCTCTCTGTTTATGCTTTAGATTTATGAATTATCCAGGAAATAGATTTTTTAACAGCGTCTTGCCATTATAATGTACTACTCTCTGTTCAGTATCAACTGTACTCCATTTTGATGGTTCTTCTTGTTGTTCCACAGTACCGGGGTTCGTATAGGATGCGAATCTACGAGAAGGCCGACTTCAGCGGTCACATGATGGAGTTCATGGACGACTGTCCCTGTGTCTCTGATCGTTTCCACCACCGCCACGTCTACTCCTGTAACATCATGAACGGCTTCTGGATCTTTTACGAGTATCCCAACTACCGCGGCCGACAGTACTTCCTAAGAGCTGGAGAGTACAGGAGATACCGCGAATGGTGCGCCACCTGCGCCATTGTAGGCTCCTTTAGACGGGTCACTGACTTTTAGACGGGTCACTGACTTTAAGCCATCCTGCTCAAGCACTTGCTGTAAATACATGCTTAGTTATTAAAATGGTAAAATTTTTAACCCCTTTGTGTATGAATGATCTTTGACTTGTTTAAATATTCATTATTTAAATAATTAATATTCATTAAATGTTGACTGTGTTTTTGTGGTTTCTCATAAGTAAGTATAACATGGCACTATTATATTAAATTATTATTCAATCAAAGTCAGGTCATTACTTACGCAAAACAATAATCAAATACCTCTCATATATTGACCAATTAGAGTACTTGAAAACCTGAGAATATACCCAACTAAGATCACTGTTTTCCGACTACTAGACTTTTGGACACTAAATTCAAATGGCCTTAGCTACGGTAAGTGACTATCTGAGGAGGCAGGCATGACAACGTCACGTTGAGAAGGTGACTATCTGAGGAGGCAGGCATGACAACGTCACGTTGAGAAGGTGACTATCTGAGGAGGCAGGCATGACAACGTCACGTTGAGAAGGTGACTATCTGAGGAGGCAGGCATGACAACGTCACGTTGAGAAGGTGACTATCTGAGGAGGCAGGCATGACAACATCACGTTGAGAAGGTGACTATCTGAGGAGGCAGGCATGACAACATCACGTTGAGAAGGTGACTATCTGAGGAGGCAGGCATGACAACATCACGTTGAGAAGGAAACACTGTTAAGAATAAAGAACGTATATATCAGAACATTTCCAATCTAAAGTTGAACACCATAGAATTAAGAAAATATTAATAAATAAGTATTTCATTAATGATTAGAAGTTGTACAATTCCTAATCATTTATAATAATTTGTAAAGCATTTAGAAATATTTATAATGGCTTCTTCATGAAAGTTAATATAAATTGTTACTAGAAGTGGTTTGCCTTACAAATACAGACTTCCAGTACAGTATAAAAATAACATAGCTTTTCACATACAAGAATATAAAAAAAATAACCTTAAACAATAGTAAAGATTTGATGTCCTGCAAAGGACTCAGTTATTATCATTAACATGAGTTGAGTTATTACTTGATATCAGTTGAGTAATAACTTCAATCAGAACTAAATAATATCATATCAATCCTCAACCATTATCGATCCTGTCACTGGTGGACGAAAATGTTTGATGCATCTTAAAAGGGTTTGACAAATGCTAGAACATTTATATGTAAATATAAATATATATATATAATATGTATATATATATATATATATATATATATATATATATATATATATATATACATATATATAAATAACTTTCATTCTGGTCTTACAAAAATACGAAATCGGTATTATATAAATATAGTAATCAGTATTTAATGAATTGTTAATACAAAAGATTAAATACAAATACATAATGCATAGTTACATATATAGGTGATTCTACAGAAGTGGTGCACATTGCGTACAAAAAAATAGTTGTCTCCGAACGTAGGACATTTATTGACATCATGATATATTATAATTCCATTAAAATAATGTAGAATGAATGTGCCTTAAGCCACACTGCTACAAATATCACCAGGGATTGGCGTACACATCTCTGACAAACTGAAATGGACCACCCACACAGACCGTGTGGTGAAGAAGGCGCAACAGCGCCTCTTCAACCTTAGGAGGCTGAAGAAATTTGGCTTGGCACCTAAAACCCTCACAGACTTTTACAGATTCATCATAGCTGGGAACGAGAGACTGAAAAACAGCTTCTATCTCAAGGCTATCAGACTGTTAAATAGCCATCACTAGCACATTAGAGGCTGCTGCCCTATATACATAGACTTGAAATCACTGGCCACTATAATAATGGAACACTAGTCACTTTAATAATGTTTAGATAGATAGATAGATAGATAGATAGATAGATAGATAGATAGATAGATAGGTACTTTATTGATCCCCCGGGGGGGAAATTTCATTATCAAGCAGCTACAACAAAAACACAGGGCAGGTGCAAAATGCCACAACGAAAGTACACAAAAGACAGATACACGGTACATGATACATAGAGCGGCAGTATGAAAAAGTATAGAAATACAGGATATCTGGAGTGCAAAAAAAAGCTATAAAAGGCTATAAAAGGACATTGCGTAGTATGAGTGGTTGGCTGAATATGTACACTATACATTGGTGGATGTTGGATGGTTAACTATACTATACAGGTTGATGGCAGAGAAATACTTCAGTAGCTAATGCGTATGATATGAGCGAGGGTAATAATAGTTTACTTAATAGACAGAATGGGTAAATGAACAGGTAAGTGAAAATTTTGCATGGTTAAATTAGCTGTACAGTTAGGTATACAGTTATATTTACAGATAAGTGAATACTTGCATGTTTACACAAACTGTACAGGTAAATGACAGGAAGAGATACTTTAATAGCTAAATGTGTGTATGATATCATTGGGGTAATAATAGTAATTCCCTTAAAATACAGTCCTTAGTGCGCAGGGTTTAATTACAGACAACTGCACTTATTGCACATTTGATATACTAAAAGCAATGAGAAAAGGTGCAACTGGCAGGATACTAATATGCCTTCCTGAGTGAATGCCTAGGTCCAATAATTACTTACATATCCTGAGTGAATGCCTAGGTCCAATAATTACTTACATATTTTGCATTACTCATCTCAAATGATGTATATACTGTATTCTATACTATCCTACTGTATCTTAGTCTATGCCGCTCAGATATTGCTTGTCCAAATATTTATATATTCCATTCCTTACTTTAGATTTGTGTGTATTGTTGTGATACGTATTGCACTGTTGGAGCTGGAAGCACAAGCATTTCTCTACACCCACAATAACATCTGCTAAACATGTGTATGTGACCAATACAATATTATTTGATTTGATTTTATTGCACCCCTCTCCAGCTTGACCACATGGTGAGTAGTCTGTCTGCAAACAGTTTGGAGAAAATTAGTGAGCAAGTTGGTAAATCTTCATGTATTTTGTCACTACCGAACATCTAAAATATAAAGAAATATGTCAAATATGGTGTTGGGACAAAAATCTACAGTCATGTGAAAAAGTAAGTGCACCCCCTGGAAAGTGTTAATTCTTTTTACATATTTGGACACATGGATATTTGAGTTAAATTCCCACCACATTCATTGATAAAGGTTAGCCAATTTAACAAATCATACCAAAAACATTTTTTTACTTTGAAAATATGCAATTAAAATAAACAAAAATGCCTTTTCCTTATGGGGAAAAAGTTAGTACACCCCTACCTTTACCTTTGCCAAAATGGCAGAATTAGGTACCAAAACAAGTGCAAATGATTAGAAAACATTAGGAGGGTCCAGCCTTCCATAAAGATAATAAAATTGTTCTGGTTTGGTCTTAACCATATGGGTGTGTGGTAACACATCATTCAAAGATCAAAAGACCTACCCGAGGCCCTCAGAAGAAAGATTATTGATGCCCATGAGTCTGGGAGGGGTTACAGATCCATTTACAAGCAATTCAAAGTACATCATTCCACTGTCCGACGGCTCATCTACAAATGGAGGAAGTTCCAGACCACTGGCAAACTACCTATGCCAGGTCGTCCCACCAAAGTCAGCCCAAGAGCTGACCGAAAGATGCTCATAGATGTCTCTAAGAACCCCAGGGTAACATCAAGGGATCTACAGGCCTCTCTTGCCACAATCAATGTCGAAGTGGAAGAAAGGAAGAAGCCTCTGCTCCCCTGTTTGCCAGACAACTCCTGGGTAAAGACCAAAACTACTGGAACAATGTACTCTGGACAGATGAGTCAAAGGTGGAATTGTTTGGCCGCAATGCCAGATGCCGTGTTTGGTGAAAATGAAACACTGCCTTTGAACAGAAGAACCTCATACCAACCGTAAAGCATGGAGGCGGTGGCATTATGGTTTGGGGCTGCTTTGCTGCCTCAGGGCCTGGCCAACTTGCCATCATTGTCTCAACCATGAATTCTATATTTTACCAGATAATTATTGAGGAGAATGTGAGGCCTGTCAAAAAGCTGAAGCTGAAGCGAACATGGATCTTGCAACAGGACAATGATCCAAAACACAAAAGCAAAGCTACAACAGAAAGAGGGCTGGACATGCAAGAAAGCCCTCGAACATGGCACAGTTGAAGCAGTACAGTAAAGAAGAGTGGGTAAAACATCCTCCCAGTCGATGTAAGAGACTGATAGACAGTTACAAGAAACATCTACATTATGTTATTTCAGCCAAAGGGGGAAACACCAGCTATTGAAGCTAGGAAGTGTACTTATTTTTTATGAATAAATTAAGTATAATCTTTCAGTGTCATTTGTTAAATTAGGTTTCCTTTATCTGTCAATAGTGTTGAAGTGAAGATTACAGATCCATCAGTCCAAACTTTCCAGGAGGTGGACATACTTTATCACATGACTGTATATGTTTGTTGGAAGTACTTGTGTCCAAATGAAAGACAGCCAGCTAATATGTTAGCAATGGGGATTCCCACCTTGTCTAGCGTAAGTCCAAAATAAGCCAACATTTTCAAAACCGAAACGGTCACAACCAAAACTGTACTGTACTGTGCTCTACTGTACTGTACTGTTCTGTACCCTACTCTACTGTGCTGTACTGTACTGTTCTGTACTGTACTATATTGTACTGTACCCTACTCTGCTGTACTGTTCTGTACTGTACTATATTGTACTGTACCCTACTCTGCTGTACTGTTCTGTACTGTACTATATTGTACTGTACTCTACTCTACTGTACTGCATTGTACTCAAGTTTACTCTATTTGAGTTGCTTACAATTGAAGAAAGGGCCCATGGACTCTTGATCTAGTGGTCTTGGTCTTGAAACCACTCAAGACCACATAAATTCAGTCTTTAAATTGTCATGGTCTCAACTTACTGGGTCTGGCTCTTGGGACCAATGTCCAGATATAAATCTTGGTCTTGGCTGGATATTACCATTGTCTTTGGTTAACAAACAATAGGCAACCCAGTTTGGCTGGTAGCTTAGCGGTTAAGAGAGTTTAGCCAGTAACTGAAAGGTCACTGACTCAAATCCTAGAGCCGACTAGGTGAAAAATCTGCCGATGTGCACTTGAGCAAGGCACTTAACCATAACTGCCTTCTCCAGTTGATTACTTTTAAATAGTGGAAGCCCTCAATGGTAATGTCTATACTAAAACACGTTGTATCCATCTAGAGTCCACCATTTAACTATATGATTGACACAACACAGAAACACGTTAGTTTGCCAAATAAAGACAGGTAAAGTGATAATTGGTTAGACGCATAATTAATTCAATCAATCAACAAGTGTCAGATCAACATTGAACATTTTACAGAGAACAATATAGATTATATTTCTCTAAATTCAATATAAATGTGATCACATGGTTCTCGCTTTATTGCAACTTTTCCCACTATGTTTCATTAGTAAGAAATGTAGTGTGGTGGATTAGGATTTCAGATAAATTAGAATAACCCATATGGCGTGAAATTAAAGTGACATGAGAGAAATAAATAAGTTACCTAGCTGAGTTTCCAACCAATTGGCGAAAGACTTCATAAAATCACATAAAAGCAATATAGGCATTTTCTCACCAACTTTTTCCACCAAAGATGTGTTTTCAACAAATTGACTGTTAAAAGTCTGTTCGTGATGACATAGCACACACAAATAACTTGTGTGGTTAAATTCCCATGAAACTAATAAAAAATATGAGTTAAATGGGAGGTTGGTTACATCTTAATTGGGGAGAATTGGCTCGTTGTAATGGCTGGAGCGGGATAAGTCCAATAGGTATCAAATACTTTCCATTAACTCTGTTCCAGACATTTTTTTGTGAGCGGTCCTCCCCTCAGCAGCCTCCACTGGTTTCCATCGCATGTTCAACTCTACTGGTGATTTTGTCAGAAGAAACGTTGTGTTATAAAGCGAAAGTGCCCACTCTGGTCTTGGTCACGTGCTTCAGCCAACAGCTTGCAGATACGGTGTGGTTATAGCCTATATGATGAGAGCGAGATCATTTGTATTTGTCACCAGAATAAGAGCCTGGATATTTCATCTCTAGCCTAATAAACTGCATGCTTTCCTGAGTCGTAGTGGGAGGAACCACACAACATATCATTGCATGACACTAAGTTTACTTCGATATGATGGTTATTACAACAATATTTGCGCGTGAAGGCGGTGTTGGAACTAGAAGCACTGGCATTTCGCTACACACGCAGTAACATCTGCTAAATACGTGTATGTGACCAATAAAATGTAATATGAAGGCGTTTCCGCCGCTATTTCTCGCATCATTAACTTTACCAACTCAAAAGATCCCGCCTTGTCTAGCGTATGTTGTTTTGTCGACAAAGTTGACCAGCAAATCTGTTTCCATAAGGCCTGTCGTGACATTTTTTTTATCCAACTTGTACTTTATTGGCATAAAAAGGATGGATGGAAACCTAGCTAGTGAAAAATCCAAATTTAACAGAACAATCATACATTCACATGCAAGTCTCACATAAACGCCAGTACCTTTCAGTCCCAATAAAAATGTTGTACTGAATGAAATACATGCACTTGTGACTTGAAGGTGTAACTGTTATCATTGTAAATCAATCACCCGTAAAAAACAATTAATATCCTAATTCCACCAAACTAAAGTTCTTCAATTAATTTATCTGTAAACTCAAATTATCAATGATAAATGCAATTTACAGGCAATTTAAACAACCATTTATTTTTACAAGGGAGAGAACAGCTATGAATAAGATTCTATAGTTGTATATTAAAAGATTACTATTTCAAGTACATAAATCATTATAAAAGTGTTGTTCAAACATGACCGGTATACTCTACTAGATTGAGGACAACATAAACTCAGTTCTTCTTTCACTATAACTGTAATATTGGTCTCTGTGAGTTCAACAGAGATGCGTACTGAAAATCGCCCTAATCTCAGTTCTCTACTGCACAACCTCGATGATTGGACCACACTGTATGCGAAGAACATTCTTACTGAGAAGCGTACACAAAAGTGATGCTTATAATGAAACAGACAACACAGGTCATCACTGCCAGAAATGAATGGATGAAAACCATTGTTACACTTCATAGGCCCTGTTCAGCGAAAGCCGTCATACTGCTCCATCATCAGCTTTGGACAATTTGAATAACAACACATCATGGCCCACCAGTTCTTGTATAAAATGACCACAGAATGATGGGAGAAGTACAAGCTGATCCACTGTCAACCACCAACCACCAACATGGGCAAGGTAATCTGATCTCATTCACAGTAGCTACATGTAGGCTACAGTTTTACAAAAGTGAAATGTACATCCTATATTCTGTAAATATAATAGTACGGTTATAGTAATCAGTACTTATGGGAATTCAGATATTCAATATTTTTACCCAGAGTCTTAAAACGCAATTAGCCTATAGGCTTGATGATTTTTTTTAGCCTTTTCAGGAATTTGTATGTCTCCCTTTTTCTATAGATTACCTTCTACGAGGAGAGGAACTTCCAGGGCCGCAACTATGAGTGCATGAGTGACTGCCCTGACATGTCCTCCTACATGTCCCGCTGCCAGTCCTGCAGGGTTGAGAGCGGCTGCTTCATGGTGTACGAGCGCAACAACTTCATGGGCCAGCAGTTCTTCATGAGGAGGGGAGAGTACCCTGACATGCAGCGTATGATGAGCATGGGCATGATGTTCGACAACATCAGGTCCTGCAGAATGATACCCCAGGTAAGACACCTTATCTCATAGATTATACATTATAGTGCAATTGCCTATTTGAAGATATACAACATTCAAAGCACATAAGCATCCTAAAATAATGTTTTTTTTTTAAAATCATTGCCTAACAGCACAGAGGATCCTTCAGGATGAGGATCTACGAGAGGGAGAACTTCGGAGGTCAGATGACGGAGCTGATGGATGACTGTGACTCCATCATGGACCGTTACCGTATGTCCGACTGCCAGTCCTGCAACGTGATGGACGGCCACTGGCTGATGTACGAGCAGCCCCACTTCAGAGGAAGGATGATGTACATGAGGCCTGGAGAGCACAGGAGCTTCAGGGAGATGAGCATGGGCATGGGTGGCATGAGCCAGGGATCCATGAGGTTCATGAGCATGAAGCGTATCAATGATATGTGTAATTAAATGTCTTTAATTGTAATAAAATAATTGAAGATCTTTCATAACTAAATTGCCTGTCTGATTTTTATACCAGTATTTATCTTAAGGCGAAAAAACAAATTGCACGCCATATTTCAATTATAACTAAAGCTTTGTAAATATTACCACAGTGATTACATGGCATGTACAGGTACAGAATAAGTAGTTAGTGAGGTACACATGGTACAACATCTTCAAGCAAATCTTTTAAATTGTGCAAGATGCACTCCAAGTTTCACATCATACCTGAATGCTTTTGTAAAATTTTTTAAAAATGTTAGTTATTTACTGTAGGTCATAAATAGTTTTTTAAATCAGTAAGAAACACTTATAATAGAATGAGCTTACATGGCTGCACTAGTATTCATTTATGTAGTATTCAATAACATTGCAATCATGTATAAGCTCACTATTTTGCAAGCACCAATACATAACTGTTTAGCTATTTATCTGAATAACTTATTGTCCCTTTCAAAACCCCTTTACCTTAATGTACATTTTATTGGAACAACTGGAATTGTTTAAAATGAATTACATTCCATATAATAAAACATATATATATATATTTTTGTAATTAAAGAAAAAATAAAAATAAATTTGTAATGTGTGTCATATACTGTATGTATACTGTATTTAGTAATATGTGTCATGGACAGGGAATGTAGAGGAGAAGACAGATACAGAGAGTGAGAGACGGGGATGACCAAGACGGGGATGACCAAGACGGAGTTCGTAACCCTGTTGCCACTGGGTATGTGTGGTCCGGAGTCGGCAGCTCTACCACTAGACCAGACTCTGGCACGATCCATACAATTCTAAAGGGAGAAAAATATTCCTACAAAGATGACCTCATCTGCTTATTTCACACGTCGCACTGGGAGCTAAAACAAGTCTACTGGTCTCTGGCAAGGTTACTTATCAAGCCAGTCTGGCTGACCAGAGTGTGGTTCATGATGAAGTAGAACCAAATTTGAAGAGCAACATTATAAAAAAAGAGCTAATATTATGTAGAGTATGGTATAAAGTGTCGTATCTACATTTTCTGTACAGTATACAGAAACAACAGTAATTCAGCTTTAACTGTTATGTCGTGCAGAATTGTGCTTTATTTTCATTGAATGAGTAGGTGTTCTCTCTGTTGTTCACATTGAGGTATTGAGAGTGATTTAATTTAGAAGTAATGTATTTTAGGTGGGTGAAGTAAGCATTCTTACATCTTCAGATAACAGCTTGAAAAACATAAAAACATTTATTTGGACGATGACTATGATCAGCAGTTTTCTCTAAAAACTACAGTATGAAACCTAAAACTATTAGATGCCTTGATTCAACAAATTTGCTGAAACTTTGCAAGGTGTGTAGGGTACAGTATGTTTTCATACTTATTGAGTGAACACTGGAGAAGACAGTAGGGTGGTGGTTGGACCTAACTTTTATTCATTTCAATGTTAGGTTCAGATTTCATGTTGTCAATGTATTGCCTCTCAGTTTGGGTGAGCAACAACACGCCTGATGGAGCCAACCCTCGGATTAATGGCTTCCCAGTCACTGTATCTCCCGTACTCGCCAGGCCTCAGGAGGTACTGCCTGCCTCTGTAGTTGGGATGCTCATAGAAGAGCCAATACCCCTCCATAGCATTGCAAGAGTGAATATCGTTGTAATGGAATCAATCGTAGAGGGAGGGGCAGTCATCGACAAACTCCAGCATCTGACCGCCAAAGTCAGGGCGCTCGTAGATTCTCATCTTGTGACCTCCCTGATTCTGAGGACAAGGAGAAGAAGATGGGTACGTTCTTTCAGCTGCTTTACTATTAAATTGAAAGTTTCATGTTTATTTGCCATGTGTATTACTACATACATCAATGATGGGTTAACTTGTATATGAGGAATATGGGCTCACTTGAGGGATCATGCGGCAGGATTTCACGCAATCATTAAAGCCCATCCAGCGCTGGTAGTCGGGATATTCGCCCCTTCTCAGGAAGTACTGGTAGCCCATGTAGTTTGGGCTCATAGACCATCCAGCTACCATTCTCTACTTGGATGGAGTTACAGTGGCTAAAATGGGTGTGCAGGTCGGCACAGTCGGTGCTGCACTCATAGGAGCGACCCTGGAAGTTCTTGTCCTCGTAGAAGATTATCTAAAAATATGAATGGAAGTAAACATGCATACAATGGAAAGAACATTCAGTTTTGTGCAATACAAAGGATCAGAGAACTGAGTGTCTAGACAAACAATGAGAAAGAAGGTGTGACGGGGCAAAATATGTCCAGCGAAACAACATGCCTTACCTTTCCCATTGTGTTAGCTGAATGTGATCACACTGCAACACTGACTAAGCGAGCCATGGTCCTTTTATATCCTATAGGAATAGAGACAATGTTATGTTAATCAATTGACTTTAGATGTCAGCCTTTTTTACAAAAGATAGTTGTTTTTCTTTGTTTTTGTTACGTACACAACGGCTTCAATGGTGCTAATTACCGTATCATGTTTATCATTGGAAAACCAAGTTCTGGTAACTAAAAGAACGGACGACAGAATATGAAACTCAAAACTGATGATAGAATACCGAATGCAAAACGTATTTATCAAGCATTTATTTAATCTTTAAAAGTAGGCTCTCACAGATACACATGCATTGACTGTTATGAATCACCTTCACTGTGATGAATATTAAATATAATCAGATGTGGACAAATATTACCATATATTACTCCCCTTGCCTGGTGATTTGACTCCCCTTGCCTGGTGATTTGACTCCCCTTGCCTGGTGATTTGACTCCCCTTGCCTGGTGATTTGACTCCCCTTGCCTGGTGATTTGACTCCCCTTGCCTGGTGATTTGACACCCCTTGCCTGGTGATTTGACTCCCCTTGCCTGGTGATTTGACTCCCCTTGCCTGGTGATTTGACTCCCCTTGCCTGGTGATTTGACTCCCCTTGCCTGGTGGTTTGACTCCCCTTGCCTGGTGATTTGACTCCCCTTGCCTGGTGATTTGACTCCCCTTGCCTGGTGGTTTCGGTACTGTTTCAATGGTCAGGTTTTGGAATACGTCCAGACAAACTCGTGCCATCTGTGGTCTCAGTTGACCCACAGCCAAGTGAGTAGCTGCTGGTGTGGCCAACAACTCAGGTCATGTGATTGACTGTATTGATAGAGTTTTACAATATACCACCCAGTGGTGAACAGGAGAGAGACCTTGAATAAAACAGTGCGACTCATTTTGACTGTAATGAATGTCTGCTTCCCGATTCTCCAGGCATTTCTAGAAGTGCCTAACGCTACCTGAATGGCATGACTGTGAATTGGAACAGGCCAAACTGTTAAAATGTACCAACATGCTCACCAGTAATGTATTCAAATAGGAAACTGCTTCCACAACACCTTGCTCTTCCTCTCTCTAACAAATCTGCTAGTTGATAGACAATCACAACTTGGTCTAAACTTACTTTGAGGTTAAACAGACTGCGGTTCCATTTTCTTTTGATAATCAAACATTAATGTCTATAACTACGTAAACAAACCAAAAAGAGGCTTTTGTTTTCAAAACACAGTGACTACAGCCACAGATCATAGGCCAAATTCCCCAGGTTATTTGTCAATGTCAAATCTTGTGATAGTTGGCAGCCTTATTCTAGCTAGATAACCAAGTTTATTTGTATTTCTAGGAAACATGTTTCTGTACAGGTTGCTATATGAGTTCCCTAATGAACAATATTAAAATGTTTCATGACATAGCACTGTATATAAAGAATCGGTTTGTTATTCATTAGAACTAACTAGTCTATTCTTACATTTGATTTAGTATTAATAAACACTGTTTAATCAATAGAAATGTATACATATCTACATTATGCATATATAGATATAATTATGATGTATAAATTGCATTTATATAAATAAATATGATATGATATACATATATAATATATTTGTATACAATATAAATATAAAATCATGTGGGCCTCCCAGTCTTTAAGGATAGCATCTAATGGTTAATCTAATAAACCTCCCATTGTACATGTTTGATATAGTTATAGTTATTTCACCCTTTATCTCTAACCAAAATCCAGAACTCTGCTGTTAGACTGTGGAGCTGCTGCCCTCTCCTGGGTTTGCTGTGACTTGTGGATGGCGGTGTTTGTGGAGTATACATGGTACAGCCTTGGATGTGTATTACAGTAAGTTACCACTTTAAAAAAAAATACAATAATGTACTGTTTCATAGCTCTTTAAACATTCCCAAGAGACATTCCCAACAAATATCCACAATTCCTCTTTTTACTTTACAGTATGAATATTAATAGCTAATGTAGCTGAAGCAGGAGCAGTATACTGATACTAATACAAAGTCTTTTCTACACATTATTTACTTACTACAGTACTTACTAAATATGTACTTCAACATTAACCATATGCAATGATCAGTGGTTTTAACAGATTGTAATTTCTGAACATTTTCTAATCCCATTAACTCCACATCAAGTTTTGAAATGTTATGCATCTTAACCAGAATGCACCTTTACCTCAAACCAAGGACTCAAATGAACATGAATGACACTTTAATTTAAAAGGTAAGTGATTTTATTTATACTCAAATTTTAGACATTGGTGCATTTAATAACAAGAATCCAAGATACGCCTCATGCTGTTGAACTTCATGGGGTTGGAGCCCATGTGCATGCTCATCTCCCTCATGTTCCTGTACTCTCCAGGCCTCATGTACATCTGCCTTCCTCTGAAGTGGGGCTGCTCGTACATCAGCCAGTGGCCGTCCATCACGTTGCAGGACTGCATATCGTTCATGCGGAAACGATCGGTCATGGACTCACAGTCGTCGCTCAGCTCGTGCATCTGACCTCCGAAGTTCTCCTTCTCGTACATTCTCATCCTAAAGTTTCCTCGGTGCTGTAAATGGATATGAGAAAAAGTGTTTTACCAAATCGTGCAAAATATACCTTCGCGTTGCTTTAGCTGGAGCTGTCTTAATGGCCTATGGGAGTCAAAATGAATAGCTGAAATAAATTTACCATGGGGATGTTACGGCAAGACCTGATGCAATCATTCATGCCCATACGCTGGTAGTCACCATACTCTCCCTTTCTCACAAAGTACTGGTTTCCCATGAAGTTGGAATGATCGTAGACCATGAAGCAACCGCTCTCAACCCTGCAGGAGTTGCACCTGCTCAGGTAGGAGGTCAGCTCAGGGCAGTCGCTGGAGGTCTCATAGGAACGACCCTGGAAGTTCCTGTCCTCGTAGAAGATGATCTAAAAACACACAACAAAACCATAGTTTACTAAAATGTGTTGCAGTTCTAACAGTACAGTACAATTGATTGATTGTTTGATACAAATTAGAAAAAGCTTAAATGTCAAATTCCATCAAAGCTCCACACACCTTTCCCATGGACATGGTTGCGGTTACTGTATTGGTCTCAGGATTGTACGATTTTCTGTATGTCCCCTCATCGCTTTTATACCTGAGCCAACAGCCAAAGAATATGTGGGTCCATTGTTCAAACCCCTGACAGAGCAACATGGCACAGAGGCCCCCCCCCCCCCCCCGCCCCGTACAGTACAATTCAAAGTGGCCATTAAAGGGTCATTATTTGCGGCTGTGTGCATTTGTGAGGAGAGCCAATCTCTTTATTGTTTCTATTGAATAACAGTAGGAAGGCGAACACTTCATATCGAGACTTTTCAGAGATATCAACAAACAGAACTTACATTTGTTCACGGCTATTACGATTTAAATATTTTATATTTTTAAAAAGTACAAAAATATAGTAGTATCGTGATAAAATATAACACGTTACTGAAAGAAGTATAAAAACTGGTGTAAATAAATTGCCCACTGTAAATAAATGTGGATGAAAACAAAATGAATCCCAATGTTATAAGATGGATGTTGACATTTTCTTTACTCCAACAAAACAGAATAAAATGTATCAATTGACAAATTGTATAACTGGAATCTAAGAATATTATAGTAAGGGTTTGTACAGTGGTTACTACACTCAAAAGGGTTCAAAAGGGTACTTCGGTTGTCTTCGGCTGTCCCCTTTTTGGTTCAAGGTATAACCCTTTTGGGTTCCATGTAGAATCCTCTGTGGAAAGGGTTCTACATGGAACCAAAAAGGGTTCTTCAAAGGGTTCTCCTATGGGGACCGCTGAATAGCCGTTTTAGGTTCTTTAACCAGGTCATTTACCTGGTATGTATTTGGAAATAATTTGGCACCAACGGACACTTTCTTCAACTTACCTCAAATAATTCAATAATTGGTAACTTCCGTGGTCCGTCATGATGCTCAGTGATCCTTGTACAAATAGGCCTTGGCCTGTTCCAACAATATTAATGAACAGACCTTGGCACAGTCATGTCGTTTGGGTTGTATTACAGTATGTACCAGCCATCGCCCTGGACTAATGCAGCTTATGTGGATAACATGGCCATTTACAGATATACCTTGGAAGACCACCTCAAGAAGACCACCTCAAGAAGACCACCTCAAGCACCTCTACATAATCTGCAAGGTAAGAGGTCAGGTACTTGAGTTACGACCTGGGAAACGGAGAGGTCAAACCCCAGGTGGACAAATTGGAGGTCATTCATAGCAGCCCTGGTCCAAAGCCAAAACTCAAGTCAAATGGTAATGATGTTTTATTTCAGTATTTCAGCATGGTAAATGGTAATGATGTTTTATTTCAGTATTTCAGCATGGTAAATGGTAATGATGTTTTATTTCAGTATTTCAGCATGGTAAATGGTAATGATGTTTTATTTCAGTATTTCAGCATGGTAAATGGTAATGATGTTTTATTTCAGTATTTCAGCATGGTAAATGGTAATGATGTTTTATTTCAGTATTTCAGCATGGTAAATGGTAATGATGTTTTATTTCAGTATTTCAGCATGGTAAATGGTAATGTTTACAAATTGTAAACAGAGTAATTAGTGCCTGATTATTTCCACATCTGTCTCGGTAGAAAATCACAGGAGAACAAGAAAAATTATACCCACAAAAAGGTGTGAAGTGTTTGAAAAATCCAGGTCCATGCATTCAGGTGAGTTTTAAATATAAAAAGCTTTATTGCTTGAGCTTTCAGAAAAACTAAATTAATGTATTTATTTATTCATTAAAAAAAGGCATAGTGACCTTTAATCTCACATGAACACACAACACACTACTATTTTGCCGTTAAATACAATTATATAGTTACTCTGTTATTAAATATGCAATTTCTCAGAAAAATTAAGACACATTGATGTCATATTTCAAATTGTGTTCAGTATGTTCTGTCCCTACAGGGTCAGGTTTTGGGTCAGACACTGGGTCATGTTCTGTCCCTACAGGGTCAGGTTTTGGGTCAGACACTGGATCATATTCTGTCCATACAGGGCCAGGTTTTGGGTCAGACACTGGGTCATGTTCTGTCCATACAGGGCCAGGTTTTGGGTCAGACACTGGGTCATGTTCTGTCCCTACACGGTCAGGTTTTGGGTCAGACACTGGGTCATGTTCTGTCCCTACAGGGTCAGGTTTTGGGTCAGACACTGGATCATATTCTGTCCATACAGGGCCAGGTTTTGGGTCAGACACTGGGTCATGTTCTGTCCATACAGGGTCAGGTTTTGGGTCAGACACTGGGTCATGTTCTGTCCCTACAGGGTCAGGTTTTGGGTCAGACACTGGGTCATGTTCTGTCCATACAGGGCCAGGTTTTGGGTCAGACACTGGGTCATGTTCTGTCTCTACATGTTCAGGTTTTGGGTCAGACACTGGGTCATGTTCTGTCCATACAGGGTCAGGTTTTGGGTCAGACACTGGGTCATGTTCTGTCCATACAGGGCCAGGTTTTGGGTCAGACACTGGGTCATGTTCTGTCCCTACACGGTCAGGTTTTGGGTCAGACACTGGGTCATGTTCTGTCCCTACAGGGTCAGGTTTTGGGTCAGACACTGGATCATATTCTGTCCATACAGGGCCAGGTTTTGGGTCAGACACTGGGTCATGTTCTGTCCATACAGGGTCAGGTTTTGGGTCAGACACTGGGTCATGTTCTGTCCCTACAGGGTCAGGTTTTGGGTCAGACACTGGGTCATGTTCTGTCCATACAGGGCCAGGTTTTGGGTCAGACACTGGGTCATGTTCTGTCTCTACATGTTCAGGTTTTGGGTCAGACACTGGGTCATGTTCTGTCCATAAAGGGCCAGGTTTTGGGTAAGACACTGGGTCATGTTCTGTCCATACAGGGCCAGGTTTTGGGTAAGACACTGGGTCATGTTCTGTCCATACAGGGTCAGGTTTTGGGTCAGACACTGGGTCATGTTCTGTCCCTACAGGGTCAGGTTTTGGGTCAGACACTGGGTCATATTCTGTCCATACAGGGCCAGGTTTTGGGTAAGACACTGGGTCATGTTCTGTCCATACAGGGCCAGGTTTTGGGTCAGACACTGGGTCATGTTCTGTCCATAAAGGGCCAGGTTTTGGGTAAGACACTGGGTCATGTTCTGTCCATACAGGGCCAGGTTTTGGGTAAGACACTGGGTCATGTTCTGTCCATACAGGGCCAGGTTTTGGGTCAGACACTGGGTCATGTTCTGTCCCTACAGGGCCAGGTTTTGGGTCAGACACTGGGTCATGTTCTGTCCATACAGGGCCAGGTTTTGGGTAAGACACTGGGTCATGTTCTGTCCCTACAGGGCCAGGTTTTGGGTCAGACACTGGGTCATGTTCTGTCCCTACAGGGCCAGGTTTTGGGTCAGACACTGGGTCATGTTCTGTCCCTACACGGTCAGGTTTTGGGTCAGACACTGTACTGGGTCATTTAACCTTTTTAAATAGGAATATGGAAGGAAATGCAACCATAACATTCATTATATTACCACTTACAACACTTTCCCCTACTTTTTGTTTTTATCTAATCATGGGAATCTAGTTTGACACAATTGGGCTCCAGTAGTAGAGTGTTACTATGGTGTGCCTTGCCTAATTTGGTGATTTTATTCAAAAGTAAAAAGAGAATAGGATCAATGTAGTTTCAACCACTCATGGAAAGTTACATTTGAATCATGACAGAGCAGGACAGGACTGGACTGGTGAAAATGTTTTGTGTTGGGCAACTTTAGATTTTTGCAGAACAAGACAAGAAAATTGATATTAAATAATAATTTTTATTTTAAAAACAACTGTTTCATTGAACAGGTGGTCCTGTGAATTTAACAGGAGTCGGTGATCCTTCTGATGGAACTGAACTTCATTCCATTGTGTCCCTGCATCTCCCTGAGGTTTCTGTACTCTCCAGGCCTCATGTACATCTGTCTGCCTTTGTAGTGGGGCTGCTCGTACATCAGCCAGTGGCCGTCCATCACGTTGCAGGACTGGCAGTCGGACATGCGGTAACGATCCTGGATGGAATCACAGTCGTCCATCATCTCGTGCATCTGACCTCCGAAGTTCTCCTTTTCGTAGATCCTCATCTTGTAGTTTCCTCTGTGCTGATAACATACATTTTGAACATGGGTTTAGTTTATTAAAAACTTAAACTGTTGTGTGAGATGTGTCATGGTGGTTCATACCATGGGGATGTTACGGCAGGATCTGATGCAGTCATTGAAACCCATCATACGCTGGTAGTCAGGGTACTCGCCCCTCCTCATGAAGTACTGGTTTCCCATGTAGTTGTTGCGATCGTAGGCCATGAAGCAGCCACTCTCAACCCTGCAGGAGTTGCACCTGCTCAGGTGGGAGGACATGTCAGGGCAGTCCTGGCTGGTTTCATAGGAACGCCCCTGGAAGTTCTTGTCCTCGTAGAAGATGATCTGCAACAAATAATCTTGCAATTAGCCAGAACAATATGCGACCAGAATGTGTTCAGAACTTTCTAGAACTTTCTCTTTTCTGTTGGTTACAAAACAATACCTCACTGGACTGCATTATTGCATTACTGCACTTTGTATATTACTAACTTATTATTACTTGTTATTACTGCAATTACTGTATATATTGCTATAAAACTTACAGTATATACCGTATTAATCAGATAATTTGACCTCTAAACTGCAAAATTAACTCACCTTTCCGTGCATGTTTACGGTTATTTTGAGCGATGATATAGCTATGCTGGTCTGCTGCCTGTTTTATACCTGATGTGACATCCAAAGAATGTACAGTTCCATTGTATGAAACACATGAGTCAGCTGCATGCTATGCTATGGTCGCTCCCACTGTTTGTCACCACAGATGGGAAAGGGTTATTATGTACAGTCAAACAGGGTGGAAAAAAATGGAATTTTCTGCCTTAAAAGCAATGTTGAAGGTCATTTAGATGAACATGCCCCTGGAAGTATTATTGAACAAACATATAAACATGTAATGGCCATGTATTGTTATAATCTCCACCTGGCCCGGCCAACTCTCAGAGCCTGGTTCCTCTCTAGGTTTCTTCCTAGGTTTTTTCCTAGCCACTGTGCTTCTACATCTGCATTGCTTTCTGTTTGGGGTTTTAGAATGGATTTCTGTATAGCACTTTGTGATATCGGCTGATGGAAAAAGGGCTTTATAAATACATTTGATTGATTGAATGAGTGTGGACAAAGATGAGCTCTTCACTAGGTACCAAAACATTAAAACTACATTTTCTCAAAAGTGAGTTTATCTACTTTCAAAGCAGAATTATTTCTCCATTGTTCCTCACAAATGCAATGTATGATATACCATTTAGTAGCTCTGAGTCTCTACCATTATCCAATGTAAAAAAAAACATAATTTCAAATGTTGCTACATAAGACCAAATCCAGGTGGTGAGACGTGTGCTTGGCTGCTTTCCTTCACTCTGCGGTCCGACTCATCCCAAACCATCTCAATTTGGTTGAGGTGGGGGGATTGTGGAGGCCAGCACTCCATCACTCTCCTTCTTAGTAAAATAGCCCTTACACAGCCTGGAGATGTGTTGTGTCAATGTCCATTTGAAAAACAAATGATAGTCTCACTAAGCCCAAACCAGATGGGATGGCGTATCGCTGCAGAATGCTGTGGTAGCCATGTTGGTTAAGTGTGCCTTGAATTATAAATAAATCGCAGACAGTGTCACCAGCAAAGCACCCCCACACCATAACACCTCCTCCTCCATGCTTTACGCTTGGAAATACACCTGCTGACATCATCCGTTCACCCACACCACGTCTCACAAAGACACAGCGGTTGGAACCAAAAACCTCAAATTTGGATTCATCAGACCAAAGGACAAATTTCCACCGGTCTAATGTCCAGTGTTCGTGTTTCTTGGCCCAAGCAAGTCTTTTCTTCTTATTGGTATCCTTAAGTAGTGGTTTCTTTGCAGAAATTCGACCATGAAGAACTGATTCACACAGTCTCCTCTGAACAGTTGTTGAGATGTGTCTGTTACTTGAACTCTGTGAAGCATTTATTTGGGCTGCAATTTCTGAGGCTCGCCACAAGGAGTCACTAGAGCGCGATGGGACACGGAAATCCCGGCCGGCCAAACCCTCCCCTAACCCGGACGACGATTTGTGCACCGCCTTATGGTCCTGGAATCGAACCCGGGGCTGTAGTGATGCCTCAAGCACTGTGAAGCAGTGCCTTAGACCGCTGTTCCCTCAATACTCTACACACAATACCCCATAATGACAAAACAAAAACAGATTTTTAGAAATGTTTGCAAATCTATTAAGAATAGAACACTGAAATATCACATAACATAAGTATTCAGACCCTTTACTCAGTACTTTGTTGAAGCTTGGCACACCTGTATTTGGGTGTTTCTCCAATTCTTCTCTGCAGATCCTCTCAAGCTCTGTCAGGTTGGATGGGGAGCGTGTCTGCACAGCTATTTTCAGGTCTCTCCAGTGATGCTCGATCAAGTTAAAGTCTGGGTTCTGGCTTGGTCACTCAAGGACATTCAGACGCTTGTCCTGAAGCCACTCCTGCGTTGTCTTGGGGTGTCGCTGAAAAACATCCCCACAGCATGATGCTGCAACCACCATGCTTGACCGTAGGGATGGTATTTGCCAGGTGATGAGCGGTGCCTGGTTTCCTCCATACGGTACTCTTGACATTCAGGCCAAAGAGTTCAATCTTGGTTTAATAAGACCAGAGAATCTTGTTTCTCATGGTATGAGAGTCTTTAGGTGCCTTTTGGCAAACTCCAAGTGGGCTGTCATGTACCTTTTACTGTGGAGTGGCTTCTGTCTGGCCACTCTACCATAAAGGCCTGATTGGCGGAGTGCTGCAGAGACGGTTATCCTTCTGGAAGGTTCTCCCATCTCCACAGAGGAACTCTGGAGCTCTGTCAGAGTGACCATCGGGTTCTTCCTCCCTGACCAAGGCCCTTTTAGCTCGATTGCTCAGTTTGGCTGAGCGGCCAGCTCTAGGAAGAGTCTTGGTGTTTCCAAACTTCTTCTATTTAAAAATCATGGAGGCCACTGTGTTCTTGAGGACCTTCAATGCTGCAGGACATGTTTTGGTACCCTTCCCCAGATCTGTGCCTCGACACAATCCTGTCTCGGAGCTCTGCGGACAATTCCTTCAACCTCATGGCTTGGTTTTTGCTCCGACATGCACTGTCCTATCAATTGAATTTACCACAGGTGGACTCCAAGGAAGTTGTGAAAACATCTCAAGGATGATCATTGGAAACAAGATGCACCTGAGCTCAATTTCGAGTCTCATAGCAAAGGGTCTGAATACGTATGTAAAAAAGGTAATTCTGTTTCATATTATAATACGTTTGCAAAAAATTATAATAACCTGTTTTTGCTTTGTCATTATGGGGTATTGTGTGTAGATTGATGAGAAATGTGTATTGCGGCCACAAATAGAAGCTCTTACAAGGATTACATTGAAAACACATTTTTTTTATTGAAAATGTTACAGAGGGGGATGTTTTCCATAAACAATTATTATCCTACAACTTGCAACATGAGTCTCAATACAAATCACACCAATATTGCTAATATTACATATTTTCATAATAATAATGAGAATAACAACAACAACAATAATAGTAACAAGAATAATAATGACAATAATAATAGTAATAATAACAATAATAATAATAGCAATAATAATAATGATAACAACAACAACAATAATAATAATAACGATAATAATAATAATAATAATAACAACAACAATAATAATAACAACAATAATAATAATAACAATAATAATAATAGCAATAATAATAATGATAACAACAACAACAATAATAATAATAACGATAATAATAATAATAATAATAACAACAACAATAATAATAACAACAATAATAATAATAACAATAATAATAATAACAATAATAATAATGATAACAACAACAATAATAATAATAACAACAATAATAATAATAACAATAATAATAATAACAATAATAATAATGATAACAACAACAATAATAATAACAACAATAATAATAATAACAATAATAATAATAACAATAATAATAATAACAATAATAATAATGATAACAACAACAATAATAATAATAACAACGATAATAATAATACAAATAATAATAATAATAATAATAGTAATACTACTACTACCACTAATAATAATAGCAATAATAATAATAACAATAATAATAATAGCAATAATAATAATAGTAATACTACTACTACCACTAATAATAATAACAATAATACCACTAATAATAATAACAATAATAATAATAATAATAACAACAACAATAATAATACAAATAATAATAATAATAACGATAATAATACAAATAATAATAATAATAGTAATACTACTACTACCACTAATAATAATAACAATAATACCACTAATAATAATAACAATAATAATAATAGCAATAATAATAATAGTAATAATAATACAAATAATAATAACAATAATAATGATAACAACAACAATAATAATAATAATAATAACAACGATAATAATAATACAAATAATAATAATAATAGTAATACTACTACTACCACTAATAATAATAGCAATAATAATAATAATAATAATACTACTACCACTAATAATAATAACAGTAATAATAATACTAATAACGAGCGCCACACTCTTACCAACTGAGCCACACAGTACCAATAATATGGCTATAGAGGGTCATTTATCGAACTGAAGTCTCCTAATTGTTTTGTTTCTTAATTTAAACAGATGTTTTTGTTTTTTTGTCTTGATTTGACAATTTTTCTCTGCTGGTTTTAATGTATGTGGAAAAAAGCTGTATATGCAATTACCATATTATCAGGCTCTGATCATAGGCCTTTGACTCCCTCTAGTTGTCTATGGTCAGAGCCTGACAGATTCTAGATATTCTGTTTCTATGTTGGTTTTGTTTTGGTCCCCAATTAGAGGCAGCTGCTTCGCATTGTCTCTAATTGGGGGCCATATTTAAGCTCATCTGTTTGGCTTCTCAGTGTGGTTCATTCTTTTTGGTTTAGTGCGGTTTAAGGCTACCTGTGTTACGTTTGTGGTTTCGCTTTGTCATTTTTGTGCCAGTTGATATAAATAAATCATGTCGTATTACTTCAGTGCTGCGTCTTGGTCGGCCACTCACCACGTTCGTGACACATACACTTTCTTGCTCTATTTATTGACAATTACCATAGGACCTTTGTAATTTAAGTCTTATAATGATGTAAAGAAAAGCTTAAGTAAACCGTATCAATATGTTTTTGTGTTTATTGGAGACTGGCTCATGTTGGAGATGAAGGTTGATGGGATGTTTGTGGAGTAGCGCGTTGTGTATGGTTAGCTAAGTTTGTTCGCTCTACAAGTTGACTAACGCATTACTGTTAACATCAAAATCCCTCTTTATCATCTAAAGGACATTCATTGACTGTCAATAAGTAATGCCCATAACAGCATTTAGTTGGCTTTATGGTATAGGGTACAAGTTAAATGTTACTCATATCTTTCTAGTAAAAATGGCAGGAAAACAACTATTTTAAATAGAAGTGTCTGGATGATGATGAATGCCTCTTTAACATCAGTGGGTACAGGGCCGGCCCTCCCATTAGGCAAGATTAGGCGGCTGCCTAGGGTGGCACTTGAATTTAGGGCAGCATTTTGACAATTGGCTGCCACCCATCCGGCACCCCTGATCGGCTACTACACCGCCGGCGGCACCTTAGCCACCAGCTCATATCATTGATGCAGTTCTTGCTCCCACTTCATCACCATAGCTACCAAGGTTGGAGTGAACTTTGGCGCCCCTGCAGCAACGCTATGAGCTGGTGGCTGAGGTGCCACCGGCGGTGTAGTAGCCGATCAGGGGGCGCCGGGGAGGGCAGCAGCCAATTGTCAAAAAGGGTTTATCCAATTGTGAAAAATAATCCAAATTAATCTGCCAATTACATTTTATAGTTTTTTTAAGTTTGTGTGTGAGGATTAATGATTAAGGCATTAGCCTAACCTAGCCTGTTAACATTAGCTATCTAATACTAGTGGATATAATTTTTGCTAAAAGTAAGCTATAGAGATTTGAAACAATGTGCTACCATGTCTGAGAGACAAACTATCAGGAAGCGAATGGACAAGAACAGGTGGTCGCACCAGCCAGGCCTAGCCACACCTCCAAACAATGCCGGCGAAGACCCTAATATCTTGGACCCAGACTCAGATTTGTCGCATGTACTCCTTAAATACCTCCGTGTCTGGGAAGGGCTTGGTGTGTTTGGTTAAAACCAGTGTTGAGTGAGGGTATCCCATACCCTTTGTTAAAGAAAATGACCAAAAGGATACCTATTGTTTGCTTAATATTTTCAAAAAGATACATGAAAGTATCCAGATTATATAAAGCGTTCTATAAAAAGGTTTAGCTCCGTGATGCTTTATGGGGCTGATATTATGTTCTGCTCCTCCGATTTTTGGCTTAGATAAAAATTGGCCCACGGCATATTATTTTGTCTTGCCTAGGGCAGCAGAACATCCTGGGCCGGCCCTGAGTGGGTATGCCAAATCTAGTGACAGGTCTCAATTATATAATATACTAAATTATATCATACCTACAGATGTAATTACAAGAAAATATTGAAATGATGTAGTACACTCAATTGTAATGTATTACCAATCACTTTTATTTGGTCAGCAAAAAATATCTAGCACATATCAGTGATACGCCTCATGCTCATGAACCTCATGCCACCGCTCATGCCTCCCATTCCCATGCCCATCTCTCTGAAGCTCCTGTACTCTCCAGGCCTCATGTACATCTGCCTTCCTCTGAAGTGGGGCTGCTCGTACATCAGCCAGTGGCCGTCCATCACGTTGCAGGACTGGCAGTCGGACATACGGTAACGGTCCATGATGGAGTCACAGTCGTCCATCATCTCATGCATCTGACCTCCGAAGTTCTCCCTCTCGTAGATCCTCATCCGGAAGTTTCCTCTGTGCTGTTAGGAGAAAAACAAATATGTAAATTAACGACTGACTACACCAGATTGTTGACAAGCTCACAGTGCCATTATTATTTGTATGATTATAGATTTCACACAGCTACTTCTGGTGGGACTGTCAGCAGCCTGAATATCACGTGGCTCACCATGGGGATCATGCGGCAGGACCTGATACCATCAGCATTTCCCATCATACTCTGGTAGTCAGAGTACTCTCCCCTCCTCATGAAGTACTGGTTTCCCATGAAGTTGGGGCGCTCGTACACCATGAAGCAGCCGCTCTGAACCCTGCAGGACTGGCACCTGCTCATGTAGGAGGACATGTCGGGGCAGTCGGAGTTGCACTCATAAGAGCGGCCCTGGAAGTTCCTGTCCTCGTAGAAGATGGCCTGAAAACACAAGGTATTTATTTATTTTTTGTCAATATACTGTATAATAAATGCAACAAATCAAAGAAGCTTTTAGTTTTGTCTGTAAAGATATAAAGAGATAAACGTATTTGAAGTATTTTTTTTTATAATGCTTACTCTTCCCATGTTCATGCCGGTGGTGGTCATTGTTGTTCACTGCTGCTACACTGATGTCCTGTCTGTGTTAACCCTTACTTTTATACCTGACCAAACCCAAACAATCTGTGGGCCCCATTGTGTAAAGCCCTGACCCAGCAACACAGTATACAGGCCTATATAGCACTGAAGTACTATAGTCATATTTTCACGTGACTGGGTCCCTAGAAGACTTAAAAAGGCTTTTTTCATTGTGGAACAGGTAACACAAAACCTTTAATAGAAACAATAGACCATGGCAGTGACGGTGATGGTGGCAGTGACACCCATTGCATACATACTGTATATGCATATGCAGGGGGTGGAGCCTACAAATCAGTAACACAATTTGAATTCTATTTCAACGTATGATTCATATTCTCTCATGATCTCTTTCATTAAGTTGAACGTTTGTGTCAACCATAAAATGGAATCTTCTCACTCCATAAATTATTCAACTTTAATTTGATGTCAATATTATTGTTTTTCTGGATCAGATATGAATCCCATGTCCACCATGACAGCATTAGAATCTACGAGAATCTCCCTGTTCCATAATTGTTCAGAAAAGTTAAACATTTTTTTGAAGAGAATTCAACAGTGTTTCAAAATGTTCATGATCAGTACTACTCAGTTCGTCTATCCAGATTGTGGCTAACTGGGTTAGAAAATTATGATTTGCTAAGTACATCACAACCACAATTTATTTACATTCCCTGAGTCTATGTCAGCCCTAATTATCCATGTTTTTACAGGCTAAGAGTTATATTTCACTTGAGGATATACGATGTACATTACAAGTTGCCTGATTAGAATGAGGACTACAACACACATAACTAGCTAGCTGAATCAATTAGACAAAGTTGTGTCATTTGAAAACTTGGTACTGAGAATGTGCCATGCTGGATGCTGGTGAGTTGGATGTCAAACACTACTGTTTTTATAACATCAAAAACCCTTATTAAAACCCTAATGTTAGGGTATTGGTTTGTGATGGCAGTGACATAATCACTAAAGGAGCAGTTGTAGGCAATACCTGCCGCTGGCTGTTTTAGCTAACCCAATGGGCTTGTTTGACATCGCAGCCAACAGTGCAGGTGACTGCCGACTGACTGATCTACAAATCACCCTGCATCATGAATAACTACTTATTATTATTTGTATATCTGTCAGTCAGTCACCATTTACCCATGATACATTAAGGTTTTCATCCTCTCGAACACGGCCAATTTCTTCACTCTAAAACTTGCTAGCTAACATTATATTACTGGTTTTGACACCTGATTTCTCAGATGTGATTCAAAATACGTAGAGGTAAATATGGAAATGACTTAGCAAGAACTAATACAGGGCCAACTGGAACATCATAAACAGGTTCTTCATCAAATAAATGCAACAGTAATAGTTATCTGTGGAAACATTGTATTTATAGATTTTTTAAAACATCAAGAATAATGATTTGTAAAAAAATAAAAAAATAATTAATAATTTAATGAAAATATAATTTAATAGTTTTCCCATTCAACAAAAACTATGATTTCTAACAAAACAATAAACAATCAATGATTTCATATTATTTTCATTCCACAATAATAAATATTAGTAACAATCTTGAGTTTATAAATTGTTCTCAATTTAACAATAATGATTATTTGCAATGTGCCGAATGGTTTCTCAAAGCGGGGCAAACCATGTAGCCTTTCATGTTCCTGGGGAAATCCTGATTTAATGCCAAAATCTTGTATTTTTGTATACAAAAACATTTAATGTCAGGAATATGTTAAATATGATTTATGTTCTATGATGAAGTTCTTATTTAGGTACTCAAAATAACTTGATTAATCGAGTCAGCTAGTCATATTGTTAATGAGCCAATAGATGTTGTACATTGTATTTTCTAAGCATAATTGGTCTCAGCTATATGACAAAGGGGTGTAGGTGTGTGAACAAGAAATCTGTAGGTTAATATGTTGTCACACTTAAAAAAGGGATAGTGCCAGATTTGAGCAATTAAGCCCTTTTCTACTTTATATTTAACCTTTATTTTACTAGGCAAGTCAGATAAGAACAAATTCTTATTTACAATGACAGCGTAGGAACAGTGGGTTAACTGCCTTGTTCAGGGGCAGAACGTCAGATTTTTACCTTGTCAGCTCAGGGATTCGATCCTGCAACCTTCCGGTTACGGGCCTAACACTCTAACCACTGGGCTACCTGCCACCCCAACTTAACACTTAACAGCTAGCATGCTTCATCAGCGAGAGTTCATCTGACTCCGGGTATGTAGAAAAAGGGTTTCATTGCCAAATCTTGCACTATCATTTTAAATAGACTTGTGAATATTTTATTCAATGGCTTTTCTTGCTATGGGTACATCAAGCCATATTTAGTAGCAGGAATCCATGATACGCCTCATGCTCATGAACCTCACAGCAAAAATTGTTACGGATTACCAATCACTTTTATATCTTCAACATAAGATATCTAGCACATTTTGGTATTTTATTAGGATCCCCATTAGCTGTTGCAAAAGCAGAAACTACTCTTCCTGGGGGGTCCACACAAAACATGAAATATGACAATACAGAACAGCTCAATTGTTTTTTTGTTTTTTTACAGCAGGCACACGTAGCCTACATATCAATACATAAACACAAACTATCTAGGTCAAATAGGGGAGAGGCATTAGGGGAGAGGCATTGAGGTGAATTGAATTTGTTTTGTATTTGGGGACTGTGAAAAGACCCCTGATGGCATGTCTTGTGGGGTACGTGTGAAAAGACCCCTGGTGGCATGTCTTGTGGGGTACGTGTGTGTGTGTCAGAGCTGTGTGTAAGTTGACCATGCAAACAATTGAGGATTTTTAACACATTAATGTTTCTTATAAAAAGAAGAAGTGATGCAGTCAGTCTCTCCTCAACTCTTAACAAAGAGAGCATGGCATGCATTGTATTTATGTCAGCCCTCTGATTACAATGAAGAGCAAGACGTGCCGCTCTGTTCTGGGCCAGCTGCAGCTTAACTAGGTATTTTCTTGCCGCACTCGACCATGTGACTGGACAATAATCAAGATAAGACAAAACTACAGTCTGCAGGACTTGCTTTTTGGAGTTTGGTGTCAAAAAAGCAGAGCATCTTTTTATTACGCACAGACCTCTACCCATCATAACAACCATTGAATATATATGTTTTGACCATGACAGTTTACAATCTAAGGTAAAGCCAAGTCATTTAGTCTCCTTAACTTGTTCAACAGCCACACTATTCATTACCAGATTCTGCTGAGGTCCAGAACTTAGGGAATGATTTCGTACCAAATACAATGCTCTTAGTTTTAGAGATGTTCAGGGCCACTTTATTACTGGCCACCCATTCCAAAACATACTGCAACTCTTTGTTAAGGGTTTCAGTGACTTCCTTAGCTGTGGTTGCTGATGTGTATATGGTTGAATCATCAGCATACATGGACACACATGCTTTGCCAGTGGCAGGTCATTGGTAAAAATGGAAAAGAGTAGAGGGCCTAGAGAGCTGCCCTGTGGTACACCACACTTTACATGTTTAACATTAGAGAAGCTCCATTAAAGAAAACCCTTTGAGTTCTATTAGATAGATAGATCTGAATCCACAATATGGCAGCGGTTGATAATAGGTTATGGTCAATAATATCAAAGGCTGCACTATATTCTAACAGTACAGCTCCCACAATCTTCTTATTATCTATTTCCATTAACCAATCATCAGTTATGTGTGTCAGTGCAGTACATGTTGAGTGCCCTTCCCTATAAGCATGCTGAAAGTTAGTTGTTATTTTTTTTTTTTTACAGAGAAATAGAATTCCATTTGGTCAAGCACAATTTTTTCCAACAGTTAAGAGCTGGCAGCAAGGTTATAGTTCTGCTGTTAGAACCAGTAAAGGCTGCTGCTGCAGCTGCATTCATATAGATGATTTCACCATAGTCTAGGACCAGTAATGATCTTCTTTGTACTATTAAGCAAGAGGCCTGACCTATTTCTATAGAAGAAGCCCCTTTTTATATTCAATAAAGTTTTTCTGAAAAATGATGAAAGTATACTGTAGTTCAGATAGAGCATGATCAGTAGTGCGGACGATAGAGGACACAACTGTATCATCTGCATACAGGTGCAGGTAACAGTTTATTATTATATTGATATTTTTCGGACAAAACAATATTGCTAATGTATACAATTCAGTTGTTTATTAGACATTCTAACATATAACACAATATATAGGTTACTAAAAAATCTATATGCAACATTTGAACAACAACTTGGGTTATGATGTATATGACATGACAAAATACATTGGCTATTTTAGTAATCCTTTTATAATCCATAAGTATATTTTTAGAGGGGAGGGAAATATTGTTTATGTTAAACTGTAGAGAACAAGAACCTTTGGTGAATCAAGGAGTCACTCATGTTTTACATGCAGTACTACACATCTCCAGAAGGCTCGTTCTGACAATAAACAAGAAGCTTTCAAGTTTCAAACGAGGCTGTCAAGACAGGTCCGTACTGCAGTACTACACTACTACACTGTTATGTACTACTAATGTAATAGTATCTAAAATGTTAAGGAATATCTACATGGGGGAACATGTACACAATATAACACATTCCCCACAGCATCTAAGGATGCATACACTGACGCTAACATTGTATTTTGTTATGTGAAAGTAGCATAAGTATGTGTGAAGAGTTAAACGTTTTGTTTTAAGGTTTAGAATATGTCTCTTGTGAATATTGAGATGGTGGTACATACAGTATATTGTCTTTCAATTTCTTACACATTTTTTAGAATACTTGTGAGTTGTAGACATGTTCTTCAGAGGTTTTAATACAAATACATATTTTGATTTAGTTTAGCATTGAGATGTTTTTTTCAATCCCCATTTATTATATAAACCGTATTATATAAACCGCAGGTCAATTCATAAACTCCCTCTGTCGCTAACATCTACGATAACCATTAGACGTACGAGTCGGAGATATCATGGAAATTCCTTTGGTCTTTACAGAGTTAGGAAAATCAGCTCTTTGACCTTACTTGGGGAATAATCTCCAAGCTTCTCTAAACGTTTTTTTGTCTTGGTGTCTCTAGGTTAGTTCAGATTGCTATATGAGGCCTGTTACAAATGACATACACAAGGCGTTTTAAAGGAGTTTGTGAAACCATTCAGTCATGTAAACATATTTAACACGTATTGCTTACTACCGAAGACTACTATTGTACATTGAATAGCCATTCATCCCTGTTACACCTTCTTGATGTGATGGTTCTCTGTGTCTGTACATGTTTATAATCCACATAGTGTGAGTAGTGGTTTCCTTAAAGTTATTACCCCTAAACTTGAATATGAAAGTACCTTCATGATCTTTCTCACCACTATTACTTTGGGGTTCTAATCCCCACTGTGAACAAATCTTTAACATTCATGAACCTTCACTATATTTATCCCTCAACGACCCACAAGGACTATTATCTATTGTTATTCTCAATTAACTTACTGCCAATATGAACGTTTTAAACATAGCTAAATACATTGTTGGAGACAGTTTTTATCTTTGGTTGTGCAAACATTTGGTTATTAGATTACATTTCTCATTAAGAATAATGTTGTTTTAATTCTACATGGGTCATGCCTTGCTTTGGTCATGTGTTCTCTTATGGGTCAATGATTTTTAATACAATATTGCAATTATGTTCTCGCCTCAATTACTTAGAAGTGCATGTGATCCCACCCCTCCGATGTGGTAGCCCTTATAGAGTCAGGATGTAAGTTATGACACATTTTTGTAAGACCTGGTTGTTGTAAAAAGCTTTACTTTGACCACGTCTTTTCACATACGTTTTATTTGGGTCTTTTTCATTTACCACGTTGATCGGCTCCAGCCATTGGAAGCTCGGTGCATGTATAAAGAAAAATAATGCAATTCAACCATTGATGGATGGTGACGTAAATAATGACATTGCCAGTAGTCATGTCACGTTTTTCTATGTTTTATTGGTGGAGTTTATGGATTTGCATGTAGATGTGCATTAGATGATGTCTGAATAGGAAAGAGGCTCTGTTCGTGCCTAATTGTATTCTTGCTCAATTCTTGATCCAAAAAGACACACATCTGCTTGCATTGCTTGGTAGTGTATTAGTATGGTATGAGACATCATAAATAATACAATTTAAGTAAAATAAAAATTATCAGTATTATCCTAAATTGAGACATGAATAGAAATGTGTTATCACATCACCAACAACAAAATCTTTAAGAATGTACCTGTTTTCAGTATAAAATGACATGTATACAGATTATATTACAACTTTTTGTGTTTTGTCTTAATGATTATTCTTCAGTAAATAGGAAACTCAACAGTGTGTTAGTCCGAGAAACATTAACTAGATAGTTTTTTGGTTTGTGAAACCTTGAAATGCACACAATGAGAAGTAATTTTGTAACAACAGTTTTGAATGGGTAATTATTATACCGTATATCGTATATATTGAATTAGCGCTCATATAAACTGTTTATCACTGACTTGTAAACCCATTCTTGTAAGTTGGAGCTACTGTACATGATTGTATGGGGCTACTGTACATGATTGTATGGGGCTGCTGTACATGATTGTATGGGGCTGCTGTACGTGATTGTATGGGGCTGCTGTACATGATTGTATGGGGCTGCTGTACATGATTGTATGGGGCTGCTGTACATGATTGTATGGGGCTGCTGTACATGATTGTATGGGGCTGCTGTACATGATTGTATGGGGCTACTGTACATGATGGTATGCGGCTACTGTACATATCTGAGCACTTGACAAGATGTTAACGTTTCTGGGTATGTCTCACTTGTAACATGATAGTAATAATAACAATAATAGTAATATTAATAACAATAATACTATTATTAATAATAATAGTAAGAATAATAATACAAATCTGTCAATTAACCAACTGTATTTCTTAAAACCCCTTTTTGCATTAGCAGTTGTCACAAAGGGTTTTACAGATACCATTTAAGAGTACTTGTGCCCCTTATTGTTATTGAAGATGTTCCAATGTTCGTAGATGACCTTCAGGGTCAGATAATAACATTGGATATTACTTTACATCCATCATACATCTATTATACACAATCATATATACACAGAAACTGTGAAATGCTTAAACATTAATTGCCCTGAGTGAAAGCAACACAAAAAGAAGACAATTAAGCAGTATACATTTTAAAATAAATTTAATTAAACATTTTCGTACAACATTTGAGAAAATTACATAGCCATGTTATCCATGATACGCCTCATGCTCATGAACCTCGTACCACCGCTCATGCCTCCCATTCCCATGCCCATCTCCCTGAAGCTCCTGTACTCTCCAGGCCTCATGTACATCTGCCTTCCTCTGAAGTGGGGCTGCTCGTACATCAGCCAGTGGCCGTCCATCACGTTGCAGGACTGGCAGTCGGACATACGGTAACGGTCCATGATGGAGTCACAGTCGTCCATCATCTCATGCATCTGACCTCCGAAGTTCTCCCTCTCGTAGATCCTCATCCGAAAGTTTCCTCTGTGCTGTTAGAAGGAAATAACAGGTTTCATTGATCAGAGAAATATATAAACGTTTGTAATATGAGAGTTTCATTTTCAATGACAAGATAAGTATATTTTAAGATTACATATTTTCAACCTACCATGGGGATCATGCGGCAGGACCTGATACCATCGGTAAATCCCATCATACTCTGGTAGTCAGAGTACTCTCCCCTCCTCATGAAGTACTGGTTTCCCATGAAGTTGGGGCGCTCGTACACCATGAAGCAGCCGCTCTGAACCCTGCAGGACTGGCACCTGCTCATGTAGGAGGACATGTCGGGGCAGTCGGAGCTGCACTCATAAGAGCGGCCCTGGAAGTTCCTCTCCTCATAGAATGTGGCCTGAAAATAAAAGTAATAATTTAAATGAATTAAACAATAGTATGAAATTGTAATTTGCTAAGCTATTCAGTCACACTGGTAAGCAGGTTATTGGAAAAACGATAATGTTGTAGTTTGGGGTGCTAGAGCACTAGAGGCCTTTTGTATAACAAGTTATGAAAATGTAAGTAAAAAAACAAAAGAAACCTTGCCAGTGCTTACCTTGCCCATGTTCATGCTGGTGTTTTTGCTATTTGCTCACTGTGTTACTGGTTGCTGTTCCTGAACTGACGTTCTACCTGGTTTAACCCTTTCTTTTATACCTGACCAAACCCAAAGAATCTCTATCTCCATTGTTCAAACCCCTGAATCAGCACCATGCTATAGAGGCCTACTGAGGTTACATCCACATTGTCAGGGACTGGATCCCTCAGTCTTTAGAGAGACTCTTTTTCAATTGGCTGTGTCTCAAACAAAGTAACATAAAGCCTTTAGAGAGTTTACAACAGCTAGTAACAGCCTTGAAATTGTTTTGTAATCTTACATGAAAGATGCCTCATTTGATTTAAGACATTTAACAGAAAATCTGGGGTTAACCTGTTAGGGTAAACTATGTATTATTACTAATCTTTTGTTCACAGTGTGCTGACTTAACGTGAATACGTGAGTTGCTACTTAACTAACCTTTGTGGTTCATAACCAAGATACCAGAGAAACTATTACAAAACAATTTTTTATAAAACAAATATTTCAAATACATCAATTAACTTTCAATTTGTTAATTTCTCTTAAAATATTGAACAGGATCTACTAACCCTTGCAAATTCGTATGAATTAGAATTCGTAACATATCAGAGGAATTTCAGGATTTTTTTTCCCAATATGTTGGATAATATGAAATGGATAAACGGCTGGAGTAACCGTGACTCTCTTAAGGAGACCGTAGCCCAGGACACTTGGGGTCCATGCTTCTCGAAATAATGGGAAGTCGAATACGGGCATTACCTTATATTGTGTCACCTGCCCTATGTTTTTTTTCATAGCTTTTTCATAAAGTATCTATCTATCTATCTATCTATCTATCTATCTATCTATCTATCTATCTATCTATCTATCTATCTATCTATCTATCTATCTATCTATCTATCTATCTATCTATCTATCTATCTATCTATCTATCTATCTATCTATCTATCTATCTATCTATCTAGCTTGCTTGCTTGCTTGCTTGCTTGCTTGCTTACCATCACCTGTAACTGTCTTAGGGGTAACTTATTGTAAAGTATGACCAGGAACTCATATTATACTGAACAAAAATATAAACACAACATGTAAAGTGTTGGTCCCATGTTTCATGAGCTGAAATAAAAGATCCCAGACATTTTCCATACGTACAAAAAGCTTTTTTGTTTATGGTATGGACAGGCATAAGCTACATACAACGAACACAATTGCATTTGATCCATGGCATTATGAATGCACAGAGAAACCGGGACAAGATCCTGAGGATCCATTGTCGTGCCCTTGATCAGTCACCATTAAATCATGTCTCAGCATGATAATGCACGGCCCCATGTCGCAAGGATCTGTACACAATTCCTAGAAGCTGAAAATGTCCCATTTCTTCCATGGCCTGCATACTCACCAGACATGTCACCCATTGAGCATGTTAGGGATGCTTTGGATCAACGTGTACGACAGCGTGTTCCAGTTCCTGCCAATATCCAGCAACTTTGCACAGCCATTGAAGAGGAGTGGGACAATATTCCAATTGCCACAAGGTTGGGCACTGATGTTGGGCGATTAGGCCTGGCTCGCAGTCTGCATTCCAATTCATCCCAAAGGTGTTGGATGGAGTTGAGGTCAGGGCTCTGCTTAGGCCAGTCAAGTTCTTCCACACCGATCTCGACAATTCCTTTCTGTATGGAGCTCGCTTTGTGCATGGGGGCATTGTCATGCTGAAACAGGAATTCCCCAAACTGTTGCCACAAAGTTGGAAGCACAGAATTGTCTAGAATGTCTTTGTATGCTGTAGCATTAAGATTTCCCCTCACTGGAACTAAGGGGCCCGAACCATGAAAAACAGCTCCAGTCCATTATTCCTCCTCCACCAAACTTTACAGTTGGCACTATGTATTTGGGCAGGTAGTGTTCTCCTGGTATCCGCCAAAACCAGATTTGTCCGTTGGACAACCAGATGGTGAAGCGTGATTCATCACTCCAGAGAATGCGTTTCCACTGCTCCAGAGTCCAATGGCAGCTTGGCACTGTGCATGCTGATCTTGTGTGCGGCTGCTTGGCCATGTAAACCCATTTAATAAAGCTCCTGATGAACAGTTCTTGTGCTGACGTTGCTTCCAGTAGTGAGTATTTCAACTGAGGACAGACAATTTTTACGCGCTACTCTCTTCAGCCAGCACTCGGCAGTCCAGTTAAACTGTGAAACTTGTGTGGCATACCACTTCGTGGCTGAGCCATTGTTGCTCCTAGACATTTCCACTTCACAATAACAGCACTTGCAGTTGACCAGGGCAGCTCTAGCATGGCAGAAATTTAAAGAACTGACTTGTTGGAAAGGTGGCATCCTATGACGGTGCCACGTTGAAAATCACTGAACTCTATGGAGATTGCATGGCTCGATTTTATACACCTGTCAGCAAGGGGTGTGTCTGAAATAGCTGAATCCACTCATTTGAAGGGGTGTGAACTGTGCTGGGATATTTCACATAAATTCTGAACCTGTCTAATCGCAGATCTAATCTACGGATTGCTTTTTTGTAAGCTTCCATGTCTGTGTCCCGTTCCTTGAAAGCGGTAGCTGTAGGTTTTAGCCCGGCACAGATACTGACTGTAATCCATGGCTTTTGATTAGGGTACGTACGTAAGGTCACTGTGGGGACGGCATTGTCGATGCACTCATTAATTAAGCCTGTGACTGATTTGTTATCGGATTAATCCCTGAACATATTCCAGTCTGTGCTAGCGAAGCAGTCTTGTAGCTTAGCGTCTGCTTCGTCGGACCACTTCCATGCTGAGCGCATCACTGGTACTTTCTGTTTTAAGGTTTTGCTTGTAAACAGGGCACAGGAGGATGAAGTAATGTTCTGATTTGCCGAAGGGAGGGTGAAGGAGGGAATTGTATGCGTTTATGTGGGTAGAGTAAAAGTGGTCCATAGTGTTAGTGCCTCTTGTGGCACAGGAGACGTGTTGGTAAAAGTGCGGTAAAATGCATTTCAGTCTCCCCGCGTTAAAGTCTCCGCCCACCAGAAACGCTGCCTCTAGGTGTGCGTTTTTCTTGTTCGTTTATGGCCCTGTAAAGCTCAGTGAGTGCTTGCTTAGTGCCATTCTCGTTGTGTCGTGGGATGTCGACAGTGTCATGTAAAAATCTTCCCATTGTGAAATAGTTCCCAGTGTTGTAAAATCTTTCACAGCGTTAAAATGTTCCCAGTTCAATAATTGCACGTGTCTCTTTATGTGGATGGCTTAGCAAGTACGGATCCATGTCACACCCTCCCTCTCCCTTGATTTATTTAGCTAGCTAGCTACCTAGCATAATTAGATGTCAGCTGGTTGAGATGGCTTGTTCTCAGAGGTGTTCAGTTTAAGCTTGTTTTTATAGCTAAATAAACAAATATAAAAGCTAGATTTTAGCCATAATAAAAACAACTGTTTCATATCTCCACTAGTTACTTTGACAAAGATGTTATTTTGATAACCAAATGTATTGAGCTAGCTATCTGCCATTCCGTGCATCACAAGATACACTAGCTGGCTAGCACAACTAGCTTGTGTCCACAACTAGCTAGCTTATAACTTTACCCACCATCTCTCACATTACCCAAATCAACAGTACCGTGGAGTAATCGTTGAGTGGAAAGCATTGGTAAAACTGCAAATAAATGCAAGGCTACATTGTGGTAAAGCCAAATCAACTATCAACACTACTACCAAATATTGTTATAACTAACCCATGGTACTGCAATTTCTCCAAAAGCATCTGTTTTTTATGTAATTTGTCACTTGAGTGACTTTTGCTGTCATGTGTTGCCAGGGTCTTCCAGAATATAATACGTTTGTCGCCAGAATATTGCCAAGGAGAAAGAAAGTCCTTGATGGAATTTATAGCCATATGGTTAATTAGTAGGTTGATAACAGGAATTGACAGTGAATTATTTGTGTGAATAGATTTGATTTCAGGGTTTGAGGGGAAGAGAAATGACAGGCTATCCAGAAGAAAACGATCATCCTCCACCTTGCAGATATCAGATCAAAAGCATTAGATGTACATCTACATTTTGCACTCTGTACATAGATTTTCTATTGTGTTTTTGACTATGTTTGTTTACTGTGTAACTCAGTGTTGTTGTTTTTTGTCGCACTGCTTTGCTTTGTCTTGGCCAGGTCGCAGTTGTAAATGAGAACTTGTTCTCAACTGACCTACCTGGTTAAACAAAGGTGAAATAAAACCTACCTGGTTAAATAAAGGTGAAATAAAACCTACCTGGTTAAACAAAGGTGAAATAAAATAAAAATAAAAATAAATGTAAAACCTGCATAAACAAGTCACGTCTCAGAAATCTGCGGTGTTTACGATACTTTAGAAAGCAACCCACCACCACCACGTGCATTAAATGATTAGAGTTTACAAAGCCGTAGACTAATTTAAGCTAAGAATAAGTGCTAACAAAGTAACAAGAAGCAGAACCCTAAACAGTAAGAGGACCCTGGTTTATTTCTGTGTGTCGCTCAGTTAGATGACTAATGTGATGTAGATGTTGACCGGCTTCACTGCAAGAAGATTGGATGTTTTAAATATCTCAAGAAAGCAAAAAAGAGACCATGTTTGTATTTGGCTTTATTAACTTAAATGTTAAATTTTTTTGATTGTTTGCAAACTGATATGTGACACGTATTAATGCCAAAATAACATGCTGAACAGGCTTTTTCTGCCCCACCAGCCCACTGCACACGCACCAGGATGGACTCATAATGACTCCTTTCTATGCAAACCAAAATTATCATCAGTTTCCCTGAATTTCATTGTGAAAGCCTAACACTGTAATATCATATTTTATAACTTAGCTAGTCATGTTGGCAATAGAACAAGCTTTCTAATGATGCCCACCTGACCCAGACTGCAATTTATAATGGAGCGTTTCTGGATTGCATAAACTGTAATTGTGTGATGGCGAGGATGCAGGGCTGTGTTCCAGCACTAGTTCCTCAACGGCACAGCTAGGATAGCTAAAAAAAAGCACCTTATAGTTGAATACTTATGTACTCGATGTGTCCTTGAACAAGGCACTTAACCCTAATTTGCTCCAGGGGCCGTCATTGTAAATAAGAATTTGTTCTTAACTGACTTGCCTAGTTAAATAAAGGTTAAATCAAATAGAAACTTATTTGAGTCATAAAAGTGCGTTGAAATTACTTAGGAACTTTTCACACTTTGGAGAGGTGTGGCCACATGGAGACACCAGTCAGTCCTCTCATCTTATGTTGGACTTACCCCATATTTTCCAGGAATGTTCCCAGAGTATTTTGAGATTTCGTTAATATTTCTATTGTTGTGTCCTCACCTTTAGTCAAATAATTTTCCCATAATCTCCAAACTGTTCCCTGTCATTTGCTACCATGGTTATGCATATGCTTTTCATATTTCTTCTGTTAGAAACATTTACATTTAGCCGTATTCATGTAGGCCAATTCCCACAAGTGTAAAGGGTTAATATACCACAACCACTATGTATTGAAGTATGGAGAGGGCTGAGGTACCTCACCAAGTCCAGACCCTGTGACCCGATGCTTTGGTGGGAGCCCTTTGAGTCGTACACTCTGATCTGCGTATCTCATGAGACCTCATGGACATGGAAATGTGTCTTCAACGTGTCACATATATCATTAAGTGGACACACACCAACAAGCTTTCTCTACCCTTAAACTTGTTCTGAACACCTCCAAAACAAAGGTAATGTGGTTTGGTAAGAAGAATGCCCCTCTCCCCACAGGTGTGATTACTACCTCTGAGGGTTTAGAGCTTGAGGTAGTCACCTCATACAAGTACTTGGGAGTATGGCTAGACGGTACACTGTCCTCTCATCACATATCAAAGCTGCAGGCTAAAGTTAAATCTAGACTTGGTTTCCTCTATCGTAATCGCTCCTCTTTCACTCCAGCTGCCAAACTAACCCTGATTCAGATGACCATCCTACCCATGCTAGATTATGGAGACATAATTTATAGATCGGCAGGTAAGGGTGTTCTCGAGCGGCTAGATGTTCTTTACCATTCGGCCATCAGATTTGCCACCAATGCTCCTTATAGGACACATCACTGCACTCTATACTCCTCTGTAAACTGGTCATCTCTGTATACCCGTCACAAGACCCACTGGTTGATGCTTATTTATAAAACCCTCTTAGGCCTCACTCCCCCCTATATGAGATATCTACTGCAGCCCTCATCCTCCACATACAACACCCGTTCTGCCAGTCACATTCTGTTAAAGATCCCCAAAGCACACACATCCCTGGGTCGCTCGTCTTTTCAGTTCGCTGCACCTAGCGACTGGAACGAGCTGCAACAAACACTCAAACTGGACAGTTTTATCTCAATCTCTTCATTCAAAGACTCAATCATGGACACTCTTATTGACAGCTGTGGCTGCTTTGCTAGATGTATTGTCATCTCTACCTTCTTGCCCTTTGTGCTGTTGTCTGTGCCCAATAATAGTTGTACCATGTTTTGTGCTGCCACCATGTTGTGTTACTACCATGTTGTTGTCCTGTTACGTTGCTACCATGCTGTGTTGTCATGTGTCGCTGCCTTGCTATATTGTTGTCTTAAGTATCTCTTTATGTAGTGTTGTTTTGTCTCTCTTGTCGTGATGTGTGTTTGATCCTATATTTATATTTTATTTATTTGTATTTATTTGTATTTCCCGTATTTTCAATCCCATTCCCCGTCCCCGCAGGAAGTCTTTTGCCTTTTGGTAGGCCATCATTGTAAATAAGAATTTGTTCTTAACTGACTTGTCTAGTTAAATAAAGGTTAAATAAATAAAAATAAAATAAACACCCAAAGGATGTAATGTCAGGATCGCTCCCATACACAGAGGAAGAAGGACCTTGCTGTTTGTCTGAACATCCTGTTTCGGTTTAGAGTTTATAAGTATTTAAATACCTTCACAAATAAATGACTAAATATGAATCAGGAGACTGCATACATTGTGTATGAAGACTATGTACATTGTTTACAAATACCCCTCCCCGATCAGTGATGATGTTGTCCACAAGTCCAAAATCAAGAAGTTTGTTGGTGACTATTGAAGCGATCTCTGTTCCCGATTTGCCCTCCAAGGGTTCAGCAATCACCCATTTGCTGAAGAGGACCGTCATGGTTAGGGCATACTGGTTACCAGCTATAGTTCTCTTCTCTAAAGGACATATGAGATCAATGCCCAGGACCGACCATGCCTGTCTAACTTCAACAGGATATATCACGCGTTTTCATGTTATCTTAGAGTTGTCACTGGGAACTCCTCAACCGTGCAGAATGTGAAAACATAGTACATTAGATATAACAAAGGCAAACACTCCATCTTAATTTATAACAGTTATAAAGCAAGTTGTTTGGACCCTGGATGCTGATTGGTTTATAGCAGTGAGTTATAGCAGCACAATCCCTGCATTCCACGGGTATTGCCTGTTAACAGTTCCATTAGATGTATTAATGCCCAGCCATTCAATTTGTAAACTTCTTCTCCCCTGGAAAAAAAAACATCTAGACAATATTTCCTCTCCATGCTGCTAGCCTAGCATTTGGCTTGGTACAGCGGGGGTTAATATAAGCCTACCCGACCTATGCAACATGTTGCAGTTTTTTTGTTTGTCATCTCCATCGTGCCATGTACAGTCGTTTGCAAAAGTTTGGGCACCCCTCTGAGGCTGCATAATAATTTACTCTGTTGTCACAGAAAATGATCACAGTGGCATGCCATGTAGCAATATTAAGTTGTATGAAATTAAATCAAATGTGAAAAATAGGCTATGCAAAAATCTGGGCACTCTTGTCATTCTGTTGATTTGAATACCTGTAACTACTTAGCACTGATTAATTGGAACACACAATTGGTTTGGTGAGCTCATTAAGCCTTGAACTTCATAGACAAGTACATCCAATCATGAGAAAAGGTATTTAAGGTGGCCAATTACAAGTTGTTGTTCTCTTTGACTCTCCTCTGAAGAGTGGCAACATGGGGGCCTCAAAACAACTCTCAAATGACCTGAAAACAAAGATTGTTCAACATTATGGTTTAGGGGAAGGCTACAAAAAGCTTTCGCAGAGATGTAAGCTGTCAGTGTCCACTGTGAGGAACATAGTGAGGAAATGGAAGACCACAGGCACAGTTCTTGTTAAGGCCAGAAGTGGCAGGCCAAGTAAAATATCAGAGAGGCAAAGGCGAAGGATGGTGAGAACGGTCAAAAACAGCCCACAGACCACCTCCAAAGACCTACAACATCATCTTGCTGCAGATGGTGTCACTGTGCATCGTTCAACAATTCAGCGCACTTTGCACAAGGAGAAGCTGTACGGGAGAGTGATGCGGAAGAAGCCTTTTCTGGACACACGCCACAAACGCACATTTGGACAAGCCAGCTTCATTTTGGAATAAGGTGCTGTGGACTGATGAAACAAAGATTGAGTTATTTGGTCATAACAAGGGGCGTTATGCATGGCGGCAAAAGAACACAGCGTTCCAAGAAAAACACTTGCTACGCACAGTAAAATTTGGTGGGGGTTCCATCATGCTGTGGGGCTGTGTGGCCAGTGCCGGTACTGGGAATCTTGTTAAAGTTGAGGGTCGCATGGATTCCACTCAATATCAGCAGATTCTTGGGAATAATGTTGAAGAATCAGTCACAAAGTTGAAGTTACGCCGGGGCTGGATATTTCAACAAGACAACGACCCAAAACACTGCTCAAAATCTACCTGGGCATTTATGCAGAGGAACAAGTACAATGTTCAATGTAAGGAGGAATGGTCCAAAATACCTTCATCCAGAATCCAGATACTCATTAGAGGCTATAGGAAGCGTCTAGAGGCTGTTATTTTAGCAAAAGGAGGCTCTACTAAATATTGATGTGATTTTTCTGTTGGGGTGCCCAAATTTATGCACCTGTCTAATTTCGTTTTGATGCATATTGCACATTTTCTGTTAATCCAATAAACCTCATTTCACTACTGAAATATTACTGTGTCCATCAGTTATTTGATAGATCAAAATTAAATTGCTGATCCAAACACCCAATTATTTATAAATGGAAATCATGGAAATTGTCAGGGGTGCCCAAACTTTTGCATACGACTGTATATGAACATGACGAGACTGACAGCTTCTCTGATCCAGGAAAATGTATCTATCAGGAACATTATTATAATGTATATATCCAAAGAATTGGCAATAGAAACTAAGGTAAAACAAATGAAAATGCACATACAGTAGTTTGCTGTGATTTCAGCTGCTTGATGTGATCGTGTTACGGTGTAACGCTGAATTTCCGTGATATGGATTGAATTGGCTTGTGATTATCTGTGACTGAGAAAGATAGAAAGTTAGCACTTACCTAGTACTAGATAGTTTCCAAGTCAAGTCTTTGCAATCGCAAAAATCTCCTCACATCAAACCCTCAGCACTTTGTAGCAAATGCACGTGCCTACAGAACAGTTTTTCGAGGTCAAGGGAGGGTGTGAGAGAGAGGAATCCGCACAAGCTCTGCCATCCACACAAAGAGACTGCTGTGAGAAATTTTACAACGTGATGTCACAATCAGAAAACACTGGGAAGATTTTTATATGACAGACAGCAGTGATGATTACAGATGAAAACTCTGTTGGTAGATAAAAAGGTCTGCAACTTACCATGAGGTATTCTAGTTCAGATGAGCAAAAGCTCTAGACTTACTTCACACTTGAAGCAGCGCACCAGTTGTTGTTTTTTACGGAGAGGCCCACCCCTCCGCCTTTGGTTTTGCCTGAGTCTGCTGTCCGGTCTATAGTTTTTTGTCCATATCGCCAGTCAGTCACATCCATCTTGTCCTCAAGTGACTGGACATTTGCCTAAAATGGAGGGGAGTGCTGGACGAGAACTCCAGCCCTCCTCCCTCGTCTTCTCTTGCAGTGCTTGGATAGCCCAAACAATGGTGTAGGGTCCGGTGTAAACAAGGGAACAGCTGAGTCGGAGTTGAAGTAGGATCTGAAATCGAGGTCGAAGTCAAGGTTGAGTTACTTGGCCGTCATAGGTGTTAATGGTGTGAGCTTTCTGTAACAAAAACACAAAAAAGTCACAAAATAGCAAAGTCAAGTTGGAACACGTAATATTCTTATTATTCTTCACTTCTTACGTCTATATTTTACAAATATATATTGTGTTGTTGCCTATATGGCTGACTATGGTAACATACAACAGTAAATAAATGAGTTGTGAAAATAATTTGCTTAACAATGTACACGTGTATTGGCATTCTTCCAATAAAAGTGCACAGTAATACATCTGTATTTAGATCTGAGATATCACTTGATGTTACTTTACATCCATCATACATCTGTTATACTCAATCATATCTACACAGAAACTGTGAAATGTTAAATAGTAATCACAAAAAGAAGACAATTGAGCAGTTTTAAAAGTTGGAAATGAATTTAATCAACAATTTTCGTACAACATTTGAGGAAATTACATATCCATGTTATCCATGATACGCCTCATGCTCATGAACCTCATGGATCCCTGGCTCATACCACCCATTCCCATGCCCATCTCTCTGAAGCTCCTGTACTCTCCAGGCCTCATGTACATCTGCCTTCCTCTGAAGTTGGGCTGCTCGTACATCAGCCAGTGGCCGTCCATCACGTTGCAGGACTGGCAGTCGGACATACGGTAACGCTCCTGGATGGAGTCACAGTCGTCCATCATCTCATGCATCTGACCTCCGAAGTTCTCCCTCTCGTAGATCCTCATCCTGTAGTTTCCACGGTGCTGTTAGGAGGAAAGTACAGGTTTCATTGATCAGATAAATAATATATAAACTTGTGTGCTTCAGTGAGAAGATTATTCTATTTTAAAGATTAAATATTTTCAACCTACCATGGGGATCATGCGGCAGGACCTGATGCAGTCGTTCATTCCCATCATGCGCTGGTAGTCAGAGTACTCTCCCCTCCTCATGAAGTACTGGTTTCCCATGAAGTTGGGGCGATCGTAGACCATGAAGCAGCCACTCTCAACCCTGCAGGATTGGCACCTGCTCAGGTAGGATGACATGTCAGGGCAGTCCTGGCTGGTCTCATAGGACCGACCCTGGAAGTTCCTGTCCTCGTAGAAGATGATCTGAAAATTAAAAAAAATTAAACATTTGTAAATATTATTACCAAAGAAATATATCGAAAGATATTGCGATTGCAATAGACTAAACCAGCCATTATTAGGCTAAAACACTCTGCCTACCTTGCCCATCATGGTTGCGGCTGTTTCTTTGAGCTGTGCTGTTGCTACACTGATGTCCTGTCTGGATTATCCCTTACTTTTATACCTGACCAAACCCAAAGAATCTGTGGGCCCCATTGTGTAAAGCCCTGACCCAGCAGCAGTATAGAGGCCTATAGAGTGCTTTAGTGTTTTCGCTACATTTCCATGTGACTGAATCGCACGAAGACTTTAGAATGGGTTTTTCCATTGAGAAGTCAATACAACTGAGCCTGTAGAAGTAGTATACAATGGTCTGTTTTACATATTTCAAAACATATCTAGTGAAACATTAAGCAAGTTTATTTTTGCTTTAGTTTGTTGACAACATCCGTAAGTCTTTCCAAACATCTTGAGTTTTGTTTTCACGGGTCGGTTGGTGGCTTTAAGTAATTTGGTTCAAACAAGACAATATATTGTCTTAATAGTTATCTTAATAAGAAAATATTTAACAATCACCTAGCTTAATGTATATATGTGCAGTGCCAGTCAAAAATGTGGACACACCTACACATTCAAGGGTTTTTCTATATTTTTACTATTTTCTACACTGTAGAATAATAGTGAAGACATCAATGAAATAACACATATGGAATCATGTAGTAAGAAAATTCACGCAGTCTCCTTTGAACAGTTAATGTTACTTGAACTCTGTGAAGCATTTATTTGGGCTTCAATTTCTGAGGCTGGTAACTCTAATGAACTTATCCTCTGCAGCAGAGGTAACTCTGGGTCTTCCTTTCCTGTGGCGGTCCTCATGAGAGCCAGTTTCATCATAGCGCTTGATGTTTTTTCTGACTGCACCTCATGAAGCTGGTTGAGAGAATGCCAAGAGTGTGTAAAGCTGTCATCAAGGCAAAGGGTGGCTACTTTGAAGAATCTCAAATGTAAAATATATTTTGATTTGTTTAACACTATTTTGGTTACTACATGATTCCATATGTGTTGTTTCATAGTTTCTACATTGTAGAAAATTGTCAAAATAAAGAAAAACCCTTATCAAACTTATGACTGGTACTGTGTATATATACATATATATATACGCAGTACATACATATATACACACAAATATATACAGTGCATTTGGAAAGTATTCAGACCCCTTGACTCTTTCAAAATGTTGTTACGTTACAACCTTATTCTAAAACGGATTAAATAAAAAAAAATCCTCAGCAATCTACACACAATACCCCATAATGCAAAGCAAAAACAGGTTCAGAATATTAGGCTAATTTATTTAAAAGAAAAAACTGAAACAGATGGAAGCCACTCCTCAGTAAAAGGCACATGACAGCCCGCTTGGAGTTTGCCAAAAGGCACCTAAAAACTCTCAGACCATAAGAAACAAGATTCTCTGGTGTGATAAAACCAAGATTTATCTCTTTGGCCTAAATGCCAAGCGTCACGTCTTGGAGGAAACCTGGCACCATCCCTATGGTGATGCATGATGGTGGCAGCATCATGCTGTGGAGGTGTTTTTCAGCGGCAGGGACTGGGAGACTAGTCAGGATCGAGGCAAAGATGAACGGAGCAAAGTACAGAGAGGTCATTGTTGAATGCCTGCTCCAGGACCTCAGACTGGGGTGAAGGTTCACCTTCCAACAGGACAATGACCCATCAACTTGTATTGATCACATTTTTACTAACATGGTTGAACATTGTTCTAAAGCTGTATCAGTGGAACTAGGTTGTAGTGATCATAACTTGGTTGCACTCACTAGGAAAACTAAAATACCAAAGGCTGGTCATTCAAATACCAAAGGCTGGTCATTCAAATACCAAAGGCTGGTCATTCAGCACTAAATCATTCAGGACTGTATGTACATATTCATGTACAGTTGTTATATCGTATCACGTGCAATATTGCAAGTCATTCTTGGACTGAACTTGCGTAGTCATTCACTCAGGACTGTATACAAGTATCCTGTCAGTAGTATCTTTTTTTTTCATTGCGTTTAGTATATCGAATGTGTTTAGGTGCATTTATCTGTAATTAACCCTGTTCTAAGGACTGTATTTTAAGGGAATTACTATTATTACCCTAAATTATATAATACGAACATTTAGCTATTTAAGTATCTCTTCCTGTCGTTTACCTGTAAAGTTAATATAACAATGCAAATATTCATTTACCTGTATATTTAACCAGACTGTATATTAAGTAAACTATTATTACCCTCACTTATACCATATAGCTATTTAAGTATCTTTCTCTGCCATCGACCTATGTAGTTAACCATGCAAATATTTTGTTATTTATATCAACGTGCAATAATTGTATAATTTGTGTCACCTAACACTATAACAATGTATAGTGTACATATTCAGTCATTCACTCATACTATAGTTCTGGGAATTTGCACCTGCCCTGTGTTTTCCGTAGCTGCTTGATAAAGGAATCTATCTATCTATCTATCTATCTATCTATCTATCTATCTATCTATCTATCTGTCTGTCTGTCTGTCTGTCTGTCTGTCTGTCTGTCTGTCTGTCTGTCTGTCTGTCTGTCTGTCTGTCTGTCTGTCTGTCTGTCTGTCTGTCTGTCTGTCTGTCTGTCTGTCTGTCTGTCTGTCTGTCTGTCTGTCTGTCTGTCTGTCTGTCTGTCTGTCTGTCTGTCTGTCTGTCTGTCTGTCTGTCTGTCTGTCTGTCTGTCTGTCTGTCTGTCTGTCTGTCTGTCTGTCTAATCTACCGAAGGTCCTACAGAGGGTTCAATCAGGACTCATTTGTGGATGAGATTAAGAATGGTTAGAAGTGTGTAGTAAGGATGATCCTGAAATGTCACAAGTTTGTTTATGAAATAATTTCTGAGTATAGCGGATGTCCGCCTCTTTTGTTGAATCAGAAGGTATATTTATTACAAAACCACATGACATCGCAAACTACTTTAATGAATATTCTACAGGCAAAGTGGACAAGTTGAGTAATGCTATGGTTCCAACTGATGGCTCCGTGTCATATGCCCTTATAAAATATTGTATCATGAAGGAGAAACAATGCATGTTCGAATTTCACCAAGTAGAAAGGGAAGAGGTGGAAAGGATGCTGTTGTCTCTTTCGGATGACAAGTCAACTTGTACAGATAATCTAGACGCCAAATTGCTTAGAGTTACGCATAACCAAATATCTACCCCAATCTATCATATTTTTAGTGCTTGATGTATGGGGTGTGCTCAGAAGTATGGAAAGAGTCATAGGTTATTCCACTACCTAAGGACAAAAAAATCAGCATTCACTGGTCCTAATAGTCATCCTATAAGCTTGCTGCCTGTGTTAAGTAAATTATTGGAAAACATTGTATCTGTACAAATCCAGGATTATTTCTCATGTCATGGTCTGATAACGGGTTTCCAGCATGCATACAAAGAAGGGCATTCTACGAGTACGGCCTTAGCACAAATGACAGATGATTGGTTAAAGAGTATGGATGACAGGAAGTTAGTTGGTGCAGTGTTGCTAGATTTCAGTGCTGCTTTTGAGGTAATTGATCATGAACTGTTATGATTTTAAGTCTGGAGCTCTATCCTGGATGGAAAGCTATCTATCCAGGAGAAGGCAAAAAGTGTTCTTTAACGGTAGCTTTTCAACTAGTAAGGATATACACTCTGGTGTTCCTCAAGGAAGCTGCCTAGGCCCACTTCTCTACTCTTTCTTTACTGATGTTTTACCTTCAGTAATGAACAAAGCCAGAGTGGTAATGTGTGCTGATGACTCTACAATGTATAGCGCAGCATCAGAATGTAATGAGCTAACAGATGTACTGAGTAGTGAACTAAGAATGGTGTCTGAGTGGGTTGATATTAAGAAATTGGTGTTGAACATTTCTAAAACTAAATGTATTGTATTTGGTTCAAGATATATGCTTGCTGATGATGACCAATTGAATTTGTCTATGAATAGAACGCATGTAGAGCAAGTGAAAAAAACTAAACTACTAGGCTTTATCATGGTCAAAAACATAGATAATATTTAGACCAGTTAGTACATACTAGCAATATGCATAACTATCAAACCAGACACGTAAATTCAGGGCATCTGACACAACCCAAGCCAAGGACAAATCAACTTCAATCTACAGTTTTATACAGAGCCATAGCTGAATGGAACTCTTTACCAATCCATATTTCTCAGGCAAAAAGTAAATCCACCTTCAAGAAAAAAATAAAATAACATCTTATGCGATAGACCATGTGACTGGACAGGAAATGGAAAGCATCAACTGAATGTTAAATGTGTTTCCTGTCTGGTATTTTAATTGTCTTTATTGTCTACTTGTTAGATGTTTGTAAAGTCTTTAGTTGTAATTGTTTGTAATGTCTTATTAATTGGTGTTGGACCCCAGGAAGATTAGCTAACGTTACAGCGTTAGCTAATGGGGATCCTAATAAAATTCACAAATTCAGTCCCCTAATGTCCTCTCTGTACATTGTCTCATTTTCTTGGATTTCCCCACATTTATCCGTAACTTCTTCTACCACATGATACTCCTCTCCAATACCTGTTTTTGATATAGTTACAGAATCACTGCCGTGTTCATATGAATTCAAACATAACATATGCTATTATCCAATGAAGCTTATATCAGTGAGTGCATACATTTTCATATGGGTGGCCCCAACAGGAATTGAACCCACAACCCTGATGTTCCTGTCAGCATGCTCTTACCAACTGAGCCACACAGGACCACTAAACATACTTTCCTTGGGAAGAATGCTTACCTGAAATCTGCTTCCATACCTCAGTCTATTACGCAAAACTCCCATTCAATGTATGATGGTTGTGAAAGTCTGAGTTAATTGTGCATTTCTCGAGTTAGAATTAAGCCATTGCAGAAATTACACTGTAACATATTTTGTAGTCTTGGAAACCCTGCTGTAGGTTGTTTTATTCAGGCCTTTAGTTTTTGTTATGGCATAATCATTATACTGTATTTGCTTTAGGCACCTACTGACCTGTTGAATCAAACTTAATATAGAATGCCATTTACTGATGATTTACGAAGCACCAAGCACAAAGACTTTATGAAGGCCTTACTAATCAGAAATAGCCTGGATTTGATTTAGACATTTACCAAAACCATCACTCCTTTTGTTTTGTGCTTGCCATCGAGTCATCAAATGCACCAAATCAGAATGCAATTTGATATTTTACATACATTTGTATGTAGAATATTTACCACAGATTTAGGTAAAACGGCTTTTTGTTTCTATGTACATCACACATGGAACAATCTTTAAAATACCCTACAGTTGGACGCACTGGTGCCTTTGGGGCAGTCAAGAGTGTTGTTGGAGGACCGCTTCAGAGAGGAATGTGCTTGCTTTTAATAGTTGTGGTCTCTAACTTCTTCATGTGTAATTGCTTTCTGCTCTTGTGATGCAGGACTCCCTTGCAAAATATACTTTGGTCTCTGCTTAAATAAAGGTAAAATATAGACAGTATTTTTGTAAAAAACAGTGATGTTAAAATCATATACCAAATTGATAAGATCAGTGGTACAACAAGGTATTATTGATAATTCACACAGTAATACACAGTAAAACGACTTGAGCATCTGGCTTACTTTAGACGTTAAATAATTTTGGCCACATCTGTCCTGTCATTTCATTAGTCTACAAGAGTCTAGTCTTGTATTTGAAACATTCTATTCCCTTCATCATTTTCAATTGGCCAGTTATGGCTTTGACTTGTGTAGCACTTTATTTTAACAGTCCACAATAAATCATTTGTAAGGCATTTATAAATTGTGTGTTCACTGCCTTATAAATGGTTTATTACGGAACGTTAAAATAAAGTGAACCTTGACTTTTGTAACAGTATCTTTTAAGATTTTAACCCGTTAACCTTGTGTGTGTCAGTCAGTCCACCACCAAAGCCATTCTACAAAGAGGTAGAAAAAAAATCTTGTTGAAGTCGCTGGTGTCATTCAAAGGACCATAGTTGTGGAATACCATAGTTGTGGAATACCATAATTGTGGAATACCATAGTTGTGGAATACCATAGTTGTGGAATACCATAGTTGTGGAATACCATAGTTGTAGAATACCATAGTTGTGGAATACCATAGTTGTAGAATACCATAATTGTGGAATACTATAGCTGTGGAATACCATAGTTGTGGAATACCATAGTTGTGGAATACCATAGTTGTGGAATACCATAGTTGTGGAATACCATAGTTGTGGAATACCATAGTTGTAGAATACCATAGTTGTAGAATACCATAGTTGTGGAATACCATAGTTGTGGAATGTGCTCTTTGCTTTATTGCACCTGACCTCTACTCCTGTAAAATGATTTTTATTTACTGGCCAAGGGTAATTCCAGACATCCAGGCATACGCTGAGTATACCAAACATTAGGAACTCCTTACTAATATTGAGTTTTGATCTCAGAACAGCCTCAATTCGTTGGGGCATGGACTCTACAAGGTGTTGAAAACGTTCCACAGGGATGCTGGCCCATGTTGACCCCAATGCTTGCCACAGTTGTGTCAAGTTGGCTGGATCTCCTTTGGGTGGTGGACCATTCTTTATACACACAGGAAACTGTTGAGTGTGAAAACAATTTGGCACCTACTACCATACTACGTTCAAAGGCACGTAAATATTTTGTCTTGCCCATTCACCCTCTGAATGGCACACATACACCATCCATGTCTCAATTGTCTCAAGGCTTAAACATTTTCTCAATTGTCTCCTACACTTCAGCTACACCTGATATCAATAAGGGATCAACCTGGATTCACCTATGTCATGAAAAAAAGCAAGTGTTCTTAATGGTTTGTATACAGTTGCTCAGTGTATATGATTAGTAATCACATGCAGACAGCTTTCACAGGAAAATCCACAATGAATGACAGTATGCCATTCTGTATCCTACTTTTACAGACAAAGCTTTCAAAGGAACATGTTCCACCGGACATCTTTTGAGCAAATCTACAAGGGGGAAAACTAATATAGCAAGAAAGCTTGGCTAGCAGCATGGAGAAGATGATTCTAGTTTTGAGACTGAGACTAATTGTGTCGTCCTCCTCTTTCCAGACCTTTGACCATTGGAATAGAAAAACTTTATTGTCCAATTTTGTTTTGGAAATTAAGAGTTTCAGCCAGAAATGTCCAGGTTATTTTGAATGAATCACACAAATATCCGTTTTTAGTAAGTCAAATATTTATTGAGAGTAATTTGATATTGGTGCATTTAATTACAAGAATCCATGATACGCCTCATGCTCATGAACCTCATACCACCCATGCCCATCTCTCTGAAGCCCCTGCACTCTCCAGGCCTCATGTACATCTGCCTGCCTCTGAAGTTGGGCTGCTCGTACATCAGCCAGTGGCCGTCCATCACGTTGCAGGACTGGCAGTCTGACATGCGGTAACGCTCCTGGATGGAATCACAGTCGTCCATCATCTCATGCATCTGACCTCCGAAGTTCTCCCTCTCGTAGATCCTCATCCGGAAGTTTCCTCTGTGCTGTTAGAAGGAAATACCAGGTTTCATTGATCAGATAAATAATATATAAACTTGTGTGCTTCAGTGACAAGAATATTCTATTTTAAACATTAAATATTTTCAACCTGATGCTCTCACACAACCATTAACCTTTTACTGCAGTGGGCGAAATCAGGGGCTAAATCAGTGTTTCTTGGTAGTCTTAAACAAATCTACTTTGAAACAAAGGTATACACCTCACACACATGGTTATGGGCTTAGAAAAAAGAAGACACCTGTACCATGTCAGATATAGAGTTGAAATGTATGACAGTTTGCATCCCAATATTAAACTTTATATACATCACAGAAGACTGAAATATAAAAAAAACGTTTGACATAAATACCGGATTTTCTGAGTTGTTTTGAAATAACGTTTAGAAATTATGAAATTATGAAAGTATTAATATAATTCTATCCATGAGGCCACTAGAGGGCGATTTGGTAATTTGATTGCAGGAAATTAAATATTTTATTCAGAAATATGTTTCTGTAATATTTCATATGAATGTATTTGCACTTACCATGGGGATCATGCGGCAGGACCTGATACCATCACTCATTCCCATCATACTCTGGTAGTCAGAGTACTCTCCCCTCCTCATGAAGAACTGGTTTCCCATGAAGTTGGGGCGCTCGTACACCATGAAGCAGCCGTTCTCCACCCTGCAGGAGTGGCACCTGCTCATGTAGGAGGACATGTCAGAACAGTCGCTCAAGCACTCATAGGAACGACCCTGGAAGTTCCTGTCCTCGTAGAAGATGATCTGAAAATACAAAATGAAAACATTTGTAAATATTATTAAAAAGATAGCTACTGTTAAGAACAGTACTTAGAATAATATAATTAATAATAATATAAAATAATCTAAATAATAAAATAATATAAACACTGCCGATATCAATATATTTAATATTTCTAACTTTGCCCATGGTGGTGGTTGGTGGTGTATTTGTTCCTCAAAACACTGCTGTTGCACTGATGCCCTGTCTGCCTTAACCCCTTACTTTTATACCTGACCAACTCAAATAAACCATGGCCCCCATTGTTGAAACTCCTGACCCAGCAACATGGTATAGTGATCTATAGAGTGTTGAGGTGCTTTCGTAACATTTCAACAGGCATGGTTCACCAGGAGACTTTTGTGAATGGAATTTTCAGTTCACGAGAATGTTCAAAGTCCCCAAAGCAACTGCATTTTGGCACATTCTTTACCTGAAGGTCTTTTAAAAAAAAAAAAAGTATATGTTTTAATTTGTTGATTATGCTGATATTGAATGTTTTAGGGGTGAATGTAAATTCTAGACCATTGTAGACCATTTCCTGGTAATACAAAAAAATAAATAAGCAGAATTGTGGGTATCAGGTAATAATATATTTATATAGAGATATTTTTTATTCAGCTCTATTTCAGTAAAGCAAGATTCCATAATTAATAGAGCAACTGGAGCAGAGGTGCTACATAAAGGTAGTCTACTGAATGTTTAGGAAAGGCAAAACACATAGGGAAAATTAATGTCTAGGTTTAAGAGAAAGAAAGGTATTGGTTCAGCTGGTGTTATTACTGGCATTTGAAAGCAAATTATACTGTAAACTTGTCTAACTACCTGTTAATAAGGGAGCCTATATAGTGGTGCTTGTTTCAACAAATACTTAATTGCCTGATAGTTTTGTTAACACAACTTGATTTTAAGGCAGCAGGGTAACTCTAAAATCTAGGTTGCCCCAAAGTCATCAAATGTTATGTTGTCAACTCAAGTTGAGTTAATAAAGGCAATTAATATTATATACAAGGTCATGCAACTTTACATTTTAATCTTTTTAAGTTGAAACACAACTCTTTTTTTTTTTATTGTATTTTTTACACTGAATGTAATATTGACTTTTTTGATACTGTATGTCTTCAATGAATATGACTTATGTTCTATGGGTTTTAATATACTGTGTCGTCTTGAGTCACACCTGCTCTTTAACATTGAAATTCCTTGTCGCTGGCTTGCAGCAATGTCAATGTTCTATTACTTTTCATGTTCTTACTGCTGTAATACACTGAACAAAAATATAAACTCAACATGCAACAATTTCTAAGATTTTACAAAATTATAGTTCATATAAGGAAATCAGTCAATAAAAAATACATTAATAAGGCACTAATCTAGGGATTTCACATGACTGAGAATACAGATATGCATCTGTTGGTCACAGATACCTTAGTAGGGGCATGGGTCAGAAAACCAGTACGTATCTGGCGTGAACGCCATTTGCCTCATGCAGTGCTACGCATCTCCTTTCCATAGAGTTGATCAGGCTGTTGATTATGGAGTGTGGTATGTTGTCCCACTCCTCTTCAATGGCTGTGCGAAGTTGCTGGATATTGGTGGGAACTGGAACACTCTGTCGTACACGTCGATCCAGAGCATCCCAAACATGCTCAATGGGTGATGTCTGGTGAGTATGCGGGCTACGGAAGAACTGGGACATTTTCAGCTTCCAGGAATTGTGTACAGATCCTTGCGACATGGGGCCGTGCATTATCATGCTGAAACATGACGTGATGGCGGCCGATGAATGGTACGACAATGGGTCTCAGGATTTCATTTACAAGGTACACTACATGACCAAAACTATGTGGACACCTGCTCATCAAACATCTCATTCCAAAATCATTGGCATTAATATGGAGTTGGTCCCCCCTTTGCTGGGAAGGCTTTCTACTAGATGTTGGAACATTGCTTCAGGGACTTGCTTCCATTAAGCCACAAGAGCATTAGTGAGGTTGGGCACTGATGTTGGGTGATTAGGCCTGGTTAGCAATCGGCATTCAAATTAATCCCAAAGGTGTTCGATGGGGTTGAAGTCAGGCCAGTCAAGTTCTTCCACACAGATCTCGTCAAAACATTTCTACATGGACCTCGCTTTGTGCACAGGGGCATTGTCATGCTGAAACAGGAAAGGGCCTTCCCCAAAAGTGTTGCCATACAATTGTTTACGCGCTACGCGCTTCAGCACTCGGTGGTCCCGTTCTGTAAGTTTGTGTGGCCTACCACTTGGCGGCTGAGCCATTGTTGCTCCTAGACGTTTACACTTCACAATAACAGCACTTACAGTTGACCGGGCAGCTCTAACTGTGCAGAAATTTGACAAACTGACTTGATAGAAGGGTGGCATCTTATGACGGTGCTACGTTGAAAGTCACTGAGCTCTTCAATAAGGCTATTCTACTGCCAATGTTTGTCTTTGGAGATTGCATGGCTGTGTGCTCGATGTTATACACCTGTCAGCAACGGTGTGTCTGAAATAGCTGAATCTACTAATTTGAAGGGGTGTCCACATCCTTTTGTATGAGCTGTAGTCAATGAAAAGGTATGCACATTGGAGTGGGTCTAGGGTTTCTGGGATAATGGTGTTAATGTGTGCCATGACCAGCTTTTCAAAGCACTTCATGGCTACAGATGTGAGTGCTACGGGTCTGTAGTCATTTAGGCAGGTTACCTTAGTGTTCTTGGGCACAGGGACTATGGTGGTCTGCTTGAAACATGTTGGTATTACAGACTCAGTCAGGGACAGGTGAAGGTGAAGACACTTGCCAGTTGGAAGGCGCATGCTCGAAGTACATGTCCTGGTAATCCATTGTGAATGTTGACCTGTTTAAAAGTCTTACTCACATCGGCTACGGAGAACGTGATCACACAGTCGTCCGGAACAGCTGATGCTCGCATGCATGCCTCAGTGTTGCTTGCCTCGAAGCGAGCATAGAAGTGATTTAGCTCGTCTGATAGGCTCGTGTCACTGGGCAGCTCGCAGCTGTGCTTCCCTTTGTAGTCTGTAATAGTTTGCAAGCTCTGCCACATCCGACAAGCGTCGGAGCCGGTGTAGTATGAAACAATCTTAGTCCTGTATTGACATTTGCCTGTTTGATGGTTTGTCGGAGGGCATAGTGGGATTTCTTGTAAGCATCCGGGTTAGAGTCCTGCTCCTTGAAAGCAGCAGCTCTACCCTTTAGCTCAGTGCGGATGTTACCTGTAATCCATGGCTTCTTGTTAGGGTATGTACGTACAGTCACTGTGGGGACGACGTCATCAATGCACTTATTGATGAAGCCAGTTACTGATGTGGTGTACTCCTCAATGCCATTGGAAGAATCCCGGAACATATTCCAGTCTGTGCAGCAAAACAGGCCTGTAGCATAGCATCTGCGTCATCTGACCACTTCTTTATTGAATGAGTCACTGGTGCTTCCTGCTTTAATTTTAGCTTGTAAGCAGGAATCAGGAGGATGGAATTATGGTCAGATTTGCCAAATGGAGGGCGAGGGAGAGCTTTGTACGCATCTCTGTGTGTGGAGTAAAGGTGGTCTAGAGTTTTTTTTACCTCTGGTTGCACATTTAACATGCTGGTAGAAATTAGGTCAAATGGATTGAAGTTTCCCTGCATTAAAGTCCCCGGCCACTAGGAGCGCCGCCTCTGGATTAGCGTTTTCCTGTTTGCTTATGGACTTATACAGCACACTGAGTGCAGTCTTAGTGCCAGCATTAGTTTGTGGTGGTAAATAGACAGCTACGAAAAATATAGATGAAAAGTCTCTTGGTAAATAGTGTGGTCTACAGGTTATCATGAGATGCTCTACCTCAGCTAATTAAAATCTCGAGACTTCCTTAATATTAGATTTTGTGCACCAGCTGTTGTTTACAAATATACAAAGACCACTACCCCTTGTCTTACCAGAGTCTGCTGTTCTATCTAGCCGGTGCAGCTTATATCCCGCCAGCTGAATGTTATCCATGTCGTCATTCAGCCACGACTCGGTGAAACATAAGATATTACAGTTTTTAATGTCCCATTTGTAGGATATTCGTGATCATACCTGGTCTAATTTGTTATCCAATGATTGTACGCTGGCTAGTAATACTGATAGTAAAGGCAGATTACCCACTCGCCGTCGGATCCTTACAAGGCACTCCGACCTACGTCCCCGATATCGCCGTCTCTATCTCCTGCGAAAGATGGGGATTTTGGCCTTGTCGGGTGTTTGAAGTACATCCTTCCCTTCCGACTCGTTGATGAAAAAAACATTGTCCAGTCCGAGGTGAGTAATCGCTGTCCTGATATCCAGAAGCTCCGTAGGAGACGGTGGCAGAAACAATATGTACAAAATAAGTTACAAATAACGCGAAAAAACACACATAAAAGCAAAATTGGTTAGGCGCCCGTAAAAACCACAGCCATCTCCTCCGGTGCCATTAAATGTCCAACATTCAGGACCTCAAAAATAAATGTACCTCAATAACTAACATACGCAGTTTCTGTTGTGTTTAACATATGCAAAGTTGTCTCTAAATATCTGATTAGTAGCAATGTTTTATGCACTCAATTTGTTGGAATATTTAGATTATTGTCTGAATTGAGGATGAATGGTATATTAATAATGTATTTTGGGACAGGAGACTACAAGTGGAAGTTACATAATCGCTCCGTCAATGCTAATTTTAGCAATTTTTTGCATTAGCTATTTAAATAACTTTTCTAACTTAGTTTCCTGAATTGACATATAAAAATTAAGGCAGCAGGCTAACTTGAAAATACAAATATAAAATACTCTGCTTACTTAAAAGGTTGTCAAAAGTTGTCAAATCAGGAAATCAAGTTAAGTTGGAAAAAAAGGTAAAAGATTTTGCAACATTATAATTTACAAGTTCATTCAACTTCACATTTTATGTAAGTCTAGAAAGTAATCTTTTAAAGTCCAAAAGGCTTATATTTTTACAGTGAGATTGTTTTACAGCTTCTTACCAGCCAGTAGCATACAAACAGAGATGTTCACTTTGTGGAACTTCCATTCCCACGTGTCCCCTCCCAATTCCACCCTTGCTGGTGTAACCACTGGGTCTTTTAATTCACATTAAAAAGATCATGAAAATGGATGTGACTAAAAAGATAAAGATTGTGTACTGTACCTGCTCAACAGTTCTGACGACATCATCCCTTCTAGAATCAACACTTCTAGAAAGAGCATCATGCCACAATATAATTGTTGTTCGTTATTTCTGTAAAACTGTACAAATGTTTTCTTTTTTTTTTTTATCTAAGAGCATGTCATATACAGTACCAGTCAAAAGTTTGGACGCACCTACTCATTCAAGGGTTTTTCTTAATTTTTACTATTTTCTACATTCTGTGCAAAGCTGTCATCAAGGAAAAGGGTGGTTACTTTGAAGAATCTTAAATGTAAAATATATTTTGATTTATTTAACACTTTTTTGGCTACTACATGATTCCATATGTGTTATTTCATAGTTTTGATGTCTTCACTATTATTCTACAATGTAGAAAATAGTAAAACATTTAGAAAAACCCTTGAATGAGTAAGTGTGTCCACACTTTTGACTGGTACTGTATATGAAATGACTGCACTTTCAGTAAAGTAAAATGTTCCATTACATAGTTTCTCAGAGCTGTCTAATACATGTACATGCGTGGTGGGGATATGTGACGGATGATCTGATCAAAATAAGGAAACATGGTTAACTTTTTAGGATACATTAAACTTGAAATTATTTGAATTCATTGACACTAACTTTGACAGCCCTACATTTTGAATAGAGCCTACTTGCAAGTATGTATGCATACTTTCTGTTTATGTTAAGGTAGTCCTTGTGCCTTCCAATAGTACTTAACCATTCAACTATTTTGGTAAAGGCAACGTAAGTGACTATCGTAGGGTGATGAAACTAGCTCGCTTTTAATATATATTTATGTTGAATTTATGTAAGAATTATGAAACAATTGTTATATTGTCGGTGTAACTCTGTCAAAGTGAATACAATTCACCTACATTTTTCCTGTAAATGTAGGTTAAGCAATCATATCTCAGATACTTGAATAAAAAAAGTTATATTGCTTTTTTGTATTAGAATATATTTTGTATTAGTTTGTAGTAGATGCCTCTGATGTTTGAACATTTTATGTGGTATTTCAATTAAAATAAATATACTGTCACTCATAACAAAGCACTTAAACTCAAGAGTTTTATTCCATGAATCGTCCCACAGAGACTAATCAGAATTACATTTTTCATATAACATTGGAGCATTTACATAGACATGTTGTTATCCATGATACGCCTCATGCTCATGAACCTCGTACCACCGCTCATGCCTCCCATTCCCATGCCCATCTCTCTGAAGCTCCTGTACTCTCCAGGCCTCATGTACATCTGCCTGCCTCTGAAGTTGGGCTGCTCGTACATCAGCCAGTGGCCGTCCATCACGTTGCAGGACTGGCAGTCGGACATACGGTAACGCTCCTGGATGGAGTCACAGTCGTCCATCATCTCATGCATCTGACCTCCGAAGTTCTCCCTCTCGTAGATCCTCATCCTGTAGTTTCCACGGTGCTGTTAGGAGGAAAGTACAGTATAGGGTTACCTAATTGATCAGTGAAATAATCAACAAACTCATGTTGTGGGAGAGCATTATTTTCAAAGACTAGATATATAAGTTGTCAACCTACCATGGGGATCATGCGGCAGGACCTGATGCATTCCCTCATTCCCATCATGCTCATGTAGTCGGAGTACTCTCCCCTCTTCATGAAGTACTGGTTTCCCATGAAGTTAGGGCGATCGTACACCATGAAGTTGCCGCTCTCCACCCTGCAGGAGTGGCACCTGCTCAGGTAGGAGGTCAGCTCAGGGCAATCGGAGCTGGTCTCATAGGAACGACCCTGGAAGTTCCTGTCCTCGTAGAAGATGATCTGGGGACGACAAACGTTTTGTCACTAATAATGTCATAAAGAGCAGAGGAGCTACAATTGATAATGCACTACTGAGCTATGATAATGAACTACATCTACATTGAACTTTAACTAAATTAACCACTGAAACTATTTCAGACATTATGAAATTGTTGTAGATGTTAAATAGTCAATCACATATGGTATGCAAAATAGATAAAAGAAACCGAGGGCAAAGGATGTCATCTGCCTACCTTGCCCATCATGATGATGCTTGTTCTTCAGGACTGCACTGTGACTGCACTGAATTCCTGTCTGTTTTAACCCTTACTTTTATACCTGACCAAAACCTAAAGAATCTGTGGCCTCTCATTGTGTAAAGTCCTGACCCAGCAACACATCATAGGGGCCTACTGCTCAGTGTGGACTTTAAATGGTTATTATCTCTCTCTGTATGCTTTTCTGTCGCAGATGCATGTGTGTCCATATTGTGTTCTACACATAAAGAGTAAAACAGAAGATTCTGAACATCCCAAATTAGCAAAAAAGACTGTATAAAACAGAACTCAAATACTGAGATACATTGTATGCTCCAACATTTTTTTAAATTATATTATTTTATACTAATACAATTGCTCAGAGAAGGATATTTTGTTTAAGAAGTAATATTTTATTTTCTCAAAAAGATAGCTGGCAAAAGGATTGGCACCCCTAAAGATTATACACTGAACAAAAATAAATATGCAACATGCAACAACTTCAAAGATTTACTGAGTTACAGTTAATTTAAGGAAATCAGTCAATTGAAATGTCTGGTGAGTATGCAGGTCATGGAAGAACTGGGCCATTTGTTTTGTCAAATTCTAACTCTGGAACTCTGATCATTTGAAAATAAAAACAGTTCTTCATGAAGCTGATGGAATTTGAAGTTAGGCCTTCACTCTATTTATATATATATTTTTTATAAATGTTGCCTTTATTTGAGCAGGTAAGTAATTGAGAACACATTATCTTTTACAATAATGACCTGAGAACTCTGATGAAGGTGAGACATTTGAAATCCATAAATGTACCATTAAATGAATGTCCCTAATAAATGCTTTTAATATAGGTATGTCAATGGTCCCTTCTCTAATGGTGATGTCTTTCAATTTCAGGAAAATGCAAGATGCAAGTGTATTTGTATTTGTATTTATTATGGATCCGCATTTGCCAAGACAGCAGCTAGTCTTCCTGGGGTCCAGCAAAATGAAGGCAGTTATATTACAAGTAGTGATGAAGTCCATCTCTCCTCCACTTTGAGCCAGGAGAGATTGACATGCATAGTATCAATGTTAGCTCTCTGTGTACATCCATGGGCCAGCAGTGCTGCCCTGTTCTGTGTCAGTTGCAATTCTCCTAAGTCCCTCCTAATCCCCACCTGGCCACACGACTGAACAGTAGTCCAGGTGCGACAAAACTAGGGCCTGAAGGACCTGCCTTGTTGATACTGCTGTTAAGAGTGCAGTGAAGCGCTTTATTATGTTCTATCAATATGTTTTGACCATGACAGTTTACAATCCAGGGTCACTCCAAGCAGTTTAGTCACCACAACTTGCTCAATTACCATATTATACATTACAAGATTTAAGGTTTATTGAATGATTTGTCCCAAATATAATGCTATTTAGGACTAACTTATTCCCCCATTCTGGAACTAACTGCAGCTCTTTGTTAAGTGTTGCATTCATTTCAGTCGCTGACGTGTATAGTGTTGAGACACATTGGCTTTACTCAAAGCCAGTGGCATGTCGTTAGTAAAGATTGAAAAAAGTAAGGGGCCTAGACAGCTGCCCTGGGGAATTCCTGATTCTACCTGGATTTTGTTGGAGAGGCTTCCATGAAAGAAAAACCTTTGTTTTCTGTTAGACAGGTAACATTTCATCCACAATATATAAGGGGGTGTAAAGCCATAACACATACGTTTTTCCAGCAACAGACCATGATCAATGTCAAACGCTGCACTGAACTCTAACAAAACAGTCCCCACTATAACGACACAAGGAGAGACCCAGATGCAGAAACAGGAGGCAGATCGTTTAAGCTCTGATATTTATTATAAGACAAGGGGCAGGCGAAAGGCAGGTCGAGGACAGGCAAGAGTTCATTAACCGGGTCAGAGTACAAGCGGTGCAGGGCGGCAGGCAGGCTCGAGGTCTGGGCAGGCAGAATGGTCAGGCAGGCGGGCTCAGTGTCAGGACAAGCAAGGGTCAGAACCAGGAGGACTAGAAAATCAGAGATTGGGAAGAAACAGGAGCTAGGAGAAAATCACTGGTTGACTTGGCAAACAAGACGAACTGGTACAGACAGAAAACACAGGTATAAATACACAGGGGAAAACGGGGAAGATGGGCGACACCTGGAGGGGGGTGGAGACAAGCACAAGGACAGGTGAAATAGACCTGGGCGCATACCTGGTTGACCGGGGTACCGGCGGTGGAAGTCGGCGATGAGGGCTGTGTCCAGGATGTCTCTAGCGGGAACCCAGAACCTCTCCTCCGGGCCATAACCCTCCCAGTCAACCAGGTACTGGATACCCCTGCCCCATGGTCGAACACTCAGGAGGCGTCTCACCGTGTAAGCCGGATGGCCATCGTAGACACGGGGAGGAGGGGTGGGCTTGGAAACAGAAGACAAAGGGCTGTGAGACGCAGGCTTAATCTTAGACACATGGAACCTGGGTGAATACGGAGGGTACAGGGTAACAAAAGACTAACAGCAGTGGAACTAAGGACTCTAGAGATGGGGAAAGGACCAATGAAACAGTGGGAAAGTTTTCGAGACTCTACCCGAAGGGGCAGCTCCCGTGTGGATGGCCATACCTTCTGCCCAATTTGATAGCGAGGAGCTGGAGTCCTTGTCGACGATACCTGGAGTTGGTCTTGAGAAGTGCTGCCTGAGCTCTTCTCCAGGTACACCGACAGCGGCGGATGAACATCTGGGCCGAGGGTATGTTGACTTCTTATTCTGAGCACAAACAGTGCATGTGGTGACGAAGGCACAGGCGTCAGGAACCATAGTGGTCCATCAGAAACGTTGTCGGAGGAAGGCCAGGGTTCGACTGGAACCCAGATGACAGGTAAGCCTTGAGGAATGAGCCCATTCCAGTACCCGGGACCAGACTGAGTTAGAAGTCTGGTCCCGGGACCGAACAACCGGTTATCCGGGCCCCCCCACTGAAGCCGCAAGGCATGAGGTAGGGAGGATGGTCTCGGAGGAAGAGGGTGTGGCAGCGGAATTGTATAGACGAGAGAGGGCGTCAGGTTACACATTCTTGGATCCTGGGCGGTAGGAAATAATTAATCTGAACCTTGTGAATAACAGTACCCAACGGGCCTGCCTAGAATTTAGGCGCTTGGCTGTGCGGAGGTACTCCAAATGTTTATGGTCGGTCCAAATCAAAAATGGATGTTCCATTCCTTCCAGCCAGGAGTTCTCGGTTACCTACGTCGTAGTTTCTTTCTGCAGAGATGAGACAGGAAAGCACAGGTATGGAGCTTTTGGTCCAGGGCAGATCTCTGGGAAAGGATGGCCCCCACTCCAACGTCAGAAGCATCGACCTCAACCACAAACTGACAGGACGGGTCCGGATGGATGAAGATGCGGACTGTAGTGAACCGATGCTTCAGGTCCACAAAGGCTCTGTCAACAGCTGGTGAGAGGTCAGTGCAGAGAGGGGGGCCGCCAGGGTGCTGTAGCTCCGATTGCAACAGTGGTAGAAATTATCAAACCCCAGGAAACATTGTAGCTGCACCCTGGATGTGGGCCAATCCACTACTGCTTTCACCTTTTCAGGATCCATCTGGACATTTCCTTCAGCGATGACATATTCCAGAAAGGAGATGGTAGAGCGGTGGAACTCACACTTCTCATCCTTCACGAACAACTGGTTCTACAGGAGGCGCTGAAGGACTTGTCGTACATGGAGGACGTGTTCTTAGGCAGAACGGGAAAAAAACAGGATGTCGTCGAGGAAGACGATCACAAAACGATTTAACATGTCTCGGAGTACATCGTTTACCAGGGCCTGGAAGACAGCGAGGGCGTTGGTGAGTCCAAACGGCATGACCAGGTACTCATAATGTCCGCTGGCTGTGTTGAGGCTGTCTTTCACTAATCTCCTTATCCGAACCAGGTGGTAGGCATTCCGAAGGTCCAGCTTGGAAAAGATGGAGAGGTTCGAAAGGAGAGGAGTGGTAGGGGAAAACGATTCTTGACCGTGATGTCATTAAGACCCCGGCAGGGGATGCAGATGTACGGATGCTTCCAACAGGCAGAGAGTCCTCAATATACTCCTCCATGGCCTTGGTCTCTGGGCTGGATAGTGAATATAGCTGACCACGAGGCGGTGTGGTGCCTGGGAGGAGGTCAAGGGCACAATCGTAGGGACAATGCAGGGATAGAGAAGTAGCACGAGCCTTGCTGAAGACCTCCAGGAGGTCATGGTACTCTATGGGAATGGCAGATAAATCTGAGGCTTTACTTAAGCCCTGAGGAGGACGTCTCGGGGAAGGCAGCACCGCTTTAAGGCAATGGGAGTGACAGAACGGGCTCCAACCCAGGATTGAACTCGTGGTCCAGTCAATAACGGGGTTTTGTTTTTAGAGCCAAGAAAATCCCAAAACAGGAACATGGGGGAAATCAATGAGTAGAAGCTGTATTAACTGTGAATTCCTGAAACCTGTAGATTAACGGGAACAGTGCTGTGGGTAACTCTTCCAATGGAGCGGCCGTCCAGTGCTCTAGTGTCCATGGGAACATAGAGGAGTTGAGTGGGGATACCTAATTCAGAAACCAGGGTATCATACAGGTGAAACAGATCAGGGTGTGACACCCCACAATCTTTTTATTATCAATTTCTCTCAGCCAATCGTCAGTCATTTGTGTAAGTGCTGTACTTGTTGAATGTCCTTCCATATAAGCGTGCTGAAAGCCTGTTGCCAATTTGTTTACTGTAAAATAGCATTGTATCTGGTCAAACACAAGCGTTGTATCTGGTCCAAAAGTTTACAAAGGGTTGGTAACAGGCTGATTGGTCGGTTATTTGAGCCATTAAAGGGGGCTTTACCATTCCTAGGTAGGGGAGTAATAACAAAACGTGTTGTATGACCTCACAATATATTTTTATTTTTATTTTTTACTCAACACTTATTTTTCTTAAAACTGCATTGTTGGTTAAGGGCTTGTAAGTAAGCATTTCACTGTAAGTCCTACACCTGTTGTATTCGGCGTAAATGTTATAAATACAATTTGATTTGATTTGATATACACTATATCAGGCCCAGCCTTTGGAACTTTGGTTTTCCTAGATATGGCTACTATATTGTGATCACTACATCCGATGGATACTGCTTTCACACAAATTTCTGCAGCATCAATACACGTTGATGATTTCATTCCTGTGCTGCTTGTAACTACCTTGACTAACTGAAGAGTTTATTTTCAAAATGCTATATATCAATTTTCAGAAATGTTGTTAAATTCTGTTTTTTTTTCTTAAAGAACTTACGAAAGAGATATTTTTCACTATCTAATCATGGCATGGGATTGTTCAATGACAGAAATGTTTTTGTTTGAAATCTATCAATTGATGGTTTCATTTCAGAGATACAAATGTTTTTTTGCTCAAACCTATATATCCGCCTCACTCTCGAGAAATAAGTAGTAGTGCTAGGTTTTATAAAGAACTGTACAAATGATACATTTGTGACATCAATATTATAATATACAGTATATACAGTATACAGTGCATTCGGAAAGTATTCAGTCCCCTTGACCATTTCCATATTTTGTTACTTTACAGTCTTATTCGAAAATAGATTAAATAAATTTACACACAATACCCTATAATGACAAAGCGAAAACAGGTTTTTAGAAATGTTTGCAAATTTATCAAAAATATATATACTTAAATACCTTATTGTGTGCATTTTCTGTGGCCAAACATTGAAAATCTTAGCAACAGGTGTCAGAGATTGCAACCCCAGGTATCACAGAGTTATTTCCCGCAACGTAGCAGAAATAGTGACAGACCCACACTCAGTGTTCCAGTGAACCTCTGTTTGCTTTGTAGTTGGCACAGTTGGCGGTGCGCCAACCTCCATCTCTGCTTCTAGGTCATGTACGTATTGTTTACAATTATAAAACATAGTTAACGCTCCATGATCATCAAAACAATAAGTAATTGACATGTTTAATTTACTACAGTATAATAATTAATTACAACATTATGCAAGTACTACTAAAACGGATAATATTGAACCTGCTTTTGTTTACAGTACATTACATGGTGATGGTGATGACTCAGGAATTTAACACAATGTGGTCACATATACTGTGGACATCTAACAAGGTATAAAAGGGTATTTACAGTCAAGCCTAAACAACCAACAGCCACCATGACCATGGGCAGGGTAGGTGGCGTTTCAACTATTCTCTTAATCATCAACTAAATGACTGCTTTTGATATGTGTTCACTGTACCTTACTGCTGCAATATGTGTTGTGTTGCATTCGTACATCTTGTCTTGCAGATCATCTTCTACGAGGACAAGAACTTCCAGGGACGTTCATACGAGACCAGCAATGACTGCCCTGAGCTGACTTCCCACCTGAGCAGGTGCAACTCCTGCAGGGTTGAGAGTGGCTGCTTCATGGTCTACGAGCGCCCCAACTTCATGGGACACCAGATGCTAGTCAGAAGAGGAGAGTACCCTGACAACCAGCGCCTAATGGGTATGAGCCAGAGTGACTGCATCAGGTCCAGCCGTATGATTCCCATGGTAAGGAAAAGAGAGCATTTTTTCCATTAAAATACAAAGTAGGCTTCTTAAAATGTCAGAATTTGGAATTAGTACAAATTGTTTTAAATTCTCCACCAACAGCACAGAGGATCCTACAGAATGAAGATCTACGAGAAGGAGAACTTTGGAGGTCAGAACATGGAGCTGATGGATGACTGTGACTCCATCCAGGATCGTTACCGCATGTCCGATTGCCAGTCTGCCCAGGTGATGGACGGCCACTGGCTGATGTTCGAGCAGCCCCACTTCAGAGGAAGGATGATGTACATGAGGCCTGGAGAGTACAGGAGCTTTAGTGATATGGGCATGGGTGCCAAGGGCATGAGGTTCATGAGCATGAGGCGTATCACTGACATGTGCTAAATCACCTGATTGTCAATAAAAATACATTTAAAAAAAGACTATCTACCAGTATGTCTTACTCATTACATACACCCTCTTCAGTCTGAAATATCACTTTATTTTATAGTATATGATAACATAAGACATACTATACAATGTTGATCTGTGCAAATCAAAATGTCCTAAAAGCAGCCATTAGACGTCCAAGCACCATTGCTATCAAATGTTATGTATTAAAAAAATATAAACCTGTAAACCTAAAAGTGCAACCAAATCACTAGCTGTAGCTGTGCTAAAAATATGTCTTAAAAGTATCATCAGATTTTGTTGACAACTAGATTTGTGTGTTCACAATCCTCCATCAGCTCGTTCATCTGACCTCTGAAGTTCTCCCTCTCGTAGACCCTCATCCTGAAGGATCCTCTGTGCTGTTGTGGAGAAAAATATTACTTCACATTCACCCGTATCCATACACAAAATAATCAAAATTGGTGGAGTGAAATGAAAAAAAAACTTGATTTAAAAAAATAAAATAAAATAAAAATACGGAAAAGTGGTGTGATAGATAGATAGATAGATAGATAGATAGATAGATAGATAGATAGATAGATAGATAGACTAGCATTGCATAGTATGGGTGAATGGTTGAATATGTACACTATACATTGTTACAGAGTGATAGGTGAAAAAATGATAAAAATATTGCAAGTTTATATAGATAAATAAGGAATATTTGCATGGTTAACTATACTATACAGGTTGAGGGCAGAGAAATAATTAAACAGCTAAATGTGCGTATGATATAATTTAGGGTAATACAAATAATTCCCTTAAAATACAGTCCTTAATACAGGGTTTAATTACATGAAAAAAGATACAACTGACAGGATACCAATATGCAGTCCTGAGTGAATGACTACGTAAGTTCAGTCCAAGAATTACTTACGATATTGCATGCGATATGATATAACAACTGTACATGAATATGTATATACAGTCCTGAATGAATGAGTACTGAATTAATAATCCGGAGTGAATGAGTGATTACATACCAGAGTTACTCACGGATGGATGCATAATTGTTAAACTAGGTCCTAGCACCCCAACAGTTCCAGATCTATGTTGACGTCGGCACGGCACCCCGGTGAGGCATTAAATAGTCTCATAGCCGCCGGCAGGAAGGACCTCCTGTAGCGCTCTCTGGCACACCGTGGTGGGATCAGTCTGTGACTGAAGGTGCTCCTCTGCATTATAACCATGGCATGCAGAGGGTGGGTGACGTTGTCCATGATGGCCAGCAGTTTGGCCAGGATCCATCTCTCCGCCACCTCCTCTAGAGTGTCAAGGTTCATCCCCAGGACAGAGCTAGCCTTCCTGATCAGCTTATTTACCCGAGAAGCATCACTAGCCTTTATGTTGGCGCCACAGCACACCACTGCAAAAAAGATGGCACTGGCCACCACAGACTGGTAGAAAGTATGCAGTAGTTTACTGCACACGTTGAAGGACCTGAGCCTCCTCAGAAAGTAGAGTCGGCATTGGCCCTTTTTGTACAGGGTCCCGGTGTTACCAGCCCATTCCAGCCTGCTGTCCATATGGACTCCCAGGAACTTGTATGAACCAACCATTTCCACATCCAAGTCTACAACCATCTCCTTTGTTTTGCTGATGTTGAGCTGAAGGTGGTTTTGCTCACACCACACCCCAAAGTAATTGATTGTGCTCCTGTACTCCTCCTCCTGCCCACCCCTAATGCTCCCTAAAATTGCGGAGTCATCCGAGAACTTCTGCAGGTGGCATGTTTTTATATCTGAAGTCTGAGGTGTAGAGGGTGAACAGCAAGGGGGACAGGACCATTCCCTGGGGGCCCCCTGTATTGCTAACTGACTGTTCTGACACACAACTCTGAAGCCGCACAAATTGTGGCCTACCGGTCAGGTAGTCCATAACCCAGGAGACTAAGGGTGCTTCCACTTTCATCCTCCTCATCTTCTCACCCAGTAGCAGGGGCTGAATGGTGTTGAAGGCACTGGAGAAGTCAAAAAACATAACCCTCACAGTGCAACCTGCATTGTCCAGGTGAGAGTAGGCCCTCTGCAGAAGGTAGATGATTACCAAAAGTCATGTGGGAGACTCCCCAAACATATCGAAGAAGGTACTCTTGTCAGATTTTTGGCATTCAAGGAAAACGCTATGTCTGGCACAAACCCAACACCTCTCATCACCCCGAGAACACTATTTTTAATCGGCAGGGACTGGGGAACTGGTCAGAATTGAAGGAATGATGGATGGCGCTAAATACAGGGAAATTCTTGAGTGAAACCCGTTCCAGTCTTCCAGAGATTTGAGACTGGGACGGAGGTTCACCTTCTAGCAGGACAATGACCCTAAGCATACTGTTAAAACAACAATCGAGTGGTTTATGGGGAAACATTTAAATGTCTTGGAATAGCCTAGTCAAAGCCCAGACCTCAATCCAATTGAGAATCTGTGGTATGACTTAAAGATGGCTGTACACCAGCGGAACCCATCCAACTTGAAGGAGCTGGAGCAGTTTTGCCTTGAAGAATGGGCAAAAATCACAGTGGCTAGATGTGCCAAGCTTATAGAGACATACCCCAAGAGACTTGCAGCTGTAATTGCTGCAAAAGGTGGCTCTACAAAGTATTGACTTTGGGTGAATAGTTATACTGTTGTGTAAATCAAATGATACAAACCCCCCCAAAAATAAATTTTAATTCCAGGTTGTAAGGCAATAAACTATGATGATCTAACTATCCATCTTTACCTATCTTTATTCCATTTCAAACTATCTGCAGTACTTTTCCATTAGCTGAGTTAGAGGACTGACAGGCTGACCCAGAGCTGGCTGACCATCTGAAGACACAAGGAGGAAGACCATCTGAAGACACAAGGAGGAAGACCATCTGAAGACACAAGGAGGACGACCATCTGAAGACACAAGGAGGAAGACCATCTGAAGACACAAGGAGGACGACCATCTGAAGACACAAGGAGGACGACCATCTGAAGACACAAGGAGGAAGACCATCTGAAGACACAAGGAGGAAGACCATCTGAAGACACAAGGAGGAAGACCATCTGAAGACACAAGGGGGAAGACCATCTGAAGACACAAGGAGGATGACCATCTGAATACACAAGGAGGAAGACCATCTGAAGACACAAGGAGGACGACCATCTGAAGACACAAGGAGGAAGACCATCTGAAGACACAAGGAGGAAGACCATCTGAAGACACAAGGAGGAAGACCATCTGAAGACACAAGGAGGATGACCATCTGAAGACACAAGGAGGACGACCATCTGAAGACACAAGGAGGAAGACCATCTGAAGACACAAGGAGGAAGACCATCTGAAGACACAAGGAGGAAGACCATGTGAATGCACAAGGAGGACGACCATCTGAAGACACAAGGAGGAAGACCATCTGAAGACATAAGGAGGAAGCAGGAATGTCAAGAACAGTTGATTTCTTAAAGTAACCATTCAGTGAAAATGTCACTTTTAAAAGTTCATATTCTGTTAATTCTTATCCAAATAATGTTGTTAACTCGTCCTATTCTCGTATTTGTGGCAAAATGGAGAAAAAACCCAAAACCCCCTCAATCTTAAACAGACCATTTAAAAAATGCTTGCTATTTCCTCATAGAGTATGATGTCATACTCCTGAGGAGGATGAGCTGGCCAATTAGCGGTCTAGAGGAGGATGAGCTGGCCAATCAGCGATCTACTTGCATTAATATTTTTTATGACAGGTATACGCCCACACCATTCTAACACAGAAAAGCTGCTTTTTAACATACTTAATAATTTAAAAAAAAAGAAATATATAGGTCATATTTCATAGACATCTGGAAACACTGGACAGTTACTTTAATGTTTAGGAGTCTACAGTTTGTACAAAAGCACAAAATGATGGTATTTAGGAAATATGATTATAATAGTCGGCTCATTTTGGGAAAGCAATTTAAACATTGAATCGGCAATATCACACTGAACCTATTGCTCTCTTTCTCAAGAGAGAGATTAACCCTAATATGTGGGAACTGTTGTAGTGCAAATCTTTGTTTTTCTCCGTTGTCAATGTTTGTATTGTCATGGGAGTCTTTGTAAACAAACAAAGTATAGTTTCGAAATGTTCAAAGCTATAATTTCAATCTCATGGACAGTCAATCCTTGCATCCATATCTCTGTTGTTACATTTCCCCAGCCCCATCCCCCATACAAAGCCAAGTGGTGGGACTGCCGTTGGGCCGAAACACAAACATATCTATCTATCTATCTATCTATCTATCTATCTATCTATCTATCTATCTATCTATCTATCTATCTATCTATCTATCTATCTATCTATCTATCTATCTATCTATCTATCTATCTATCTATCTATCTATCTATCTATCTATCTATCTATCTATCTATCTATCTATCTATCTATCTATCTATCTATCTATCTATCTATCTATCTATCTATCTATCTATCTATCTATCTATCTATCTATCTATCTATCTATCTATCTATCTATCTATCTATCTATCTATCTATCTATCTATCTATCTATCTATCTATCTATCTATCTATCTATCTATCTATCTATCTATCTATCTATCTATCTATCTATCTACCACACAGAGTTAACGCTACTGTTCCTGTCACAAAATTTGTTGTAATCACTTTACACTGGTGTTGTGTTAAAAATACATTTAATCATGGGATGGAGGTGATGTAACCACTCAAATTCATAGACAGAGATATGGATGCAAGAAGAGATAGTTCATGAGATTATCATGAACGTTTTAAACATTGAGGCTATACATTGTTTGATAACAAATACTCAAATGACAACAAAAAAATAACTATGGAGTACTACAGACTTAGGTTGAGGGTTAATATCTCTGATCTGTGGTTTCAGATTGGTTTGTTACAGAACGGAGTCACAAAGACCCTATAGTCATCCACACTGTGGATGACTGTCATTGTCATTCTTGAAATATATCAATACTTGTTCACGATATGAATGAGACATAAATGAAGGATTGAAGAAGCTAAGTCAGTTCCTTGTTCTGGTTCAGAGTTCACGTTATGTCAATCATCTAAGACAGTTTTCTTTACAAAGCATTGCCATGCTCTTTCCTCTGTCTCTACAGTAAATTAAGATCACATCAACGACTACTAAATTATGACTCGATAAAGACTATTGGGATGAACGTTCATTCATTATAGCTTCTACAACTTCAGACTTGCACGATGAGACGACACAGTTGCAAAACGGGACAGTTCCTGATCATCGTGCTCAAGATCAAATAAAATCACAAAAAAATGTATTTTAGATCGATCAGTACTAGACACCAATAGAACCAACAAAGGTGATAGCAGAGTGCTTTAAAGCAATCCATGTAATGCATTTAGGGGATAGGCTGGGAGAGTTGGCCTTTATAACTTTCACATCACAGTTCTGGCAATTCTTTGATACGGAGCCATTGCATTGGTACAAAGGGAAATCAAACTTGAACAAACCATTTTGCTGATATGCAAAACAGGCTAATTTACTTAACAAAGGCTTTCCCTAGTCGGCACATTCTGTGTTTGGATATAAACCTCGGCAGTGATGCTGGTGAGTGGGAGGTGAGCAATAACAATAACAAAAATGGGGAAGGTAAGGAGGAGTCTTTAGATTACGTACTGTAGAGAATATCATAGAACACATTTAAAACTTGTTTGAGAAACTTTGCTCGGCAGAAGAAGTGCTTTTACTTTTAATTTTATAATTATCTGCCTTGCTTTGACTACTGAAATTTGACTGATTACATTTTTTTGTCACTTCTGTAACTTCAAGCAGCATTGTGTGTATTACAGCTTGGCAGAAGAGCAATCATTACAGCCACATACTGGAAGAATTACTGTATAAAAAGTATGGCTTGTATCTTACCAAGCTTTTCTGTCTCTCTCTCTTTCCAGATTGTATTCTTTGAGGATAAGAATTTCCAAGGTCGTAGTTATGAGTGCAGCAGTGACTGCCCAGACCTGCACTCCTACTTCAGCCGCTGTAACTCCATCAGGGTGGAGAGCGGCTGCTGGGTTCTGTACGAGCGCCCCAACTATGCAGGCTACCAGTACATCCTGACCCCTGGGGAGTACCCTGACCACCAGCAGTGGATGGGCTTCAACGACAGCATCAGATCCTGTCGCTCTATCAAAAACGTAAGCCTACCTACCAATATTACAAACTGTAAGCCTAATTTGAAGATGGCACTGACGGATCGGACGTTTATTTGTGTCAGTAGATAGATATTGACGACATGAGGCAAAGAAGTTCATCTGTGCTCAATGTCCCCAGGAAACAGTTTATTGATTTGCAATATTTCTAGCATTTTTTTTAGATTTTTTCTTGATCTTAGATGTATACATTTTACATCAGACAAACATCACCAACTTCTCATTTATTTTAATCTTGTATATTTGGGTTTTGGCAATTAGGATGTTAAAAAGTGTCTGACCAAATGCCCAGCTTGAATGGAATGCCCCAGGGTGCTCCAACCAGGCAATGATCAGTCAGAAGCCAACAGACAATAAGGAGAGATAAAAGGCTCATGTTTTGGCAGCAGTTTGCCTCACGTCCAGGCCCATCCACGTCCAGGCCCATCCACATCAGTTTTTGAAGGAAACCAGGACAACAGCCAATAAACACATTTAAAAAGGCATCCCAAATGCCTAATATCATTTAGGGCATACAGATTAATTAATTATGATTAATTAAGATACTGGCATTTATGCATTTTCGGTTCTATTTATTTTTTCAGGTCTATGGAAATTCCTACAAGATCAGATGCTATGACAGGCCAGATTTCGCTGGCCATATGGCAGAGTGGAGTGAGGACTGCCCATCGGTCCACGAAGCATTCAAGTTTCGTGAATTCCACTCTGCTGTGGTGATGGACGGTGCATGGGCCTTCTACGAGATGCCCAACTACAGGGGGCGCCAGTACTTCCTGGAGCGCAAAGAGTACCGTAACTTCACGGACTGGGGCGCCACCTCCCCTGTCGTGGGCTCATTCCGCAGGATCACAGAGTTCTAGAACCTAACACACTCTAGAGTTTTAGAGCCCTACGACATTCCCTTTCCCAGAAACCTCTCTGCAGTGCCTTATGACACCCACCTCCGTGTGAGAGTGTTGCAGTCTAACAAATAAAACCCTGTCTGATCCACACACACCCCGTTGTCTTCATTCATTTGACATGAGAATCACTGGGCACACATGTTTTCAAGTACTGTATGTCAACACCAGTAGATCTTCTCACGCTATTTTCTTTAGTAATCTTTGCCAGCATGTCAACAACTGTAAAATAGAACAGAATAAAATATCCTTGATTGCCTTCCAAGGAACAAAGTCTTTACACAATCCCATACAAGTTACCCATACAAATGAACAAATAGTTTGTAACATAGTACATTGTCACACAATAAAAAGCCAGTTAAACATGCATCTAACCTTTATTTAACTAGGCAAGTCAGTTAAGAACAGATTCTTATTTACAATGACGGCCTACCTACAGGGTCAACCCCTGGAGCAAACTAGGGTTAAGTGCCTTGCTCAAGGACACCGACAGGTTTTTCCCCTTGTCGGCTCGGGTATTCAAACCCGTGTTCTTGCATGAACCTAACTGCCCAACTGAAACATTTTGATTTTAATTTAAAAGGACAGCAGGTGCAGGCACTTAACTGAGAAATGTAAAGATCTCCTCAATGTAAGGTAAGGTTTGTCCCTTGTAAGATCTAGGGTTGTCCCTAAAGACGTCATCGCACAGAAAGGGTTTCAAACGGGTTCTGAAAGAAGCCCATGCGGGTGTCCACTGAATGTTGGCAAAGCAACTAGAAAGGGACCTAAAATAAACCCACTATGGATGCACACTAGATTTTCCTCAGAAAAAATGAAAAAACTAAACAAAAAACCCCACTAAAACGTAGGATAGGGAGTTAGACCAAACTAAACAAGATTAAAGTGGAAACGCTAACGTGAGGGGTAACTCTCCCAACATCTCCTTTTCCAGAAGGTGCACTAGGCCAGCAGGTCGTAAATACCAGCTGGGCCAGCTCTGGTGAAACACTTCCTCACTAACGAGATCACTTTCTGGGCCAGCACAGGTGAAACACATCCTAACAAGGTGACTCCCATCAGTGCGCCTCTCAGCTAACGTACTAACCAACCTTGAAATGGAGAGAAAACCCAAAGCCTGTAACAGCCGGCACAGCAGACTGCAGACTGAATTTAAAGTTGGATGATAAGACCCTTACATGTTTAAATTCAAGACGCATTTAAATGAATCAGATTGTATGCAATTTTGTATTACTTTACCCCTCAAAGACTTATCAATAAAATGCTAGCATACCATGAAATCTCAGCACACAATTGAGCAAGAATTGGATTAAAAAGGAAAGTCTCTGAACAATGAACACACTCCCCATCTAATATACTGTATAAGTCTAGAAACAAGGGATATGTCACTGTGACAATTATATGTGATGTACTACAACATCCAGGATCATATTTATCCAGAATCATATTCCAATGTTCTGACTGTGAAACATGTTCACTTTGATGTTACTCCTGGATCGTCATTAACTGTGTTGATCCTGGATCGTCATTAACTGTGTTGATCCTGGATCATCATTAACTGTGTTGATCCTGGATCATCATTAGCTGTGTTGATCCTGGATCGTCATTAACTGTGTTTATCCTGGATCGTCATTAACTGTGTTGATCCTGGATCGTCATTAACTGTGTTGATCCTGGATCGTCATTAACTGTGTTGATCCTGGATCGTCATTAACTGTGTTGATCCTGGATCGTCATTAACTGTGTTGATCCTGGATCGTCATTAACTGTGTTGATCCTGGATC